>OZ024925.1:1547063-2270324 GCA_964017225.1 Netelia inedita
GTTGCATTGGTATCGTCCACGTCGTCGTTGTTATCGTTCATTGTGTCAGCCAATGGTTGGAATCTATTATTGTTTTGGGGATTTACCGCGGTCGGTGTTGTGGTGTTACCTTGTTTTCGTTTGGGGCTCGATCTTGCCGTTAATTTCGATTGAAGAAGTAAATTCTCTGCTCTCAACTCTTGTATTACTTCTAGCAGTTTCTTCGTGTCCGGGTGTAGTGATGAGCTCCCTTCGAGGTCCTTATTTTTCGATGAGCTGTATATGTGCTTGGGATCTGTTATGATGATTTCTTCATCACTACTCGCCGGGGCAGAAACTTTTCTGGTTTTATTGTTGGCCGCTGCTGGAGTTGGCAGGAACTTACGTTTATTTTTTTTCATTTTGTGTATTTCAACGTTAGGCGTAGTTATATTACTGCTGATTGCTTCTAAATCAACTTGCTCACTTGAATTTTTCGGATTTTCATTCTTCGAGCTAGGGTCGTTAGTACTCGCGTTGTTTACTGATTTTTTATCAGGCATTATACCGAGTTTAGCTTGCTCCCATGCCAGGATTTTTGTTTCCGATTTGGCGGCCTCCACCGCGGCAGCGAATCTTTCGAAGTCTTCGTTCAAAATTTTGCAGAAACAAAAAAAAACCTTTTTTAAATCTTATTAGTTAGTTATATATTTGTCACTTGTTGAGTGTTCAAATAATTGTTTGTTGCACGCCCGGCTATAATGTACGCGTCTTAAATTGGTATATGATGTTCGTGGTATTACTACATTATTCACTTCAATTCCGTTTTTTGCGATAAAGATGTATTAATCCGTGTTTTTAATTATTGATAAGCACATCGACACGATAATGTTTTACGTATACTAGCACGGTAGGCCGACTATGCCTGGATGTCTCGACTCGCAATCAACAGAATGAGTAGCGCTAACGTTTCGCGTGCTATCTCGTTCGCTGTCGCGCGTCGACTGGGTTGTGTCGAGTGCTCGGCCGTGTATATCCATTGGAATCGGCGATATATTGCATTGGGGTTGATTTGAATAATTTGTCAAGGTCCATCGCAGAAGAATGCGTATGTAGTATTTATGACGATAATAGCGGCCGGGGGGGGGGGGGGTTTGATTTGTGCAATTTTGCGGATCGATGGACCCTCAGTCGGGAGATATCGGTTGTAACGATTTTATAGTTTTTTTTTATGACAATGTTTATTAACCTATATATGTGAACAATATTGACGGATTTTTATGTTATAAATTATATGTCGATCGAGAGAGAGAAATATGGTGAACGACGATGCGATGCTGCTCTGCAATACGATTGCTTTAGGCGCGAGTGCCGGTTGCAGGATCGGTCGGGAGTGGCCTCTCAGAATCCCGATGGATTCAAGCGGCCACGATATTGCAGGTTCCGATGGTGTGTTCTTGCTTGGCTCTTGATTTTTTATCGTAAGGTACTCTGGACTTCCCTCCTTAGTTATAATTGCTACAATTATAAAATATAATAAACTAATGGGGTTTCCAACTACTCGCAGAGAGCCGCCAGTTCTAGTGCTACCGGCTGGGATCAGCAATGTGCTGTTCGAGGGTTCGAGTCCCGTGCCAAGTCACGTTTTTTCCCCCGAGATTATATATTCCAGCGTCCCTATTCTCTTCGTCTCCTCTTTCCGAGTCCCTTCGCAATGGCGGCCGGCCTAATCGGATGCGTCCAAGTCAACGAACCTATGCCAACCCCATATATTTTGTGTGTTGGGTTTGGGTCGCGGTGGGTTTGGGTCGCGGTGGGTCACGGTGGGTTGGGTTTGGGTTTGGGTTGGGTTATGGCGACCTCCCGTCGAGAGATTTTTTTTAAACTTTGGCACTGGATAGTGCTATTTATCGGCCATCCAGCCACAAAAGCGTTTTTTTTTTCGTCCATTATTTCGAGGAAAAAAAATTAATTTTGCACGAAAAAAACATCTGACAAATTTAAGATTTTTACTTTCGGGCCCTGTGATTTTTCATACGCGATATTGAATTCTCCAAAACGTTTATTCGACGAACCTAGACCGTTTTTTGAAGCTTTAACGACGAGACCGGGGGGAATCGATGGGGTTATTTTTTCTTTACCTAGAATTAATTTGGCGCGAAAATCCAATCAAAACTCTGGCTTTGGGAGCATTTATTGTGTTTTTATTAATTTGCGGGGGATGGGGTGGTCGTTGACGGGACGACTAGATGCTGCGGCGCGGCTCGCGATAGCTTCGATGTTACGGTCGCGAGTTCGAATCCCCGTTGGTGAGGGTTTTTTTTTCTTTTTTTTCTTCCGCCTGCATTTTTGACAGCCTGTTCCTCATTTCGTGTCAAAATGACGCGATTTTAGAAGATGCTAGACGCCGGGGTTTTTTTTTGTCGATTTTGATTAAAAATAGCGGGCGACGCTGTGTTAATCTGGAAAGCTAGCCAAGATAGGCAAGGGGAGCGGCGGGAGGGGTGGGGGATTGCGTTTACCAGCCAGGGGGTAGTCACTTCGAATCCCCGTCGGTGTTAGTCTTTTTTTCCCACTTTTTCCCTCTCGTCGGCCGGAGGGTCGTGAGTTCGAAACCCCGTCGGTGTTAGTGTTTTTTTTTGCACTTTTTCGCTTTTTTCTGCCTTTCTGGCTAATTATGTAGCTTCTTTGATCCATTAATGGACATTTAGGGGTAAAACGAGGCGAAAAAGAGAAAAAAAATATAACGTCGCGAGCGGGGCTCGAACCGGGCTCGAGGCTCGTCACCTCGAATCCCCGTGGGTGTTGGTTGTTTTTTTTTCACTTTTTCCCTCTTGCACTTAATTTCGCTATTTTTTAAATGTCTTTGAAGCCATAACCGACATTAGGGGTAATACGGGGGTGAAATAGAGAAAAACAAGTACGCTTCGCGTACTCGATGGGGGGCGTCGCCCCCCATACCCCCCGCGCGCGGTCGCTTTATGATCGTCGCGCTTCGCGCTCCGCGTTCTGTTGATCATTTACTTAAATTGTTAAGTATGAAATATTAAAGTGTTTTTTTTAGACTTCCGTTTCCGGCGCGACTGAGAGTGGATGTGTGAAGAGTGAGACAAGGAAAAAGTGAATAAAAGTGAAGAAAGAGATAGGAAAGGAGGAGTACAGGCGGCAGGGAAGCAGGGAGGAGTGACAGGAATAAGGGGAAGAGTAGGGAGGAAAGAGAAAGTAGGGACAAAGGCAAAGAACAGGAAGGGAAGAAAGGACGCGAAAAAGATGTTAGGAAATCGGCGGGACAGAGCAAGACGGTGGAGAGAGAGAGAGGGAGAAGGAGGATAGGTGAGAAAGAGAGGAAAGTAGAGCAGCCGCGAGGTAAGTGCTGACATCGGGCGGGCAGAGAGGTAGGCGGCAGAACACAGGAGGTAAGGAAGAAAAGTGGAAGGCGAGAGATAAGGTAGGAGAAAGAAAGAGAGAGAGGCAGAGGAAGGAGATAGCGAGTCAGAGGCGGCAGGAGAGAAGATCGGGAAAGAGTGAGGCGGAAGAGAAGGGGAAAGTAGAAGAAGAGCGAAGCAGCCATGGAAAGCGGGGTAGAGGAAGTGAAGAGAGGAAGGAAAACAAACGCAGAGAGGCTTGGTAGAGAGAGAAGGGGCAGCGCAGGAAGCATAGGCAGTTTAGGAGACTTGACGGAGATGTGGAAAAGAAAAAGAGAGGAGGGGGAAGAGAGGGACAGAGAAGAAGAGGTAAGAGAAGCAGGGAATAAGAACAGAAGAACGGGAGATCTGAGTGGAGGGGAGGAACAGGAGGAAGGGACGCTGCAAGAGATGATAAGAGGAATGAGAGAAGAGATGAGAAGAGGGAGAGAGGAGGCAAAGAGACAGGGAGAGAGATTAGAAGAGGAAATAAGAAGAATAAAGACAACAAATGAGCAAATAAGGGACCAGCTAGAGAAAGGAGAGGAGAGATGGAAGACGGAGAAAGCAGAGATATGGGGGAAAATAGGGAAGATAGAAGAAAGAATGAAGGAAAAGGAAAGGGAAAAAGAAGAATTAGAAAGAAGGATAGAAAAATTGGAGGTAAAGGAAGGGAAGGGAGAGAAAGGAGAGAGGAGAGACGAAACAGACAGAAGACTGAAAGAGATAGAAAGGAAAATAGAAGCCAGGGAAAAGGAAGCGATAAAGAGAAACATAGTAGTGAAAAGAGTAACGGTGGGAAGAGACGAACCAGGAGAAACAGCAAGGAAATTGATAGGGCAATTGGGGGTAAGCGCGAAGATAGAGAAGGCAACGGCGATTGGGAGATGGGAACAAGGGAAAGAAGGGACGATAAAGGCGGAAATGGAGAACATGGAAGGGAAAAGAGAGGTAATGGAAAAAAAGAAGAGACTAAAAGGAAGAAAAGAGAGAATAGAAAGCGAAATGACAAGGGAGGAAATGAAAAAACAGTGGAAAATAAGAGAGATAGCGGCAGAGGAGGGACGGAAAGGAGAAAGAGTACGAGTAGAGCAAGGGAGGATAATGATGCAGGGGGTGTGGTGGAGATGGAACGAAGAGAGCGAGGAATTGAGAGATGAAAGAGGAAGGATAAGATGGAGGCCAAAAGACACGGTGAGGAACAGGAGGGAGGAAGAGGAAACAAATGAAAGGCAGACAGAAGAGAGGGGATGTCAAAAAAACGAGGAGAGGGGGGAAGGAGGAAGGAAGAAAGGATAACAACAGAGAAAGAAGGAATGAAAAAAAGGGGGAGAAAGAAAAGACCAAGAAAAAAAGAAAGAAAGGGAGAAGTGGAGGAAGGAGGAAAAAAGGAAGAGAAAAAAGGAAAAGGAAAGAAAGGAGGGCGAGAGGGAATGGAAAATAGCATTCTGGAACGTAGCAGGGATATCAAACAAAGATAAAGAATTCTGGAAGGCGATAGAAGAATGGGATGTCGTGGTGCTAATAGAAACGTGGATGGAAGAAAAAGGATGGTGAAGGATAAGAGAGAGGCTACCGAAAGGATACGTATGGGAAAAACAGTGGGCGAAAAAGGAAAACAAGAGAGGGAGAGCAATGGGGGGGATGATAATGGGGGTAAGAGAAGGGATAGAAATAAAAGAAAAGGAGAAAGCGAACGAGATAGAAGGAATAATAGAGAAACGAATAGAAGTCGGAAAAGAAACATGGGAAGTGGTAGGGATATATATCAAAGGAGACATGGATAAAAAATTAGAAGAGATCAGAGGGTGGACAGAGAAACAAGGTAAGGAGGAAAGGAGGATAATAGGAGGGGACTTTAACGCAAGGACGGGCACGAAAGGAGGGAGAGTAAAGGGAGAGGAGGAAGAGGAGGAGGAAGGGAGGAAATCAAAGGATAAAAAGGTAAACAGGGAGGGGAAAAAACTAATAAACATGCTAGAAGAGGTAGGATGGGAAATAATGAACGGGAATATAGAAGGAGATGAACAAGGGGAGTTCACATTCACCGGAGGGGTAGGGGAGACAGTAATAGATTACGTAATAGGTGATGAAAAAACAAGGGAAGGAGTGAAGAAGATGATAGTAGGAGATAGAATAGAATCGGACCACCACCCGATAATAGTGACGATGAGGAGAGGAAAGGTAAAGAGAAAAACAGAGGAAAAAAGAGAAAGAAAGATAGGGAGCGGGCAATGGACGGATAGGATGAAAGAGGAATACAGGAAGGGGATAGAACAAGGGACGAGGGAGGGAGACGAGCAGACAATACAAGAGATAGAGGAATTGATTATAGATAGATATTTATTTAGCTGCAGTAGCTACATTTTGTAATTTTTACATATTTACATGATTCTTTTATTTTCCTTATTCTACGCTTAATTCTGCCGCTTTCTTCGACTCCTCCCGCTTATGTGTTGCACTAGTGCTTTTTTAAAACTACTCAGCGTCCCTATGTTCTTTACTTCGTTCGGCAATTTATTAAACATTAAAAATCCATCGTGCATTAGCGTTTTTTGCTCTTCCTTCGCGGGGCATCTCTCTACACACAAATCATTGCCCTTCCTCGTATTTCGATTACTTTTGCTTTGCACTAATTTTATATCCTTACTTAGGTATTTCGGACACATTTCCTTTGCTATCTTATATACTAACACACATAGGGGAGATGAGCCCAAAACGGGTAAGCTAAGGGAGGTGTTGAAAAAAACAGACTTCGAAACGAAATGCAATTTCTATTTTTATTCGTGGGAATGTTCAACTAATAAACTTTCGAAAATCATAAAGAAACTAATTCATTTTCTTCGATAACAATGAAAAAAAAAATAAATAAAAATTCTTCGAAATACCCGCTTTGCTCGTAGGGGGGGCCTAAAACGGGTAATGCACTGGAACTCGTCATTTTTGTTACATTTTGGACCACGTTTGGATCTTGCATGTCTCTTAATAGTGTTACACGTAGAAGCTTTTACTTCGTTTGAATTTTTCTTCATTTTTTCAACTTTTTTCTTGAAAGCTCTTACTTCCGTTAAATTCTTCATCACTGCGTCAATTTTTACCTTAGAATATTTTTTCTCTTTTTTTTCTTTTTCTCTTTGCTTGTCTTTTACGTTTTCGGATAGATTTATTTGGTGTCATTTCAGGTATAGGCCTGATTTCCCCCTACCCGTTTTGCCCGTACGCACATTTTTATTGTCGACGATTATACCTTCAAAATAGAAATGCCTGGAGCCCGCAACTTTGCGGGGATAAGAAGCCCATTACTAACGAGATCATACCATGCAACTTAGAAAATCTCATTCTACACCACCCTCGAGTAATCGCAGCTAGCATATTTCGAATTTTTTTAACGAAAGCAGCATAAAACTTGATTGTTGTCTTACCGTTCAACTGTTTACGTCACCGAAGCGAGCCGACTGACCGTGATTGGTTGACGGCCGGGACGTCGGTTGCCACTCATACATTCTCAAAAATACTTAAAATGCGCATTTCGGAAGGCCTACCCGTTTTAGGCGGGCTACCCGTTTTGGGCGCATCTCCCCTACATTATATTCCATTCTTTCTTTAATTGACATGAACTTGAGGCTCTCCATCATTCTCGTTACTCTTTCCATTCTATCTTTCCTCAATATAATTCTCATGCCTTGGTTTTGTAGCTTTTGCAGTCGGTTCATATTCGTCTCGCTTGCCCCTATCAGTATTGACGCACAATACTCAAATAGAGGCTCTACTATCGTTCTGTACACCGTTCTGCGCATTTCCCTGGACATGTCCTCACTTACTCTCCTCAGTACTCCTAGCTTAGCCCCTATTTGTTTACTAATATAATCTACATGTCCCGCAAAGTTTAAATTCTTATCAATTATTATTCCTAGGTATTTAATTTCCGGTACTATTTCAAGTATTTCTCCTTTTACCGATACAACTACGTCACTTTCTACCACTTTTTTCCTGCATCCTCTAATTACCATGGCTTTTGTTTTTTTCACATTAACTACTAGCCTATTTATTTCCAACCACTGCTCAATTTTCCTCATTTGTTCATTCAACTTAACACTTACTTCACCGCCTGAGAACCCCGTCGCATATATTATGGCATCATCCGCAAATAGTCTGATTGTACATTCTTCACTTCTGGCTTCTACGATATCGTTTATGTACAGCCGGAACAGTAATGGTCCCAATACCGAGCCCTGCGGTACTCCTAAATCGACCCGTATCGGGTCCGATATTACCCCATTAAATTTAACCCGTTGTATTCTGTTCGTTAAGTAGGTTTTAAACCAATTTAACACTTTGCCTTTAATACCAAACCGTTGTAGCTTCCTCATTAGCAATTCCCGGTCCACTACCTCGAACGCTCTTTTCAAATCTAAGAAGATTACGCCTATTAACTTTCTTTCTCCTATTACTTTTTTCCATTTAGACACTACCCATTGTAACGCTGTTTCGCATGAATGATTGGCTCTGAACCCAGATTGGCTTTCATTTATTAGCTCGTATTTATCCAGATACTCCCCTACTTGTCGGTGCACCACAATCTCTAATATTTTTTCATATATTGGCAACTTATTGATCGGCCTAAATTCTTCCATCTTAATCGTCCCTCCCACTTTCGGCACCGGGATAACCACAGACTCCTTCCATCCATCTGGAAATATGCCCCGTTGCAACGATCTATTTATTAGGTCCGCTATCTTATCACCCGCTGCTTCCACCACGAATTTCATTACCTCCACTGTTATTCCCTCTTCCGTGCCTGACTTATTCCGTAAATTCCGCACAATTTTCCGCAAACTCACGATTTCTATTTCCCTAAACGTCTCCAGATTGTTTACTGTGTCTACTTCGCTCTCTTCTTTATCCCCGATCCGTACCTCCCGCCTTATTTGAGTAATACTGTCTACGAAATACTTATTAAAAACATTTGCCATGCCCTCTACGTTATTTATCGCCACATCTCCCAGCCTTAGTTCCCTATAGACCTTTCCACTATCCTTCCCTTTCAGTAGTTCCTTCAACACCTTCCACATACGTTTCGGATTCTTTTTACCATTATCCAGTCTCATTTTTAGATATTCCCTCTTCGCTTTCCTGCACGCATCCACTGCCGCATTCCTCGCTTTTCGGAACGTTTCCCAGTCTTCTGCCCGATTGTTTATTCTCGCCGCTTTATACGCCCGATCTCTTAGCTGCATTTTTGCATGAATATCTTCACCGAACCACGCCTTGCCTCTCCATTCCTTCCTTATCTGTATCTCCTTCATAGGCGCACATATATCTAGGCATTTCACAATCCCGCTTACTGTATTTCTCGCCATTTCATTAATATCGTTTTCCTCCACTTTGCCAAGTTCGATCGCCGCCAATCTCATGAATTTTATTATATTCATTCCCCTGTAGTTTCTTCGGATAATCTTTCCCTCTGTTTCTGTACAGTTTTTCCCGTCCCAACTTACTACTATCATCGAATGGTCCGTTATTTTTGGCTCGTGCCTTACTTCTACTTCCACCTCCTGATTAGAAAATACCAAATCTATTATTGTCCTCGACGTTCTTACTATTCTGGTATAATCATTGACAAATTGTTTCAGTCCTATCGACTCCATACTTTTAATTAGTCTCTTTTGAATATATTGGCCCACCTTTAAATCTATGTTAAAGTCGCCCATTACTAACATATTCTGTCTCAGCATTTCTTCACTACACGTGTTCTCCAAATACTGTAGGAAATTTGAATCGCTGCTATTCGGTGAGTGATACACAACCATCACATTCCCTTTAAATGTATTTTTCTTGTCCTCTACACCTATTATTACTGACCACCAGTTACCGTCACACCTCTCTATTGTTTTGGTTTCAAATTTAATCCTCCTGTCGATGTACACCAGTACCCCTCCGGTCCTTGTAGACTCCGAGTTTCCTCGCACACACACATATCCGTCTACTTGTAGTTCATGGTCCTCTATTTGGTCTGTCACATGTGTCTCCGTTAATCCCACGATGCTCGGTTTAACTTGTTTAAATAGTAGATCCTCAATTTCGTCCTTGTGTTTTAGGAAACCCTGCGCATTTAGGCATATTGCAGTTTTTTCGCACTTTTTTTCGTCTCTCGTTGCTATATGTTGTTCTGCATTCTATTCTTGTACATTGCTATCTCTTTTTTTAAACATGGACAGCTACTATCATATGCTGAATGATCCGATTTCAGATTCCGTATATTCATTTTCTTGATTTTTTCCTCGCAGTTTACGCACTTTCTTGTGAGATTTTTACAGTCCTTCGTCGTATGTTGCTCTGCGCACAAGCCGCATGCTTCTTCTTTCGTACAATCCTTGGCAAAATGATAGTAGCCGCTGCATCTGAAGCACCGTAGGATCCCCACATAGTCCTACACCCTGCACATTTTCCACCCTATCTTCAGTCTACCTAATTCTAGCAGTTGTTTCCGTGTGTCAGCATCTACTTCCGCAATTACCATGACTCCTCTTGCTTTCGCGTTTTCCGTTTTATGCAGTATTTTCCCTTTGATGCACTCCCCTCCACATTCATTTTGTTCCTTAATTTTATTCCAGAATTCTATCTCACTTTCACAATCCTCTTTTTCAATATCAAATATTTTCAGTTTCAGTCTTCTCTTCTTCGGTTCCTTCACTTCGTACTTCTCCCCAAAGTCTTTTACCACGACCTCTGTTAATTTCTCCGCTTGTGTCTTGGTTTCACACCCCACCACCACGGCCCCACTCTTTACTTTTCTTAGTCTCGTTATTCCTATACCTAACTTGGAGATATCTATTTTATTCTTAATATCCTTCTTCGTAGCCTCACTAGAGTTTTCAACTCCCCCTTCTTTAGGCTTGATTATTACAACTGCTTCATTATTGTTTTTTACCGCTCCACTGTACGACTTTGGTAGACTTTTATCGCTTTCCTTTGACGAACTAGGCACTTCATTTATTTATTTCCTCACCATTTCCCTTACTATTCCTTGCAGCTCTCGTGTCTGCCATTCCTGTATCTGTTTTCTTACATTATTCATTTCGCCTTTTATCGTTTCCTTTATAATCTTTCTGACCATGTCCTTCCCCATTATTTCGTCTTTGGTTTCTCTTATTAACTTATAGATCATATCTATTTTACAATCCATATTTCCCTGTTGGTACTTTGTCCATTCCGTCACCTCCCTATCAACTAGGCACGATGAAGCTGGGTCTCCACCCAGAGAACTTAAATTTTCCCCTTCACTTCCTCTTCTTTGTTCCTCCTCGTTTCCGATTTCCGCGGACCCGCCTGCAGTACTTCCCTTCCCTATCCCTCTTTCGTCGGAGGTGAAGCCTCCATCTTTATCTCCAACTTTGAAAGCTTCTGTTTTACCGGCGCATGGGACCAACACTCCGGATACGTTATACACTCTATGTTGTTTGTGACAACTGGGGTGAAAAACCTTATCGCACAGTACACAGGCAATTACATCGGTCTTAATGTCTTTCTTACATTGCCTACATATGGTAGGCAATGATTTCTTCTTGTCCATGACCTGCCCTCCTTTACCTTCTGGATTACTCGTCGATGTTATTATTTGGGAGCAGTTCACTTTAACTCACAGGCTGTGCTATCTAGAGTGTCAACATAAGCGATGACTCGGCAATGTGTCGATGGATGACTAAGCATTACCGAGTTTTCTCACCTCACTCCCAACCGTTAATTAGCCTGAGAAAATGTCACATATCTCTTCACTGCCACTATCAATCCGGCGTATTCTTTGCCCAAACGATTCCTCGCGCACTTCTGCTTGCTTTGGTACTATTTTTATTGTTCTTTGCAACTATTTGCTATGTAAAACTGTATTCGCTGACGGAGCACACTTTAGCACGTCTAACTCCTCGAGAGAGAGAGAGAGAGAGAGAGAGGTAATGAGGGTAATGAGAGGTAATGAGATTAAAGGGGCAATGAGGAGAGGAGAGGAAAACAGAGGAAAGGAAGAGGGAAGAAAAAGGGGAGGGTGATGGGAGAACAAAGAAGGGAGTAAGAAAAAAGGAGAGGTAAGAAGGGAACTAAGGAGATGGAGAAGAGGAAAGGGAACAAGAGAGACGTACAGAGAGAAAAAGAGAGAGTATAAGGAATGGTGTGAAAAGAAAAAAGAAGAAGAACGAGAGAGGATGATAAGAAAGATAGCGGAAGCAAGAACTGAAAACAAGGTATGGGAGATAGTAAATAGGGGGAGAAAAAGCAGAAAGAGGGTGAACGAAAGCATAGAAAAGGAGGAATGGAAGGACCATTTCATGAGGCTGTTAGGAGGAGCAGAAAGAGGAGGGAGGGGCGGGGAGAAAATAGTGAGAAAGGAAGACAACGAAGAAGAGATAAGTAAGGAAGAAGTGAGGAAAATAATTAAGGAAATGAGAGACGAGAAAGCGATGGGGAACGACGAAATACCAAATGAGGCGTGGAAATATGGATAGGATAGGCGGGAAATGTAAGAGAGAAAAATGAGCGAGCAGAGGGACGGATGGCGGAGGGAGAGAGAGAGAGACAGAGAAAATAGAGAATAAGGCAGAATAAGCTAGAATAAGGACAATGTAAACAAATAGAATAAGAAATAGAATAAGGAGCGAAAATAGAATAAAGAAAAGATGTAAAGGAGACGGAAGGCGTTGTAACCCTTAGGGGAGGCAATAAAGACACATACATACAGTATTAAAGTGTTTTTATGTAATTGTGAATTATGATTGATAATATAGAACTATGTGTTTCGTTCATGATATACCTTCAGTAAGAGTCATTGTTCGCAAGGCGATGTCTGAATTTTTCAGACTTACATTAATAGGCAATTATAACTTTACAATGTAAGGATTGCATATTTTATTTTCATGATATATTTTGAATGTTAATTAACATGTCCCTTAGGGACGTTTTAATAGGCACTCACACCGTAATTTTCAATTTTTATCAATTTATCACGAACACACTACGATTTTCATGGTATCAAACTTTGACGGTTCATTACTGATATTCGAATCGGAAAATAAGGATTTTATGAATTACACATTTGCCGTTTCGGCATTCTTAAGGAGTCATGAGCATTTTTTGTGGTAATTGAGAATGTGCTGAAATTGAATGATTGTTATTGGCTTATGGGTACAAAATCTTTATTTTGTTACAAATAATTGAAATTGACTACACGAGCTTTAAAAAAGTATTTGTTTAATATTGCCTTAAGGGCCAAAAGCTATTTTTTATGTAGTTGAGATTGAATTTTGTAATACATGTGTTTGTGTGTGTGACTTATCACAAACCGCTGTGTGGTCCATTTGGGATGGTTCGCCGTCAAGTCCTCTCACTCGCATTGTCGCGTTTTGCGTTTCATATTTAAGTGTTCATATTATAATGTTTCATTTCTTTAGTTTTATTTTCAATGTTTATTTTCTATGAATTGTGGTGCAAAAATAATGCATATAATACGGTTGTATGTTTAATAAAATAATAAATAAAAAAATAATCAGTATATCATTTATTCACATTTTTTTATAAATCTATATTTATCATGAGATGCGAAACCATAATGGCTTGTGATCGCTATAAACGCTTTCATATATACATATTCACTTTCAGATCTTTGTTTGCACTGAAGCTCTGTAGAAGCTTCTCTGTAGATCCTCTGTAGAGGCTAATAGTTGACTCTGATTGGAGGATTTTCTTACGGTTTACGTATTACGTGTTACGGAGATTCGTGTGTGAAGGCTTTTAACGATAGCCAATAGCAAGCCCGACATTCCGGTGGATTATTCTTGCGTACACATAAGCGTACTGTACATCACCGTAACTTTTTTTTCTTCTTCTTTTTATTAGTACCATATGTCGGTACGGTAGAAAGGTAGACCTTGGGATTACAATTTTCCCATACAGTCTTGTAAACGTGTCTTAAGCCTATGAATCGTTACATGTGTGTTTAAACGAGATTAAAGTACATCTTCCTCTTATTTTTAAGCTAAAGATATCTAAATAAACTTTGGTATAGAATTTATAAACTTTGATAGTATCCTAGCACTTTTGTTGTCTATGTTGTGTATTATAGTTTCTATACAATATGGAGGGAATACTTTGATTTTCAGCAGTCCATTTATGAGCTCGTCTCTTTGACTAACATATTGGTTGCATTGCCAGAAGACGTGATTGGCTGTTTTGACGGCGGCTCCACAAGTACATTCGGCAGAGTCAATTATATTAAATCTATTTAGACTAATGCCTAGCGAGTTGTGACCTGACCTTAATCTGTTAATACTGACTATTGCTCTTCTGTTAATTTGTATATTCTTAAACCAAGGATATGTGCTCGTTGTATAATATTTTTGGTAATAACCTTTTCCTTTCGATTCGCCTGATTCTATACACCAGTTGTTAAAGGATTTCCACATTTCTTTTTTCCACCACCCTTTAAAATCTGAGTTCGGAATTTCTAGTTGCGTGTCTCTACCTTCCGCAATACCTCTTTTTGCCTCTACGTCTGCTATTTCGTTGAGATCAATTCCTGTGTGCACTGGTATCCAAAAGAGTTGGACTTCCTTTCCCTTTTGATCTAGTAGACTAATTAATTCTTTAATGTGCCAAATTAGATGTGATGTTTGATTTATTTTTTTTGGTACTGCTGACATAGCTTGAAGAACACTTTTAGAATCCGAAAAGATTGCGAAGCTGTTTGCTTGCAACAATTCTATTGATTTCAAGGCTTCTATAATGGCCATGGCTTCCGCGGAAAAAATTGATGTATATTTTGCTGATCTATAAATTTTTGATATCTTATCAGGAGCCTGAACCACAGCGAACCCGACAAAATGACCTTCGCCCATTTTAGATCCGTCGGTGAAAAATTGTACTTTATCGTCTTGGTATTTGAATACTTTTGTAAATTCCAAACTACTGTTTCTAGCATTTTGTACTCTTTTGCCTTCTTCGAATGAGGTCTTAGGTTTAAAGAAGAGATTTTCATACTTTTGCTTGTAGCATACCGGAGTATCGCACTTAGCAATCAGGTGCGTACACAATTCAAATTCGCAATAACACGCCACGAGTAAGGGTAGTTCTCTGCGGAAGATTTCTACCGGATTATTTCGATGTTCGACTATCGAATCCATCAGTGGTATCAGTTCATGTTTGTTGTTCGCCAATACTTTACCAATGTAATTCCTGCCTAAGAATTGGAAACGTAACGCCAATGGGGGTTCCTTAGCTTCTCCTAAGATCACATTTGTCGGTGTGGAGTTTCTATATCCTAGTGCTAAGCGTAGAGCTTTGTATTGAGTTCTATTTAGCATAAGGTCTTGGGTTTTTGTTAGCGGTGAGATTAAAAACGCTGCGTACTCCAATCTAGACCTAATCAGAGCTTTATATAGTCTAATTAATAAAGCAGGGTCTGCCCCCCACCATGTTCGTCTCAGGCAGCTGATTATCTTTAGCGGGTTCTGGCACTTTTCTTTTATGTTTATAATTTGCGGGCCCCAACTTAACGAAGACTCCAAGATAATTCCTAAAAATTTAACTGTACGGGACGAATCAACCGTTACGCCATCAATTTGTATGGACCAATCCTGAGTAGTAGTGGTCTTTTTTCCAAACACACATAATTGGCATTTTTCCGGCGCTAATTCTAGACCACTCTCAACTAGAAATTTCTGTAGATTTTTCGTTGAGTTTTGAACCTCGATTATAGCTCTTTCTGTCGGCTGAAGGGTGGAGTACAACGCTACATCATCCGCAAATTGTACAACTTTACAACCTTCTTCAATCTTTGTTTCCATTATCGACATATATAGACAATATAACATAGGGCTTAATACACTCCCTTGCGGAAGACCCTTAAAAGTCCATCGAATCTCGTCGATGTTTCCGAATCGAAAGTGTAGTTCTCTGGCTGAGGTCAAGTTATATACGAATGCTAATATATTTGAAGCTATACCTAAGATTTTCAGTCTTTCAATAAGAATATCGCAAAGTACGTTGTCGTATGCACTTTTAATATCCATAAAACAGGTCACCATCGTTTGATCACAGTCCAGGGCTTTGGAAGCCTCCATAGCAATTAGAGATAAGTTATCTAAGCAAGATTGCGATCGTCGAAACCCGTATTGCGTATCAGGCATTTTTTGATGGTGCTCTAGCCACCAGTTCAATCTAAAGTTTATCATTCGTTCCATGGTTTTACATAGGCATGGTGCTAATGAAATAGGTCGAAGTTTATCGCTATCCTTTTTGCCGATGAAGAAAATTGTATATTTCCGCCATTCAGAGGGAAATATGCCGGATTGAAAGATTTCGTTATATATTTGCAGTAAGAGATCCTTCGCTACTTTGGGGAGAGCATTTATCACGACATAATCTATTCCATCAATTCCTGGACTTGAGTCCATATTTAGGTTATCTAGTGCATTCTCGAATTCATCTTTGGTAAACGGAAGGTTTAGGAAGGGGTCCTGGTCAGGATTGTTAAAATACGGTTTCTGTATTTGAGCCCAGCTCGGGGATAGTTCCTCTATTGTTTTCCTAGTATTCCTTATTTTCTCGTTGTTTAATTCATTTGCGTTCCCTATCCAATTAAATCTATTTTTAAATGCCTTAATTTTTTGCCAAACGTATGTAGGATTCGTATACTTTGTCAGTTTTTCACAGAACTGTTCGAAACTTTCTTTTTTAATAAGTTTTAATTTCTTCTTTGTTGCGGCTTGCGTTTTTCTATATGCAATGAAATCTTCGTAAGTACCTGTGTGTTGAAATTTTTTTAACTTTGCTTTCCGTAATCTAATGAGCTTGTCACATTCACTGTTCCACCACACACATGGAGGCAATTTTTTGCGTGTTTTGTTATTCCTTTTATTTTTACTGTACGGGGTATTACCATTTAGTTGGCTCTCGATAGTCGAGACCAAGGTAGAGTACTTCACTTGAACATCAAGTTCTGTGTTTCTGAGATCCGCTTCCTCTAGTATTTGTTCCACGTTTTGGGCAAATCGCTCCCAATTCATGTTTCGAGGGTATTTTCGATTTGATACTCTAGAACTTATCCCTGCTGTGCGGCAATAACCAAGGTTGATGAAAATGGGGAAGTGATCGCTTCCCCATGGGTCCTCTCCGACTTTCCAGTTACTAGCTAGCATGGATGTCTCGTCCATGATTGTTAAATCAATGGCTGACTCTGTTCTAAAAGCAGACGAAAGGAATGTCGGAGTACCCTCGTTTAGAAAGTTTAAGCCTCCGTTTTCAACTGCTTCTGCTATATATTTGCCTGTGACACACTCACGCGAGTCTCCCCAAATTCTATGGTGGGCGTTAAGATCTCCCGCAATCAGACACTTACCATTAAATTGGTTGAAAAATTGGGTCCATGACTCTTTTGTAATTCTGATTCTAGGTGGTTTGTAGATCGATACTAGCAATAGCTTACCTTCTGCTAAATAGACTTCTATCGCACATGACTCTAGGTTATGATCACAGTCATATAAATTTTTAACCCTCGCATATTTTAGCTGACTATTGATTAAGATAGCTACGCCGCCACCCGGTTGAAGAAGTCTATCTTGTCTTATAGTATCGAAGCCTTTAATATAAAGGGTGTCGACTGGTTTGAGCCATGTCTCAACTAAAACGATGATATCTGCGCCTGTGGCGTTCCGCTCGATTTCATGTACCTTGTTCCGGATACTACCGCAATTCCACTGGATTACACTGAGGCTGGTTGGAGGTTGATGATTCATTATTAGAGTTGATGAAGTGTAGCTCCACTGCTTTCCAAATTCTTCTCAGCAAAAGGCCCGCGTCTGGAGTAGTAGTCAGAACCGTGATTAATGCATCCAAGTCTTCGGATGTATTCTCTGTCATAGGAGCTAGGCTGTTGTTGTTCCTGTCTTCGTTAATCGAGGATGATGACTGAGCGTGGTACTGGTTTCGCTTAAAGTTTTGGTTAGCAGTTACGTTGACGCTTCGTCGTTGATTTGCCAGTATTCTTTGGTGATTTTTGTTCGCTACTACTTCGTTCCAGGCCATCGACGGTGCCCTATTCGTGATGTTGTTGTTCGTGTGGCTATTGTTGTTGCTGATTACGTGTACATCTCCCCTCCTGTCCTCGATTTGCGGGAAGTTTTGCTGGTTGTACTGATGTGCTTGCGTTGGTAACCCTCGGCGCTCCGCTATTCGTTTGGCTGCTATGAAGGGTCAGTTATCGTATGCCATGATTTGATTTCTTTCTTTCCCTGTTTTGAACGCCAGACAGTTCCTGTCCAACGAACTATGGTTATCCCCACAGTTAATGCATCTGGTAGCATTTTCACATCTGTTACCTGCTTCGAGATGTTTTTCTTTCGCACACGACAAGCATTTCTCTTCTTCTTTGCAAAACTTACTGATGTGGCCGAGTTTCCCACATCTGTAACATTGCCTTACCGGTGACACGTATGGAGTAACATCGAGTAGTACTTTCCAACATTTTATCTTTACTGGGAGATTTCGGTTCCTGAACTCAATGCATACTGTCTGGGTGTCTACTCTCTTCGGTGAACCGTCTATTATTGCTCGTCGTTTGAGTCGGAACGCGTCGACCACTTTGGCTTCGGGGCTTTCTTCGTTGAGTGTTTCTATAAGTTCAGTCATCGAAATGTCTGTTGGTATTCCTCGGATTGTACCTTTTCTGAAGATTCGGTAGTAAGGAATTGTGGTGAGGAAGCCTTTTTGCTCGAGATATTGATTTGATAGCGCAAGGTTCGCGCCGTCTCTTGACTTAAAAGTGATTGACCAGGAACGTCTTGTATATTCCGAGATTTCATCAAATCTAACTGGTGCTTTGGTTAATTCTCTGCTTACGTCCAGGACCGCGAGTGGTTTTGTGCCCGACTTAGCATTGTTAAATTTGGTGTTTCGTAGTTGAACCAGGTATGGTCCTTTGTCTGTTCTGTCATAGCTCAGTTTCTTTCGTGTTGTAACTCCTTGTTCCGTCTGAGAACCGCTTGGGGTTTCCTCGCGGTTTATTTGGCCTGTGTTTATTGGGGTCTCCCGATTAACGGGCTCAACAGTCACCGCCGTTTCTCCTGTCCTTGCCTTTTTTCCTTTACCTTTGTTTTTACCCATGTTCGCTTCTTCGAGTAGACTCTTGTATAGACGGGATTCTAGAGTAGTTTCTTCACTCCCGTTTTCGTCGCTGAGCGACTCTAGTTGGGCTTTCCTTTTTATTTCGTTGTTCAACGCCTCACTCTCCATGATATGGTCGGTCTCGATGATTTGGACATCTTTTCCGCTTCCTTCCACCTCACCTATACCTCCAACATGAGCGGCCTGCGCCTCCACGTTTGAAGTTAAGCCTCCTTTTTGCCTATAACTGACCTTCTCCCGGTCCGGAGCACTCGATCGTGCCCAGAACTAGACCAATCTCTGGGCCTATGTGGCACCGCTAGATGATGCTTTTTAGGGTGTATTAATCGACTTTGTACAGGTACTTGAAAAAAAACTTCCACTGCTGCTGCCGTTTCTATTCCGATCTTTCCATCAACGTAACAAGCACATGACGATACTAACGACATCTTACCGCTGGGGCACGAAGTGAGCTTTGCTGGGACTCGATCTTCGTCGATATGAGTCTTCCCTCTCTTTCGTGTATCGGTGATCTATGCCTGTCAGTGTAATTACGAAGATTTTTTTTTGTTTTAAATACTTTTATAAAATATTAATCGCGATAAATGATAATTCGCGTAATTTCATCGAATTAAAAGTGGTGTTGTTGTATGAACATTTTTTTTGTGAAGAAGTATATTTTAACAGTGTTCGAGGTTATTTTTTTATAGAAGTATATTTTAATAGTTACGTTCGAGGTTATTTTTTTATATGCTGAATTAATAATATTTGTGAAGTGAAAAAAAATAAAACAGTGAGTATTATGAATAATTTTGATGTGTACTGTCACGTGCAACAGAATTCCCAACAACTACGCGTAATCTATTTTATTTTTCGTTCCTACTCTTCTCAATACTTTCTGTATTTTATCTCACAAGAGACCATGGCGAAGTTAAACTTTAATGTCTTTTCCCCGAAATATGAAAATACTCAACTAGCTGAAACAGACTTTGCCACCTCGGCCTAATATTCTATCTCTTTTTGTACCTCCTGGTAAGCACACACCCGATGGAAAATAACTACACCACCGTAGAACGAAATAGTTGTCACCCAAAATATAAAAACATTCGGACTAGTTGACCCGTATGTGTACCCGCCGAGCGAGCTATGTTTTCTCTCTCTCCTGCACGTGGCATGCGTCACAGCGCCTAGTCGAACATCCGCACGTGCATAGAAGCAGAGACCCCTTGGCGCGAACTGCAATAAAATCCAAAAACCCAGAACACCTAACGTAGCAGCCGGTGACAGGTTACAAATTCTGATTTTTATTAACACCAAGCAGGAGACCTAGAAAACTCCCGAAAAATCTGTAAAACGCACATACTCCAAATATGGAAAACCATCCCCCACTAAGGTTATTTTTCTATATAAACCCTACCCTTTCTGACAACCGCGCTCAGTCTTTTGATACAATTCGTTCACGCAGTGTTCTTTAAAACTTTCACCGTAATACTGTATCTTGGATTCCGGGTCTTCCGTAGAAGAGAGTGAATTCCAAGTTACGTTCAGTCGCGATAATTGGGCTCCTAGGAGTGGTAATCGTAGCCACGTGTCATTAACGCAAAACGTGTAGTGTGCGCGATTATTTTATCCGACAACAGAACAATACGTGTTCAAGTGAAAGTCGAAACATAAAAATACACCACGGCCCCATCTCACCTCCGTCAAACATATCTCGCTGATCGCCAAAAAAGCACGACACCTCTCCGATAAGGTAAAGTGAAGTATTGTATCAAAAACTCGTGTCATTAGGTTAAGCATTTACTAACAATCAAACTTTATTGCAATAAATATATTGTATGTTTATTATTGGAGTTGGAACCATGCTCTCTGATTCATACAATTACTAACTTCACCACCGAAACTAACAAGACTTCTCGAGGTCTCTCAACGAACGAACCCACCATCCTCATTGTCCATTGACCCTTCCTCGACGGACAATAAAAGAGTCTGCGTTAACCGCTCGACGTACGACTCGAATTTTCCCGTCACTATCCTCGGACGTGACAGAAAATTTCTGGTGACAGCGGTGGGATTCGAACCCACGCCCTTTCGGACTGGTGACTAGGAAAACAAAAAAAAGGATCTTTCCTCTTCTTATCTAAATGGAACAATAGACATTCGAGGAAAAAATATATATATCTTAGCAAAAATGGAAAACAATGCAATTGCAAATATTACCCATCATCAGAATATTACTGATGCCATGCTCACCAGCATGGGAGAATGTATGGCACTGCAACAAGCCTTGCTTCATGTGCCCAATTTTAATGGCAAAAATATGCCTCTCAAAGCTTTTATACAAGATGTAGAAAACGGTTATACCTTCGTGCCAGAGGCACTTCGTAACTCTTTCTTTAAGGGAGTCTGTTCAAAACTAAAAGAAACAGCCCGCGACGCTGTAACGGATAAAGAAATTACAAGTATTGAAGACTTGTCGAGTGCTCTAAAAGAATATTTTGCACCAAAAAAATCATACCCATATTATTGTGCGGAAATTCAAGCCGTCAGATTAAGACGCGATGAAACAGTGTTAGATTATTATACGCGAATAAAACAATTAAGAGCAAGTGCAATGGCTGCACTCAAGGATAAGTTTACAGAAGTGCAAACTAATCAGATGCTACCGATGCTTGACGGTTTAGCTTTAGAATCATTCAAAAGAGGATTGTCAGATGATCTGCTATACGCTATCAGCGTTCAAGATCCCCACACAATCGAAGACGCATTTAGAGTCGTGCAACGAATCGAAAGGGACATGCAAGGAGCATCTGCCCGAAACTCAAATTCGTTAAGATATACACAGTCGGAACAAATTCCACAAAATCTACCGCGACCTGAACCACGTCGCGTTTCATTTCAAAATCAAGAGTATAGAAATACTCCAAATAAGAATCCGAATTTCAGCAAAATATTTCAACGCGATCAATTCTCACCTCGCGAAAATAAAAATAATCAAAGGAGCTACGCTCGCCAACAGTTCGACAGAAATTCCTTCCACATGAACTATCCAAATTGCTCACCGAATAATTATTTCTCGCCACCATTTAACTCCTATTTACCCCCAATGTATTACCCCTATCCCCCTCATCCGGCGGAATATTATGGACAATACCCAATGTACCAAAACTCACCACACAGATATGAAAGATATCCTTTCAACGGGAACGATAAATCCCGTGCCCCTTCTCCTAGCCCCAGAAATAACACGGAGCATTTAAACTCCCAAGACGCCCGCCGTACGGACGCAACGACGAGCGACTTCTCCAAAACGCGTCCCCCGACTGTAAAATACCTCACGGCCGGAAATTTATTAGATGGACGCAAGGACAAGGACGCTCCCCAGTAATTACACTACGTGCCCCCGAACTCGAAAAGGGATGCGGGCAATTTTTAATCGATACCGGTGCGGACATAAATATAATAAAGATTCATGCTTTGAAACGCCGATGCGTGATCGCGGCCCACGATTCCATAACAATATCAGGTATAACACCTGAGAAGATAGAGACCGTCGGTTCAACAGAGTTAACTTTCTTCGAGCACCCTGAGAAATTCCACGTATTAATGGACAATCTTGAGATACCCGCGGATGGAATAATTGGCATAGATTTCTTAATGAACGAAAAAGCAGAAATTTCTTTTCACCACAATACTCTAGTAACATCTTCAAAACCAATAATGCCGATCCCGTTCGATAATCATAAAAACGATGTGATTGAAAATAAATCCGTACATCCGGAAATTTCGCAAAGAAAGGACCATTGCAGTACATTCATTCTTAAAGGTCGCACTCGTGCTAAGGTACCGATAAACCTTTTAGATACCAATTTAAAAACCGGTTACCTTCCGCGTCTAGAAACACCCGAAAATATTTTTATTGGAAATGCGCTGGTAACGAACCATAGCGGCACATGCTACGTATACGCAGTAAACGCATATGAAAACGATACAGAAATCGAAATACCCCCGCAAGAATTAATCCCCGTAGAATATTACGATACATCGGAAGACTTTTTCGAAAACGACACCGAAAGCGACACGTGCGACCCCGGCCCAGACAGAGAGAAAAGAATCCATGACGGTCTTCGTTTAGACCATTTGAACTCAGAGGAAAAACAACACGTGTTGGACATTGTAAATGAATACCCTCATTTGTTCCACTTACCCGGCGACCGACTACCAGCTACCCCCGCCATAAAACACACCATTCCTACTACCAATGAATTCCCCATAACGATACGACAGTACCGATACCCCCCCCGCTCATAAAAACGAAGTGAACCAACAGATTAAAAAACTTCTAAACGACGGTGTGATCACAGATTCGTCATCTCCTTATAATTCACCCCTATGGATTGTCCCTAAGAAACCGGATTCGAAAGGGAACAAGCGCTGGCGAATGGTAATAGATTTTCGCGCGCTAAACGAAAAAACAATAAGCGACGCGTACCCGTTGCCGAATATAATCGATATTCTAGACAGACTCGGTGGAGCAAAATACTTCTCGATTTTTGACCTTGCTAGCGGTTTCCACCAAATAGAAATGGAACCCAGCGACAGACAAAAGACTGCATTTAGTACACCTAACGGACACTACGAATACGTAAGAATGCCATTTGGTCTGAAAAACGCACCCGCAACCTTCCAACGCCTAATGGACAAAGTTCTTCTCGGCTTACAAGACAGCGAATTATTTGTTTATCTGGACGATATTGTTGTCTTCGCCTCATCCCTAGAAGAGCATGGCGTCAAGGTTCGCAGATTATTTGAAAAACTTAGCACCGCGAAATTATCCTTGCAACTAGACAAATGCGAATTTCTAAATACAGAAGTAATATATCTCGGCCATATAATTGGTGACGGTGGAGTCCGCCCAGATCCAAAGAAAACAGAAGCCGTCGACAAATTCCCGATTCCGAAAAATGTTACAAATATTCGACAATTTCTTGGTTTAGCTGGCTATTATCGTAGATTCATAGAAAATTTTTCTGGAGAAGCAAAGCCATTGACCGATCTATTAAAAAAGGGCGTAGAATTTAATTGGGGCCCAGAACAACAAAGGAGTTTCGAAAAACTAAAAAGGGCATTATGCTCCTCGCCAATCTTGCAATATCCAAATTTTGACGAGTCGTTCATTTTAACTACAGATGCTTCAAATTACGCGATTGGCGCAGTTTTGAGCCAAGGAGAAATCGGAAAGGATAAGCCCATAGCTTATATGTCAAGGGTACTAAACCCAGCCGAGAGAAATTATGGCACGACGGAAAAGGAATGTCTAGCTATCATTTACGCCATTTTGCATTTTCGACCATATCTATACGGAAGACATTTTACACTTGTCAGCGATCATGAACCCCTACGATGGATTGATTCAGTTAAATTACCGGTTCAAAGATTAATACGGTGGAGAATACGATTACGCGAGTATGATTATACATTCGTTTATAAACCTGGCAGACTAAATTCAAACGCGGACGCACTTTCCCGAAATCCCATAGAATCCGACGTCAGTATATTCCCCATTTCGTCAGCCGGAAGAAAAGTAAGCGCAAAAATTACTCCTCGTAACGCTACCTCATCCAATCCTATAATAACCCGTGGTAGACACCCCGGTAGCAAGTCTACACCATTACCTACGATCCTTGAAACGTCTCACCTTCCCGGAGCAACAATTGGCGAAAGAGTTAAAAATCGCAGACAAATTTCAAACCCTACGGTAATAACAAAACCCGCGCAACCGTCGCGAAAGCCGTCTGCGACACAGTACCGACGAAACGATACGAACGCAACTGGACCCCAGCAACCACCCCCCGTTGCGAGGGCCAGAAACAGTGCATTTCCCAGTCTCGCTCCAAAACGAAAGTTGACCCAAGAACGTGAAAACAAGCCGAAACGTTCCCCCCTTAAAAGACTTACTAACGCTTTAAGGTTCGCTTTTGACGTCGACGAAGATATCGATACCAATGAACCCATCGAATCGGGTGACGTACCAAAAATTACAACCAATAAAAATATAATAGATGTTCAAAAACACTCGGGACCAAAAGACAATTACTGGTGGGACACCGCCCAAGGAACTGCCACTTCAAGCCGACATTATGGCACACAGACAGACAACTCCGAAACAGAAGAAGCCGACAATGAGACAGAAAACATTCACGAGACCGCTATCACATTTCGACACCCCGTAGGCAGGTCAACACCCGCAATGCCCCCATTACTAGAATCAAGCAGTGACGAAGACTCTGCTCCTGTTGCAATACAAAGAAATGCACCACAACCAACAACAGAGAGTTCAAGTGATGAAAACGTAGCGACCGAAAACCCACAAAACATTATTTCAAATACAATACCCCCAGGGATATACTTCCCGAACATGAAAGAAAACCAAGACCAAATACAGATCTGTACTACAAACGAAAATTTAACCTATCGCAAAGGCAATTATTTACATTTCATTTCCGCTGATTGCGAATTCACAACAATGATTTCGAGACTCTTGATTGAAACGGAGAAAATTGTTCCGCAAGACTTAAAATTTGAAAAACCAAAATTGAAGCAGGTTCTCATCACAACAAAGGGTGAAAATAAAATTTTAACTGCAGTATTAACAAACAAACATTTCGAGACGTTTTCAATTCAGGATCTGCGAGACGTATTGATAACTGTTAAAGAAACAATAAAAGAAAACGAGATTAAAACTTTGAGAATTTCGAGACCCGGAGATATGCTGGAAAATCTCAGTCACTCATTCTTGACAGAAATTTTACACGAATGTTTAGGCGAATGCAATTGCACTATTTACGTCTGTCAAGGAAATGTAGTAATCCCTCCAGAAGAAACCAGAGCAGATATCATAACCGAATACCATGAAAGCCTAATAGGAGGTCACAAAGGAATTACGAAGACTTACCGACGTATTCGCGAAAGATTTTATTGGCCGAACTTAAAAAACGAAGTGACGGAATACGTACGTACATGCCAAGAATGTCAGGAACAAAAATTAACAAGAATAAAGTCACGAGAACCAATGATAATTACCGATACACCTGCAGAGCCCTTTGACAAAATATCCATCGACACCGTAGGACCGCTACCCCTAACCCCTGATGGAAACCGACATATACTCACTATACAAGACAACCTGACGAAATATTGTATTGCTGCCCCTATACCAGATATAAAAGCCGAAACAATCGCCGACGCTTTAGCACGAAACGTCATTATTCATTTCGGAACCCCACGAATAATTCTGAGCGACCAAGGTAGGTCCTTTGTAGGACTTGTTTTCCATCACTTGGCAAAATTATTCAAAATAAAACACGTAACAACTTCTGGATATCATCCCCAGACGAACGGATCCCTAGAACGAAGCCACATAGTACTGACCGAATTTATTAAACATTACATTGATAAATACGAGGATTGGGACAAACTCATCCCCTTCGCTATGTTCTCCTATAATACATCCATACATGAATCCACCAACTTCACACCATTCGAATTGGTCTTTGGTAAACCCGCGCGCATACCCAGTTCCTTCCCAACCGGAGAACGAACCGAAACATACGGACAATATCTATGTGACCTAACTTCTCGCCTAAACGAAATGCGAAACCTCGCCGCTAACTCCCTAACCAAATCCAAATATCGTTCCAAACAATATTATGACAAACGTATCCATCCCACAAACCTAAAACCCGGTGATATGGCATACGTAATAAAGGAACCACGAAGAGGCAAATTCGACACCCATTACGTTGGTCCGTACATCATCACCGAGATCCTTGATAATCATAATGTTGTTTTAGAAACAGAAAACGGGAAACGCATCTTGAAACATTTGGACAAACTAAAGCCATGCAAGAGATGAAGAATGCTGCATCCAACAAGATATATATATATATATATATATATATATATATATATATATATGGGACTCAGGAACACGATATTCAAGGGATGCTTGCTTATCAGAGTGACCACATATGCATATTACCTTGCACGCCTAATAAACCATCTTAACAAACCTTCCCGCTCGAAAATCTCATCCATCTGCGCTAATTTAATAAAGCTTGTGCTAACTAATCCGTCGCACACCCCTCATATAGATTAAAATGCAACTCACCGAAGCGGAATACAGGCATATTCAGGAGGAAACCGCGATGGACGAGATCTATACGATCCCATCGACAGGAGTGCCTGGGCGATATTTTAACTTCTATCGAAGCATCGCTATGGGGAGCTGCGTAAGGAAAAATCCGCGGGAAAGGATTATTTATGTCAGCGAGGATCCGGAGATACTGCTCTGCGAGCAGTGTTATCATAGATCGCCGTTCAAATGCTGGGCGGAGAGCACGCTACATCGTCTGGACCCACGACGACAACTAAACACAGGCTGCTACGCGTGTTTTAAAGAACTTTTACTCAGAAAGTCACCCTACCAGTGTCAGGACTGCATGGACCGATGGGTCCTCCACAAAGAAGTCCTGGACCAGGAAAAGCCCATAGAAGTCAACACCGATTAATATAACAATGTGCCTTTCCTTTTGTTTTTTTTTTGTTTTGTGTTTTTGTGTTTTGTTTGCTGATATTATTTCACTTTTGTATTCAGCCGATTTCCTTCTTTTTATTCACATAATATGTGAAGTGTGCGCTGTATGCATAGCATACCAAAATAAAATTTTCAATGAATAAAATATTAACATGTGTGTATTAACAGTTGAATTCTCTAAACTTTGTTTTTCTCTCTTACCGACTCACCAACCTTAAAAAAAAAAAAAAAAAAAAAAAACTTATACGTTTACATCCTCCGACTCAGGCCCGACTGCGTCGCAAAAATGAGCTATGCCATACTAATGGGCGTCCGAACCATCCAAGAAACCATCGAAGAAACCTACGAACTATCTACTACACTGGACGTAAACAATCTCTTCCCAGACATCGCCTCATACGTACCACTGCAACCTTCAGAAACTTCGCCACAAATCGCCGTCCCAATGGTGGTCACTAAGGGTGAATTGAGTAACCCGCCGTATGACGCCAGCCTAAAAGAAATCCAAGCTGAACTCACTAAACTATCAACTCATAAACGTGAAAAGAAATATCAGGATGAAACCACCACGATCACCTTCTGGGGCCTAATCGGAATATCGACAGTGATGACAATTTACATACTCTGGGGCCTGATAACACTTAACGTCAACCTCTCGAGAAGAAGTCGCCACCAAGATAACGACCCAGAAGACCTCCGTAGTAACACTTATCAACGCGCTGACCCAATCTACGCAATACCAGGACCTCGAATCATCGCAGCACGCAGCCTCCACGAAGCTGCAAGACGGCAGAATACTCCTCCTATACACCGCGAAGGAAGCGTCTACTCGTTACCGAGATCACAGCCTATCCCAGTGAACGGAACGAATACCGCTACACAGACCAACGGGAACTGACGTTCGTAGATAATACAACAAATCAAACAAAATTGTACACTAACCAACTCTCGAACTTTAAAATGCAATCTATCATATACATACATATATATATAGTACTACATACTACAAATAGAAATACATTTAAATACTATTATTCAAGATGATTCTAAAGAAACGAATATGCTGGGGCAACATCTAAAAATATTAGTGATCAAAAGCAAACAGGAAATATGTTATTGGCCATTCAAATAATCCAATTTTTTTTTTTGTTATCACCCAAAAATCACTTCCCCCAACCTTTCTTTTTCCGACCATCACATCCCATACCCGCTGTGCAAAACTACCGCCGTATCACATATACATATATGCGAAAAGAGGAAAATGAATAGAAGTCGGTTATATCGCTCAAACTCTGTTCTAACCTGACGGCATAAATAAGAAAAATATGGAGGACATATATATATATATGTCATCACTCTATATCATAGGTTATACCAACGTGTAACCCTTACGACCAAACCTGGGCGACAGTAATCCGCCTTGTACGATCATAGAACCTGTGAGTTCAATATCGATCAATTACGCCACATAAAGGATCAAGAACTAAGAGTAATCGCGAAGACTTCTATCGATCATAATCATCAAACAATATTATGCGGCAGCACATTCATCCTTGTCCGCCTACTTATATCTATAAAAAAAGGGCGAATCTTCCACTATTCCACCATATAACGATCCCGTTTGGCAAATAACATATGCCCTACACCACCGAATATATCATAACGTAAATAGCTCTTTTCAAGCCCAATTTACACATATTCATTCCTTTAAAGTCATGATATGCGTAAATCTTGAAATCATCGAGGACGATGATTAATCTAGGTGGGGAGGTGTCACGTGCAACAGAATTCCCAACAACTACGCGTAATCTATTTTATTTTTCGTTCCTACTCTTCTCAATACTTTCTGTATTTTATCTCACAAGAGACCATGGCGAAGTTAAACTTTAATGTCTTTTCCCCGAAATATGAAAATACTCAACTAGCTGAAACAGACTTTGCCACCTCGGCCTAATATTCTATCTCTTTTTGTACCTCCTGGTAAGCACACACCCGATGGAAAATAACTACACCACCGTAGAACGAAATAGTTGTCACCCAAAATATAAAAACATTCGGACTAGTTGACCCGTATGTGTACCCGCCGAGCGAGCTATGTTTTCTCTCTCTCCTGCACGTGGCATGCGTCACAGCGCCTAGTCGAACATCCGCACGTGCATAGAAGCAGAGACCCCTTGGCGCGAACTGCAATAAAATCCAAAAACCCAGAACACCTAACGTAGCAGCCGGTGACAGGTTACAAATTCTGATTTTTATTAACACCAAGCAGGAGACCTAGAAAACTCCCGAAAAATCTGTAAAACGCACATACTCCAAATATGGAAAACCATCCCCCACTAAGGTTATTTTTCTATATAAACCCTACCCTTTCTGACAACCGCGCTCAGTCTTTTGATACAATTCGTTCACGCAGTGTTCTTTAAAACTTTCACCGTAATACTGTATCTTGGATTCCGGGTCTTCCGTAGAAGAGAGTGAATTCCAAGTTACGTTCAGTCGCGATAATTGGGCTCCTAGGAGTGGTAATCGTAGCCACGTGTCATTAACGCAAAACGTGTAGTGTGCGCGATTATTTTATCCGACAACAGAACAATACGTGTTCAAGTGAAAGTCGAAACATAAAAATACACCACGGCCCCATCTCACCTCCGTCAAACATATCTCGCTGATCGCCAAAAAAGCACGACACCTCTCCGATAAGGTAAAGTGAAGTATTGTATCAAAAACTCGTGTCATTAGGTTAAGCATTTACTAACAATCAAACTTTATTGCAATAAATATATTGTATGTTTATTATTGGAGTTGGAACCATGCTCTCTGATTCATACAATTACTAACTTCACCACCGAAACTAACAAGACTTCTCGAGGTCTCTCAACGAACGAACCCACCATCCTCATTGTCCATTGACCCTTCCTCGACGGACAATAAAAGAGTCTGCGTTAACCGCTCGACGTACGACTCGAATTTTCCCGTCACTATCCTCGGACGTGACAGTACAAATAATAAAAGTATATATAAAATGGATAAATTCGAAGAAGTGTCATATTCTATTCAAAGACAAGAAACGATATAACTTTTGTTGAATGAGTGTTTTTTTATGTCAAACATGTTGAAAAAATATTTTAAAAAACTCTATGTTATAATTGTTCAAATGACTTGAAACTCATGAAGTACTTCAAATACATTAAAATTAAAGTAATAAGCGAGAATCAAAAAAATTCGTTCACGAGTCTCTGTGCAATTGTAAAAAAATGCAAAAAAACGTTTTTTTTTGTTCAAATTGAATTATTAACAGAATTGTAAAGTCTTTAAACTCTAGAAGACACTTCTTTGAGGTCTTATAAAGAAATACTATAAGTTATATAAACATTAGTTCACAGATTGCTGAGATCCGGACATTGATAGATACAAAATAGCTTTTTGGCCCCAAAATAGGTATGTTTTTAACAATTTTTATATTTAACAAAGTCCGAATGGATTTATACACAAAAGGCATCTTTGTTATAATAAAATACATTTGTAGTATAAATTTCAGCTCGATCGGTTCATGCGTTGCTGAGATTTGAGTGCGGACGGACGGCTCCCGTGACGAAGATTTTTGGAAGGCGATATTAATAGGCACTTTTTAATATATATTTATATATATTATAGTGAGTACCTAAAAATAGGCCGGATTGTGAGTAACTGGAGACTTACCTTTCCAAAATCTGAAAAAGACCCTGAACAGTTTTTATTAATTCTGAAAGACCAACTGAGCGCGAGCGGCATAGACAAAGACCAATTTGTCCCATGTTTATCAAGTATTTTTGAAGGACCGTATAGAGCCTGGTATTTGCTCAATAAATCGCGTTGGAGAACTTGGAAGGAATTCACACGAGCATTCCGCTTTCAGTGGGGGGTTAAAAAACAAGACGGTGATCTTTTCCTAGAAGTACGGGACCTGAGATCGGAGAAGGGCGAGTCTTTGGCCGAATTTATATGTCGCGCGCGATTACTATTTGAGCGCATGAGACATCCGCCCCCATTCCGCGATCAATTAAAAGAAATCCTCGTCAAATTTAACCCGCGGTTGATTTTTGAAGTTCTTAACCTGCCCATCAATGACTATGATGAACTTCTCCATTATGTCAACGAGAGAAATTACCTCTATCGTCGGTCTGTCGATTCCGCAAGGGAATTGCGTGGCAGGTCAAATAAAATAGATTTGTTAAACTTGCAAGCAGATGAAGAGAACGCTAGTGATACGCAAGCATCGGGAGGAAGCGATGCCGACGAACAACCTGACGAATTAAGACAAATGCAACTGAACCCACCGAAGGTTAACCGCAATCGAGAAAATTTTCGAGACAAATCGAAAAGTTTAATGAAACAGAGACTCGAGACAAACCTAACCCGCTTTCAGAAAAATTCCAAAAATTCGACAGCCACCTCAGATAAAGATAAACAACCCCCGCGTAGAAAATTCGCATCGGAATCAAACACTATATTCTGCTATAATTGTGGGCAAACGGGCCATACGGCACGCTTTTGTACTGCCGAGAGGCAGGCCGTATGCGTTCTTTGTAAAACAATAGGGCACGTGAGAAAAGATTGTCCGACCGATTCGGGAAACGGGGAAGCCCGGCAGTAGACAAGCCTCACAAGGGGAATATCTCTACCTGACCTCACCGATTTGAGCCATCTTTTGCAGGCTTGAAGGCCGTCACTAGGACTACATCAGGTAGAAATATTAAGACCCGCTTCTCAAGCAATAGCGAGAAACTCGCCATCGAAATATTCCGTTGAATCATGTACTCGGTACGTTATGATATTTTCAAGGAGCGCCTGGCGTAGCGGTAAGCGCTCCGCCTCGTATGCGCGAGGTCTCTGGATCGAATCTCACTGCTGTAATTTTTTTTTTCTTAAAATAAATATATCAGAATTGTGCATATTATTAATTTTTAATTATTCATTTCAATCGAGAATTTCAGAGACGAATGTCTCTACAAAATTTCAGCAAAATTGAAAATGTCTGGTTTTCGGAACTTTATCCCAATTATATATCAATTATCATAACTGTATAATAGAGGATAATGCGGAATTGGGATATTAAGTTTTTTGTGAGAAGATTGGAAATGCAGAAAATATACACGAGAAATAGTGCAAAAGCAATATTTTTATTTATTTTCTATCGTTATATTTACGCAGTACTACACGAAGCAGGGTGATATTGGTCGTAGAAGCAAGAAAAACAATAATTATTGCGGCATCTAGCACATGTAATGAATGCCGAATTTTTGCATTCACATGGCTTTTTTAAAATATCTGTTGCGAAGCAAGCCTGGTTTACATTAACGAAAATGTCTCGATCATCGCACAATTTGGCTGCGAACCACGCATATCGAAGAATATCGCTGAATATTGGGGCGGACAATTGATGATGTACAATCGATTGAATTTTAATGCAATCTTCTCTAGACGTTATCTCTCTGTTTTGTTCGATAATATATGTACAATTTTGTATTTTTTTTATGAGGTTCTTCCCTGTCTATAAAAATATACATCGCAAGGCTGTACAAGCGGGGTACATGTTGGCGGAATAACTTTAATACTACAAGTTGGCAAACCATCCTTGTCTTGAAACATTTCGTCGTACAAACCCGGGTTTGTTAGCCCTCCCCAAGAATCAAGGAGCAAAAGAAATTTTTTATCTCCCACGTATGGCTTCAAGACATCGCTTAAAAAATCTTTGTATAATCCTGTTGTGAGTTTGCCGGATTTTGAGGATGTTATAACAACGTTTTTGTATTTGCGTGCGTACTCATCAACTAATTTTTTCACCCTTGGTCCAAACGATCCAGTGCTCTCTTGCAAGCAGACGAAGACGCTTGGTAGAAGTTTGCCTGATAAGGTGACAGAATATTGTGCTGTATACGAATGTGTCACCTTATTCATGTCCTTTCTCCGGACGAGAACCACCTTTGATCCTTGCTCGGCGAGAGTTCGATCATAAGTCGACTGGTATTGGCACCCTAGAAATGACAGCTCAAAAATAATTTTGGCATATTCTGAAAACGGAAATTTTTGAAAATTTTCCAAAAATTTAGAAATGGAAAGAAAAATCAAAATTTGAATTAATTGCATTTAAATGAATAAGATCCTATTTTAATACCTGTTTTATCAGTATTAATGACGTAATCCTTATTGTAATTCGGTATGATGGCTCGAGTCTGGATTCGGAATTTTTCTGCTGCAGCAAGAATTTCCGGCATTGAAATGCTTTCTCTCTCGGACACAAATTTTGTTATTTTCCTCTGACGAATTCGGTGTCTCCGTTTGAAGCATGCAACCCACGAACTGGAAGCTTGAAAATCCAAATCGGGAAATTGGCTAGCGGAAGAAAGAGCCCATTGCTGCAAGTTTCTGGTCGTCACCTGCTGATTCGATTCTCGAGCTTCTATGAAACGATCGTAGGTCCACGAATCAATAATGTTAAATTTATCTTTATTCGTTCCACTGTGGATTATCTGCTCTTGCCATGTTTTTAAATAGTTCATGCTTTTGAGGCGATGTGCTCCCTTTCTTTGAAGATTTTGTAAACTCCATTTTGGATGTTCTCTAGCCAGATTGACGACCTTGATCTTATAATCCAGCGGAATATAGTCAGCGTCTATTTTCTCTTTCTTCTCATCGGGTTCGTAATCGTCTGACGAAGTAGAGCTAGATTCTTCGATTTCTTCAAACAGATTTTCTTCGTCGATTTCATGAAAGAAAATGAGTTCATCTTCTACCACGATTTTATTTTCCGCTAGTACTTCTAACGTCTTGTAATATATTTCTTCTCCAATTTGCATGTGTTCATCGGTAATTACTGTAGAAGCTTCTGATGCGATGAGATTGTTTTCAAGGAGGAGTTTTTCAGTGTATGCGAGAGCTGTTTTTAATCGCATTTTCGACACTTCACTTTGAAAGGAATCGACGTCAGGCACATCTTCTTCGGCCGTTGAAGGACCAGGCACGGCACTACATTCTTTCGGAGTAGACATTATGGCACAAGACACGGTTGTAAACGATGTTGCTGACTCGAGAGCTAACAGACGACTGTGGAGTGACTGCCTAGGAACTACTTTACCTTCCTGTTAACAGAAATTCTTTTGTCTATTGAGCAGGTGTCCCTTGAAGCCGAGCAGGTCAGAACGTGACGCACCGAATACCGTTAGAATGAGAATATTGATTTTGCTCAATTTCTCGTGTATATTTTCTTCATTTCCAATCTTCTCACAAAAAAATTAATATTCCCAATTCCGCATTATCCTCTATTATACAGTTATGATAATTAATATATAATTGGGATAAAGTTCCGAAAACCAGACATTTTCAATTTTGCTGAAATTTTGTAGAGACATTCGTCTCTGAAAAAATTCTCGACTGAAATGAATAATTAAAAATTAATAATATGCACAATTCTGATATATTTATTTTAAGAAAAAAAAAATTACAGCAGTGAGATTCGATCCAGAGACCTCGCGCATACGAGGCGGAGCGCTTACCGCTACGCCAGGCGCTCCTTGAAAATATCATAACGTACTGAGTACATGATTCAACGGAATATTTCGATGGCGAGTTTCTCGCTATTGCTTGAGAAGCTGGTCTTAATATTTCTACCTGATGTAGTCCTAGTGACGGCCTTCAAGCCTGCAAAAGATGGCTCAAATCGGTGAGGTCAGGTAGAGATATTCCCCTTGTCAGACTATTGCCCAAAAGGGCGAAAATGAGGTTGTGCAGTCCGCAGGAGGGGACAGTCGGGCAGACAATATTGGACAAATAAAATCTTTCGACAAACCCAACGGGGAGTTAGGAAATAGTTGTCTTCTCCTGCATAGTGGGGAAACGGAAAACGAATTGGATTTGTCAACGGATCTGTCGAGTGACGAAGGGAGGTCAGACTGGGAACCCGATTTAAAGCCATTACCGGTTTCCAAAGAATTACTGGAGAATACACCGCGATTGTCTACCGTGACAACGTGCGAGCGGGAAGCCCATATCGGTCCCGAGGTTATTCTTTTCGATATGGAAAATTTTGAAAACTGGGTTCCGGCGGACATGCCGCCGAACACACTCGTTCAATTGTCAAACAGACGGATTTACCGTACGAAAAACGGTACAACCGAACCGAGTAAAATCATGGGAATACCGGTGAAAATTTCGATTTTTGGGGAAAACGTTCAGGGAATTTTGGACAGTGGGAGCGAGAGGTCTTACCTCAGTCAAACGACCTACGAACTTGTAAAAAAATATCAAATTAAGGAAATTCGAGCGGACACAACATCGTCAAACGGAGTACGTCTAGGAGATAAATCCCTAACAAAAACCATAGGGGGTACTTGCTTTATAATAGACGTGGGTGATGTTTACAGTCCCCAATGGTTCAGTATTTTACCGGACTTATCGAGCGAAGTAATATTGGGGATGGACTTTTGGTTGACCTTTCAAGTTGAGATTAACCCTGTGACAGAGACGTGGACATTGGAGGGAAGTAGTTACCATTACCCTATGTCACACCGTATCGTGAAGCCGATCGAATTGAAGGCTTTATCCACCGAACAAAAGAATATACTTGAAACCTTCTTAGATGCCGAGTTTTCAAAATTTGACAAGGAATCGACGGGATTAACAAACTTAATTAAACATGTCATCGTGTTAAAAGATCAAACCCCACACAGACAAAAACCCTACCCCCGTAGCGAAACGATACGAAATTTCTTAGACCAGGAAGTCGACAGACTGTTGCAGAAAGGTTACGTTGTATGGAGCAATAGTGATTGGGCCTGTTCACCTGTTGTAGCACCAAAAGCCAACGGCGGGCTCAGATTCTGTATAGACTATCGTCCAGTAAATCGCAAAACTGTCAAACCCGCCTATCCGCTGCAAAATATGAAGTCTATTTTGTCGCAACTTCGACAAGCAACATTTATATCAACACTTGATATGAGCGAAGCCTTCCATCAGATACCGATGGATGAGGCTAGCCGTAAATATACCGCATTCGTTGTCGAAGGGAAGGGCTTGCTCGAATGGGTGCGCATGCCCTATGGTTTGACAGGCGCCCCTTCTACATTTCAGAGTCTTATGGACAAACTGAAGCGCAGAATTCAAGTGCTCATCGAAGAGCGACAACTTCCAAACAAATGGTCAGAGCAAATCTTTGTACACCTAGATGACTGGATTATTCTCAGTCAGAGTTTCGACGAACATCTGAGACTCTTGTCACTCGTATTTGAGGTAATTCGCGAGGCGAAGTTAAAGTTGAATCGCGAAAAAAGTAGCTTCGCGTGTAGAGAGGTGAAATTTCTCGGTTACATTGTCGACGAGTCAGGCATTCGTCCGAACCCGGAAAAAATTCAACCCATACTTGACTTTCCTGTTCCAAAAGACAGGACGCAACTTCGACAATTTAACGGCCTTGTAAATTGGTACCACCGTTACCTGAAGGGTATCGCCTGTATTCAGGGCCCACTCAACAAGTTGACGAGTCCCAAAGTACCTTGGAGTTGGTCAGAGGTTGAGCAAAAGTCATTTGACGAGATCAAAATCGCTTTGGTTAACGCACCAAGACTATATACGCCGATATTGGGGTAACCATTCGTCCTTTATACCGACGCCAGCGATTTCGGTCTAGGGGCTATCCTAGTCCAGAAGGAGCCCGACGCTGAAAAGGAGAACCTGATAGAGGCACTTAATCGGCCGTTGAGAGGTGCTGAGTTACACTATACAACCACAGAAAAGGAGTGTCTAGCCGTGGTTTGGGCCGTCAAAAACTGAGATGCTATCTAGAAGGTATGCCGTTTACAGTGGTCACAGATCACCAAGCGTTGCAGTGGCTTTATGGGCTAAAAGACCCGGTTGGCCGCCTGGCGAGATGGGCAATTTATTTGCTGCAACACTCCATAACGATCGAGTATAAGAAAGGCACCACCAATGAGGCGCCTGATGCGTTATCGCGAATGTTTAACTTAGACGTAGATCCATGTGGATAGGAAAAGCTTGTGAAAGAGACTCGCGAGAAAACGTCTTTGTCGACAATATGCGACTCGAATTGGTACGAAACAAAACGTGAGCTGGTCGTTAAAGATCCCGACGTATTTCACGAGTGGAAAATAGAAAACGACGAGTTGTATTACTACCGACCACACTATAACAAACTGCTATTTGACGATGAAAATGCGTGGAAACTCGTGGTCAAACCCTCCGAAGTTCTTAAGATTTTGCGGCAATGTCACGAAACCCCCCACGCAGGTCACTTGGAGAGAGATTGCACATACCATAGGGTAAGGTAAAATTACTATTGGCCAGGTATGTCGCAAGACGTGAAAACTTTCGTAGAAGACTGCGATACATGCGTTAGGGTGAAATTTAATCAGCACCCCGTGAAAGGGTTGTTAACCACTAGGCCTCTACTCAAACCGTGGGCCCAATTGTCAATTGATACCGTCGGGCCATTTACTCGTTTAAAACAGGGTAACGCGTATATTATCGTCGTCCAAGATCTGTACACAAAATACGTTGAATTAGCTCCGGTAAAGAACCAAACGGGTAAAATTGTAGTCAAAGTATTAGACGCGATATTCGATCGCTGCGAAAAAATTCCGGAATCTATAACAACAGATAACGGCACCGAGTACGTGAACAAAGATGTAGAGACTATGCTAAGCGTCAACAAAATCAGACATTTGACAACACCGTTAGCCCACCCTCAGGCAAACCCCGTAGAAAGGGTGAACCGAACAATAAAACCTATGATCGCGGCCTTCTTGAAAGATAGCCACGAAAGATGGGACGAAGTCCTTTCAAAACTTCAACTTGCTTATAATACCGTACCCCACTCCGGGAGTAGAGTTACGCCGTTCTATCTCAATCATGCCCGTGAGGCGGAAGTAACGCCACGAAAGGAAATTGTCAAAACCACCGGGGGCATAACAACCGAGTTAGAAAAGGGGTGGGTAGAAAAATTACAAAAGTTCGACGAATTCCGCCATAAAATAGAACACCGGATAAAACTCCAATCCGAAAATCGCCTCGCCAAAGCTAATTCCAATCGCGTCCAATCTATTAAAGTAAAAAAGGGTATGGAAGTATACTATCCAAATAAAAAACTCAGCAACAAAGCCGAGGGATATTCTGCGAAATTAGGGCATAGATATATTGGACCAGCTATAATAAAGAGGATGATTGGAGAAATGGTTGTCGAATTAGAAGACAGGAATCAGAAACCCGTTGGTAAATATTATGTAACCGATTTAAAAATACCACGGCGAAGTTTACGAAATATGTGAATTTCTATTTACACAATGAGCGCAAAGGAGGAAGCATCGTCCGCGACGAAGGACGTCGAGGGAGAAGAGGATGTCGGACACCAACGTAACCTCCCCGGAGGGGACGCCGCCTATTTGTCGCAGCTGGTCTATGAAAAGTTGCAATTGCAACAGAAATATGACGCCCTGGAAGTCGAGCTCAGCAGATTCCGACGAACCCAGGAAATGTAGGAAAAGGGCCAGGCAAGGTCGAATGAACCCGTCCCCGAGCCTTCCCAGACTTTTGTCGAATCAAAAGTCGAAATCGATCTCGACGAAGACAGTCACGAAGAAGATCACGAGGCCGCGAACACCTCCACTGACACCGTCGTCGACGAGGTGGCCGACTTATTAAAAGAAGTCCGTGACCTCAGGCCACCGAAGCCTCCAGCCCGACCAGTCAAAGTGAAGAGGATCACGCAAGAGGACGTATACGCGGAGAATATCCAGCGTAACCGGATTTCGTCGAAATTACATACGCTCGAGCTAAATTCTTTGGGGAGGGTGAAGCGAACCACCGACGCCCCGAAAGCCCAGGTTGCACCATCGGTGATGGTCAGGCCAGCAACGGTCGACCACGTCCCAACGTTTGATGAGATCCTTAAGGAGCTAGGAGTCCCCGAGATGGCGACCTCGCAAGGCCATCCGCCACCGCTATACTGGGCTGATTGCCGAATTTTGACGCAGCAGCTGCTGAAAGATTTAATCAAGAAACGGGCCGAACACCTCGTGAGACGTCTAGACTCGAAAAAAGTCAGCCGGGGAACGCAGACCTTCGTGTCCCAGGCTGGAAAACAGTACGTCGCAGGGTGCGTTAACTGCCGATCTCGCGATCACCACTTTAAAAGTTGTCTGATGCCCTATCGTCCTGGGTTTTGCCAAATATGTGGTGCCGATGGATTCGAGACCAAGGATTGCGTCTACCCGCACGGAGTGGAGCACGAGCAAGCCCTCGGAAGATGCCCGGGGTGCGCGCGGGATTTGACATTGTATTGCCCGGAGTGCCCAGATTGCAACATCCGTTACGCCGGTCTCGTTGATTGGTTGAGGCTAAACTGTGCCACCTGGCCAACCGGCTGGATTCCGGAGGACCACCGTTACTTGGTGAACGAGGCCAAGGGAGCGCTACAGCGTAAACATCGGACGCGTTTCGACGACCCTAACGACTGCCCCAATCGGCTCCGGGCTTTCCTTATCCGGGAACAAGCCCTGTTTGCGGCGCAAAAACCGACAAATCCTGCGGCCCAAGCCGCTCTAAAGCTACCCGCAGAAAAGCAGGCTCTAGCAGTTGCCGCCCTGAAACGCCCATTTGCCGATAACCACCTGGACGAGATTATGCTAGAAAAGCCGGAACTCCACGACGGGGAGGAAATCAAGATCGTTGTTCCGACAAAGTATAAGCAGGCCGCCGCACGTCGCCAGGATTGAACGGAGCAACACCCCTTCGTCGACGGCATCGTCGCTACACAACTCCAGTTTAACCTTGTTATGTCTTATCGCTTATTAATTATTATACTAACTTTGTAACTTTGTACTATGCCATTTCGATTTGTTAAAGTACCCTAACGTTTGCCAACCACGCCAAGTTGTATCTTCTATTCTCCCAATCCTGTAAAGAGAAAGATTTTGTTGTGAGATGGTTTCAGGCGCCCGAGGACTGACTTGCAGATAACCCGTCTACACCTTGTAAGGATATGGCGACTCTCTGACGACGTCGAGGTTCGGAGGGGGAGGTTGTAACAGGAATTCGTCGAACCTTCGACGCCGGCAGTCGATATAGAAGAATTAGATGGCGTAGGTATACGGGCCGCATTTTAAATGTCGATTGGCTCGTAATCCGTCGCGACGGTCGCGCCCCGGTTGCCGGCGGGCAGGCGAGAGGCGAAGACGATCGGCACATTGCTACAGTTCGGCCAGAACATTAGGCGTGACCGGTCAGGCACATAAAGTTGTAAGACTACGAGTTTTCTCGAGCGTAGCATAACAGTATTTGTCAAACTGACAAAATTTACATTCGACCACCCTGGTCTACAACTAGCGGATAATTTGTCAAAGTGGGAATACCAAGAGATCGTCCATTGTATTAGGGACCACTACCGAACCAAATTTGTCGAAGCGAGTTGGCTATCCGATTGTCAACGGAGGCACAGCGAAAGGGTAGAAGGAATAAGCAATAAAGCGAGATTATCTTTGCGTAAGTATCTGCATCTCATTCCGCTGTTCTCTTCCTGCAATCTCTCACGCAATCTTTCTCTATCGGGTCCCGACGTGAACCCGCCCCGAGGGTCTCTCTAATTTCTCTTAGAAGGAAAATAAAATACGCTAATCAGCATTTGGATTCGCTGGCGCCTAATTAAAGTTTTCAGGGATATTAATAAAAAATAGAGCCCCGGCAGCCACAGGACCCTGGCCGCGCTGGGTGAAGTGTATAAAAAAGAACACTGTCTCAATATATTAGACAAAATCGACGCTACGGCTGAAACAGTTTGTAACTTTTTTTTCGAGTCGTCGACTTCAATGCGCTGTCAATGTGTATTCTGGTGTGAAATAAATAAATCGTTTTGTAATATATAAGAACACATTAATATCATTGAAAAAATTGTGTATATTAATATAACAAACTCCCTGAAAAAAAAATCTTGAAAATCGTCAATTTTTTTTATATAAAAATGAGAACATGCCTTTAAGATAAAACGTTGATTTATACATCATCAACATAGTTAATGTTTGCAGACTTCAATTAAAAGTCAACGGTGCCAGCTATCTATCTCTTCCGATGAGGAATTTGATACACCCAATACTCCAAAGAAAAAATATGAGATAACTTCTTCTGATGATGAGTACAGTGGTCTCTCAAGTGATGAGCTGAAAAAAATTATTTCGAAAATGAAGGCTGAGAATAAATTATGAGGCATGAAGCAGAACAAAAGCATTGAGAGTACCAAAAAGGATGACAAAATGAGAACGAAGGAAAAAAATCAGTATGGCATTGTAAAGGCTGACGAAAAGAGGCAACCAAGGCAAGACTCGAGCGACGATGATAATGAATATGTATCTACTGCTGAGAAGCCATCAAGCAGCAATCAACTCTTTGGGAAAAACTTTCCGGATGCAAAAGTATGGATATTTCTTTTATTTATTATACTTTAATTATATCTTCGTCTCATTTTAGTTAATATAATATACATTATTGTTTCACATTTATGAATACATGTTTTGCGAGGGTTGGTCCGTGAGGATTTATCGCAATGGGCATTTTTAATTTTATGAATTTTTCTGAATATTTTAGATGATACATCTTAGAGACGGGATTTATTGCAAAGAAAACGATTACGAGTATGCAACGTCCGGAGGATCAACTAAAGCTACTCATGTAGCCCGTAGACTCTTGACCGGTGTTTTAAAAAACGAGGCTGTATTGAGATGCACTCTTACAGGTGCCTCACCAAAAGCTCATGGAAAAGAGCGACAATCAAAAGCCGTAGAAGCTCTAGATTCTTCAGCAAAGAACGCAATCCTACGTAAGATTATTTGTTTCATTGGTTATTTTTAAGCATCCAAATTTAAATTCAGTTGAAAGCTTTTCTACAAAACATCTCAATGGCTTTGGGCGATTTTATTGTTGTTAATTTTATTTTAATTACTTTAATTACATATTTTTTCATGTCAGATTTTATGATATTATAACACTTGATTATTCGATTTCTGTTACAGAGTTCACATTGGAGTATGCCCAGAAAAAGAAATGAACATTTCAACCGGAAGATAAAGTAAGAACCCAGATGTCCCAGAAACTTGGGGAAATAAAACGCGATATGATAAAAATGCAAGAGTAAATGCCACCCATTCAATCTGTATTTTTCTATCTACATAAAAGTTAATATAACTAAAGTTTACTACAGTTAGTACAGCCAAAAATTAGTATAAGAAAAAAATATACCACTCTGTTATATATGAAAGTAAAAATGTGATACTTTTCTTAAATAAGTATGTTTATATTTTTAAATATTTCTGTCAAGACTGATATGTTACATTGGTTGCTGAGCTGAATAATAATGTATAAGCCTTATGAACGTTGCATTATTTTATGAAAAAAAATTTTTATGTAAAAAATGGCCATATATAAACATAAATAATCATGTATGATCTTGCCATAAATGATTATAAACGAAATTTGTCTCTATATAATTATATATAGTAATATATAGCCATATATAATCACATGTATTCATATATGATCATACATGTGATATATGGTTATATATTACTATATATGGCTATACATAACTATATATGATTATATAGAGACAAATTTCGTTCATGATCATTTATGAAAGATCATACATGATTATTTATGTTTATATATGTCCATTTTTTCCCGGGTGATAACACCTATTTGTTTTTTAAATAAATATATTTACAATTTTTTATGAAATTGAACATGTTTGTCTAGTGTTAGGTATTAGATGAGTTGTGACGAGTTTTCAGACGGCATTGAAAAGAACACTCAATGCTGAGAATGTTAGGCCACATTTCATTTTCATGAAAAAAGTAATAGCTTATCTTTGAATGATGTCCTTGAATCGTTAATTATTTTTGGATTATTCGATCGGTTTTGCTCCAAAACTTTCAACAATAAATTGAAAGTGTCAAATGTTACACCAGCAAGATCGAGTAACTCTTGATTGCTTGTGATAGAAAAAAATCCATGGAATCCAGAAACAAATTTTAATTGCAGATTTTTATCTTCGATGTCTGGACCGACAGATATATCTCGGTGAACTATTTCAGTTCCACAACATGAATCTTTCATGGGTTTTCTTGCAGAACTCTTTTGGCTACTTGTAGCCAGCGGGATGTTGGCTTGTACCCCGGCTTCACTGCGATTAGTTTCTGTCCCATGGCGATCCTATGTAAATGTGAAAGAAGTTGATTGAAGCTCCAGAAAATCGACTTGAGTTTCTTGATCTTTTCGCAAAGGTTCTGTATCATCATTCACCTCGCTGGATAATGACAACTCTTCGTTTTCAAGATATCCAGTTGTCAATCCTTCCGCTGTTGGTTGAGAAGGTTGCGTCGTCTTCGATTTCATCTGCCGTTGCAGGCTGCGCTCAAACCTGAAAATAACAGTGAAATACCATTACTACATGCGCTGGAACAATCAGTGGAATTTTACTTGTGTACCAAGGAATTTGGAAAAAAATATTATATCATTTGTATTACATACCTTTGTACCGCACTTTTGAAAGTTTGTGCTTCATCTCTTCTCCTTTGAGAATTTCAAAAAAATTTCGGAACAAAACTCGGTCTCAAAGGATGGTCAGATTTGTTATTACCGATGAAATGTTGACTACAAATTCGCGTATGCTTTTTAGGTTGCCATTCGGACCCATCCACCCTGAAAGCATATAAAACTGTTGTGCAGTCAAGTAAAAAAATGTTATAAATATAATATCAAAGTTTTTGTTTTATTTTATAATATATTTCTATTTCATCAAATTCATCTTTGTTTATGTTATTCAATACAATTCATCCAATTACGTTCAAGTCGATTGCATGATAATGAGCACCGAAACAGAAGTATGTTAGAATTCAACAAACACTTACGTTTTTCTTTTAACCGCCTGGACCCACTTATCTCGTTGAGGTTTCTTATACGCGGCACTCGGAAATACATAAAAATGCGTATTTGGTGCATTTAATGAGTTATTTTTGCAACCAACTACGCAACAAATACAACCGAGTCTCTTTTCTGATGACATTTCGCATCTCGCAAGGTGTCGAACTGACGTGCAAAAGTTGCACGAAATAATCACCTCGAGCGTTGTGAGTCTTATTCCCCCACTTTGACGCCCCGATGCACGGAGCGATCCGCACTATCTGCAAGACGCTTCTCTCTCACTTTTCTCGGTCCTTCTCTGTCATCCTATACTAGCGACAGCAGCGCCACCACAGCCAATATATCTTTTTCGTCGGTTTTATGGCCCACCTCCTTAGTACAGCGTGCGGGCTCCTTTACTCTAGGCTCCATAGTACAGGCAATAGAGGATTTTTTTCTGCACTAAACTCCAAGAGTTATTTTATTGTTTAGATAGGTTCAGTATGCCGCCATTTTGCGAAAACCCGTTTTGGCCTATATCTCCGTAACCGTGCACTTGAGGTCAAAAATGGTAATGACCTTTATTGTAGATATTGAAATTTCCTATCTTTTTGGTTATAATAATTTTGTTTCTATCACTTACCGTTTACGACTTATATGACTATTACTTTTTGTTTTCTGACTTTTTCTTTTTTATTGACTCACATCTCTTCTAATAATTGTTTAAACAATAAACTACTAATAACCAAACTTTTAAAGCGACAATTTTTCTACATCTTTTACTTTGAACTTTTATTTCTAAAATTAATATTTTTGAAGTTATACCGCGTTAAATGTTCGCGTTCGCGTCCGCGTTCAACGCAACTACCGGGTGCAAGGTTAATAAGAACAAAGTATGCATAGTGTAATGATGAAAATTCAATAAATATGTAAAAAATATGCATGCTAGTGACACAATCAGCAATAAATAATGTGACCCAGGTTTACAAAATTCGCAGGACACTAGTCTAATATCAGATGGCTGCACTGTTTGATACTCTCTTTCCGTTTCTCGGCTTTTGTAACCTAGCCGCAGACAATATCTTATTCAACCTGACTTGGCTCAATGCAATCTAATTGTGAGCTGCGTAAACCTGATCGAGAGGGCAATAATCTAAATGCATTGTTACGTCCCAGCCTGGGTAACGCACATCTCCGATCGATAAATTATAATATTACATTGTCTACTTCCAAAGTTATGCAGCTTGCCGGTAAAATTCAAATACCATGTACACCTTTTTCACTTAATATAATATTATTATTTCTTTCATAAAGCTATACCTAAGAAACATTTAGTATTTCTGTCTTAGATATAGAATTACGTCTTCCAAGAATATTACTAAATTGTTTTCTCAAACATTCGAAATCCCGAACTTGATCTTATCACATAAACTGTCGCGTATTACAACAAGAAATATTCCTTACCCTCATAAACATTTTCCCAATGAATAAACATCCCTTCTATACAGGGCGATTTTCCTAAGGTATAGCACCATTCATTCTGGGGTAGATGGGACTATTACAAACAAAAGTTGCAAATATATATTGGGAATATTTTCAATAGTTTACGAGATATGAATTTGTTAAGTTCAACTAATCAGAGCGCGCCGAGAAGCGTTGGAGCCGCCCACTCTCCGCCCTAGCCGTAGATATAGCACAGTGTAGGTCGTTACATTTGGGATCGCAAAATTCAGAGCAGTCAATTATTATTATTTTATTACGCAGTCATTTTTATTTTGGGCGGCTCTAATGCTTCTCGGCGCGCTCGGCAACATTCAGAGCAGTCAATGCCCGGCAAAAAAAACGACTGCGTAATAAAATAATAATAATTGACTGCTCTGAATTTTGCGATCCCAAATGTAACGCCCTACACTGTGCTATATCTATGGCTAGGGCGGAGAGTGGGCGGCTCCAACGCTTCTCGGCGCGCTGTGATTAGTTGAACTTAACAAATTCATATCTCGTAAACTATTGAAAATATTCCCAATATATATTTGCAACTTTTGTTTGTAATGGTCCCATCTACCCCAGAATGAACGGTGCTATACCTTAGGAAAATCGCCCTGTATACATCTTAGCGATAACAAACCCTTAGTTAATTTATGATATTACCATTTTCCTTACTCACATTTCATTTCAACGAACGCCTTGTGCGATACATACCAATGATGGGGTATATCGAGACAATTCTCACGATGAGTTTTCATAAAGAGAATTTTTGTTCTCATCGATAGCTCCGGTGCAGCTGCATATGAGTATCCTATATCTTTTAATGTTCGACGTGTTAGAACGCACCGGGCTGACGGCATAGCTAGAACAGAGCGTTTGCTATGTTACGTACTGGCCGACATTAGAGGCGCAGTCAATTTTCAAAACTAAGTAATGACCAAACGTCGGTAGCATATGTCGTCTAGTCGGTAAAAGGGCGCTCTGCGTAGTTACCTCTAATATCGACATAGTAGAGTACACCTAATTTTCCTTTCCAATAGCTAAATAGTAAGATGATAGGGAAAACCCAGCCTATCACAAAACCGCCCGACCCTCTCCAAAGGGAAAAACCAAACTCCACCCTAAACTAACTCCCCTCCACCCAAAACTAGAGCAACTATAAAAATACATGCTCCGACCCAATTTCCAGCTTTTTGCCTTTGACATAACTCGAGTTAACAGTTACAGAAACTTAGCTACAGCATCTATGAAATATGTTAGTTATATATTCTAACATTATCTTTTCATAAGAAATCATCCAAGTTATTTTAATAGAAGTGTTTAAACGACAACCACTTACAAACTTTGTACACCGACGCTAAATTCGGACCATCTCAAAAGTTCGAACTAATCTGTAACTCATTATCAAACAATATCTACGAATAAACTCAACATTGAATAATTATTCGTTGTGTTGATCTCTTCAACTGCGCATAGCAGGGGTCGAATTTCATAACGAATCTCCGAACCTCCGAATCTCCGAATTTCCGAATCTCAGAACAATCAGAATATTCATATACTCTGATTTTCACTGAGCGTACGTCCAAATTTCGCGCCAATTACAAGTATCGGCCGAGCCAACGGAAACGACCTATCACACGGTTCCAATCCAATATCGGGGACGTAACAGCTCAGTTTATAAATAAATTTGGTGGCAGCGAACGGGATTCGACCGGAAGACATCATATACAACACGAAAATCTGGAAATTTTTTTTTTCCTACTTCGTCCTGACGACAAAAGTCAGAACAACGGCGCGATAACCAAATCGCATAAAACGACAATCAATCAACTACTGTGGACGACGACAACTCGAGGGACATCAGCATTCACCACCGCAGCAAATACAGCCGCAACCACGAAGGATTTCAAAAACCCATCGACGCACCGTAAGAGACCTATCGTCACCGGCGCAACACAACGGGACGCCTGTCAATAATCAGCAACGCCATAAATCTCGTCAGCGACACCGGAGTTCAACGACCAGACAACTGCACCCAGACAACAGAGACCTTCTTAAGTAGTAAGCGTTTCATTTTTTTTCTTTCTTGCATAAATCATGGCTACCGCAGACGCAAATACATCAGGAATGGATATGTCAATAGACCCTCCATTTGTATATAGGGCAGAACAAAATTTCAGAGAATTTTTTAAAACAATTCCAAATTTCGATAACGGGACAGACGGGTACCCAATAGATTCATTTTTACGTGATTGTAAACTAGCGAAAGAATTGGCACTGGGAGTAAACGAATCTCTCGTAGTAAGAACTTTGATAAACAAATGCAAGGGTGAACCTTTGAGGCGGGCAAGTCAAGCGGACATAGACACAGTAGAAGACCTCATAGAATTTTTTTCAAAGCACTATAGACCAAAAAAAAGATGTTGAGGATTGGTGCACAGAATTCGCGAAATTTAAACAACAACCGAACGAAAAAGTTTTAGATTTCGGCTATCGAGTCTCGTTACATTTAAAAAAGTCACTGGAAGAAATAAACTTAAGCATGAAAACAATAAGAGAAAGGGTAGTACTAGCAGAACAACTAGCAATTTGGGCTTTCAAAAGAGGAGTCTCACAAAGAGTAGCCGCATTCTTAGAATCAGACTTCGCAACCCTAGCTGAGGCAACATCAATGGCAGAAAAGATCGAAGAAAGATTCAGATCAGATAAAGAGACAGAGTATTTCGCACTTCAAACAAATACTCAGAGAAACAACAATAGAATGAGCCAATCGAGTCGAAACCAAAATAGGAATAATAATCAATCACAACAATCAGGCAAATTCTGCACATATTGCAAAAAATCAAACCACACCATCGAAGGTTGCTGGGCATTAAACAGTAAAAATCAGACAAACAAGTCAACGAACCCCCACGCGAGTATGACGTGTCATTATTGCAAAAAACAGGGCCATTCGATCGGAGTCTGTAGAAAAAGGATCTATAACGAAACCGCGGCCCGAGCAGGTAGTCAGAATAATCAGTCGGGAAACGGGCAGGCAGCCCCCGGCCACGGCGCACCGACGGGGCACGTGCCGGCCCAGCGTCAAGAGAACACCCAACAAAATTAGACAGGGTAAAAATCTTGCAGGCAGACTACAAATCAGCATGCGTCTCCCCATGCGTCAACTCTCCAGCAATAATAATAAAATCCAAAGACATTTTTTCTGATCGTGCAATATTTTTGATAGACACAGGTTCTCAATTGAATCTTATCAAATACAGCTCATTAAAAAACCCAAATCTCATAAATAATTATATTCAGTACGAATTAACAGCGATTTCAAAGACAGACAAACCTTGCACAATAGGACAAATTGAAATTAACGTGAACGGTACTCAGACGATTTTTCATGTAATCACAGATGATTTTCCGTTAAATTATTCGGGCATCATAGGATCCGAATTATTATCCGCGGCAGGAAGCATAATAAACTACGAACAGGGACATATAATACTAAATGGTACACAAATCCCTTTCATAGAAAGAGAGAGCATAGTCCTGCCAGCAAGAACCAAAACCGGTATATTTGTGAGAGTCATAAACGCGCTCGAAGAAGGCTACCTGCCACGACTTGACCTACCCGAAGGTATATACGCAGGAGAGGGTATAGTCAAGAATAATAAAGGAGTAGCCTACTTATACGCAATAAATACCCAGGATGAGGACATTAAGATTGACATTCCCGTAATTCCTTTGTATCCTTTCGATACAAGCGTAGACGAGGACGATACTTTCGACAAAAATAAAAATTTCAAGTACATCCCAAGAGCTCAGGGAACTCGTACCGAAGAAGTTATTAAATTGTTGAAACTCGATCATCTTAATGAAGAAGAAAGTAAAGCGGTAAACGCCTTAGTGGACGAATACGTTGACCTCTTCCATATTCCCGGAGAACAATTGCGAGCGACGAGCACGCTCAAACATCGCATACTGACCTCAGATAATATACCCGTCAATACCCGACGGTATAGACATACACCATCACAAAAAATAGAAGTGCAAAAACAGATAGATGACCTGTTAAAATCAAACATTATACAACCTTCAAATTCGCCGTATAATTCACCTCTATGGATCGTACCAAAAAAACCGGACTCATCGCAGAAACCGCGTTGGCACCTGGTAATCGATTTTAGAAAAGTAAACGAGAAAACTATCGGCGACGCATACCCATTGCCATTAATAACAGACATTCTAGACCAACTAGGGGGAGCCAAATATTTTTCGATATTCGGTTTAGCCTCGGGATTCCATCAAATTGAAATGGACCCGGAGGACAGACAAAAAACGGCCTTCACGACCCCCCACGGTCACTACGAATTTAATAGAATGCCCTTCGGTTTAAAGAACGCACCAGCAACGTTCCAACGGCTAATGGATATGATCCTTCGCGGATTACAGGGAAACGAACTATTCGTTGTAACGAGATTTTCTCGCCACCTTCGTACTTCCCCTCGTCCACCTCTCTGGCCGGGGACGCAATCTCCTGCCAGGCTGGCGGGGGGCCGACCGGGGCGGTTGGGCGCCAGGTACCGCGGGTACCACCGGTCGAGACCGGCTTATTTTAGTTTTCCGCCCCGGTGGCCCCGCGCCCCCGCGAGACGAGGGTCGAGGGATTTCCGGCTCCGTAACGGGCTAGCCCAGCCCGCCGATTGGCGAACTAGGTAGAGGGGTGTGGACGAATGGGAGAAGGCCGTGGCGGCAATAATTACTCCAGCGATGATCGTGGAAATTTATCAGATTTATTGACGTGGCTCGCCGGGCTTACGTACTCGGCTCGCCTTACAGGTGTTCGCTTATCACTAGCTTATTTTAACGGGCGATCGGGGTCCCGCCGGAAATCCCGGAGGCGCCAAGTAACGGTCCGTTCGACGGGCTTGGCCGTCGGCAGTGTCGCGGGTACGTAGCGTCGAAAAACAGCCGCGGAATCGGGGTTTCGGTTTTCCCCCTTAAGGATGCGCCAAATAACTGTCCGAACGGCGGACTTGACCGCCGGAAGTATCGCGGGTACGTAGCGTCGAAAACAGCCGCGGCATTGGGGTCTCAGTTTTCCCCCTTAAGGATGCGCCAAATAATTGTCCGAACGGCGGACTTGACCGCCGGAAGTCTCGCGGGTATGTAGCGTCGGAAAACAGCCGCGGAATCGGGGTTTCGGTTTTCCCCCTTAAGGATGCGCCAAATAACTGTCCGAACGGCGGACTTGACCGCCGGAAGTATCGCGGGTACGTAGCGTCGAAAACAGCCGCGGCATCGGGGTCTCGGTTTTCCCCCTTAAGGATGCGCCAAATAACTGTCCGAACGGCGGACTTGACCGCCGGAAGGCTCGCGGGTATGTAGCGTCGGAAAACAGCCGCGGAATCGGGGTTTCGGTTTTCCCCCTTAAGGAGGTGCCAAATAACGGTCCGAACGGCGGACTTGACCGCCGGAAGTATCGCGGGTACGTAGCGTCGAAAACTGCCACGGTAGATAACCCGTAGATAACCGCTAGATGATCGCGCGAGGTCGTTATGTCGGCGAAACCGCGATAGATAACCATCAGACAACCCCTAGATAATCGCGAGGGGAATTCTATCGACGACGCCACGATAGATAACCATCAGATAACCTCTAGATAATCGCGAGGGGAATTCTATCGACGAAACCACGATAGTCAACCGCTACATGTAATTACGATGGGGAAACCGCGAGAGATAGCCGATAGATGACCGATAGATAACCGATAGATAACCGATAGATAACTGATAGATGACCGATAGATAACCGACAGATAACCACGACTGGTAATTACGATGACGAAACCACCATAGATAACGGCTACATGTAAACGCGGGCGATAGTTACGATAGATAGCCCCGGTAGATACTCGATAGATAATCGCGAACGCCGTGTAACTCTTTACTGGGTCGTAGACGTGTGAGAGAGATGGGGCGAAGACTACGTTAGACCTACTACCGAAGACGCAAACATCGGACTGACACATTACTACCGAAGACGCAAACATCGGACATACCCATTTCTCGGGATAAACCGAGGTACACACGGGACAATAACTGGGGATCGCCGTAGAGGACAGCGGCGGCGAAGCGGCCGACTCGTAAACACGAGCCCGCTACTATACGCCACGCCGGCCGTGCCGGCCGGCGAAATAATACTATCACGCGCACAGAGTTGACGATGTAGGTTTCGACACCCCGACGGCCAAATAATACAAAATTCCATTAATGGCTTAGGCGCTCGAGCCCTCGAAATTATCGCCCCGCCACGGGGAAAGCTTGAGCCCTTAAGTCACACACATTTCCACTCAAATAAAAGGCCGCCGAGTCGTCGAAAGGAGAATCGGTTCCCCCGAGAAGGTACGAGGTTGACTCACGCACAATGCTGGCTGCCGGTTCTGCTGAGGACTTCGGTCGACTTCTTCTCGCCTTCCTCCGTCACGTATCCTTCCGTCGGTGGCCGCTCTCACTGCTCCTTCTACGTAGCCGGTCCGTCTCTCCGTCCACCTTGTCTAATGGCTCGTGCCGAACTACTTTATGCTGCTCGTTACGCGAGAGTTGCGACTCTCCCATTTACCCCTTGTTCGCATGGCCTTTCCCCTTTTCTCGCTTTCCTCGACGATTCCTTTGTCGATGCTCTCTCTCCGCGGAGCTTCTCCTCGGTCCTCCCGTGCCTCGTTCCCCTCGCCGGCCGACGAGTGACCCGAGGCCAGGGAGGGGCAGAGTTGACGGGTAACGTGCACAGTTCACGTAGGACCCGAGTGCTCCCGTCACCCCGATCAACGTCTCCCCACCGAACGCCTTCCTCACGGAGCCCGAAGTAGTTCGGAGGACGGGGGAGGCTCACCTCGCGGGGCCGGCGTCCCGTGCCCCCGCGGTTGACCCACGCTCTATGCCACCAGGCTACTCACAACAACACCGCGTCCCCCCTCGCCACCCCGAGCTCCTACAAACGAGGCGCCGTGATGAGCGGTCCTCGACGCTCGGTGTACTTCCGAGAATCCCGCGGAGACTCTCTTGGTTGTTCGTCCATCGGCCAAGGGGCGTAAATCCGACCCATTCCTCGATCGAATTCGTTCGCGTAGCGAGAAGTCGACGAATTCTCGTTACATCGTATACCTTGATGATATAGTCATTTACTCGAAATCGTTAGAAGAACATGACACACAATTCCGGAAGCTTTCTGACAGACTAAGAAAACCCAATTTGACGTTACATACCAATAAATGCGAATTTCTTAGGACAGAGGTGAAATATCTAGGTCACATGATATCGGCAGATGGCGTAAAACCCGACCCAAAAAAATAGAAGCGGTAAAAAGGGATTGGCGAGCGTATACTCGAAGAGAGAACACGTATCAGCGAGGAAGTGAAAGTGAGAAGCATATATCGAGAGAAAAAAAGTAAAAACAAAGAAGGTGGCGGGTGGAAAAGAAAAGGGAGGAGACGCGGAAGAAGCAGTGATAATAGAGATAGTGAAGGAAGGTGAGATGAGTGTAACTGAAGGAAGTGAAAATCGGATGGGCAGAAAGGAGGTTAGAAACGAAAAGGCTGGCGCGGAAAGGGGGGACGCTGAGCGAGGAAGTCAGCTGGAAGAAAAGGAGCAAAAGCGCGGCGGAGCAAAAAGGAACTACGCGAGAGAGTCGGTGGGTAAACAAGAGCAAGAGGAAGCGGCGGCCGATAAGGAGGAGCAGGAGGAAGGACGGGCAGCGGCAAGGAAGAGAGGAAGGCCGAGGAAGAGAGAGACGAACAGAGACGTGAGGGAATTCTTCGAAACGATTGGACCACTGAGCGAGGTTAGTGCGATACAGTCGCCACCGACGAAAAAGAGTAAGAATGAAGAAGACAGGAGGGATATCGAAGAAGGGGAAGGGAGTGAGGAGGAAGAGGAAGAAGATGAGGAAAATGATGATTAAGCAAAGGAGGAGGAAGGGGAAGGAGTGCAAGAGAGCGAGGTGAGATGGGACAGTGTCGACGATGTCTATACGTGGCGGAAAGATTTGCAGGATGCAGAAATAAGAATGAGAAAAACGATGAGGAACAGTGTAGCACTGTTGGAAAGGGAGTTAAAGGAGTGGTGGTGGAGGGAGATAAATAGAATAAAAGAGGAATGTGATGCAGAGAACGGGCGACAATGTGAAGAGTGCAATCAAAATCGGAGCGAGATTGACAACTATAGAGAGAGGATGAAGGAGATGAAAGAAATGGCAGAACTGGAGCGGAAGGAGTGGAGAGAGGAGAGACGGCAGCTCATGAACAAAATATATAGGATGGAAGTGAGACTGGAAGAAAAGGATAAGGTGGCGAAGAGGAAGAACGAAATGGAGAAAGAAGAGGACGAGAGAGAGGAGAGAAGAGCAGCAGGAACAAGATCAGTAGGGGAAAAGCCAGGTTGGCACGGAGGCGAAAGGGCTAGGAGGTACGAGGAGGAATACAGAGGTAACAGAGAGGAGAGCAGAGGCAGAAGGGATGCAAGAGGAGAGCAGAGAGCGTCTGAAGATCGAAGGAGAAGGAGGGGGGAGAAGGATGAAAACAATAATGATATTAGATCAGGAGTCGGCGAGAAGGAATTCCAGAGGGAAATCATGAAGAGAAAGCCGATAGCGCTGAATGAATGGGAGTGGAAAGAGGAGAGAAACAGAAGAGAAAATCGAAGAAATAATATAAAAATTGCATTCGCTGAAGAGTAAGGAAACAACAAGGATACAGTACTGAGGAAGATAGAGGAAAGATGCAGATTGGAGATAAAAAGACGAACGACGATGAAGTGCGAGAGAAGAGGAATCATGATCCTGAAGTGTTGGAATTGGAATGAAAAAATAGGAGTTCTGAAGAAAAAGGGAGAACTAAGGGGCACGGATATACGAATCAGCGATGATCACACGAGAAGAGAGAAAGAGGTACAGGGATGGCTCCGGGATATAGCAGAGTATGAAAGAAAATGCGGCAGACAGACGGAGGTGAGACACAGGAAGATCTGGTTGGGAGAGGAATGGTGGCATTGGAACGAAAGGAGAGGGGATATCGAGAGACGACGAGAAGAGGAGAGAGGGAAGCAGCCCTTTCGGAGGGAGTGGAGAGGACGATGGGCAGGATGAGGAGAGAGGAAAAGAAGAAAGAAGAGAGAAGAGAGAAGCAGCGATGAGGACGGCGGAAGAAGAATGTGTTCATGCGGAAAACGAGGAAGGGGAGGGGGACTTTAAGATAATATTATGGAATGTAGCAGGAGTGTTCAAAGTAGGGGAGGCATGGGAATTATTGGAGGAGGCGGATATGATTATTTTACAGGAGACGTGGGTAGAAAAGAAAGATGAAAGAAAAGCGAGCGAAAAGATGAGTGAGAAATATGCGTGGAAGTTTAAGGCGGCGCATAAGGAAAAACAGATAACGAAGGGAAGGGCAAAGGGGGGGCAGGCAGTGGGGATAAGAAAAGGGCAGGAAAGAGGATGGGAAATAAGGGAGTGGGAATTCGGGATGATAATAAGTAACGACGAAGTTAGGAAAAAGACAACAATCATAACGGTATACAATAACATGGGATTCAGGAAAATCGAAAAAGAACTGTCGAGCAGAATAATGGAGGAGGTTGGTAGGAAGGAGAGAGTGCTAATAGTAGGAGATATGAATGCAAGGATTGGGGGGGAGAAGGCGATGAATGAAGGGGGAGATGAAGAGGAAGAAAAAGATGAAAGAAAATCACAGGATAAAATAATAAATGCGGAGGGGAGAAGACTGCTACGCATGTGCGAGGACTTAGGACTAAAAGTGTTAAATGGAAGAACAAGAGGAGATAGGATGGGAAGAATAACATTTGTAGGGGGGGAGAGGAATGTGGCGGGTCAGTGATAGACTACATAATAATGGTAGATAGGGGAAGGAAGGAAGAGGTAAAATGGATGGAGGTGGTGGAAAGAGTAGAGTCAGACCACCTACCGATAATATGGGTGATCGAGGGAGATGGAAAGGAGAAGGAAGAAGGTAAAGAGGACGAAGGAGAGCAGCAGGACGGAAGATTGATATGGAACGAGGAAAAAGCAGAGAAGTTCATAGAGGAGATAAGAAAGGAGAGGGAAGCGAAAAAAGGAGCAGAAGGATGGGAAGGGGTGAAGGAAAGGATTCGAGGTGCGGCAGAGAAGACGGGAATGGGGAAAAAAGGCAAAAAAACAAAAACAAAAGCAAAGAGGCGAAGGAAGCTACCAAGGTGGTTTAATGAGAGGTGTAAAAAACAGAGGAGGGCAGTATGGGAAAAGCTAGGGAGGTTTATAAAGGGAAGAGAAATAAAGGAAAAACAAGAGTTGATTGAGGAAAGAAGGAGGTTAAGGAAAATTTATAAGGAGGCAAGAAAGGAGTGGAGGGATAATATATGGAAGGCGGTAGGAAAAGCAAAGGACATGACAGAGTGGTGGAAGGCAATAAATAGTTTCAGAAATAAAGGAAGGAGAAAGGTAGGGGGTACGATAACAGGTGAGAGCTGGAAGGAGCATTTTGAAAAATTGCTAAATGAAGGAGAGAATGCAGAGGGGCGGGAAGGAGCGGCGGAAAGGGAGAAAAGGGGAGAGGAAGGGGGGAAAGCGAGAGAGGGGGGGGAGCAGAAATCGGAAGAGGAGAATTTTGGGACGAATTTGAAAAAAAGGAGATGGAGGAAGCACTGAGGAAAATGAAGAACGGAAAGGCAGCCGGAGAGGACGGGATAAGTGTAGAGTTCCTGAAGGCACTACCGGAAGAAGAAAGAGAGGAACTGAGAAAGGCGTTGAATAGGATGTGGGAAAAGGGAGGGCTGGCGAAGGGATGGGAAACAGCCAGGATAGTGCCAATACATAAGGACGGGGATATGGAGAGAGCGGAAAATTATAGGGGGGTCTCGTTACTAGACGTAGGGTACAAACTGTTAACGAAGATGATGACGGAAAGGTTAAGCAGATGGATCGAGAGGAACAAAAAGCTAAAGGAAAGCCAGGCAGGATTTAGGAAAAAGAGAGGTACAAGAGATCAAATTTTCGCAATGAACGCGGTGATAAGCAAAAGTTTAAAGACGAAAGGAGGAAAGTTATATGCGATATTTATAGATTTCAAGGCAGCATTTGATAGACTGAGTAGGAAAATACTGGTTCGAAAAATAGAGGAGAAAGGGATAGGGGGAAGAATGTTAGAGAGGATAAAGGAAATATACAGGGTGAATTCTCTAAGGTTTCTCAAATGAGATTTCTGTGCAGATGGGATCATTACAAACAAAAGTTGCAAATATACATTAGGGATATTTTTAATAGTTAACGAGATATGAATATTTAAAGTTTATCCAATGAGAACGCGCCGAGAAGCGTTGGAGCCGCCCACTCTCCGCCCTAGCTGTAGATATAGCACAGTTTAGGGCGTTACATTTGGGATTGCAAAATTCAGAGCAGTCAATTATTATTATTTTACTACGCAGTCATTTTTATTTGTCGGGCATCGACTGCTCTGAATTTCGCCGAGCGCGGCGAGAAGCATTGGAGCCGTCCACTCCCCGCCCTAGCCGTAGAGATAGATCAGTGTATCAAGTATATGCGGCCGGGGGGAGGGGGGTGTGGGGGTAGTCCATTGAACAGTTACATTTGGGATTGCAGCATTCAGAGCAGTCATTTTATTTATTATTTTATAATGCCGTCATTTTTATTTCTCGTTCAAACTATTCGTCGCACAAAAATCTGTAAAAACATTTCTGGTTGCAAATTAAACTCTCTAAAATTTTGCTACTGTAACTTTTAGTCCGAAAAACCAAAAATAACAAAGTTATTAACGAAAATAGATAAAAATTTGGGAACGAATTTTCTCTCGGTCGTTATAACTTTTTTCTGGCCATATTACAAAAAAATAATATCAGAGCTTTTTGATAGAGGGGTTTTTAAGGAATAATTTACATTGCAAACTTTTTCAAATCTTGTTTATTTTGGGTTGTACAGCGCTGCGAAACTAACACTATTTTCCAGTACTGGTAAGTATACATTAATATGAATGATTAAACGACCAACAAAATTGCCACTTTTTCGTAAAAGCTGCAAGTTGTTTATTGCTACATGTTGCTTATTATTAGATGGTACGAAATTACTTCGTGGCAAGGAAACGTTATCGTTTCCACACCACCTTGAGGTAGATAGCTTGGCGCGTTTTTTATAGTGGTTTCCCCAGCAGGCCTAATCCACTCTCAAAATTTAATTTAATAACTGTTCGAAGTGCCTCCCTCGTGCTTGTAAGCAGAGTTCGGCTCTTCGTGTTATTTTTCGCGTCGCACGGTGCGCCATGTCCGGCGTGATGGTATTGAAGGCCGCCAAAATTTCGTCGCGGACTTCATTTTCGGTACCTTCACGCCTGTGCTCAATTAAACTTTTAATATAACCCCAAACAAAAAAATCTAGCACGTTTAAATCTAGCGACCGTGCCGGCCAAATGATTGGGCCACCTCGACCCATCCATCTGCCCGGAAAACGCACGTCTAAAATTTCCCGGACTCTACGACTAAAATGTGCGGGAGCCCCGTCGTGCTGAAATACGAGAGTTTCCCGCGTGTGGAGAGGAACGTCTTCTAAAAGTACGGGCAATTCGTTTTGTACGAATTGCGCGTACCTCTCTCCATTTAGACGTGCCGGCAGAAAATGTGGACCAATCTGAAAAGTAGATACGTTACGATGAGAATGTACACAAGATTTCCTAATTTGCAAGAATACTTACAACTTTGTCCCCAATTACTCCTGCCCACACATTAATTGACCAGCGATATTGGAAGGCCTCTTCGCGTATGGCATGAGGATTTTCCTCTTCCGCAAGGGAGAAAGCTAGCGGGAAGGGCACAGAAGGCAATGAACGCGGTTTGGGGAATTTGGAAAAGAGCGGGAAGAGATATGATGGAGGAAAGATTATATCTGATGGACACAATAGTAAGGGCAGGAGCGTTGTATGGGGTGGAGGTGTGGGGAATGGGAGAAATAGGAGTATTCGAAAGGATTCAGAGCAGGTATTGCAAGATGGCAATGGGGGGTGGATAGGAATACACCGAATTATGTATGGAGGAAAGAATTGGGGGTCCCTATGATGAAATACATGATAAGAGAGAGGGCATGGCGTTATATAAGTGAGGTACTCAGAATGGAGGAGAGTAGGTGGCCAAGAATATGCCTAATGGAGGAGGTGAGAGAGATAATAAATAGGAGTCCATCGAAGTGGGGGAGGAGTATGGAGAAGGTGGCGAGAGAGATGGGAATAGGGGATGTAATAACAATGATGTGGGAGAGAAGGGAGGGGAAAGCAATAGAAAAAAGAATAAAAGAGGGGCTGACAACGCTAAAAAGGGAGGCACTAGAAAAGGAATGGGAAAAAATATGCGACTCAACATATAACGGGAGATATAAATATATATGCGCAAAGGAGGGGATACCGTGGGGATACTGGGCGGAAGAAGGGGTGAGTGGAAAGAACAAGGAAATGTGGGCGAGGATGAGATGCGGAAATGTGGGGAGAGCAGGAAAGAGAGGGGAAAAGGAGTGGAAGTGTAGAATCTGCGGAGAAGAAAATGAGACGATGGAACACCTAATATTGTGCAAGAAGGGATGGGAGATGGTAATGGTGAGGGCAAGGAAAGCGGCAGAAGATTGGGTGAAAGAAGTCGACAGGATGGCGATAAAGGGGGAAATGATAAACATGTTATGTGGAAAAATACAGGAGGAAATGTGCGGATACTATAGGGAAATAGAAATTATCTGCAGAAGAGAGTGCAAGGACGAAAGAAAAAATGTAGATGTAAGGAAGACATGAAATGTAAAAAGTTTGTAAAAACCCCTGCAACAGGGGTGTGCAAGTAAAAAACTATCTAATAATAATAATAAATAGAAGCGGTAAAATTTTTTCCAATGCCAAAAACGCAGAGGAACATAAAAGAATTCCTCGGGCTCGCAGGGTATTACCGACGTTTCATTAAAGATTTCGCGAAAATCGCAAGACCATTATCGGACCTCACTAGCAAAAACAGAAAATTCGAATGGACATCGAAAGAACAAACATCCTTCGAAACTTTGCGTGATATGCTATGTGAAGCACCGATACTGCAATATCCAGATTTCGCGAAACCATTTATTGTCACAACGGATGCATCAGGTTTCGCGATAGGCGCAGTATTGTCTCAGGGCAAAATAGGCGAGGACCTCCCGGTTGCATATGCATCGAGAGTACTCAACGGCGCGGAAACCCGATACCATACCACGGAGCGCGAGATGGTAGCAGTATTATTTACGTTGCAAACTTTCAGGCCTTACCTTTACGGTAGACCATTCACACTAGTTACAGATCATAGACCGCTAGTATGGGTAAATACAGTAAGCGATCCGACATCACGAGTAATGAGATGGAGAGAACGATTGAGAGAATTCGAATATACAGTCCAATACAAAGCCGGGCGTGTTAACACCAACGCAGACGCGCTGTCCAGAAACCCTATAATACAAAAAAGGAACGGTATACGTAGTCGAAGTTAAGTGGCGGAAAAGAGCGCGCCGAGCAGGAGAAGAAGCAAGACAGGCAATAGCCGAACCACGCTCACCCCCGGGTAGCGATGGCATAGAAGAAAAAAGGTCGAAACTGACCATTCGAGCAGAAAAGGAAAGTGAAACGGGAGCAGTACCAGATGACGAGGATGCCGATTCCTCAGGCTTCCCGAGAAACAGTAAAATTGACATAAAAAACAGTAAAATGGAGATAGAATCCTCTGAGTCAGATTTTTTAGGATTCCCCAATAAAGACGAACGCGATAGGGATAAAGAGCACAAGTTAGAAATTTGCGCGGAGGAAAAATATCCGACAGACAATGATAGGGTGCATAACGAACCCGAATTTGCGAAATTAAGTGAATTATTAGAAGAAATTTGTGAAAGTAACGAAGAAAATGAATTAACAAAATTTCCAGGATCTATAGTATCAATAAAGTCGCCAAGGATCGAATCAAAAGCATCCGAGGAGATTGTAGAATCGGGAAATTTTTTCAGAAATTCCGTAATAGAGATACCTCAAAGTATTGAGAAGTTAAATTCATCACTAAGAGAAAGTGATAAATCAATAAAATTTCCAGAAACTATAAAGTCAATAAAATCGCCAAGGATCGAATCAAAAGCATCCAAGGAGATTGTAGAATCGGGAAATTTTTTCAGAAATTCTGTAATAAAGGTACCTCAGAGTATCGAGAATCTAAATAAATCACAAAAAGAAAGTGATAAAATTTCAAAGCCAAAAGTAGGAAAAATAATTGGCATTCTAAATTCGGATGAAAACATTCAGCAGATAGAGCAGTTAGAAAAACCATCGGATGAAGAGGGAACACTGAAAGAAAAAGAAAGCACGGACAAGGTACGTAAAGAAAAGCGTAACCCACTGATGCAGTGTCCAGCTAGCGACCACGGGGGGCCTGATCAACCCGCCGAACGCCAAGATGCATTCGAACACGCACATAGGGAAACAGTTACACCAGAACAGGAAGCGAACAAAGAAAGTAGGTCATCGGTGTCAAACGAATCAGATTTTAAGATTCAAGTTCCACTAGAATCATCCGATGAAGAAATAAACATGATGAAGCTGAATAGGAATACAGAAATATTAAGATCGAGAATTAGAGAAAAAGCAAAGAGTAAGAAGCATCTATCCAATAGCAGCAAATCAGAAAAGTCAGTATCGTCAGGCAACAAAAGCGATACAGTCAAGTCACCACAAACAATTAGAAAAGAAGACCATATGAAGCCAGTACATCTAAATTTTGTGGACCGAGACGATACAAAAAACGCCGTAACGGCAGCAAAAGCGAATTCCTCGCAGGGAGAGAAAACTCCACCACGGGAAAGACCGTTAACTTTCTCTCAAGAAAAAAATTCAGCTATAAACCAGTCACCCCAAGAGGTTTCAGGGTGTCACACAGTACCAAAAATAAAATATACGACGAAGAAACAAAATAATTTTCAACGCGAGCTAGCCAGAGAGCTAACAAAAAGGTCCACACGTGCAGCAGAATTCACTCCATCCCCAGCCATTAGAACAAGGAGGAAAATAGGCGATATAATGTCCGACAGCGACAAACCACCCTTAGGCCCTCCGACGAAATACGAAACAGGAATAAAAATATCGAATAGCAATTTTGAAAAAACGCAAGCCAGCATAGTTGACAACGCACCGCACACAGATACCCTCTCAAATTACACGGAGACCAAGGAAAAAGTAAAAGCGTCAGATAACGATTCAGATAGAACGCAGGCTAGGGCAGGAAATCTCACATTGTGCATGGACCCCCACACTTCACACGAGACGATAGCAGAGCCAGATTGCTCCGATAAATCCTCGGAGTCACCCGAGATACCCGAAGTCGTAAAATCGGTCACATGTGAAAATAAAGAATTTAGGAACGTAGATATGGACGTCGAGCAGGAGTCGAGTGACCAAGAGGCTGAAAATATGCAAAGAACAGCACTCGAAAAAATCTCAAAGCCCATAAAATTAGACGAAGACAAGCCTCGGGAAAATATAAACACCCTCGAGCGTTTCCAGCCGCTTAGACGATCGAGTAGGGTCATAAAGAAACCCTCTTGCTCATGCTGCTCAGGAACACATGAGAAATCTCATAAACCGACAACTGAATTTCCACGAGTCGCAAAGAAAAAACATAAGAAAGAATCAAGCGACCCTAAGATTCCCACAATAAATGAAAATGTAGAACTCTCACCGTTAGTAGGTCAAACAGAACACGCACTGACAGACTCTCAAAATAAGCAAGATACCGAGAATTTAGAGGAACAGCCGGTCACCGAACGAACAGCGACCCCCCCGAATATAAACGAATCTGAAACCACAAAAGTATACCCCTTACCACCACCGATAGAGGAAAGAGATGCTATTGATTCAAATATCAATAACGAAGCAAGAGAGCAATCTTTTTCAAGAAATTTTATAAACACAGAAAATAACAGCTCAGATGGCGATAAAGCCAATAGTGACAAAGAACAGATTCCTTCAGAGAATATCGCAAGGGAAAACCATAGCAGTTCAGATAACGGTAAAGACAATAGCGACAAAGAACAGGTTCCTTCAGAAAATGTTGCAAAGAAAACCCATAGCAGCTTAGATGATGATAGCGAAGAAGTCAGAACATTAATCGAAACGAGAGATAATCTGGAGATAGGGAACGACAACATAATTTGCTTCGCCAATGCAGACGGCACAGTATCAGATGAAACAGGTAAAAGGCTCATTAAGAAAGGATTGTTAAATAAACTCACACCGTTAAAAAATACTTAATAGGAGAAGTAGTAGTATCAACTAAAAACAATAGGAAAATTTTCGCGTTAATTGTTCGGCAGACCAACGTAGACCAATTAACAGAAACAGCTATCAGAAAGGCTTTCCAAAATTTAAAACTAGCTATGACAGAAATGAACGTTAAATCAGCCAGCATCTCTCAAGCTGAGAGTAATCTAGAGATATCAGTTTGGAATAAAATAAAAACAATTATAGAGGAAACATTGCCCGACGACATCACAATAACAATCTGTAAAGACAAAATTATAGTTCCATTCGAAAATCTAAGAGAAAGCATAATACGAGAATCTCACGAAACCCCATTAGGAGGCCATAAAGGAGTAACAAAGACTTACAATAGAATCAGACAAAATTACTATTGGCCTCACATGAAAGCAGACATTCAGGAGTTTATCAAAAAATGCACGAGCTGCCAGAAAAAGAAGTTAGTCAGAGTCAAAACAAAACAACCAATGGTTATTACAGACACATCAGCGGATGTATTTCATAAAGTAGCAATGGACATAGTTGGACCATTCGAAGTCTCGAAGAACGGCTACAAATTCATTCTAACAATGCAGGACGACTTATCGAAATACAGCTTGGCTATACCCCTAATAAACGCAACGGCAGAGGAAATATCGAAAGCGCTAGTCCGAGAGTTTATAAATAAATTTGGTTGCCCCAAGATAATCTTAACAGATCAAGGCGCAGCTTTCATAGGACAAGTTATGAAGAGGTTAGCAAAAGCATATCAAATCCAGCAAATAAAAACAACAGCATTCCACCCTCAGTCAAACGGCTCTCTCGAGAGAAGCTACCAAGTATTGGTAGACTACCTGAAACACTACACACAAAAAAGGGATTGGGATGAATGACTCTCACACGCAGCTATGTCATACAATACTAGCGTACACGAAGGCACAAAATTCACGCCATACAAACTCGTCTTCGGTAGAGAAGCAAGAATACCATCAGCCATATCATTACTAGACGACGCAATGACTTTTGACGATTACATCAAAGAAAAACTAGAACAAACCACAAAAGACAGAATTAAGGCAAAAGAAAATGTAGAGAAAGCAAAACAAAAATCCAAAGAACATTATGATAAAAAAATAAACCCAATAAAACTGACAATAGGACAAGAAGTATATTTGACTAAAAATCACAAGACGAACAAATTGGACGACAACTACTTAGGACCGTATCTAATCACAGACATCATTGCAGACAAGAACAACGTAGAAATCGACTTGGGTAATAATAAAAGAAAAATAGTTCACTGGGATAGATTAAAAATAGCTCACAAATAAAAAAAATAAAAAATATATATAACGGTAAAACTCATCGTTCGTAGCGACAAGGATTAAGACCACGAACGCCTTGAACCCTTTCCACCTTTAGAGTTGTACGGAAACTCAAACTTTTAGTTTACCTTTAGTTAATGCAGTGTGTAACTTACAATTAGTATAATCCAACACGCAACATTTTTTTTAATAGATTAAGCACATAAATAATCGACATCCACAAACGACTATAAGCAGAATTAAGTAAAACACACAATAATCATACTTACGATTCTGTATAAGAAACAAAGACAATCTTTAGCAAGCCATTATGCAAGAAAGAAAAATATTAAGAAAGGAAACGCTATATAAGAATATAAATTAAGAACATAGGTTAAAAACATAAATAATCATCGTTCACAAATAAACTCAGGGAACATTAGCAATAAGTAAAACATGCAATAATCATAATTATCACTCCACCTTCGAACTAACAACTTAAGATAATTCGTATACAACGATAAGTACATTTTAAGAAATTTCATGTAATAATATTTTAATCCAAATAGAACCTAAGATCATAAGGGGACACATGCTACCAAAATACAAATTTCAATATGCTTAATTTCATGTCGGAGCGAGGACGCTCCCTCTTTTTCCAGGGAGGGAAGTGTTACGTACTGGCCGACATTAGAGGCGCAGTCAATTTTCAAAACTAAGTAATGACCAAACGTCGGTAGCATATGTCGTCTAGTCGGTAAAAGGGCGCTCTGCGTAGTTACCTCTAATATCGACATAATAGAGTACACCTAATTTTCCTTTCCAATAGCTAAATAGTAAGATGATAGGGAAAACCCAGCCTATCACAAAACCGCCCGACCCTCTCCAAAGGGAAAAACCAAACTCCACCCCAAACTACCTCCCCTCCACCCAAAACTAGAGCAACTATAAAAATACATGCTCCGACCCAATTTCCAGCTTTTTGCCTTTGACATAACTCGAGTTAACAGTTACAGAAACTTAGCTACAGCGTCTATGAAATATGTTAGTTATATATTCTAACATTATCTTTTCATAAGAAATCATCCAAGTTATTTTAATAGAAGTGTTTAAACGACAACCACTTACAAACTTTGTACACCGACGCTAAATTCGGACCATCTCAAAAGTTCGAACTAATCTGTAACTCATTATCAAACAATATCTACGAATAAACTCAACATTGAATAATTATTCATTGTGTTGATCTCTTCAACTGCGCATAGCAGGGGTAGAATTTCATAACGAATCTCCGAACCTCCGAATCTCCGAATTTCCGAATCTCAGAACAATCAGAATATTCATATACTCTGATTTTCACTGAGCGTACGTCCAAATTTCGCGCCAATTACAAGTATCGGCCGAGCCAACGGAAACGACCTATCACGCGGTTCCAATCCAATATCGGGGACGTAACAGCTACAACGAGCTAGCCGCGATATCTAGGATATCGGGAGACACTTCTCCAAGACGTTTTATGATAAACAATGACGACGGTCCAAAAAATTACCTATTCTTCTCTTTCACAAACCTTAGAATGAGAGAGAGAGAGAGCATTACATATTATTTGATCATCTCACATCGCGCGTAGAAAAGATTTTATTGTATTGGAGGAAGAGAGCGGAGAAGGATCGGAAGAACGTTAAGGTGATGTGAAAGCTCTTCTTTACCATCACTGCGGCCCATGTATTTTTCGGATGAATGCCATTTCTAAACTAATTAACAGAATGACATGAAATTTGAGTATGTTATACAATTAATCGCTGTGCATACGCTAAAGGTCGCAGAATTTCGAAATTCGGTAAAAAATGTACAGATTTCGTTACCATGTGGTAATTTTGATTACAGAATTACGTAGTTTGACGAATTAATGACTCGAATCAAAAAACTGCGAACTTCATCGACAAAGTACTAAAAAATCTGACACAATGAGTACCTGGACGTTGCTGAATGTGCAATATTACAGAAATGGCATACATCCGAAAATAACACGTGGAAAGCCGATAATAGCAATTAGTATAGTAGAGCGGGGTTGTACACGCAGTTCTCGCATATCCCGCTTCTCCCTCGCGAAGCTTCGGGCGCTAATAGCGCTTGTTCGCGCCGACCGAAACTATGGGATATACATGAGATGCACCACGTGGTCGCAAATTTCACCGCGTATCATTAGGTACACGTTTTGACACATGTGCATTTGACTGAAGGGAGGCGCTTCACGAATGCAACTAGCCGAGTCGAGACTCGATCGAGAATTATCGATTCTTAATCGACCATATGAAATTTAATTAAAGGAGGCCACGGCGTACGGATTACGGATGTTCTTCAAACTTTTTATACATTCAGAAGTCCATTAGGACAACATAATGTGCAAGCGGTAATGCGTACTTATTGATATGCGTTTTCGGAAAAATAGCAAGAGAAATCTTACGCGTCTAATATATGCCGGTGCGTTGCAAGTGTAAAGCCGGCTCTGCACACTCGCCGAGACATGACGAATGTTGGCCAATACGAGAGTGTAAGGGCTGTCTCGTCTCGCCTCTCGCCGTCTCGTGTCGTCTCGGTCCGTTGCAATTTTTTTTTACACGAGTCAAAGGGATCTCGGGTAGTCTCGTGTCCATAGACGAAATCGCCCTCCACACTTATAACGAATAAAAAAAGATGAGGCATCAACTGAGCAACACAAGAGTGTGGAGAGGCATATTTTTCATGTCTCGTGAGAGGCGAGTCCCGCCCGAGACATTCGGCGAGACGTCTCGGCCAATGTGTAGAGCGGGCTTAGATGGTGGTGGTCGAGTTGTTTCGCAATTGTTGGATCGACTTCCGATCATTTTTTTGTCAATTTTATCTTTTTTCCACACTAGTCATATTTGTTTATATATATATATATATATATATATATATATATATATATATATATATATATATATATATATATATATATATATATATATATATTAAAATTCAAAGGCGATATAATGAAAAAATACGTGTATTTCGAAGCCTGGTTTGGAAGAGATTTCTCATTTTCAAGAAAACTATATGCGTTTGATCGTTTACTTCTCGATAATAATAAATATGATATTTGTTCTAATAATAAAATTTAGTAAACAGCCACATAACAACGGCAATTCAATACATGTTCATACAAATACACATATTTTTTTCATTGAATTTGAGTCGTAATATATACGAAATAATATGACCCATGTTGTAAAAATTATATAATTACAAAAAAATGAAAACTGGATTCGATCCAGAGACCCAGAGGTTACGGAACACGAATGCTAACCACTCGGCCGTCACCACTTATCGACTACCGTTGCAACGCACCGGTATATATTGAACGCGGAAGACTTCTCTTGCGATTTTCTCGAAAACGCTTGAGTAGTACGCCTTACTACTTGCACATTATGTTGTTCTAATGGACGACTAGAAGTGTGCAAAGTTTGGAGAAAATCCATGATCCATCCTGATCCCGTCTATTTCGCGGCGCAGTACTTGCATTTGGGTCGAGATTATCGTTTCTTGCCGAGGCTTTGCACTTTGGGCCATGCACTGCCATCTAGCGGTGTTGCGTAGTGTCGCGTCTCGACAAATAGAAAAAATAAAATAAAATAAATGTTCAGAATAAGATCCCTTTTTGGGGAATTCCGCAGATCTCCGTTAACGAGGTAGTACGTGATTTTCTATAATTTCAAGAACTTAAAAAGGTAAAATGTTTCTCGAATCATAAAACGAAAGGTTTCAAGTAGTGAGGATGGCTCGTATGCAAAAAATCGCGTACCGAGTAAAAAGGAGTGACCGAGTGTGCAGCAGATGTTTTATTGCCACTTCGGGTTTTTCCAGTGGGCAGTCGCTTCTTTGGGCTGTCCACGCCGTTTTTCCGACCTTTTTATCGGCACGAAATTAAAATATCAAGCTGGAGTCATCCCCACCCTGGCACAGGGTCTTCTACCCCCAGAACATTTCAAAACTTACGATTTTAAAATTGTAAAATTTTACCTCAGTTCACACGAAACGTCGAGAGGAGAAACAACAATCTCGGACTCCTCAAGCAAGCGACATACTGTTAGCGCTCAAACATTAAGACTATTGTGAAAATAAATCAGAGTAAATTTGTTAGCATTGTACGCGTAAGACATTCGTTCGCACCCTCCGAAGTTCCCTCATCCACAACTACGCAGGTGAAAATACGCTAGCCTGTGATTCCGCGACAATCGAATATCCGTTCGGGAGTCAGGAATAAGCAAAAACATTTTTTGGTCCTTCGAGCCGGATTTCAGTGAACAGTGGATAATTCAGTGCGCTTAAAGACGAAAAGTTTTACGTTAATCACAGTGAATGAAAGCGCTACGCGTGTGAACTCATCAATACCATCAGGCGGGTCCAGGATCAACCAGATCAACCACGCAGCAGCCTCAGCAATCAGAAAGGACGTCAAGGTAAGCTCGTTTTAGATTGAATCACCGATCCCTCCACTAACTTTTCCACAAACGCGAAAAAATGAGTCTCCCAATGAGAACTCAAGATGACGATACAGTCATTGATCACTCGGGAAGGATCCAGGAGTTGGTGAGAAAAATGGCCATTTGGAAAGGCCAGTCAACTTCGGTGAACAATTTCTTGGCATTGCAACGTCTCAAACCATTAGATCAAGCCGCGATAAATACTCGCATGTCAAAATACGAAAGGGTGTTCGCGGATTTCGAAAGACTAATGGACGAACTAGATGAGTTGGACCCGGAAGGAGCGCAGCATAATGTAGTCGACCGATACAATATCGAATCGACATATTATAATGTATTGGCCGAAGCAGAAAAAATTCTGAACGGTCAACCAGAATCAATGGAGAGGGCGGCAAATAATGTATCGCCTCCCCTGTCCGCAAATACATCCTCGAACGGGTTGAAGCGACGGATTAAATTACCTGAGTCAAAGCTTCCGACCTTCGACGGAGACCATACGTTATGGCTCTCCTTTAAGACGGAGTTCGACTCACTGATCGGTAATCAGTCCGATTTGAGCGAGTCCGATAAATTGCATTATTTACGGTCGGCTCTTAAGGGCGATGCGTTACGTAAGGTGCAAATGTTATCGATCACCGAGGAGAACTATCGTAAGACCTGGGAGGTACTAGAATCGGCATACTCGGACAAAAGGATAATAGCGTCACGGCATCTATACTCCCTAATTCATCTACCCAAGCAGGAGAGAGAAGACGCTCAAGGGTTAAGCAGGATAGTGGATCACACCAGGCAGCATTTAGAATCATTAAGGGCAATGAACGTTACAATAGAAGACATGATTGTTGCCTTAATAGAAGATAAAATGCATAGAACCACCGCGGATGCGTGGGATGATAAGCAGATCCGAGGTGAATTCCCGAAACTGGAGGTCTTACTAGAATTTATGTCCAGAAGAGCAACTCGATTAATAAATCGCGAAAAGGAAAGGCCGTCGCCCATCTCAGGTAATGGGAATCAAAAATACAAAAGCAAGCCACAGCGACAACTGTCGCAAGCGTTGGTTACGGCCGCCACGCAAGCATGCAGGCATTGCAAAGAGTCGCCACATCCATTGTATAGATGTAAAAAATTCTTGCAATTGGATGTTGCTAACCGATGGAAGGCGGCACAGGAGATGCAGGCGTGCTCGAAATGCTTACAAACTGGTCACAAGATCGGTAGCTGTAATTTCAAGGGTTGTAAGACGTGCGGAGAACCGCACAATAACCTTCTTCACCCGGCCCCTGTAAACGAGGAAACTCGAGTCGAGCAAGCAGGGCAGGTATCGACGAACTGACTATCATCGGTCGGATCGGGGAACAATGTAACGTTAGCCACGAGAACTACGCAAAACCAGGTGACAACGACCGCCATCCTCAACGCATTGGACAATCGAGGTCGATCACACAATTGCAGAGCTATATTAGACACGGCGTCAACTGCAAATTTTATATCTGAGAGGCTAGTGGCTACGTTACACATAAACAAACGACCATGCTCCGTTCCGATAGGAGGCTTAAACAATATGGTCACTCGCACACGCCATACGGCAACCGTTAAGATTCAGGCAACCACCGGAGGGTACAATAGCACTCTGGACTTCCTTGTGATCCCAAAAATTACGGGCCTGACGCCGAGCGAGGTTCTACCGCGGGATGCGATAAAAATTCCGGCAAATCTAAGATTGGCGGATCCCGACTTCTACAAGCCAGCTCCAATCGAGATGTTGTTAGGCGCTGGACCGACGCTGGCAGTGTTGAGCATAGGGAAATACAAGCTGACACCCCCTGGAGGACCGGACCTATTTGCACAAAAAACGCAGCTAGGATGGGTCATAGGTGGGACAGTGCAGACACCCAAAAAGCTACAGCCAACGCAAAATTGTCTCAGCGTCACAGCTAACTTCGATTTACAGAGATTCTGGGCCGTAGAAGAGAAACCAAAAATTACACATAGATCGAATGAAGAAATGCGGGCGGTCGAACATTTTAAACTAACGCACTCGCGCGACTCTTCAGGTCGATTCATTGTCGCACTGCCGTTTAAGGAGACCATAAAACAAATAGGATTTTCCAAGAATCGTGCATTACGTCGACTTCGGACACTCGAGCGCAAATTCGCGCGCGATCAAGAGTTCGAACGAATTTACAAAACCGCTCTTGACGAGCACTTAAATAAAGGGTATATGACCCAGGTAGAAGACCGCTTAGAGGACGGCTTCTATTTGCCACACCACGCGGTCATAAAACAAGATACACAGAAGACAAAGGTACGCGTGGTGTTTGACGGATCGGCTAAGTCTGAGTCGGGTATATCTCTCAACGATACACTCATGGTAGGCCCGACGATACAAGACGATATATTTTGTCTCATCTTACGTTTTCGGCTCCCACAATATGTCCTAACAGCGGACATCGAGAAAATGTTTCTACAGTTTTTGGTACGAAAGGAAGATAGGAAATTCCAGAAAATTGTGTGGAAAGACTCCGGGGGAGATGTAGTTGTTTATGAATTAAACACAATCACGTTTGGATTGGCTTCCTCGCCATATCAAGCGGTACAATGCCTGCAGCAACTTGCGGATGAGGAAGCTCACCATTCACCTCTCGGAGCAGCCATTCTAAAATCAGACATGTACGTAGACGATTTATTAACTGGATTTTCAACTGTGGAGCAGGGAGTAGCGGCAAGGCGTCAAATTACCCAAATACTCGAAGCGGGAAAGTTAAAAATGCGGCAGTGGGCTTCAAACGACAAGCGACTGCTCGATGGACTTCCAGAAGATAGCATAAACCAAAGGATGCACTTCGCAGGAGATAGCACGCTTAAGACACTTGGCGTAATGTGGAACGCACAATCAGACGCGATTGAATATACGGCAAGGGCTATCCCTCGGAACAGTAAGGTCACAAAAGGACTTATGCTTTCGGAGATAGCAAAAATATTCGACCCTCTAGGTTTGCTCGGTCCGGTCGTACTATGGGCCAAGCTGATGATTCAAAAACTCTGGCAATTGAAGATCACCTGGGATGAATCAGTACCGGGCGACCTATACACAGCATGGATCGATTTCTGCGACCAAATCACGGCAATAGATAAGATCGTTTTCGACCGAAAAATTCTTCTAGATAAACCGGAGACTATACAATTGCACGGATTTTGTGACGCGAGCATGAGCGGTTATGGAGCGTGCATTTACCTGAGATCTACTAACGAGCTTGGTGAGGTTCTATCTCAGCTAATTTGTGCAAATCACGGGTAGCGCCATTGAAAACAATATCGCTTCCCCGGCTTGAGCTTTGTAGCGCGGTGCTCCTGGCGAAACTATACGCGACGGTCAGGAATAATATACCTGACCCTTCCGTCGAGGGTTACCTGTGGAGTGATTCAATGGTGGCACTGCACTGGATCCATACCTCCCCGCACATATTAAAAACCTTTGTAGCAAATCGCGTCGCAGAGATCCAGGAAAGAACAAAGGACTCGCAATGGAGGCACGTACCAGGGGAGCATAACCCGGCGGACGCACTATCACGTGGTCAATTGCCGCGTGAATTTATACGAAATAAAACCTGGCGCCGAGGGCCAAATTGGTTAATCCGCTCGTACGACGAATGGCCTAAAGGGCAGATTGTTAAGCCGAACGAAGATCCGGAGGAAAAAAAGGGAACATGTTTGTCTACAGAAATCTTGGACACCTCCCTGCTTACGCGATTCTCAAACTTCGCCAAATTGAAAAGAATCGTGGCGTATTGTCTGCGCTGGAGAAAGAATAACCATAAGACTAAGAACCTCAGCGTATCGGAGTTATCGAGAGCTGAAGAAACAATCGTGCGTATGGTACAAAAATCGGCGTTTCCACAGGAGTTGCTCGAGCTCGGCACAGGAAAACCATTGAACAAAAGGAGCAAATTACTCCCACTCAACCCATTCGTAGACAAAAATGGACTCTTACGAGTGGGTGGAAGGTTGAAAAATTCAACCCCTCCTTTTTCACAGAGACACCCGATTGTTTTACCAAAGGATCACAACATTACGCACAGGATAATTGAGACGGAGCACAAAACTCAGGCGCACGCAGGTACACAGAGCACCCTCTACTGCCTACGAAGACGATATTGGATTCTCGACGGACGGAACACAGTACGACGCATTGTTCGAAAGTGCATTACCTGCCTCGCAGTTAAACCGCCCTCCATAAACTATATCATGGGGGACTTACCGCGAGCACGGGTGACTATGAGCAGGCCATTTTTAAACGTAGGAGTCGATTACTGCGGTCCTTTCTACGTTAAAGAAAAGAAGTTCCGGAATCGCGGTAAAGTCAAAACGTACGTAGCGGTGTTCATCTGTTTAGTGTCAAAGGCGGTCCATTTGGAGCTGGTCAGCGACATGACTAGTGCGGGCTTCATCGCCGCCCTGAGAAGATTCATCGGAAGAAGAGGAAAGTGCCTGCAGATTTGGTCAGATAACGGAACGAACTTTGTCGGGGCGGATAACGAGCTGAGAGAGATTGTGGCCTCACTAAGATCGCAAGAGGAGAAGGTGTCCCAGCATCTTACGGAGCAGGGCATAAAATGGCAATTTATACCACCGGCATCACCGCATTTCGGGGGCATTTGGGAGGCAGCCGTGAAATCTTTCAAACATCATCTGAAGAGAGTCGTGCGTAACGAACTATTCACGTTTGAAGAACTCAACACCCTTCTTATCGAAATCGAAGCCATTCTCAACTCTCGCCCGCTTACTCCAGTTTCCTCAGACCCAAACGACCTTTTAGTCCTTACTCCTGGTCACTTCCTCATAGGTGATTCTATAACGAGCTTGCCAGAACAGGATTTCACAGATATTCCAGTCAACCGGCTGTCAAATTGGCAGCGTATCCAACAAGTGCGCCAACACTTCTGGGCACGATGGTATAAGGAATATCTGAACGAGCTAAACGTCCGCAGCAAGTGGCAGTCAGGTCAATCTAATCTCGAGATTGAATCGGTCGTGTTATTAAAGGAGGACAACCTACCACCGATGCATTGGAAGATGGGGCGAGTTCTAGAATGCATTCCTGGAGCTGACGGTGTCGTAAGAGTAGTGACCGTGAAAACATCCAGTGGGGTCCATAAGCGGAATGTGAAGAAATTAGCACCGCTTCCCATAACAAACAACGAGATTTCAAAGGACGATCGCTCGCCTATATGATAAATTCATAGAATTAAGAGCTCAATTTATGTACTGACTTGTCTGTATTCACATCATCTTACAAACAATATTCGGAGACAATAGTTACTCGTATTATCTCGCAACGGGGGGAGGATGTCGCGTCTCGACAAATAGAAAAAATAAAATAAAATAAATGTTCAGAATAAGATCCCTTTTTGGGGAATTCCGCAGATCTCCGTTAACGAGGTAGTACGTGATTTTCTATAATTTCATGAACTTAAAAAGGTAAAATGTTTCTCGAATCATAAAACGAAAGGTTTCAAGTAGTGAGGATGGCTCGTATGCAAAAAATCGCGTACCGAGTAAAAAGGAGTGACCGAGTGTGCAGCAGATGTTTTATTGCCACTTCGGGTTTTTCCAGTGGGCAGTCGCTTCTTTGGGCTGTCCACGCCGTTTTTCCGACCTTTTTATCGGCACGAAATTAAAATATCAAGCTGGAGTCATCCCCACCCTGGCACAGAGTCTTCTACCCCCAGAACATTTCAAAACTTACGATTTTAAAATTGTAAAATTTTACCTCAGTTCACACGAAACGTCGAGAGGAGAAACAACAATCTCGGACTCCTCAAGCAAGCGACATACTGTTAGCGCTCAAACATTAAGACTATTGTGAAAATAAATCAGAGTAAATTTGTTAGCATTGTACGCGTAAGACATTCGTTCGCACCCTCCGAAGTTCCCTCATCCACAACTACGCAGGTGAAAATACGCTAGCCTGTGATTCCGCGACAATCGAATATCCGTTCGGGAGTCAGGAATAAGCAAAAACACGTAGCGCGCAAGTTCACTACTATGCCGACGTCGTCGGAGTTCGTCCGGGCCTTTCACATCACCTTAGTCAGTGATACCGGCGACGCGCGCTTGGAAATTTTGATCAACACTCATGCGAGCAGTAAACAACTGATCAGGTTAAAAATTGGCAGATACACAGAGAATCATGGCAAAAAGTGGCTCTTGCTATATTCGTTTGAAAACCTTGAAAAAAAATTTGCAGTTTCACTTATCATTGTAATGTCTATGGCAAGAGCCGAACCGCAATTAAAAAACACACATTTTGAGCTTTATTTCATTTGATTTTATGCAGAAATGAATGAGAATTGGCGAATCAAAATTTTTGACAAGAAGATAACGACAACGGCCAGAAAATTGTACCGACATATAAAAAAAAAGTGTAACAAAATTCCGCGTGAGTGCGCTGTCGAAATTTTCTCACGAGCCTCGTACGATAACAGACGAAGGCGAAGCCATATGCCGGAAAGCATTGCCGCTATATATTGATATATGTTAGACCGCGAGGCCTAGCCTCCTCCGTCGTCGTCAACTGTCACCCTGCCTGCTACCGCTACGCCTCGTGCATGTATACATATATACACCACGAGTGCGATACCGCGCGCTGCACATTAGCCCTACGTCAGGCGGACCTAGATGCTATATAAGAACGGCTATGTGTGCGGCTCTCGTGGCTGTTTCGTCGCCGGCGACGGCGCGGGCCTCGTGAAATAAAGTCTCGTACCCTGTTTTATCGACAATGGGCAAAAAGTGCGTATTTTCATTGCGTGCTACCTGTATATTCATAAGTCATCATAAACTTCATGCAACTATCGGGAATATGCAAGTTTTATATATATTTATAGATAATGTATATAGATTTTGCGATGGTTACAACGAAAAGTGTGCTTTATTTTTCGAATTTTTCAGAAAAAATGCCAAGAGCCCAATTCGGCTAGTATTCTCTATGTCGTGTAAAAATTTCAACTCGATCGGTTGCTCACAGCGCGCTTGAGAACGTTTCGAAATTAGGCTTGCGTTTCTCGATGCCGGCGAGCGTGAACACACACGTATAGCCGCGGAGCGCACTACACATTAGCTGTACGACAGGCGGAGCTGGATGGTATATATACAAGAACGGCTATGTCGCGGCTCTCGTGGTGTCGTCGTCGGCGAGCGCGGGACTCGTGAAATAAAGACTCGCACCCTGTCTTATCGACAATGCGAATTGCCAATGATGCTCGTACATTTTTCCACCGAATGAAATTAAATAAACGGAAAGAAGTGCAGATTATCATTGGGTGCTACCTGTCTATTCATAAGTTATCATAAACTCCATGCGACTGTCGGGAATCTGCATGTTTTATATACAGGCGAGGGAGCTCGCGCTTATACTTGGTCGCAAAACATAATTTTGTCTACTTCTAATTTTTTTACCAAATATTAATTTGGAGGTTAAAAAGCTTAAGTTAAAAAATGAGACCGTCTACGATGGTCAGCAGTGGTTGCCATCTTGCAAAACGCGTTTATAACAATATCTCGGAAACTATTAGGTTTATGACGAAATATGTAGACACCTTTTTTATCCGTCACTAAATTTCCCATTATTTTTGTTTAAACTTTTTTTTATATCACTTATGGTTTTTGTGTTATTGTTGTTTTTCTGAACATGATTTTTGTTTTTTCCCCTTCAAATCCTTAAAACGCTATAAAATTTAAAAAACACCTATTACAAAACTTGTTTATTATTTAATTCCCTACAACTTTCGTATAAATTTTTTTTTATTAAACAAATAGTTTGAAAGTTATAAGCTTCTTGAGGCGACGATGACGCGGTGCTCCGGCGGTAGGCAAGCGCGCTGCTGTGCGCAGCTGTTCTGACACTGAAATGTATGTGGGACCGGGCCCGCAGGCTTCCGACGACGCCCCTGAGGCGTGAGCAGCGAGAGCAGAGCTGCCAGATCGCGCGCGAAATGTACCCCCTCTCTAGCGTCCTGCGCGCCCATCACATAATCATAGTAGCGCGTGTCCGTGAGCGAGCGATGCTCGGACATCTTCGGAAAGAGCCGAGCGCGGTCGGGCAACTTCGACCGTGCCTTCGGCAGCTACACCAATACATGGACGCTGAGCCCGTTCATGTGCGGCCAAGCCGAAACTGAGGCTTCGAGCGAAAAAGCAATCTGATGGGAAGACCAGAGGCCCAAATTTTGTTTATTTTTTTTTTCAATATTTTTTTTAAATATTTATACGAAGTGAAGGTGACCACCCACACATTCATTTACCAAAGTAGTACGCGCGCAACTCTTAAGAACTTTCTAAAAAATCGACTTTTAAAAATTGCCTAGCCCGGTAAAAGAAGCTCACGTTTGAAACTTGTTAACTGGTCGACTGGTCGAGTGGTGAGCGTACTCGACTAATAACTGCTAGGTTGCTGGGTCGAATCTTGCCCGTGGGTACCTTTTTTTCGATTTTTATACCCAACAATAAATTAATTTTATATGCATAATTGAAACGCTACTTCTACAGAACAAATATCCACTTTTTTTTATTTCAGAAATGCATTTTATTTATTTAAAATATTTTTGTGGTGCACATGAAATACAAAATGATATATACATACACTACCGGCGAAAAGTTTCCGGACAAAAGTTGAAAACAGTGCCGGAACAGATTTTTATGCCATTACGCCGGTAGTTGGCCTAGGCCAATTTAACCAACGCCATTTTAAAGAGGAGGGATTTACCTTCATTTTCAGAACGAAGCCGGCGCGGAGTCAGCGCAAGAAGAAGGGGCGCGAGCGAGCGCTGTAAGAGAGAGAGAGGAAAGGCCGAACACGCGGAACAAGGACGCCGCGAAAACAAACACGGTGGACGAAGAGGCACGCGGTGCGAGGCGAAAAACGCTCGCACATTCAACGCCGAAACAAAAATTGATGACAATGGCACAACTGAAAGACGAGCTGGAGAAGCTAGGGTTACCGACGTCGGGTAAGAAGGCCGAGCTGATTGATCGATTAACGAAATACAAACAAATCGATCAAGAAGAGGCTGTCGATAAAGAAGGCAGCGAAGACGACGAGGGTGATGCGTTATCGATCGAATCGCAAAACGAAGGCGAGTCCGAAGACGAAGAAGCCAATGACGTCATACGGAACGATGGACAAAACAGACAACGGAGGATGGCGGCAATCGACAGAACGGCGTATCACACGCTGAATTTATTCACAATTAAAGACGTCGAGGGAAGTATCTCCCATTTCTCAGGTGACGATAAACTATCGGTTGAAAAGTGGATCGACGAGTTCGAAGACATTGCAACGTTGCTACAATGGTCGGATTTGCAAAAGGTGATTTACGCAAAAAAACAATTGAAGGGATCCGCGAAACAATTTGTTTCGCTTCAGAAAGGTGTAAAGTCGTGGAAGCTATTAAAAAAGCGGCTTTTAAGTGAGTTCGAAACAAAGTTGAACAGTGCGTTAGTACATTCGCAATTGTCGAAACGAAAGAGACAGTCGAATGAAACGGCGAGACAATACGTGTACGCGATGAGCACGATCGCGAGTCAAGGAGACGTCGAGGAGGAAGCGGTGATGCAATATATCATCGACGGGATCCAGGACGACGAAGCGTCGAAGACGATATTGTACACGGCGAACACGATTACAGAGCTTCGAAAAAACATCGAACGGTATGACAGGATGAAGGAGAAAACCAGTGGTAAGACGCAACGAGACCAAGCGAAAAACAAGTCGAGAGTGCCAGCCAAAGACAGTAAAGGTGACCAACGAAAAAACGAGAGAGAACAGAAATGTTTCGGGTGCGGCTCGAGCGAGCATCTCGCGCGCGATTGTCCAAACAAAAATGACGGACCGAAGTGCTTTAATTGCAACAAATTCGGACACATCGCGGCGAAGTGCGACAAACGCGAAAAAACGCCAAACAGTGCGAAAACGGTGAACGTAGTGACGCGAGCGGCAACAGACGACGAAATAGTGATCGAGATCAACGACGTGCAAATACGAGCAATGATAGATACCGGTACCAGGCACACGTTGTTGCGACATAGCGAATACGGGAAAATCGGCAGTCCAGCGTTACGAGGGACGACGGATACATTCGAAGGATTCGGAAGTGCGCATGTCAAGGCTATTGGGACTTTTCGCGCAACAATCAAGGTGCACGGTGACGATTATAACGGAGAGGTCTACGTCATCCCCGACTACGCTATGAGTCACAGCATGCTGGTGGGAAAACAACTAACGAGACAAATGGAGGTGATTATGCGAGGAGGCTCGATCACGATCAAAAAGTTGGCGACGAAAGAAAGACGAAACGACGAGGAGGAACAAGGCGAAAAGAAGAAAGAAGATGAGACGATGACCGAAGAGGAGAGTGACGCCGACGACGCGGTTCGCGAAATGAGATTCGTGAATCTGGTCGGAAAAAGTGAAATCGACGTTGACGAGCGATATCGACAACAGATCGAAGAAATGATCGAAAAGCACATGCCAAAGAAGGAGGTGGTGACAGATGTCGAGACGAAGATTTTGCTGCAAGACGAAACGCCGGTTTGCCAGAGACCTCGACGATTGGCAGCTAAGGAGAAGACGATCCTTCATAAACAGGTCGACGAGTGGTTGGCGGAGGGAATAATACAGCCGAGTAAAAGCAAATACTCGAGCCCAGTGGTCATAGTCCCAAAGAAAAACGGAGAATACAGAGTGTGTATTGATTATCGGCAATTGAATAAGAAAATTGCACGTGATCGATTCCCTATGCCACTTATCGACGATCGTATAGACGCACTGGCGAACGCAAGGGTATTCTCAGTACTGGACTTGAAGAATGGGTTCTTTCACGTCCCGGTTGCTGTCGAAAGCCGAAAGTACACGTCGTTTGTGACACCGGACGGACAGTACGAGTTCGTCAAAACACCGTTTGGTATGTGCAACAGTCCAATGCCATTCTTGAGATTCATCGACGAAGTGTTTCGAGACTTGATTCGACGAAATGTGGTGTTCACGTACGTGGACGACTTAATTATCCCTGGAAAGAACGAAGAAGAAGCTTTAGCAAATTTAAAGGAAACGTTGTCAGTCGCGGAGGAGAAAGGATTGTCCATTAATTGGAAAAAATGCACATTCCTGAAACGACGGGTCGAGTATTTCGGTCACATAATCGAAGGGGGAACGGTGGGTCCATCGCCAACGAAGGTCAAGGCAGTGAAGAACTTTCCCGAACCAACGACGAAAAAAGCAGTCCAGAGTTTCCTCGGACTGACTGGGTACTTCAGGAAGTTCGTCCGCGATTATTCCAAAATCGCAAAGCCGCTGTCGGAGATGTTGAAAACAACACAGAGATTCCGATTCGAAGATGCTGAAAGACGAGCGTTCGAACGGTTGAAACAGCTTTTGACGCGTGAACCAGTGTTGCGGATCTACCGCCCGGATGCAACAACAGAGCTTCACACCGACGCGAGCAAAGATGGCTACGGAGCTGCACTTTTGCAGAAGGGAGAAGAAGATGATCGATTCCACGCGGTACACTTTACAAGCCGAAAGACAACGGAGGCCGAGAAGAAGCTGCACTCTTACGAGCTTGAGGCTCTTGCAGTACTACAGGCCGTGAAGAAGTTCCGAGTATATTTACTGGGAATAAAGTTTACACTCGTGACTGATTGTTCGGCACTCCAAAGGACGCTGAGCAAGATCGATATTTCACCGAAAGTTGCACGGTGGGCATTGATGCTGGAAGAGTTCGAGTACGAGGTGGAGCATCGTGCCGGAACTCGCCTGAGACACGTCGATGCATTGAGTCGATATCCGGTGATGGTGGTCGAAGATCGTATTACGCCCGTAATTAAAAGAGATCAAGATGCCGAAGAGAGATTACGAGTCATCAAGAAGGTTTTGGAGACGGAGTCGTACGAGGATTATTCGTGCGAAAATGGAATCTTGATGAAGAGAGTCAACGAGAAGAACGTCGTTGTGTTGCCGACGAGAATGCACCACGAGATGATACGCAAGGCACACGACAATGGACACTTCGGTGTCAAAAAGATGCTCGAACAAATCAAAGCCGAGCATTATATTCCGAATTTAAAGGAGAAACTCGAGAAGTATGTCAGTTGCTGCATACGATGCGTATTGGCCGAGTCAAAACGAGGAAAGAAGGAGGGAGAGTTGCAGACAATCCCGAAGGGTGATATTCCCCTTGCAACCTACCACATCGACCATCTCGGGCCAATGACAGCAACGGCGAAGATGTACAAGTATCTACTTGTAGTTGTTGACGGATTTTCCAAATTCGTTTGGATTTACCCAACGAAAACGACGAAGACGTGCGAGGTGCTGGATCGATTGAAAAGCCAACAGAAAGTTTTCGGCAATCCGTCGCGAATTGTGAGTGATCGAGGAACAGCATTCACTTCCGCGGATTTCAGGGAGTATTGCACCGACGAGAACATCGAACACGTGCTCATCACGACTGGCGTGCCACGAGGCAATGGACAAGTCGAGCGGATCAATCGGATCATCATTCCGATATTGACGAAATTATCCGACGAGAATCCAGTTCGATGGTACCGATACGTTGATAAGGTACAGTGCGCCATCAACAGCACGTATCAACGAAGTGTGGGCCTGAGCCCATTCGAGGTGCTCTTCGGAGTGAAGATGAGACAAAAAGACGACGTCGAAATACTCGCCCTAATCGAAAAAGAGGCGGTCCAACACTTTGACGAAGAGCGAGAAACACTGCGAGCCATCGCGAAGAGGAACATCGCCAAAATTCAAATGGAGAACAAGCGGACACATGATCGAAGCTGTAAACCAGCGACGAAGTACGACGTCGGCGATTTAGTCGCAATAAAACGGACACAATTCAGTCCTGGGTCAAAATTAAGGGACAAATTCCTGGGTCCGTATAAGGTGAGCGAAAGGCAACGATCGTTACGAGGTGATTCGACAAAGCGACGGAGAAGGTCCGCGAATTACAACGTCATCTGCTGACCAAATGAAGGTGTTCAAGGGGTATTCTCCGGGGACCGGAGAAACGCAGGAGAGGCCGGATGTGGGACCGGGCCCACAGGCTTCCGACGACGCCCCTGAGGCGTGAGCAGCGAGAGATGGGAAAAGAAAGAGGCAGTCTGAAAAGAGCGTCCGAGCGACGAACTAACCCTAAATACTTTGTTAATTATTCAGTAAATTCTATACTTTTTATCTTTATCGACTCGCGTATAATTTTTCGCCTCTCCCAACTCTGAATCCTACATGTATACATATATATTCAAAGAACATCGCTCCTTCTGCCTTTATGCCCACTTCCACACACTACCATCTGCATTGTACGGTGGACATTCTTCAAAGAAATCTCTAAACGAACTGCGCTATCAACATTACGTCCGCCTATCTACGAAAACAAAGGCTAACATGGCATCTTTACCTCCAACAGAAGATGCAGCCCGATACCATTCGTTTCGGGTTTATCATCAGGTTTAAGCTTGGTTAGGGAACGCTCTAAACCCTGGAGATTGGGGTTGGAAAAGGACAAAACGTGGACTCATCGCCATCAGTATGTCTCAAGAAATGGCGTCAAAAAAATTACTTCAGGCAATTCGCTGTCGATGTTTATCCACACACTGTGAAAGAGCTAATTGCAGATCTCGAAAAGCAGGGTTGAAATGCTCAGTTCTTTGCGAATGTCACGAAGGAAAGTGTGTCAACAAACACAACAAAAGTATAGAAATCAGCGAGGCAGATGATGTAGAAATTAACATGCTATTTTCTGATACAGATATAGACGTAGATCATGAAAATGAGTGGTTGATTAATGCATTGCGATCAATACAAACACCGCATAAAGAAACTGAATCGGAATGCTCCGATTGTGAAGAAGAATATGTTTCAACTATGCCCGAAAAGCGCCAAAAAATTATCTAATTTTTGTATTACTTCAAATTGAATCACGACAATAAAAATCTTATTTCACGCTTCATTCTCTTCTTAAAATAATTTTTTAAACGATATATAAGCCACACATAATACACAAGAAAACGAAATAAACTGCAATGTCCGATTTCGCACTGACTAGCCATAACAAACCGCCGGAGCACCGCGCCATAGTCGCCTAAAGAAGCTTATAACTTTCAAACTATTTGTTTAATAAAAAAAGTTTTTATACGAAAGTTGTAGGGAATTAAATAATAAACAAGTTTTGTAATTGGTGTTTGTTTAATTTTATGGCGTTTTAAGGATTTGAAGAGGAAAAAACAAAAATCATGTTCAGAAAAACAACAATAACACAAAGACCATAAGTGATATAAAAAAAAAGTTTAAACAAAAATGATGGGAAATTTAGTGACGGATAAAAAAGGTATCTACATATTTCGTCATAAACCTAATAGTTTCCGAGATATTGTTATAAACGCGTTTTGCAAGATGGCGACCACTGCTGACCATCGTAGACGGTCTCATTTTTTAACTTAAGCTTTTTAACCTCCAAATTAATATTTGGTAAAAAAATTAGAAGTAGACAAAATTATGTTTTGTGACCAAGTATAAGCGCGAGCTCCCTCGCCTGGACTATAGCGATCGGTTCGCGAAACGATGTTTTCGGGGTGAGGCAGGGGAGAACACCAGCAGTCGCATACCGCGCGGTCGTGACAGAAGAAAACAAAACACGAACACGCGTCAGCTGAGCGGCGTGGTTCATTCGGCTTGCTGTCACGTCAGTAAAAAAACGCGTAGTACCGTAATTACGTGCTAATAAATGATTATTAGAGCCGAAAACTGATTCAAAATCGATTTTTTCGAAATAGTGTACAGTCTATATATACATAGAGTAAATAATAGTATTGTATAATCAGTGAGTGAATGAGATACAAAAAACAGGTAATCGAAGACAAAAAAAGGATAAACGGGGTCACTCTTGCCGAAAAAGGAATATCTTCAGGTATATATCACGAAACTTATGCAAACAATTCTATTTATGGGACGGCAAACCTAAGAATAACCTGAGATCTCTTTTTTGAGGTTTTGTTTGTGCGGCTAGACTATTATTTTTCGGAAAAAATCTTTATTTTTCTAAAGAGAACTTAGAATTTTGGAAATAAAATTTCTTCTTTATTCCTCTCCCTACCACGGAACATATTCAGGAGAGAGGAAATACAAAGACAGAGGAGGGCCTAAAGAATATATAAAATTGTGACAATGAGACATGAAAAGTATAAAAGGAATGTGTGCATTTTTTTAGATCCTATCTTGTAGAAATCAGTAGAATTTCAGACTCGCAATAGTTTGTATAGTAGATTGTTTGGCTTATATACGCTTGTCCTCGCTGACCAGAGTCGTCCCTCACCGAGATCGCACTTTCTCGCCTGACGTTGACCATGCTTGATCGACGATGCTTTACAAGCATCGTTCGACGAATAAAAATATTCGAGTCGAAAAAGAATTTTCGATTCTCGGTCGCAAATTTTATTGTCAAATTCGCCATTTTGTAGATTGTTTGTCGCATATACGCTTGTGTCTCATTGCCGAGTGTCGTCCGTCGCCGAGATCTCACTTTCTCGCCTGACGTTGACTATGCTTGATCGACGATGCTTTACAAGCATCGCTCGTCGAATAAAAATATTCGAGTCGACAATCGACCAAGAATTTGCGATTCTCGGTCGCGATTGTGAGACTCGCAATATTGTGTAGATTGTTTGACCCATGTATACCTGCCTAAAGAAATTCGAGACAAAACTCGACGGAGAATTTTCGATTCTCGGTCGCGATTTTTATTGTCAAACTCGGCATTTCGTAGATTATTTATCGCATATACGCTTGTGTCTCGTTGCCGAGTGTCGTCCGTCGCCGAGATCTCACTTTCTTGTCTGACGTTGACCATGCTTGATCGACGATGCTTTACAAACATCGTTCGACGAAAAAAATAGTCGAGTCGAAACTGGACCGAGAATTTTCGATTCTCGGTCGCAAATTTTATTGTCAAACTCGGCATTCTGTAGACTGTTGACCGCATACACGCTTGTGTCTCGCTGACGAGAGTCGTCCGTCACCGAGATCTCACTTTCTCGCCTGACGTTGACTATGCTTGATCGACGATGCATTACAAGCATCGCTCGTCGAATAAAAATATTCGAGTCGACAATCGACCAAGAATTTACGATTCTCGGTCGCGATTGTGAGACTCGCAATATTGTGTAGATTGTTTGACCCATGTATACCTGCCTAAAGAAATTCGAGACGAAACTCGACGGAGAATTTTCGATTCCCGGTCGCGATTTTTATTGTCAAACTCGGCATTTCGTAGATTATTTGTCGCATATACGCTTGTGTCTCGTTGCCGAGTGTCGTCCGTCGCTGAGATCTCACTTTCTTGTCTGACGTTGACCATGCTTGATCGACGATGCTTTACAAGCATCGTTCGACGAAAAAAATAGTCGAGTCGAAACTGGACCGAGAACTTTCGATTCTCGGTCGCAAATTTTATTGTCAAATTCGCCATTTTGTAGATTGTTTGTCGCATATACGCGTGTGTCTCATTGCCGAGTGTCGTCCGTCGCCGAGATCTCACTTTCTCGCCTGACGTTGACTATGCTTGATCGACGATGCTTTACAAGCATCGCTCGTCGAATAAAAATATTCGAGTCGACAATCGACCAAGAATTTGCGATTCTCGGTCGCGATTGTGAGACTCGCAATATTGTGTAGATTGTTTGACCCATGTATACCTGTCTAAAGAAATTCGAGACGAAACTCGACGGAGAATTTTCGATTCTCGGTCGCGATGTTTATTGTCAAACTCGGCATTTCGTAGATTATTTGTCGCATATACGCTTGTGTCTCGTTGCCGAGTGTCGTCCGTCGCCGAGATCTCACTTTCTTGTCTGACGTTGACCATGCTTGATCGACGATGCTTTACAAGCATCGTTTGACGAAAAAAATAGTCGAGTCGAAACTGGACCGAGAATTTTCGATTCTTGGTCGCAAATTTTGTTGTCAAATTCGCCATTTTGTAGATTGTTTGTCGCATATGCGCTTGTGTCTCATTGCCGAGTGTCGTCCGTCGCCGAGATCTCACTTTCTCGCCTGACGTTGACTATGCTTGATCGACGATGCTTTACAAGCATCGCTCGTCGAATAAAAATATTCGAGTCGGCAATCGACCAAGAATTTGCGATTCTCGGTCGCGATTGTGAGACTCGCAATATTGTGTAGATTGTTTGACTCATGTATACCTGCCTAAAGAAATTCGAGACGATACTCGATGGAGAATTTTCGATTCTCGGTCGCGACTTTTATTGTGAAACTCGGCATTTTGTAGATTATTTGTCGCATATACGCTTGTGTCTCATTGCCGAGTGTCGTCCGTCGCCGAGGTCTCACTTTCTCGCCTGACGTTGACCATGCTTGATCGACGATGCTTTACAAATGTAAAGCAAATGTAACGAGCCGAGTCGAAACACGATCGAGAATTTTCGATTCTCGGTCGAACATCTGAAGCTCGGGGCAGGATTCTGTACATTTTTTTACGCATATTGGATAGAGTTGCAAATATCGTTACAGATATCCGACTATGCATATACCCTATCAGAAATATGCATATATATATATATACATACATACATATTATATGGATAAGATATGGCCGAAGCTGTAAGATTTGTTTGCGCGACTCTGTTGTTTTTATTTCATCTATTTCTCCCCACGGCCAAGCGGGCGGCGGGCTGGGGGGGCAGGGATCGCATATCGCTACGAGGCCTCGGCGCTTGGCTTATCTCATCGTACCGGGCCTCCGTAGCATACGCGCGCCATGCCATCTAGCGGTAGTCAGCAGTGGCTCTTAGCCAAATTTTGCGAGCTCTGCACTACCGCGACGAAAGCGAAGCCGTCTGAATTTTCCGCTGGGTATCACTGCCTCTTAACACGACGTTGGCTGCAACGGCTTTGGACCTCGACGGTGTAATGGCGATTATCGAATGAGGATGAATAATCAGCGAACTCAACTTCATTGATGGCTGAACCATCTTAACATGAACGCGAGATGCAGCATAAAATTTGTTTTCTCTTTTATAAACCGTTTTCTTTTATAATTCATTTTTTATATATACTTGCATATTTTTTCATGTATTTTTATATGTACTCATTCCAAATATATTTTCTCCCGAATAAAAATAAAAACATGCTACACATATTTATGGTTTTATACAATTTTTATTCAATATCGTGGTTACGTTTGTTTTGGTATTACACTCAGTATTACATTCGTTATTACTTATAAAATTATTACATTTGGATAAATTCAATGTGATTATATGCAGATCCATGAGCGCGTAAAGACAATCCGTTTTCATGAGACGCACGAATCATTTCTTTGAACAGATCTTCATTTGCCAGGATCGGTTTGGTCATCCGGGCTGGTAGAAAAACCGTACAAGTTTTTTCCAAATCCATGACGATTCTGTCGCCATACTTGGTTTTCACAACTCTTATATCGGTTACTGGATATGCCTCCTGAGGTGACAATTCGGACAGCTTTTTCATTGGGAGAAAGTCAGCCAATAGGCCTACTTTGTTGATTTCGCGTAAATCCATACTGATTTGAAATACATTATGCATAGCATTTTATCATTAACACTCGAAATTATGAGAACACATAATTCAAGAGACAAAACGTTTAATACAAACCTGCCATTTTTTCATGATGATGCGTCAAAAAATTATTTGTCCAAATTTGGCTACCAACGATTGAGTTCGTGATCGTGCGATAATTCTTTTTTCACTCGTTGAATATTTCGTAATAATTGTTTAATGCGGATTAGCAATTCGCGTCTCTTCAACGGTAAGAACTTCGGTTGCGATGACTTTTGACTGTACCGCATGAAGACGGATGCATCGACTGATTGGAACAGTCGTGAGCGCGTCTCATTTATACTGAATTTGATCTTCCATCTCATTTTAGTGACTAATTATTAATTATTATTATTTCACTATGTGAATGCTATGAGGGAATTAAGCTGTGACAAGTTGAGACGAGTCGAGACGGTTCCATTGTGGGGAACCATCGAACATTATTTGAATCGTTTTGGTTGGTGTATAGGGTATTCAAAATATAGCAAACAAACACACATGATATGTATTAAAAAAAATTTATTTTCAAGAAAAAATACACTTAATTCTCGGAGAATTTTGGGCGAAGCCAATATTTTAGAGCTAGAACATTTTTGCTAGCGCAATTGAACTTTGATGAATACTTGTGATATGAACAATCAGTCCGTACGCTTTTCTGCAATTTTTGTAACGATGGACACTCGAGATTATCAAGATTGATTATGAGTTCCGACCAACGGTTCAAAAAATTCGTCAACCATTCTCTCTTCTCCGAACCTTTAATGTAAATTACTCGTGCATCGCGCAAAATGTTTTGAAGAATTCCGTTTATAGCATTATAGGGTATGGCGCCATAGTTCCATGGTAAGCCATGATAATTATTTGTCAACCAAGCATTTGTACATCTATATTTGACGGGCAAATCAATCCATAAGCATGGTGGTTCGAAGAAAATCGTTGACGGGGTTCGATTGGAATCCGTTAAAGAAATAACAGAAAATTCTTTCAACACAAATTCATTCGAGGGTTTTTTGAAACCTTGCAAGTCAACCACGTACTCCACCTCGGATACAACTAATTTTAATAACGCGCGCGTCCGATTTATAACAAACATTCAATACACCCCCCCCCCCCCCCCGCGCAATGAAAAAAATTATATACTAACAATAATAATACAAACTAAAAAAGTAAAAAAAAATATCTCTGCAGATGAATGCGTTCTTATACTATTTTTTTAACATTACCACTGATGGGATTGTACTGGACTATACGATCATGTAAAATTAAACAGTAAGCCTAGGTTTGAGCGCGAAAGGGATTCACAGCTTCGAATTCGAGACGAATATCGACGGGGCCTGATTTCAATGATTCATTCTGCTTCGAACAATCCATAACAATTAGCGGCGCGTATTTGAAAAAGTCACCTTTGTTTACGAGTAGTTCGGGCTCCTTCTCGTAATAAGAAGACTGGAAATTTGCATAGGGGAGAGTCCTCCAGTACCGGCCGGCATCCAGTACCGGCCAGTTGTTAATTCGAGCATTGTATAATAGATTTCCCTGAAAACGCTATCGTCTTTTAAGTATTACATTGTTAGAAGTATATGCCCCGAGGTGGGGCGATCTATTGCAAACGGTTTGTTGTCAGTGCGAAAATTTGTGTTGAGCGTGGTGAACGCAAGATACAAAACGAAAGTTCGGTGAATGATTGTTGGAGTTTCGTGGACGAGTTTGAAAAAAATTAAACCTGGTATGTATACATGGTGTATATAGATATGATAACGCGTGTTATAATTCCACCTTCGTGTATTCATTCTTGTCTGTGGTCGAACATACTACTGTACTCCGTTCCTGCAGTACCGGCCACAAAATTGTCCTCCAGTATCGGCCACGGTTTGCGTTCATTTTTAAGTGGTTTTGTTTTCTTATAGATATATAAAAATGCAAAACAAGAAAAGTGATAGAGGGATGAAGAAAAAGAAAGGCACCTGGGATCCTGCCAATATGCATAAAGCGATAAATAAGGTACTGAGTAAGGCAATGAGTGCACGGGAGGCAGCAGGACGTTTTCAGGTACCAAGAACTACGCTGAATGACAGGATTAGTCCTATTAAAAATAATAAAGAGATGTCCATTAGGCCGTAAATGGGCCGTTTTCATAAAACCTTCTCACCTGAGCATGAAAAAATGTTGGCAGAACATATTAAAGACTTGGCAAATAGGCTAATGTCAACAAGAAAGGGAAAAGGTTGGTGTCGAGAAAAGATGTCAGCAAGAAAGGAAAGAGTTTACTTTCAGGAAAAAATGTCAGCAATAAAAGCAAAAAAGAAAACCAGACTCCACCCTGCAGACCGATTCAGAAAGAGACGATATGTCCATTTTGCTTTGAATCCCATGAAGATGATTGGATACAATGCGCAAACTGTAAAATTTGGGTCCATGAGACTTGTGCACATGTGCCAGAGCTGTCAGATCACTATATTTGTGATTATTGCATGGTATAAATCTTCATATATTTGCTCGCCGGTACTGGAGGACAATTTCGTTAAAACTGATTTGTCTTAGTTTTGAAATTTTTATAATAAAGTTGATTTTTCATAAATATATCGATATATTATTATTGTTGTTTATAGGCCAAGCTTTCTTTGACACATATCAGGAAGTATCGAACGTATAACTTAAGATGTTTTCTTTTTATTCTAAATAAACCTTAGTGTGACGGTACTGGAGGACTCTCCCCTACATTTCGTAGAGCAAAGCGTACTGATTACGGGCAATGTCGAGATTCAAGTTCCCATAAGGATAACTCTGTGAATTTAAAACGAGTTTAACGTCTCGAACATGACAATGATCAAAATGGCTCGCATTCTTAAGAGCATTATTTTTTCGTGCTGTTTGGAATCCAACGATTACGTATCGGGGGTTTTTCCAGTTGAGTAGAAGTTTTTACAACCCAAACGTGTTTCGTCGAAGTCGGTAATAGAGGGTACTCGTACAGTTCCCACGTGCGAAAACTTATTGGGATGGGTGTATCTTCGGCTATGTAATTTAGTAGCTGATGTCAAGCGGTGAGGATTCGATTCTGAAATTCAAGAATTATAAACATAAAATAGACGTTCCATTCGTAATTTACGCCGATCTTGAATGTATCTTGAATCCGATCACACCAAAAGACAGTACAAATCCAATAGCATATCAGAGACATATCCCACACAGTATTGCATATTATTTCAAATATAGCTTCGATGATTCTCTATCAAAATTCAAACTTTATCGTAACAAGGATTGTATTGAATGGTTTATCAATGAATTAACAGAACTAGCCGAATCGTTGAGCGCAACCTTGAAATCAATCAAGCCGATGAATCTGATGAGTCACGATGAAAGAATGGACTTCCTTTTTGCAAAAAAATTGTCACATTTGTCAAAAACCATTCACACCCGAAGATATCAAGCATCGCGATCATTGCCATTTTTCGGGTAAATATCACGGTGCAGCGCACGAAGGGTGTAATTTGAATTTTAAAAACTCATATACCATTCCAGTAGTTTTTCACAATTTATCAGGCTACGACTCACACTTTTTAATTAAAGCGCTTGCCAACCAATTTGAGGGTTCGATCAAGCTTTTGCCTGTAAATAAGGAAAATTATATCTCATTCACGAAGAGTGTCAAGGGTACCATCATAGATTATCGATTTACAGATTCATTCAGATTCATGCCATCCAGTATCGAGAGCTTAGCATCGTATCTTAGTAACGACGAAAAGCTAATCACGAAGAAGCATTGTAATTATGTACAAGAATTCGACTTATTAACGAGAAAAGGTGTTTTCCCATATGATTACGTGGACAGTTGGGAAAGACTCGACGAGACTGAATTACCAACAAAACAAAAAATTTATTCACAATGTGGGAAAATTATTCACAAAAATTATTCACAGTGTGGGAAGTTTTCAATGTGAAAACCTTGGGAGAATACTCAGATCTCTATCTAAAAACTGATGTCCTTCTTTTAGCCGACATTTTCGAAAATTTCCGAATGAAATGTAAAATGACATATGATCTTGATCCACTGCACTATTACATTGCTCCTGGGTTGGCTTTCGATGCCGCGCTAAAATTTACGGGTGTGAAGCTCGAGCTCTTAACGGATGTAGATATGCTCATGTTTATAGAAAGAGGTATTCGAGGCGGATTGTCACAGTGTTCGAATCGATATGCAAAAGCTAATAATCGTTATATGGGAGCAGAATTCGATCCAAACAAGCCTGAAACATATCTTATGTATTACGATGTAAATAATTTGTATGGTGCAACAATGAGCCAATATCTTCCTACTGGGTCTTTCGAGTGGGTGGGGGAAGAGGAAGAGTCGATAGATCCACGCGATATTCCGGATGACAATGCCATAGGATATATTTTCGAAGTCGATTTAGAGTATTCGCAAGAATTACAGGCACTACGCAAATACTTACCCCTGGCGCCTGAACCCTATGTACCGCCTGGCAGTAAGCAAGCAACATTAATGACAACCCTATATCCGAAAAATCGATACATCTTGCACTATCAAAACTTGAAGCAATATATGAATTTGGGCTTAAAACTCGTTAAAGTTTACAGAACTCTTAAATTTCAACAACACCCCTGGCTACAAAAATACATTGATTTGAATAACAGATTGAGAAAAAAATCCACAAATGATTTTCAAAAAAATTTCTACAAACTCATGAATAACGCTGTTTTTGGTAAAACTATGGAAAATGTAAGAAACCATCGCGATGTACGACTCATTACTAAATGGGATGGCACGCATTTTCGTCGAGTCTTGCACTCTAAAACAATTTGTTAATAACTTTTGGGTAATATAATTATTGATAATTGTTGTTTATAACATGGCAAATAGTGCTGAATTTTTTCAGATTTTTATTCAGTCACGAACTACGATAATTCTCATCGAATACAATTTTTGGCTGGGATTGTATCACCAGTTTTTCCTTAAGACCAAATTAAGACTAAAAATGAAATAAAAAATAACGTCTCATACTTGCACGCCCAACGCAATCCACTTCGAATTGTGGCCAAGATGACGGGGCATGAGACCGTTTTTCAATCAATGTCCTAATCAATAGTTTGTCTTCCTCTTCGTAGGGGCCATTCATATATCGTGCCATCATGCATCCTCGAGTTTTATCAAATTCAATCCACGAACTCGGAACGAATTCGATCGATCTATTACCATCAACAGTCTCATCATTGACAAAGTGAATTATTTGAAATGGGTATGCGTCTGTCACTGAAAAAGTCGCATAAATATTATAATATAGTCATGCATTCCGAAAACGATTAGAATATGTCACATAAAGATACAAAAGTGAGGTTACGAACTTCGCGAATTATACGCCGCGTCATCGGCTTCATTCATTATTGTACCTTTGTATGATTCAATAAATTAAGAGTAGCTTTGAAAGGTACTTACTTTTGTTGTAAATGTAAACGTTTGCAAAGCGAACTATCAGAAATCCGATCGAACGATATTTGGGCACCGGCAAACACAACACAATAGTCGCGATGTTGCACTGACAATATCCCAAGCATGCGGCGACTTGTCGGTGGCGCTGTAAAGGGGGGAGGGGCTGAGACGTCGTAAACAAAAGGTAGCGTTGGTGACGCGTTGCATGCACACTTCCTCGAGAACCGCATAGTTTTTGGCGGGCAATGCAAGGGGGCAAGTGAGACATTGAAAATTTTTTAATTCGTAGATTATAGAAGTTTCCTAATATTAGAATGCACGATTTCTAAATGTTTGAGGATTTATTATGTAACTAATTTTAAGAAATGAAAAAAAATAATGAGACCGGAAAAAGATGTTGGAAGGGGCAACAAAATCCTTCTGTAGATAATGTAGATATCGCAGTGGGGATATTGTAGAGGGGATATTGCAGGATATCGTTAACGTAAATTGTGTCAACTATTCAATAACCTCTTCAAAGTTTTACTTTATCTTACTGTTATGAATAAAAAATAAAAATGGAACACGATAAGAAAAAGTTCGAACGGGTCCGCAAACGCAAAATTAGATCATTTTTAAAAGAAGTCAATGCCGATATACAGGAGATTCTTCAAGAGGGAAAAAGATACCTAAAATCGACACATTATTGTAAGTAGTATTCACCTTTATCGAAAAAATGCATATCTTATTAATAGAAATTAATGAATGAATTATATTAGAAATCATCGAGAACTTGCTAACAACGATACTGAAGAACACTTCGAAGTTCATTCAAATGAGAAAAGTCAAGAAACAGAACAACCCGCAGACATAAACGTTGATGATACTGCAGAATCATCGACTGTATCGAAGCCACCAGTAATACAACGACTTCGGCAATGGGCTATTGAATCCAATATAAACCAGAGAAATTTAAGCAATTTATTGGTTATACTCAAAGATACGTTACTGCCGGACCTGCCTACTACAGCCAAGTCGTTTTTGGAGACGGCAAAAGCATCGTATGCTATTGAAGAGATGGAAGATGCTTTAAGCTCTGAACCAGGACAATTTGTATATTTTGGTGTAGCACAGGGACTAGAGAAATGTCTAGCTGATTTTCACGAAGGTGATATTTTGCTGGTCATTAACATAGATGGCCTTCCATTATCCAAATCGGGATGGAACAAATTCTGGCCAATTTTATGTAAAGTTTTTTATAAGCCAGATATATATAAACCTTTCGTAGTTGCTATTTATCACGGGTCCAGTAAGCCGAAGCATATCAATGAATACTTTGCACGATTTATTGATGAAATTAATCAGCTGCAACAGGACGGCTACATAAAAAATGGGAAGACATTTCATGTTTGCGTGAAAGCTGTCGTCGCAGACACTCCGGCTCGAGCTTTGTGCAAGGGAACGAAAGGCCACGGAGGCTACAGCGCATGTGAGAGGTGTACAATACATGGCATAGGAATTAAAAAAATCACCCAGAAATGTACTTCCCGAGGACGAAAAAAAATACATTCGACTAAAATTGTATATCCTGGAATAGGCTACGCAGAAAGAACTAACGAATCCTTTAGAGGTAGATTCGATCCTGAGCATCACACTGGTCTTTCACCATTAGAAAATATATTACCAGAAATAGATATTATTAAGCTATTTCCATTAGATTTTATGCACTTGGCTTGCGGTGGAGTTACAAAAAGACTCCTTGAACTCATTACATCTGGTCCATTGAAAGTAAGGTTAGGTGCCAGAAGCAGGAGAGAACTGTCACGTAGGATGATCTTCTTAAAAGCCCAAACACCAAAAGAATTTCAGAGGAAACCGCAGTCAATTAATTACCTTGCGAAATGGAAAGCCACCGAACTTAGATTTTTCCTATTATATTGCGGTCCGATCGTCTTACGAACGTTATTACCGTCTAAATTATATAAGCATTTTTTATTATTGCATACTAGTTTCAGGATTTTGTGTAGCGAACAGTTCGTTACATTGTACAAAGATAAAGCCAGAAAGTATTTGGAAACCTTTGTATCGATGTTACCACTATTGTACGGAGAAGAATCGCAAGTTATGAATATGCACAATCTTCAACATCTTGTCGATGATGTGGAAAATCTTGGCTGCGACTTGAGCAAAGTCAACTGCTTTCCTTTTGAAATTTTTCTAGGGAGAATGAAATCTGCTTTAAGATCATTCAATCGTCCGTTAGAGCAATATTGTCGTCGACAGCATGAAAGGGATCTCATTGCACTTCATCCAATAGAGGCCCCCGTTCAATTTAAAGTCATTCGCAGTTCTATCCAAGAAGGAAAAATATTTGTAAAATCAATTATATTTAATTCCTTTTTTTTTTATTACGACAAGTACGCCAAACAATGTTGTACTCCTAAGTGACGGTTGTATAATGGAGATAAAACAAATACATGGTGATAGTTTATCTCAAGAATCTCTGTACATAGAAGGAAAAGTTTCGAAAAAAAAGGTTGACATGTACAGTTATCCACGCAAATCATCCAGTATTGGGGTATGGACGATTCCAGAACAAACTTTAAAAAATGCAGTTTATACATTGACCAGCATCGAGAAAAAATTGGTATTATTACGCGTGTCTTTAGAGCCAGACGGAAAACTTAATACCTACGCCGTGACTATGCTTCATGTATAAGTGATAATTTAAATAAAATTTTATATGTTTTATATATTTTAAAATAAATTTATATATTTACTTTATATATTTCCTTCTTTGAAAGAATTTGAAAGAATTCTTTGTTTTCAGATTCTCGTTCTAAATGAGGAGTGGTTTGTTAAATGAGCAACATATTTGCATAAAAGGTTGTTAAGGAACCAGAGATCAATTACTATTTCATTTATGTCGCCTAGCTATTATATTATTTGAACCATTCTTGATATTTCTAATGAGTATACCTTTTAGTACATCAGATTGGGCTTTTTACTGGAAATCCTGATGAAACCATAATTTATTTTATTAAGGAAATCGCGAATAAACCAAACTGGGCCCCCATTAGTCTGCCCGATCAAGACCCGGTTAAACTGATATTGTAAAAATTAGTCACTGCCCTGTTAACACCTGCTCGGGCCCTCCATTGGAGTCCTCATCAAGACCCTGTTTATTCGTATTATGGAAACGTATATGAGAGCCTGTTCAGGACCTTTCATGGCAGTATTCAGGAAATCCCTGTTAGGGATTCCACATCGTAGCCTATACGGGGCCCGTGTATATCTTGGATATCCCGGACTATTTTCCACACGGGTAGCCATACCCCCCCCCCCCTTACCTTCTTTGATAAAAATCTGCTGTTCGGCGGTGTCTAAGAATATTTATGCGACGAAATATATCGCGTAACACATAGGGTCAAAGCATTATTTATCTGACACTTGGCTGTTGAATAAACAATATGGCCGCTGTAGTTGATATCCGATATTGGTCAGCGATGTGAAAGAATATTTATCCTACACTTTTTAAATAAACAGTATGGCTAAGCAAGACCGGATAACTCACACTTCATATCTCATATCAAGAATATTTATTAGACACAATTAAATAAACAATTAAAATAAATCATTCGGCTGAGAAATATGGGGTACCTCGCGGCTGATGCCCCCCCCCCCCCTGTCTCCATGGTGCCATGGAATATTCGAGATGCCCCCCCCTCCCTCGCCGCCTTGGAAGTCGGTGCGTACCCCCCTCCCCCTCACCGCCATGGTGCCGTGGAATATTGGAGATGCCCCCCCCCCCCCCCTCGCCATGGAAGTCGGTGTGTATGTGTGGGTGTGTACGTGTGGCGTGTACGTGTGCACTAACACGCGTTGGTCCAGAATCCCCCTTGTTTACCTACTGTGTTGATACCACATACTCAATCGGTCTACAATGGGCACATCTTCAAGCAATGCTGGTAGTTCTTGATCCAAGAAGTTTCTGTACTTCATTCCATTGAGTGTACCTTCGATGAAGTACGGCCCAATTATACGATTTTGGTGAATACCACACCAAACATTAACATTCCACGGTCGCTGGTGTTGCACTTCCCTTAACCATCTTGGATTTTCATTGGCCCAATAGTGCATATTATGTCGATTAACTTGATCATGATTTGTAAAAGTTGATTCATCAGAGAATAATATTTTCGAAAAATTGTTATTTTGTATTTGCAGCAGTGCCCATTGACAAAATTCGACACGGTTTTGAAAATCATCGCCGTGCAGCTGTTGGTGCAAAGATATGTGGTACGGATGAAATTTGTCGTTTCAGGATTCGGAGGACACTTCTTCGAGAGATACCAGAATTACGTTCGATGTCCCGAGAACTTATTTCCGGATTATGAGCTACTGCAGCTAACACTGCAACTTCTGAATTTTCTCCTGTGACGAATTTTATTGGATTTTTCCTTTTCATTGCAACGCTTCCTGTTTCTGAAAATGACCGCACAACTCGATCAAACGTTGTACGCTCAGGATGCTGTCTTTCTGGATACCGTTCTGCGTATAAGCCACATGCTGTAATTGAGTGTTTATGTGTTTCACCGTAGATGTAAATCATATAAACTTTCTCAGCGACCGTATATCGATTCATCGTCATTCATCGACATATCGATGCCCCACCCTGTAGAAAAACTAAGAATCTCGCTAAGAATCAGACCAATCGAACCAACCAAACTTTGAAACTCCTCCCAAACCGAGGCGAAATGGTTGACTCTTTTTTCAGAAGTTAAGCAGATTCAGTTTTGGAATCAGATCGTACACTTCTCTCAGAGAGAATTCAAACAACCTCAAATCAGATAATATCTTAAGGGAGTAAAATCCCAGTCTCTCTGCGAATCATTCTAAGTACGAATTTTGTGTTATAATTTCATAGTCAAATAAAGTATCAGTTTTGTTAAGAGTACGTGTTCGAAAACGTCTTCGAAGAGGAATCAACCTCGACGATTAAATCTAAAATCGTTGAGTTGGTATATTTGAGCACAAGTAAGTCTAATTGTAAGGCGGCAAGATCACGTCCATCCGAAGAGCGCGAATCAATTCAAATTTCGCGCGCACATCGAATTATCGACGGAGGTATATTCAGGGTGCGATCGACTTGGGCGCTTACACGCTTTCGCCGCTCACACTCTTAAGCGCTATTGTAGCGCGTTCGACTTGAAAAGTGCGCTTGAAACGCTCACGCTTTTGCTGCCCTACCTCTTCAACCGTAGCGTTTGTAAGCGCAAGATGGCGGATATCCATGACGTCATAAAAGCTACATCAAGCGCTTACAGCTCCAAGTCGAACAACGCAAAGAGCGCTAAAAGCGTGTAAGCGCCCAAGTCGAACGCACCCTCAGTCCCCACCTTGAGATGTAACAGCATCATTATAATATATGTACCAAATATTCTCTAATTCTCGAACTTCGACTGTTGCAAAAAGGAATATATGAGTTTTGAACCAAAATAATTGAAGGAAATTATTTTCTCTTTCAAGGTCACATTCGTGAATCTATGGACAATCTTATTAATATGTTTTTTACTTAAATTATGAATGCTCAAGTTTCAACATTTGAATATACCGTCGTATTTGGTGAGTCTAATCTACGAGAACTGTAGAACATTGTCATCAAGTACAGCAGGTCATTTTCAAGTCTGATATTCTTGCGACGAATCGTTAGGCTCCGCAAGAATCATTTTCCACACCGCGATTCGATAGCCGGCCAATGTACGACTATGCAGCTATAACTCCAAATTCTGGAAGCATGAAACGCTGCTTACCCTCGACGATCATCAAGCCATTAATCGATTGTTCCATGTCGATTGCAACTTTGAATAAAAACATCGATGCAATTTCTTAACATCAATCTGTCGCATAATATCATTTAAAACAAATCAATACAAGCCACTTTACTCCAAAAACGAATTACACTTTTTGAATTGTAATGTGTGACTTAATAGACGAAGCCGTACAATTCTGCATAGTGATCATGTGCGGCTATTTGCAAACAACACTCACGAAATGTAGAGAAAATATGGACGAGTATACGATACATTAATGCTCGAGGTTGGTGGTTGCGTGTGTTCCGCTGCGTAAACTGCTGATAGAACACTATGAGGAGGCAGAGAGAGAGAGAAAGAGAGAGAGAGAGAGAGAGAGAGAGAGAGAGAGAGAGAGAGAGAGAGAGAGAACGAGAGAAGCATGGTATGGCACCAACTAACGTGCGCATAGCGTCTGCTTAAACTATATGTATAGTTCTACGTTAATCGAATACACGACGGAAGAAAAAAGAGAAAGAGAGTAAGCCTGGCCTTCCTCCGTCTCTCTCGACACTTTCACTGAGTCCCGTGACTCTAGTCCCGTGACTCAATTCCCTCTCGCGTCTCGCCCCACCGCCGACCCCGTCTGTTCTACCAGGCAGCGGCAAAGGCATATAATCACGTGGTGGCTTCTTTGCCTCGTGAAAGTATTGTCAGCAATGCCAGCCGTCGAGAGCCCAATGAGTTGTACGAAACAAGTTTCAATAATTAAACGTTTATTAAGAAAAGTGCCGAAAGAAGGAAAAATATCGTGATTAGGTTTAATGACCCACTCCATCATCTATCGAACGTTATTTTTAAAAACATGACAATAGCCTAATGTTTCATTGCATTTTACATAGATTGCTAGGTTTGCTAGTAGGATTTGCTAGGTGGTTGAAATGTCGCAAAAATAATAATAATGAAAACTCAAATAAACAGGTTCTTACGAGAAAAGGAATAATCATACGAATAAAGTATATTATTATTGTTATTAGTATAAATATTGTTATAAAATAATAAATACTTGAACAAAATTCAATTTGTTTTTATGTCGAAGAATAGTTCACTCATATATTGCTTCTAATTGTATATAAATCCCCCAGTGTTCCGTGTGTTTCTGTTCCTCTCGATTGATTGTCCTCGTCGGAGCATCGTGTGCAGTTAATGCTGATAAGAAAAGGCAATAAGACACAATGAATAAAATATCAGAAATTGGCTCGGAGCACCGAATATTATCATCCCAAAATGATGGTAACATTCTTCCAGCACTGTTCCAGGAGTAACGCATGTGTGTATGTATTGCTCGAATATTTTCCGCGTTTTGTTAATTATTAAATGAGAAAAAAGTCTACAATACTAGCAACCAATTAAACTATTTGATCGAGGAGTTTTATTATCGCTAGATCTTTATTTCCGTCTCGTTTCTTTACTCCAACGTTTCTCCATTTCACAATATCAGTTGTACATCTGTAGAGCTACTGTGTATCCATGGTTCCTTTTCTCCTGAACTATTTGCGCGAAATTAATCAGAAATTATCCGTGAATATTTTACCACTGTTTACCAGGAGGTTACGTGAGACTTTCAGCTTTCATGTACTTTTCTATTTAAAGTATACACGCGTATATTCATATGTAGGTAGTTTGATTTTATTACGTAAGCAATCAGGAGAATCCGTGCACGAATATCTGTCAAGACAAGTCGTGATTACAAAGCTTTTCCGTTACAATGATGTGCGCATATTTTTCTTCTTGTGATGTTGTATTTTTAACGTTTTAATCTCGCTTAAGGATAGTATTAAATTGAAAAATAAACGTTATTATACTACATTTTCCGAAATACTAATACTTCCCTATATGAAACACGCCCGTGGACATTTTTAATCGAAAGTTCTACACATTACGAAAATGCCAGACTGTGAGAAACGGGCGATGCCCTGTATGACTGTTTGTTGTACGAGTACCTACTCCGAATTGGAATCGAATACTTCGAAGTGAAGTATAAAATGTAAAACTACAGCTACATTCGAAGGATGCAATGTTCTGTGTAATAGCTTATATCTCCTCTTAAATTCGGCGTGCTCCTCCACCATCGCACCCCCCCCCCCCCCCCCCCCCGTCACATTCAGTTTCATTAAGGCGGTATTTCACTCCAAATTTTTAAAAGATCGAACATTTCTTCATCAACTTCATATTCATACCTTTAAGAATATATTCCCCAGAGGAAATGTTTAAATTCCAAATATTTATGAAGTTCTAGCTATTGAATTGGCGCGCCAATTATGGCACGCCGCTTTAGCTCAAAACTTTAAACACGTTTTTCTTGGAACTTTTTCTTTCAATATATCACTCTATATCTTTGCTAGCATTTTTCGGGTGAACAATTATTGTTTACTATTTAAAAACGGTAATTGAACTTTCAAGAAAGGGTGACCGAATGACTTTTTTTCAGATAGCCGCTATTTAATTTTGTTTTCATCGCTGCTATGATAACGACATTCTTATTAAATAAGAATTTCGTGACCAATTTTGTTCTACAAGAATGGAAGGGTTGCGATAATATCGAACAGTTCACCCGTTTTTGTTCTACGGCCCCTATATCAGCTGATAGATCCTTCAATTTTCATCTCTTTAAATGTTTAAAATTCGGTAAAACGTTTGGGCTCGCCGTACCGTTGAATTGAAAGAAATAGTTCGTAATGAACATGGGACAGAAATCACGAGATTTCTCGGGAAACAATAAGTATAACGAGAAATTTGACTAACAATAAAAGGGACTATTACTTGGAACAAAATTCTATGAAATATTTTATCTCTCGTTAAATTAAACGGTCATTACATGCATCCATGACTGTAAGCTTGCTGTGGCTAAATCCACCGCCTAACTATAGGTGGTGGACCAACCCCCCTCCCCCAACCACGAAGTTTTCTTGCCTGTAATTGCAGCCCTTACTTACAAACAGTCCCTGCGTGATCGTAGCATATATCAGATAGTGGAATTCCGTTTCCGAGATATTTGCTGAAAATGATGGGGTATACGTGAGGTGTTTCGCTCCAAGTCGAAATTCTACGTAAGATTTTCACCATTGGTGGTAAAAAAATGTTCGTCTATAATGTAGAGTCTATAAACACATTGTTCAGTGAACAACATACTTTGAGGAACTTTTAATCTGTCAATTATAGAAAGCAGAGGAATAAAATGCAAGAAAAGATCATCCATTTTTTCGCGAACAAGTGAAACCCTTATGATTTACCTCGTGCCTATACGAGCCACAGTCCAGAACGTTTCCCTTACGAAGAGCTCGTCACGATATGTTATAGCACATACGACTTTCTATCAATTCAATGTGAGTATTAAAATTTGATAAGGTTCACAATTTACTTGAAAATACTACGACATATGACCATCCTCGGATGTAATTAGTGCTGCAAGCGGTAAGAACCGATCAAGTTTTATCGACGAATGTCGAGAGATATCATGATTCTCATAAACGACAGTACGTTAACGGCAATCTCTAGGTTATGATGTTTCAAAAACGCGAGAAACTCGGTTGAAGTCTAACGAATTGTCCCAATAACAATTCTAGTTGAAGCATTCAATGTATTATACGGATAAATATCAGTGCAGATTCCAAATATCTATCATCGAAACTTTGGTTTGGCGATTGCTTAGCATCAAACCGTTCACGATAAGATCGTATAGCGCAGAAGCGATGGTAATAAGACTGCGCAGAGCTGATGAAAATAAAGGTATCAAATATATTGAGAAATTGTTTAATTATTGTATAGAAATTTGGCATCCACATTGAATACGACGTCGTTTTTCTTTGCCGTAAATAGTGTCTCGTTTCAATGGATGAAAATTTTGACGTATAATGTTAAAAATTTCGTGTAGTAATTAGCAGTCGTCATGTTTATATCCCTCTGTAAAAACATCATGACCTATCGAATGAGCAAGTGGCCAGCCTTATATCTCCTTTTCGACAAAAAGATTCAATGGTTTTCAATAAAAATCCACGAATTAAATGGCGATAGATCCCTGCATCATGTACAAGGATTCCCGACTTGGGTTTGTATTTTAATTTCGGTCCGTGAAAACGAGAGTATCCGCGGGACTCGGGGTATGCGAACTCGCGGTATAGATGCACTTATATTCATGTGATGATTCAGTGCTAGCTTAATTCCAAATATTTTTATACACGTATAAAACAACCTATGACGCAATGTTTCAAGAAACACCGCGCAACAATTATGCGCAATAGTTCATGAGAAATTCGATGGAAAAGAAAAATTCGGAGCACTGAAAAATTATCGCTACGTAATAATAGATATCCGCCTCATTCACCAGCGAGAATTTTTTACCAATCCTCGTGTTAAGATTATTGAAGATCGACAATTCTTTCCTATTAGTCACTATTTTGTATGTATAAGAATGTTGGAGGGAGCGAGAATGTAGGAATGCGGGCTAGCGGAAAAAGTCCCGATAGTTCGTGACCTCGTATCAACTTACGAGCGCCCAGTCTTTAAAGTCACGTGAATAGCTAAAAAGATAATGAGAAGGCAAGCACGGCGTTATTGGAGAAGGCGAATTCGGCTGTACAAGCCGGTCACGAGAGATGTCCTCGGGTAAATGCGGGAGGCGACAGCTTGCTTTTAGTGCGGCTGTATTTCACAATTTTTATACACCGTATCAACGATTCGAGCATCGATAAAAATAAATAAAAATGGAAACGAATAATTTGTATGAAAACTTTCGAAAAAATTATTCTATACCGAAAAAAGAAATTAAATCTCAGGCTGGAGTCAAAATTTGTTTAAAAACTTTATAGCGGATATTCGTAGAACCACCAAGGCTTGACTGAAATAAGCATTTATGCGTCTCGTGACATCGGTGACTGAAAAAGAGAGAGGAATATATTCGTATTTACCGGTTATACGTATAAATCTTGATACAACTTGCCTCTCTTATAACGTGTCCGAGTGTATAAAATAGTCTCGCTCTTTGGAAGAGTGGGGCCACGAGTTTAGGACCACGAAGCGACCCGACAGACGTTCACGACGTTCCTCCCACCTCGAGGTATAAACCAAGAGACCATCAGGATCAAGAGGGAGAACGAGAAAGAAAGAGAACCGTGCGTGGCTCTCGAGAAATACCGAGCACCGGTGTGCTACTCGAAGCTTCCTTTCGCGAGTTTCAGTACCGAACGCGGGAGGCACGAGACTCGATGTTGTCGTAGCGCGCGATGCATAACGGTTACCCGTGGCATAAATATATAAACCACAGTAAGATTTAAAAGTTTTTATCAAAAGAACTTCTCGATCGCGAACAAAATATCATTGAACCGTACTTGTTCGTAAATTCTTTCGTATCAACTGATACACCACCGCGAAAAGAAGTTCGTGACCGAAGACATCGAACGAACGAGAATGAAGAGAATCGGACTAGTCCGGTGAGTTTGATCGAACGCAACTTAATGATCATATTTTTATTTTCGAACTACCTTTTTTCTTTTACACTTTATGATTGATCCTGATTTTTTTTCTTCAATTATATTATTTTTTTTACGTCTCTAAATTTGTCAGGTGATTTTTCTTTAACAATAATTTTGTATTGATCGAATCGATGACGTGTAGAAATTTGCAAAGCATAAGTTGTATATCGTGGAGGTCGAACTACGTCTGCTTAATAACAGAAAACGAGAGTTTGTGATGATCGCTCAATCGCGGCCATGATGATCGCTCAATGAGAACAATGCGGGACCACGTGCGTAAAAATTGTGCGAGCGATGGCGAAAGTTAAACGAGACTGGAATATCGAGTGCGAGAATGCGAGAGAGTTTGCATGAACGTATTCGTCCAAAAGAAGAGAGAGAGAGAGAGAGAGAGAGAGAGAGAGAGAGAGAGAGAGAGAGAGAGACAGAGAGAGAGAGAGAGAGAGCGAGTATTTCCTACAAGACCAGAATCGGAGCACGTAGTAGTCAAGTTCCGTTTAAGTCAGACGCGCGTCATCAAATCATGCACGAGAGCTCTTCGGACGTTCGACCAGAATTCTCGTCGTGCAACTTATCGTTTTGGTGTTGTTGGTATTTTTTACGCAACGTTCATATCTTAAGCATATTTGATATTTTTAATACTTCTTTGTTTATTGTATGACACGATTCAACAACAAAAATATCACGCCCGATCGCGCTAGCACTAAATTTGACTAAAATTCCTCAATTTTGCGTAAATACAAGATGCATGACAAAGTGATGATAGTCACTTTAATATAATTATGGTAGTATGTTTGTGGTATACGCTGTCTACTCTTTAAAGTGTTTTTAATCAATTCCGAGTGAAAAATTGGCAGTGCAAAGTTGAAACAACGTACAATCGTTATTGACACCACAACATTGGCAATTGCTTTTTGTATTACCTATTACAAAAAATAACATGTACAAATTTTCATCGACTCACCGTGCCAAAGATCCCTAGAAAGAATCCGAATAATAAATAAAAAATCAAAGAAGGTAATCGCGAATTAACAAATCCGATTCTAACACGTTCTCATCGATAATTATAATACTTGATATCGGAACGTATTATTATCATTCGAAAAATAAAAAATAAGACGAAATCACTAAATACTTCCATAATAGCGAACTGAAAGCAGGTTCTGCGCTAGCATTTTTCGATCTTTTCCATGATTTATTGTTTGCTCTGCCATTAATGCGGGAAATGATGGAATTTCTTTCACCGAACATTACCTCATATAATTTAAAACAAAATGATGTATAAATAGATAGCAACTTCCGTTTGTAATGAGAATTGAAGGTACGAAAAAAAATATGAGACGAAGCAAAAGTTATGTATCGAGTTTTTTTATTTTTATAATCTTGGTCCCCCTGAAATTGTTTAATGAGTCGGCCGTTTAGGATGAAACGCGACGGTCGTGTGCCTCTCACTTTCACGATTCCCGGTAAGAGGGACGCTTTGCTGGTACAAAGAGAGAGAGAGAGCGAGAGAGAGAGGGAGAGAGAGAGAGACAGACAGAGACAGAGACAGAGACAGAGACAGAGAAAGAGAGAGAGAGAGAGAAAACTCGTGTCGGGCGTTCAGTCATGCGGGATTATCCCAGTCAAGGAGAACCACATTCGCAACATATTATGTTCTTCACCTATGTATACATAAGCTCATCCTCATCTTGTTTGAACCGGACAGCACGGACGAGCGCGGCTCCTAATTAATTCATTGAATTTTGCTTTTGGGCAAGAATTCCTCAGCGCATAATTTTTTCAAGATTAGAATACTCGACTTTGTTCATTGAACAAGTTTTCCTCCTCCCTACAATGTACAGGTTCCGCAGGAATACAAGAATAACAAAAGGTCAACATCTATTTCAATAGGGAATGCATTGTGATAAGAATTATTATCGCTTGGCATAGATAAAAATATTTAAAAAATGCATTTTCGGTTGAAACAGAACACATTTTTGAGAGGTTTCTTTTCGTTAAATGGCCATCACTGGTCGATATATTAAGGGTCAGGGTTGCGTTTCTCGTGTGCCAACCTTCGGTTGACCAAGAGAGGAAGTGTACCAGTCGCGTGTGCGTACGTGGTGGACGAGAAAAATGAAGAGTGAGGCGAATAAAAGTCACCGCGTTAAGTAGCAGAGCACGTACTCGAGTCCATTCTTCGATCACCGTGTCCATTATTTCTATTATATAGAAATAATGAAAGGTAACATTAACGTATATATCTCTATTATTATCATTAATATTTTATTAATTCATATTTATTTTAAAACGCTGGTTTTGTAAGCCATGCTATATATATTTATTTTTTTATAAAAATGTACAATATTTATAAATATCGAAAGCCAACGGGATGAACGTGGCAGGTAGATTCGGACTTACCGTAGCATACACACAAGAACGAGACCACTTTCACCTGAGAGAAGCGCGCGACTGCTCACAAGTCACTTCCTTGAGTGTCAAGAGCGCTCCACTCTCGCCTCCGCCGCTGCGGCATTTGCCATTACCTATGTCCGGTTTGCCCTCAGGAATTCGATTGCCCGGATACTCGAAGTCTCCTCTTCTTATGCTCCTCATTCATGCTTCGCTCATACACGTCACAATGATATTTTATTTCCTTTCCGTGTGTCAGTTTCTATTTTGACCTACAGCTATCTTTTGGAGTACAAAAGAAAGTCCACTGTGCCCTACATTTGATCTTACAATCGACTGATAAGCAAAATTGTTTCTTCCTCTCGAGTTTAACTCCGAAAGTTTAACTTGTCGATCGACATGAGGTGTAATTTCGTGTTTTTTAAACGATTAAATGTGCATTACTTTCCTTCATAGTTGATTCATTTGATTTAAACCGATTTGTTTAAAACGATGATATTTGATCGGTAATCTCTTTCAGTTTTTCATAAAACGTTGATTTAATTTGTTATTCTATTGTTTCGCCAGAACGATGAAATTTTTGATACGTAAATTCTTCAGTTCGTCGTCCGTCCTCGAACGAAAACCGGATCCTCGCGTGAATGTGCGTATAATACTCGCAGGCTGCTCGCACGAAGAAAGAAAGAAAGATTTCTCTTTGGCCGAGCGACGAAGCGGTCGCAAAAGCGCGTTGACCTACTGACACTGAATAATTGCTCGATAGGTGTAAATCCTCGAGTCTGGAATATCGGGAATAAGTTTGCAAAGAAATATTTATTAATTTGATTTGAAATTCGATATAGCAGGTATATATGAGGTATTCCACAGGAAATCGGCCTATTTGGAACTTTTGCATCTCCGATTTTTTTGAATTTTTTTTTCTTTTAGTCCTGGTTAAGACTCGCCTCCATGATTTTTTGCAATTTTTTTTATCAAGTCATTCACGGGATATAAATTTCTGAAAAATTTTGGTTTTTGAAAAATGTCTTATTTGAAATGCTCATAACTCCGCCAATAATTGACCGAATTGGACTTTCTTTTTTTCAATTTTTTTTTAAACGATATTGATATTAGATTTTTTAATTTTAACAACAAATGATTGTTTTTAACAATGAACGTATATTTTTATTTTTTTATGTTTTTTTTGTAAAAAACTGTTGTTAATTTCAAAACTTTTAAGCCTAGTTTTAGAATGGGCAAACGATGGAATCTATTTTTTTCGAATTTTCAATGTTCATGTTTTCAGTTTCAGTTAATTTTCGGTTAACTGTATTGAAAAATATGCGAAAACAAATTCTTATACACAGGTGCTACTATAAATAATCATCCTAGTGACACTGAGTGATTATTGATTATTTTACAGAGTGATTTGAGGAAAGAGATATAGACAAAATAAGGTAGATACTTACTGTTAATAAAAGATAGACAGGGTGTTAGAAAAGTCTGGAAATGGTCGAATATCTCAAAAATAAAGGATTTTAGAGAAAAATGTTTCAGAGAAAAGTTATATGGTTCCGAAAGGGCTGTAAGATGGTGCTATTGAATTGTCCTTGAAGAGTCATTTCAAGGTCACGTGAAGGTTACTTCAATTTTTTTAAATGTCACCCCCTATTTTTTATTATACAGGGCGATTTTCCTAAGGTATAGCACTATTTATTCTGGGGTAGATGGGACCATACAAACAAAAGTTGCATAAACATTCGTGATATTTTTAATAGTTTACGAGATATCAATTTTTGAAGTTTGTCCAATCAGCGCGGCGAGAAGCGTTGGAGCGACCCACTCCCCGCCCTATCCGTAGATATAGCACAGTGTAGGGCGTTACATTTGGGATCGCAAAATTCAGAGCAGTCAATTATTATTATTTTATTACGCAGTCATTTTTATTTGTCGGTCATTGACTGCTCTGAATTTTGCCGAGAAGCGTTGGAGCCGCCCCCTCTCCGCCCTAGCCGTAGCCTAGCCAGTACCCAGTAAGTACCCATACATCATGGCTAAGGCCCATAATTGTCCTAAATAACCCTTATTGGGCCTGCAAATTGGGTTCATTAGTGTCTAATTAAAAGATATGTCACGCGTAGAGACAACAACGTATGCAAACGTTATTGGAATAGATAAAAATAGGCTTTTATTCAATACCGGTGTTCCGGCATTACGGCATTGCGGGAACCCGGATGAATTTTGCACACACACGTGCGCAATGCGCACCGATACACATATTGTTTGTAAATACGATATCTTGACGTTTTCGAATATTTCCAGTACTCTGAAAGGAGACCGCCGGTGTTTTTTCCCCAAAAACAAAACTTCCTCTGTGACGAAGTGAAATTATATGAATATTAAATTTGTATATGCATTTAATAATTAAACTAACCATACTGTTTGGCCGTTTAATGTACATAGTTAATTAATACTTTTAACCACTGATGCGACGAAACAATCGAATACGTTAATAAGGTATTATTCATATGTACTTATTCATTATTTCATAATACGTATGTGATTTGGACATTTAGAAATTGTTGACGAGGACAGACAACAAAAATAAACGAGAGGGCACGTACCAACACTATTTACACCATCGGACAGTATATATATGGCGTACGAATCTATACATTACATCATCGAAGGTTCCAAAAACCTGTAAATTCAACAATTATATGACAAAGGCAACGTGTGCGTTAATACTAGACAATGGTTCTTATAATTTTTGCTATTACGAGCCTCTACACATTATTTTAACCATTAACGCTCCTTCATAGCAAAAAATTTGTTTCCACCCATCGTTAAAATTTTCTATTTTCACAATTGTCACCTCAACGTTTCTTGAGTTTTTGTTGCTGTCTTTTATAGATATGATCGCTGATATTATCATTTTTTCTCGGTTAAACCATGTAGTAAATTCCATTACATTTTCTCTTCGCATCGCGACAACTATTTTCCAATTATGCACTTGTTCCTATTTATCTTTTTGATTTTCAAGAAATTTCCGCTCATTTCAAATGCCAACCGTATGGCGCGCTCGCGCGCGCATGTATGTGTTTGTGTGTGTGTGTGTGTGTGTGTGTGTGTGTGTGTGTGTGTGTTACACGTAGTAATGAAGATCGGTATCGATTTTTTAAAAGAGATCCTATGATATCTCCTCCGTTATATACCAAATGTTTGTAGGAAATGTGGAGATCGTGCGGTTGTATTTTGAACAGCAGTTTATGATACTCCGCCGCTCGCGATGAAAGGACATGCTTGTAAACTTGTGCCATGTTAAAAAATTCACAGTGCCTTAGCTTCATCATTTATGAAGCTGGAATATTTTTTTTGGTATAAATTTGTTTTAATTCCTCCGGCAATGTGACGTCGGGAATTTTATAGCTTCCCAGTTGGAAAAAATAAATGCGTCGTGGTCGCGGATTATTTATTTATTTGTGTAATCTGTAATCCTACCTGCAATTTTGATTTGTTTTTCAATGATCTCAAAGAAATGTCATCTCGCATTCGTGAACTCCGAAATGGAACGATATATTTGCTAGAATAGAGGTTGTGAAGTAAGAAATGAAAAAGAGAGAGCTATGGCGCCGTAGCCTCTGGTCAGAGAGCGAACGGTACCCCGGTCTGCTTTGCGGTGAACTCAAAGTCCCTGGACTTGCCCCCCCCCCATCTCACGCCCACTTGCTCTCTCTCTCTCTCTCTCTCTCTCTCTCTCTCTCTCTCTCTCTCTCTCTCTCTAATATATATATATATATATATGTCCCTCTCTCTCTCCCTACTTCTTTTCCGCTCTTCCACTCGCTCGCACTCTTTTTTAATCTCGCTGGGCCATACTCGCATACTTGATTATTCGCCTCTTGTAAGTTTCGATTTGCCTCGGGGGCTCTTGTGGCGTTGACAGAGAAAGGAAGAGAGGCAGATCAGGGCACCTCTGCTTCGGATCAGATATCCACTAACGTATTGTACATGAAAAACGTGGCTCTTTCGTTCGTTATATACTGTATAACGAGCTCGCTTATAGTAACAGTCGATATCATCATTAGTAGCAGTATATCATGCGAATCTTCATATTATTTAAAGCGTTCATTTATTTAAATTCATAACTAAATTCTCTACTAGAACCTACAACATTGTATACAATAAATATAAATTGTACCATCCATGTGTAAAGAAATGTGAAAGTTTTATACAAAAGAGATATGAAAATGTATGATTTGGTAACAACAAGACAAATGTAAAGCAAAAATCAGTAATAAGTATATCAGTAATCAGTAATCAGTAAAAACTAGAGAAATCCCGTGTGTGGATATAAAAATAAACCAAAAAAACTATAAAGGAAGAAAACAGAAGATTTTTGCTCAAGGGTAAGGGCACTATCACCTCCTAAAGGAGGATCCATGTCTTGTTGCAAATTATAAAAAATTGAAGTTCGAAGAATGTCACGGCGATATAATGGTCTCCAGTTCAAGGTCGTCACTGTCCCCAATATTTTTCTTATTTCGTTCTTATTTTTGTTTCTCGTCATACTTGGCGCGAGATATTTTCTTTCGAAACGCAGCATGGACTCAATGATCCACTGACCGAAATAACTTTCGAGTCTACTGGTCCTTTACCGCAGGCGAATAGAAATATGGCTTCCAATGCACGTTTACAGTATACTATACAAACTCTTCATTGTCAGCGAACCCGCTGGTACAAGGGTGTGAAATGTGCACGACTATAAGCGGCGGCTCTGCGATACCCAAATCTCTCATTATGAATAGCATTTATTTAAATAAATTGTTTTTATACTCATCGGTCAAATGATGACTTTTACAACGACATCTCTGAAGCTTAATTTTCAACCGATATTATTGATCGCAGCATCTAACTACGCTTATCAAAGCGTACGAACTCCGACGACGTCAGTATAGTAGTGAACTTGCGGGCTACGCGTCACCGCTAGATGGCAGAGCATGGCCCAAAGTGCGAAGCCTCGGCAAGAAACGATAATCTCGAGCCAAATGCAAGTATTGCGCCGAGAAATAGACGGGATCAGGATGGATCACGGATTCCAAACTTTGTACATTTTTAGTCGTCCATTAGGACAACATAATGCCCAAGTAGAAAGCCGTACTACTCAGGCATTTTCGAGAAAATCGCATAAACACACTTATGCGTCAAATATATACCGGTGCGTTGCAATTACAACCGTGAGATGGCGGCGGTCGAGTGGTTAGCGTTCGAGCTTTGTAATCGCTGAGCCGCTGGATCGAGTCCGTTTATAATTTTTTTTATTTATATTTTTTTTACAACACTGTTCAAATTCTTTCATATACAGGATGAATTTCGTATGGTTTCTCAAACGGAATTTCGGTTCAGATGGGATCTTTACAAACAAAAGTTGCAAATATACATTGGGGATATTTTTAATAGTTTACGAGATATGAATATTTAAAGTTGATCGAATCAGAGCGCGCCGAGAAGCGTTGGAGCCGCCCACTCTCCGCCCTAGCCCTAGATATAGCACAGTTTAGGGCGTTACATTTGGGATCGCAAAATTCAGAGCAGTCAATTATTATTATTTTATTACGCAGTCATTTTTATTTGTCGGGCATTGACTGCTCGGAATTTTGCGGAGCGCCCCGGGTGGGGAGCTAGACCAGGATTTTTAGACATTTCATAAGCAAAAAGTCCTAATATCAGATTTTTTTGATTGGATTGTGTCAGAGGGTGTCCCCTAAGTATAAAACCAAGTATGTGTAGTCCAAAACCGTGTGCGTTAGCTGCCATCTTGAAAAACGCCTGTTTGCAAATATCTCGGAAACGGCGAGTTTTATGTTAAAAATCGTAAGGACCTTTTTTGTAGAGGATAACGTTTCACATCTTTTTTATTTAAAGCTTTTTTCTCTATTGTTAATATTTGCCGAGATATAGTCGATTAAAAAAACAAATTTTTGTTTGTGGAGAATATCTCGATAATTTTTTCAAATACGAAAAAAAATTTTGTCCAAAACTTTTTTTGTAAAATCAATAGTTTTAGCGCAATCAAAGTTACTGTTAGGTAAAGAACAACAGCGCGACAAAAATATTTTGACGTATTGTTTGAAAAAGACATGAAAATTTATTCATTTGTTCATTTTTATTATCATTTCCGCGATTTGAGTAGCGATTTAGGGGAGAGTACGATTTCCGGGGCGCCGCGATTTGGCGATGGATTCTTATGTATTTCGACGAGAAAAATCGAAAATCAAGATTAAAAATTTTCGATATCTCGCTTAGTTTTCGAAATATCGATATACAGGCTGAATCGTAATGGGTGGAAACCACTTTTTCATGGTATTTACCATGCGTCGTAAATTACCGACTACCTACAACTGGATTGCTTGACCGCTCCAGAGATGGCAGCTGCTTAGTGACAGGCAACTACATTCATGCATCTTCGCCGATTTCGGTGACATTTGGTATGCTTGTAGAATGGTTAAAAATACAAGATATGAAAAATTTGCAAATCGCAACAGCGTTTATTTTTTCGCGTACTATACACTGGATATCCGAATGTTGCAGATAGCAACAAATCTCTTATTATTTATTGCAAACTTGTAATTTTTGCATACGTATCCCCGAGAGTTTTTAACCGATTGGGATGCAAATTAGCATAAAAGTAGAGGATCAAAAAATAAAGTTGACGGGTTTGTTATTTTTTCGATATCTCATAATTAAGGGGTTGAAACTGCCCCTGCGCGCGCGTGTGTGTGTGTGTGTGTGTGTGTGTGCGTGCGTGCGTTGATTACACACATTTTTTAAGCAAAATATGCACTTATTAAACATTTTCATACAAGCTTTTTTATAGGAAATTTTATTTCCTACAAAAAGTGTTTCTTGTCACTTTTTCAAAAACTGACATACATCGATATATATCGATATCTCGAAAACTAAGCGAAATATCGAAAATTTTTATTCTTCATTTTGGATTTTTCTTGTCGAAATACATAAGAATTCACCGTCACATCGCGGCGTCCCGGAAATCGTACTCTTGCCAGATTTACAAATTAAGATCGCATCATTATAATAATTGAAACAAAATGGTCTTGCCAAAGTTTAATCAGCGATCATAGATTTTAAACAACTTTCTGTGTTTGGAACACGAAGGTCGATTTTCGATAGTTTGTAAGCTTTCTTTTTCCATGTTCAAGTATTCATTTTGAATATCCTCTTCGTCGCTATCGTCCACCATAAGCATTGCGTTATCGCATGTTTGACCACTGCAATTGGAACAAATAATAGAGGATTTCAAGCCACTCTTTCGGCATCCGCAGGCAGCTCTGCAATTCGCCTTGCATTTGCAAGACATTATTTGCAGCAAACTTTGCGGCGCGGGAGCTTTTTTCATTCTAGTTGGCGATAAGCGATTTCCAGCGCGCTTCCAGCCCCATTCTTCCGGGTCATGGTGAAAGCTCAGCCAACTTTGAACTTGATGATAAACCCTAATTGAATGGTAACGGGCTGTATCCTGTGTCGGTGGTAGAATGATTAGGTTGCCCTTGGTGTTCCGAGCTGACTTGCCAAATATCTTGTATTGTAGAGAGTCGATGGATACTTCGGTGCGTTCTTTAACAATAAGGGTATATCTTTTACAATAAGGGTTGTCCACGTCGCTGGATTCGGCGCGGCATAGTTATTGATCGATGAATATATATATTGTCACGCCGATGGTGGGGGGGGGGGGGGTTCGGTGGTATCGATGGTAGTCGTGGAATCGGGGAAAGGGGGAAAATTATAATTCGTAATACGGCTCAAACTAAGAAAAATATAACAAGTAAAATTAACTAATTCAAATTAAATTCAATCACAATCCAAAAAAAACGTAATATCGGCGGACGATTTCCGGGGCAATGTCTCAAACTTATATTACAAAAAGTATGTTAATTCGCAAATCAATAGATCTAGGTTCTGGGCGCCAGTTATTTTACAACGAAAATAACAAAATGATTTTTACTCTTAATTGGGGACTTAAGGACTAGCTTGACAGGAGCGGAGGGGTCGAACGGGAAATCTCAGGTTGGGGTTACCCGAATCTAAATGGCCTATTAATAATTACCACTGGCGGAGAAAACACGGGAATAATGTTTAACACTTGAGTATTTATTCGCGATATTCGGGCGATCACTCAGCACCCAATCTCGCTCCAACAACAAGAAAAAATATATATATTCGCAATAATACTCGCTCGGTCTTCACTCTATTATTTCGGTCAATCTTGGGAGAGGGGCAGGCGGGAAAATGGGAAAATCCCGTGAAAATATTGCCAACCCCTACGACATGGCCTGCACACGGCGCAGTACTGGGAAACCAATTGCAGGCTTACAACGTTGGTCCCGACCCTGGACCGATATGTCTGCCGATACTCAGCTCGTGCTTCTCTTGAGTATCGGCATACGATAAACTGCCGGTGCTGGACCAACCTTGGTTTTTAATTGGCGTCTGACCGTTGGTAATCCCCGTTTTACCCAGTTATGCGCACGTTATTGCTATATTCACCTTTGTTCAACTTAAGCCTGGCTTCAGTGTTGGCATGGAAGAATCGCCGGTTATAGGCCAGCTTCAGAGTATGAACAGCAAACGACTGTTGACAGCCTTCTTCATAACCTCACAATTTTCTCTTCCTATAATTCATTTGACCACTTCTTTTGCGTGAATAAAAACTTGCGACACCCGCAACTATATGTTTGTAGTAACAATCGCGTTAATAATATCACGATCACCGATAAAGCATAGATCTGTAAATATTCGAAGTTTGATAATTTAATTTCTGTGCATTATATATTATATTATTAAATACTGTATTAATGTGTTTTGTGCATTCCATTTAAATATGTCAAAACGGCCAAATAATGTTTGTGAAAAATATTTCCATCGCAGATCTTCAAAAAGATCCGAAAGTCTGCAGCGCATCTGAATTTTTTGTCACCGGGTCGATGGTGACGCAAGTTCAAAATATTTTTTCACAACCTGACTTATCAACTAAATTTGGGTTTTTTCAAATACTTGATAAATCGAACGAAACGAGCACAGTACCTTTGGACGAAGTTGAAACAAAATGTATTGCAATAAAAATTAATCTCAACTGTTTTGCAGTGACTTTATTGCATAGCGAAGAATAATATATATCATAATATCACACTGAAACATTTGAAACATATATAAAAATTCAATAATAAAATATAAAGTATAAAACGATAAAATTAAAAAAAAAACACTATATACACACACAATTATATTCATAATTCGCTTCAAGAAAGCAGCGGTTGTGTAATACATAACGCAAGTTGGGATGCTCAAGCTCAATGATAAAATTGTTAATTATTTTATTACTTTGTAACACCGCACTACGATTTTTTTATTCGAGAACAACGACAGAATAACAGATCGAGAAAATGAAAAAAAATATCTACTTGGTTCATGCGACGAAAAATAAGGTGCGGCGCTTGACGGTCATGCGGGTGACTACTAGCGCCGCATGGTGGGTTCGTTTACGTGCCGACAATAACGGGGACACAATAGACGCAGCAGTGTCAGCCTCGTGGTGGTTTGGATCTCATCGTGTTCGCCCGCGGCGTACATGCGTATTTTACGTTATGTGATCTGTTATTCCCGCGCAATATTACCCGATAACTTTCTCAACATTGTGCGTGTTCTCCCGCGTTTTTTCGTGTTTAGTATTATTATCTCCTCTTCTCTTGGATACAGGTACGTAAATGGAGAAAATAGTAGGGTTCATGTTATGTTTTTGTTCGAAAAATTGCAAAACAATATCTTAAACTTTAGCATGGAAAATAATCTGCGAACGGCCACGCAGTTTGTCATCGTCCAATTTGACGAAAAAAATGCAAACGATATGCCAGTCATAGATATTGTGCCTAAAACTTGGTTGATCAAGGAAAGAAAAAGATATGAGTGCTGGTATCCAACTGATGAATCTTCCAAAAAAATCCAAAAATGGGTGAAGCAACAAAAATCGCTGGACGATAATTGGGAGAAATATCCCATCAAAAAGATTATTAGCGAAGCTAGTAAGTATATTTACATGTTCATTCGATCTAAGTTATTTGAATTGAATTTCGTTTTTTAAATGATTTTAAGCTATGATTTTAACAATATCTTATATTTTTTTAGTATTATATTTCTTAATTAATTCAACTTCGAACACTATGTTATCTATGTACAATTGACTTTTTAAAAAAACTAGAGGATTACGAGCAAGGTTTACGTCGGTTGGACCGTGCAATGAATTCTTTGGATTGCGTTCAAAGCACGGATGCCGAGAATAATCAGAGTGAGTTTGAGACGGAGGTTCCATTGATTGACAACTTGTCAAGCTTTCTATCCGAATTAGTCGCTTTACCAGAAATTGGAAATACAACGCTCACATCAAATATTCCATGTAAGTACTTTATTTATTTATTGAATTTATTTTGATAAAAAAACAAGCGACTGAACATAATATCATATCTTTTTGCAGGTGCGAAAGAAGCCAGAAATTTGGCCCCAATGGTGCCAAAAAATGTTACTGGTCCATGCGAAACATTGAATGAAGACGTTTCTCGTAAGATTCATTTTCCCATTACTCTTGAAATAGTGTAATGATTTTGATTTGGTCTGGTTAATGTTTCTTTTTGTTTAATTTTGTAGAACTACGGAACGACAACTTAACGATGTTGTTGCAAAATATGGAGAAGAACATTCTTTCCAAACTGGAATCACATAAGAGATCCATTTTATATGATCTAGATAAAAAGATCAACGAGCTAAAAAACATGCTTGCGCTTGCACTCTCTTTGCGATCTCCGATGAACGAAGACTCTTCTGATGGAAAACATGATGTCAGCGCTAATCTACCCATAAAAACTCTAAATGAGTTTTTAGACTTTGAACAGATGATTCTCGACTCGGAGGAGCAGCGTAAAGCATTGGTTCGTTTACACATTACTGATAATGTCTATTTTGATTTCAATTTTTTGATTATTATTGATTTTTTATTTTATAGAAAAAATTCGTTATATCGTTGGTCGGTGGATGTCCTAATGTGAAATCCGCTTTAACTCGGGTGATGCCGGCGCTAATTGGAAAAAATGTCCAACTGGCTTATAGTGGATGTGGTCGACAAACAAAAAACCATCCGGGGAAACTTTCCTTTGCAGTAACTGCAACTTTCAGATGCATTCATGGTATGCCTTTTTATATTATCCGAAGCAACGGGTTATTCGATGGTTAAAAATATAATTCCATTTATCTCTTTTCCATAGATGCTTTCCAAAACCGATTCGTCAACGAATCCACTGATCTCCAAACGATTCGAGCTCAACTCAGTCGATGGCTCGCAGGAGCTGGAGATCGCGACGGCGGACGCGCTCTCCGTAACATTAATTCAGCGATAGATCAAAACAATTAGAAAAAATCTTTTAATTTTTGTTTAACATATATTTTTTAAGTGTTCCCAAAAATTGCGATAATTTTTTTTTTTCATTCATTTCAATTCATTTAAATACCTTTATTCTTTTCATTGATAGTATATAACGTGTTGTGTTTGTATCTAATATATAAACGAGCAAATGTGTGATTAAAGAAATATATATGCAAATACATTTGGTTTTATTTTATTAATATTTAAACTGGATTCACGCAAAATTTGGTTTCACGCAAAAAATAGAGTAGCATTGCTTTTAGCATCGCACCAATGCTGGTTGAAAAATGGCCGATTTTTGTCGCCAAGTGTGGGCCGGTAATTGCACCAGCTCTAGGCCAACGTTGGCCTTACCGTTGAACTGAAGATTGGCCCAGCAATGAATTATCGTCGCAACCAGTACTGGCACAACCCTGGTTACCAATAGTAGGACCCACCCTATCACTCCAGGGCTGGTTCGTCCGTTGGCCTCGAATATGAGCCGAACGTCGGGCGTTCGGCAAATATAGTTGGCCGATCATTGTACCAAGATTGTGCCAGTTGTACATTTTTTCACGGGATGTAACGGTACGCGAGGTGTCGCGGGGAAAGTGGGGATATGCGGGTGAGAGTGTCGCGCGACTGTAACTGTCACTCGACTTTCGGGTATGAGGTGATCGCGCCAGGCGGGTGAAGGGAGGATGACTGTTAATATTCACGCAAATAGCTTATTCGGATATTTTATCTCTAATTATTTTACAGCCGTCCCATACGACTATTTTCTGCAACGCAAAAATGAAAGCTCTGGCGAAGAATAAGGATAAACGCAAGCAATGCGGAGGGGCGGGGGTACTCTATATAAATCAAATCAAGGGGAGGGAATAAATTTTAACGAGTGTGCCGATAATTATGACCTGTGAAAGCACTTACCGGTCGGCTGTCTCTCTCGATTTTCTCCTTTCTGTCCTTGCTCGTTCTCGCTCGTTCCTTTTCCTTTTTCCTTCTCCTTATTTCTCCTCAGAATCCTTCGCTCCGTTCCTCGTACTCTCACTCCTCACACTCTAGCAATTTCTTCTCACACACTTCTCTATGGTCTTTTCCCTAATTTCTTTTTCTTAATCTCTCCGATAACTCTCAAGTACTCTCTTCTCCAAATTTCTCTCTCTGCTAAATTTTCGCTAATCTTTGGCTTCTTGTCGGGTCGCCGGCTCGTGGCGAAGTGACGGCCTCGTGACCGGCCGGAAGCTCGCGAATTTTCGCGGCCGCTTATTAGCTGCTCAACGGCATCGACCACGGGGCACTCAATCTCTCGGCAGCAGCGTGACGGGTCAGTAGAGGGGTCAAGCGTATGATCGATTCGTGACCGTCGTTAGCGGGATCTACTGGGGACAGGCAGGTAATTAGGTCGGTCGGTAGGGCAGGGTTACTTGTATGTGGGATTGTATGATTGCGGGTAATGGGAATTTTCGAGGACCGCCGTGCGCTGCTGCCATCTTCGTCCTTCCTTATCGCCGGTCAGCCGATAGATGGCTTCGGGGCAAGGACGGATGGGTGCAGTATTGTTTGACAGGTATGTGTTTGCGCGCGAGTAGTGGTGTCTTCGTATTTTGCCTTCGTCGACGTCGACGACGATGACAGGTTCACGATGACGAGGGCGATGTTTTCGGGGCTGGCGGGGTCGGTCCTCTTCTGGATAAGCGTTCGCACAGGCCTTACAATAGTTTAAAGGATATATTGGTTTACTTACCTTATTTCTGTTGATTTTTGTGGGGACGACTGCCTTTGGGGTGAGCCGAGTGCAGGGGAGAATTTGTCCAACTTTACAATATATAGTGATGGCAGAAATAATAAGAACGATAGGTAATAATAAGAACGTTCGGCAGTGTTCTTATTATTTCAGCCATCACTGTATATACAGGGTGAATCGTAATGGGTGGAAACCACTTTTTCATAGTATTTACCATGCGTGGTGAATTAGCGACTGCAACTGGAGTGCTTGACAGCTCCAGAGATGGCAGCAGCTTAGTGACAGGAAACTATTTTCATGCAGTTGCCGTGGCCCTCCTAAATAAAACAAGTACGCTTCGCGTACTCGATGAGGGGCTCCGCCCCCCATGCCCGCCGCGCGCGGGTCGCGTTATGATCGTCGCGGTTCGCGCTCCGCGTTCTGTTGATCATTTACTTAAATTGTTAGGTATTGAAATATTAAAGTGTTTTTATGTTATTGTGGATTATGATTGATAATATAGAACTATGTGTTTCGTTCATGATATACCTTCAGTAAGAGCCATTGTTCGCAAGGCGATGACTGAATTTTTTTAGACTTACATTAATAGGCAATTATAAGTTTACAATGTAAGGATTGCATATTTTATTTTCATGATATATTTTGAATGTTAATTAACATGTCCCTTAGGGACGTTTTAATAGGCACTCACACCGTAATTTTCAATTTTTTTAATTTATAACGAACATACTACGATTTTCATGGTATCAAACTTTGACGGTTCATTCCTGATATTCGAACCGGAAAATAAGGATTTTATGAATTACACATTTGCCGTTTCGGCATTCTTAAGGAGTCATGAGCATTTTTTGTGGTAATTGAGAATGTGCTAAAATTGAATGATTGTTATTGGCTTATGGGTACAAAATCTTTATTTTGTTACAAATAATTAAAATTGACTACACAAGCTTTAAAAAAGTATTTGTTTAATATTGCCTTAAGGGCGAAAAGCTATTTTTTTATGTAGTTGAGACCGAATTTGGTAATACATGTGTTTGTGTGTGTGTGACTTATCACAAACCGCTGTGTGGTCCATTTTGGATGGTTCGCCGTCAAGTCCTCTCACTCGCATTGTCGCGTTTTGCGTTTCATATTTAAGTGTTCATATTATAATGTTTCATTTCTTATGTTTTATTTTCAATGTTTATTTTTTATGAATTGTGGTGCAAAAATAATGCATATAATACGGTTGTATGTTGAATAAAATAATAAAAAAATAATCTATATATCATTTATTCACAATTTTTTATAAATCTATATTTATCATGAGATGCGAAACCATAATGGCTTGTGATCGCTATAAACGCTTTCATATATACATATTCACTTTCAGATCTTTGTTTGCACTGAAGCTCTGTAGAAGCTTCTCTGTAGATCCTCTGTAGAGGCTAAGAATTGACTCTGATTGGAGGATTTTCTTACGGTTTACGTATTACGTGTGATCGAATTTAAAGTGGTGTTGTTGTATGAACATTTTTTTTGTGAAGAAGTATATTTTAACAGTGTTCGAGGTTATTTTTTTATATAAGTATATTTTAATAGTTACGTCCGAGGTTATTTTTTTATATGCTAAATTAATAATATTTGTGAAGTGAAAAAAAAATAAAACAGTGAGTATTATGAATAATTTTGATGTGTACAAATAATAAAAGTGTATATAAAATGAATAAATTCGAAGAAGTGTCATATTCTATTCAAAGACAAGAAACGATATAACTTTTGTTGAATGAGTGTTTTTTTATGTCAAACATGTTGAAAAAATATTTAAAAAAACTCTATGTTATAATTGTTCAAATGACTTGAAACTCTTGCAGTACTTGAAAGACATTAAAATTAAAGTAATAGGCTAGATTTAAAAAAATTCGTTCACGCGTCTCTGTGCAATTGTAAAAAAATGCAAAAAAAACGTTTTTTTTGTTCAAATTGAATGATTAACAGAATTGTAAAGTCTTTAAACTCTACAAGACACTTCTTTGAGGTCTTATAAAGAAATACTATAAGTTATATAAACATTAGTTCACAGATTGCTGAGATCCGGACATTGACAGCTACAAAATAGCTTTTTGGCCCAAAATAGGTATGTTTTTGCCAATTTTTATATTTAACAAAGTCCGAATGGATTTATACATAAAAGGTATCTTGGTTATAGTAAAATATACATTTGTTGTATAAATTTCAGCTTGATCGGTTCATGCGTTGCTGAGATTTGAGTGCGGACGGACGGCACCCGTGACGAAGATTTTTGGAAGGCGATATTAATAGGCAGTTTTTACTATATATTTATATATATTATAGTGAGTGCCCAAAAATATATATACATATATGCGTGTGTATTTGAGTGGAGTGACATTCCATGTCAAATCGGCCTATATGAAACTTTGGCATCTCCGTCTTTTATGTTAGCATAATTTTGAAGGAGGTTCGCCAAAGTAAAAATATATGTATATATAAAATAAGGTAGGAACTTATTAAAAATAAAAGATATATATAAAAAAGGTACTTATTAATAATAAGTACCGTTCGTGCTTACCGCACAAAAAATTATACGTGAAAAGTCGAATAAACGTGAAATATCACAGTTTTTTTCGGGAATTCGTCCATTAGATTCGATCGGGTAGCCTTTTGCCATTCCGGGTTAAATTTACGTTAATGTAAGTTCGTTTGAATACACGAATACATATTTGTAAATTCCACTCACCCCCTCTCCGAACCATCCCCCTCGCGAACGTTCGAAGTTCTTACCGCGTGGCATGGACGAAAATTTGTAGATATAAAAATGGGATGAAATGAAAATGCAATGAGTCGAAATAGTCTGTACAAATTAATCCGATCATATGATACAATTGACTAAAAAATCGAGGGGCAGTTTCAACCCCTTAATTATGAGATAGCGAAAAAATAACAAACCCGTCAACTTTATTTTTTCGTCCTCTACCTTTATGTTAATTTGCATCCCAATCGGTTAAAAACTCTCGGAGATACGTATGAAAAAATTACAAATTTACAATAAACAATAAGAGATTTGTTGCTATCTGCACCATTCTGATATGCAGTGTATAGTACGCGAAAAAATAAACGTTGTTGCAATTTTAAGTTTTTTCATATCTTGTATTTTTATCCATTCTACAAGCATACCAAATGTCATCGAAATCGGCGAAGATGCATGAATGTAGTTGCCTGTCACTAAGCAGCTGCCATCTCTGGAGCGGTCAAGCAATCCAGTTGTAGGTAGTCGGTAATTTACGACGCATGGTAAATACCATCAAAAAGTGGTGTCCACCCATTATGATTCACCCTGTATATATAATGGGATACGGTTATAGGTATATGAATGAAGGGAAATCTCATGGGACCGCAACATCTCGAAACGTTGAATCCAAAAAGCAGCGAAGAGTTGTGATTTGAACTTTCATTTAATTTTATCCGGCTTACATATATCTAATTACGTGGATTCAATCATTTTCTATTAATAACTTTCACACCTATGTAAGGAAGCGAGACGGTGGAGAAAAACATTCGTTTCGAACTGGCTCGACGGAAATTATTGTGTCCGACAGGCTTGTGAACTGGTCGATGTTTACGAAAAATCATTTTTGATCACAAGCTTCCAGAATGTGATGTAGGATTAAATATACATTTATTCTTATTTGAAGAAAATTAAGATTGTTTATGTTTGTTTCAGAACGGGCTTGAGCTTGCTGTACGTCGTTGTCGTCGCGGCTGCACTCTCCCCACTGATTCAACATTTTGACATATCCAGTGGGTATTTTCACATTTCTTTATTTACATATATAAATATCTATATTTCTTCGATAGATAGCCATTTTCATAATTTTTTCTGTATTACACGTGCTACCACCGAGAAACGGCTCTACTTTTGTTTTTTCATTATTATGGCTTACAATTGATTACATCACTTATCACTCTAACATGCGCATGAGCCGAGCATGTCAAATTTCTAAATGCAGCCAAATGCGTTCAGTGAATCTTAGTATTTTATTTGCATTTGATTACCGCTCGATAATCAACGCCTTGAAACATTTTTGGAAAAATATAGTATTATACTATTGTTTCCTTGAATATTAAAGTTTTACGGAACAATATCAAGTGGTGAGAATAGATTATCTGTTTGCAGAAAATTCTTTCCAGCATCATTATACGTAATATCTACTTGAAAGTACCTTGTACGCGCCACTTATTGGCAATTGCTCGACAAATCGATAAACGAGGATCGTATGTGCGAAACTTACAGCGAGAGTTGGTCGGTTAACGTACGCTCGTGTTACGCTTTAGTTACGCAATACGTGCGTTACGAATAGATAATTTATTTTTCTTCAAATTTTAATGTTTTCAATCTCTTGTAATACTTACGCAATATTTTTATACGTAATAAAAATTATTATAAGAAATATCTGATAAGCTGATATATATTAGGCTGTGTCATTTTTGGGCAACATTTTTTTCGCCCTGATACCAGGTTTTAAACTGGTAGGAACATACAAAAAGTAGCCTGTAAAAATTTGACCTCTTATATTCATTTAGAATTCTATATCACGGCCATGACATATTGCACAAACAATCTGCCGGCATATTCTTATAGAGAATTCAATGCTCTACAAAAAAGATCTCTTATACTTTTCGATAAACTTAGCCATTTAAATGATATTCGAGTTCCAAGTTCAAAATGTATGAAAATTCATCTTTTTTTTAAATATCACAGCTAAACTATTAACTCCATTGAATAAACAAATGACTTTTTGTAGATCATTGAATTTACTATCAAATTTTTTAAATTTATAGTTAATAAATATTGATAGAGAGTTTTTTAAAGATTTTCTAACCTTATTGTTTGTCAGAAAACTGGTTCTAATGGGCTAATACTTGTTGCAGTATTTATAAAAGATATAAAAAATACTCGCGAGTAAAATATCATTCTTTGTTCCCAATAACAGAGGAAAATCATGTTTCCTCAAAAATTTTTAAACAAATTTATTGATTAAAAATTATAAATATTTATAATATATTACAGAGGAAAACTTGTTTATTTTCTGTTTTGATTATTTTACATTTTGTCATACCAAACTCAAAAAAATCGCCATCGAAATAATAATTAGAGTGCTTTTTTATCACAAGTGCGATATTTTTGGCAATGCTGTTTTATTACTTGTAGTAGGTACTGATATTGCTCTTCATTTTTAGTTAAGCAGCAAGCATTATATTCTTCTAATATAGCTACGCCACGCTCTGCAGGGTTATTGACAACTTTCTGTGTCTTAAAGAACGCTAAGTTTTCTCGATAATTATCATTATACGGCCATAACAGGACATCTTCTTTAACCCTTTCGCTACGAGCGGTGACTATAGTCACCCAACGCCTGACGTTCGCTACATGGTTATCTATCGCAATCAGCATTCGTCGGAAAAATATACTTAGCCCGTCAGAATCAGAAGATGATTACATCAAAGATGCTTTGCCATCAACTACTTTTAATAATATCCAATGGGCTATGAAGAATGTTGAATTAACATTTCACAAGTTTAATATTTCCAATTCCGGACTTCAGACAGAAGACATAAATTTCTCATCTGAAATATTAGACTATTTTCTATTGTTTTTTTCACCGGATCTTGTGAACTTTATTGTGGATAAGATAAATAACTATTGGGCACGTACAGTAAATGATGACTTGCGTAACATCAAAATTGGTACAACTGTCGACGAGCTGTACTGTTTTTTGGCATGTACGCTACTAATGTCGAGAAACAAAAAATTACGGCTTAGTGAGTATTGGTCTAGAGACAAACTTTAAAAAACTGATATTTTTACAGAAATAATGTGTAGAGATAGATATTTAGTTTTATTGAAAATGTTGCATTTTTAAGATAATAATCAAAACTCTTCTGATCGTATGCAAAAAATTAACGGGGTGTCAAGCAGACTTCAAAAATCGTTTAAAAACTCATTTTATCCTTTTCAAAATTTATGCATAGATAAAAGTCTTTTACTATACAAGGGCAGACTATCTTTTAAACAATATATACCGGCCGAAAGAAGCCGATTTGGCATTAAAACGTACGTATTATTCGACTGTAAAACTGGCTACGTACCAGATATTATCGTATATACAGGTAGTGATTCACACGTGACAGAGAACACGGAAGAAATTGGCAAAACAGGAAATATCGTTTTAACACTTTTCAAACCGTACTTGGGAAAAGGTCATTCATTCGTTGTATGTCAATAATTATTATAGCAGTCCTGTTCTTTTTAATTTATTACATATAAACTAAACAAATGCTTGTGGGACTGTAAAGCAAAGGCGAAAAGGGATGCCTATAATGGACAGAAAATTAAAAAAAGGCGAGGTTGATTTTCGGACATCAAGTAATTTGCTGGCCCTTAAATGGCGTGATAAAAGGGACGTATTTATGTTACCCACTTTCCATACTAGCGAATTAATATGTACAGGAAAGAGAAATTATAACACTCAAGAACTTATACGTAAACCCAAATGTATAGTCGATTATGATTCATCAATGGGCGCTGTTGACAAATGTGATATGGTTATCAATTCCATTAAATCCATCAGAAAATCTATAAAATGGTACAAGAAGTACTTTTTTCATTTGCTAGAGATTACCGTATGGAATTCTTATTGTTTGTATAAATACAAAACGGGAAAAGATATTCCTGTAGCCGCTTTTCATCTTCAATTAATAAGACAAATTTTACGAAAATACCATAAAGACGACTTTAGACAAAGCGCTCCAAGATCTGCGGATAAATATCCTTTGAGGCTTACTGCTAGACACTTCCCAGCGATTTACACTAGCGAGAAAACAAAACGAAAAAGTGGATTACGAAAGTGTATTGTTTGTACTAAGAATCGTATCCAACGACAAACACATTACCAATGTAAAACATGTGAGGTAGGACTTTGTGTATACCCGTGCTTTGAAACCTTCCATACGAAATTTTATTATTAAATTATATTTTCTAATTGCATTTTGTGATAAATTTTTTACCATTTCCTTTCTACGAGCGACTACACCCGCTCTGCGTAAGATACCGCGGTATTGAGCGTATCACGGGCGATTACAGTTGTTTCGCAAATGTACACTTTCGGCGCGGCGGCTCACTCAGCGAGAGTAGCGCGCCGCAGAATGCGTCCGTAGCGAAAAGGTTAAGAAAATCGCACGACAAGTGAAACTTTTCAAATAGTTTAACAGAATTTTTTGAGACAAATCCACTAATATCTTTACTTAATACCATTTCTAGCTGATTTGTATTAGCTACTTGATATTTGCCGATAACTATAGTAACGTCCTGACTTTTCATCGATTTAATCCTTTTTTTAAATTTCTGTTGAAATGTTCTCATCGAAAAAAGAAAGAGGAGCCGATTCTTCATTTAAATACCATAAATGGTCAGCCTGTTTACTAGTAAGTAGTTCGTGAGATAGAGGGATTCCATTTATTGTAATAAATCAATTTTTGCATTAAGAGGCAGTGTTACTGGCGACGTACGCTTCGAAATTTTGATCAGTAGTCCTGCGAGCACTAAACAATCAATCAGCTTAAAAATTGGCAGGTACACAGAGAATTATGGCAAAATTGGGCTCTTGGTATTTTTTTATCGAAATATTAAAAAAAAATTTGCAGTTTTACTTATCATTGGAGAAATGAAAGAATTTTGTATGGGTGCACGGATCGAATCGTAATGTCTATGGCAAGAGCCGAATCGCAATTAAAAAACACACATTTTGAGCTTTATTTCATTTTATTTTATGCAGAAATGAATGAGAATTGGCGAATCAAAATTTTTGACACGAAGATAACGACAACGGCTAAAAAATTGTGCCGACATATAAAAAAAGTGTACCAAAATTCCGCGTGAGTGCGCTGTCGAAATTTTCTCACGAGACTCGTACGATAACAGACGAAGGCGAAGCCATATGCCGGAAAGCATTGCCCCTATATATTGATATATGTTAGACCGCGAGGCCTAGCCTCCTCCGTCGTCGTCAACTGTCACCCTGCCTGCTACCGCTACGCCTCGTGCATGTATACATACATACACCACGAGTGCGATACCGCGCGCTACACATTAGCCCTACATCCGGCGGACCTAGATGCTATATAAGAACGGCTATGTGTGCGGCTCTCGTGGCTGTTTCGACGCCGGCGACGGCGCGGGCCTCGTGAAATAAAGTCTCGTACCCTGTTTTATCGACAATGCGAATTGCCAATGATGCTCGTACATTTTTGCACCGAATGAAATGAAATAAACGGCAAAAAGTGCGTATTTTCATTGCGTGCTACCTGTATATTCATAAGTCATCATAAACTTCATGCACCTATCGGGAATATACATGTTTTATATATATTTATAGATAATGTATATATATTTTGCGATGGTTATAACGAAAAGTGGGCTTTATTTTTCGAATTTTTCAGAAAAAATACCAAGACCCCAATTCGGCTAGTATTCTCTATGTCGTGTAAAAATTTCAACTCGATCGGTTGCTCAGAGCGCGCTTGAGAACGTTTATAAATTAGGCTTGCTATGCGTTTCTCGATGACGGCGAGCGTGAACACACACGTATATCCGCAGAGCGCGCTACACATTAGCCCTACGTCAGGCGGACCTAGATGCTATATAATAACGGCTATGTGTGCAGCTCTGGTGGCTGTTTCGTCGCCGGCGACCGCGCTGATCTCGTGAAACGAACACTCGTACCCTGTCTTACCGACGAAGCAAATCGCAAATGATATTCCTATCTTTCCGTCGAATGAAATGAAATAAAACGAAAAATTTATGTATTTCTATTGAGCTACAGCGGTATATTCAACAGCTATGAAACAGTCGATGCAACTATCTGGAATATACATCTTTCATATATATGTACATAATATACCTATATATATTTTCATGGTAATTACAAAAAGTGCGGTTTGTTTTTAGAAATTTTCAGAAAAAATATCAAGATCCCATCTCAGCTATTATTCTCAATGTACTGTCCAAATTTTAACTCGATCGGTTGCTTACAGCACCCTTGAACACATTTTTCGTTTTTGAATCGTAGCTTTACGTTTCTCGATAGAGTGAGCGTATACATAGGCATATGTATACAGGGTGAATCATAATGGGTGGACACCACTTTTTGATGGTATTTACCATGCGCCGTAAATTACCGACTACCTACAACTGGATTGCTTGACCGCTCCAGAGATGGCAGCTGCTTAGTGACAGGCAACTACATTCATGCATCTTCGCCGATTTCGATGACATTTGGTATGCTTGTAGAATGGATAAAAATACAAGATACGAAAAAACTTCAAATTGCAACAACGTTTATTTTTTCGCGTACTATACACTGGATATCAGAATGGTGCAGATAGCAACAAATCTCTTATTATTTATTGCAAATTTGTAATTTTTTCATACGTATCTCCGAGAGTTTTTAACCGATTGGGATGCAAATTAGCATAAAGCTAGAGGATGAAAAAATAAAGTTGACGGGTTTGTTATTTTTTCGATATCTCATAATTAAGGGGTTGCAACTGCCCCTCGATTTTTTAGTCAATTGCATCGTATGATCGGGTAGCCTTATGCCATTCCGGGTTAAATTTACGTTAATATAAGTTCGGTTGAATACACGAATACATATTTGTAAATTCCCCTCATCCCCTCCCTCAACCATCCCCCTCACGAACGTTCAAAGTTCTTACCGTGTCGCATGGACGAAAATTTGTAGAAATAAAAATGGGATGAAATGAAAATGCAATGAGTCGAAATAGTCTGTACAAATTTATCCGATCATACGATGCAATTGACTTAAAAATCGAGGGTCAGTTTTATCCTCTTAATTATGAGATAACGAAAAAATAACAAACCCGTCAACTTTATTTTTTCATCTTCTACCTTTATGCTAATTTGTATCCCAATCGGTTAAAAACTCTCGGAGATACGTATAAAAAAATTACAAATTTGCAATAAATAATAAGAGATTTGTTGCTATCTGCACCATTCTGATATCCAGTGTAAAGTACTCCAGATAGACACGTGTGCCTCATATTGGCATCATATTTAGATCTTCTATGATGCATAGAAAGGCACACAGCTATGTGTCGCTTATGAGTGCTCACCTTCAAATCATATTTCAATCATATGATGATTCCCAATATTACATCAAAATGAAGCAAATATGTCAATTCATCAGCACAGCGAAATGGACTCATGAAAATACAACAATAAGTACATGCATATGGGGCTCATATAGGCGTCACGGCGTGATGAAATAGTTGTACGCATATGAAGCTCATATTAGCGTCACGGCGTGAGGAAACTGTAGTACTCATATCAAGCTCATATTGAAATTACATTGTGATGATAGAAAAATGCTCATATCCCCACCACCGTCGCGTTGAATTATAATGATAAAATCGTCAGTACCCGGAAGAAATTTTCGGGCGTTTCGAGAGTAAGCTGAATCGAGCGGAGTGGCGGGGATGCAAGCAGCGTTCTAACGCATGCTAGATCTTATATGCAACCGCTCCACTGACTGTCCAAAATGTTAAAAAGCGTCGCCGGCATTTTTGCCGACTCGCGGTTCTACTTTATACTGATTCTCTCGGTTTTATAGAAATATGTCGCGAACCCGCCCGCGAGAATCGTAGCCATCTGTCGGACTTTGGCGGTACTGTAATACGACACGGTTATCGAATGCATCACAAAGTAACATACATATCGCCATCATATGGCGCTCATGGGATGTATTACTGAAATCGCATGACTTCCACATGACGGCAATATGACAATATCCAATACAGAATTTGAAATGTCCGTCTTGTGATTTCATGATGTAGTCAACGGATGATGCATTTCGAAACGACAAATTTACGTCACGATGTATATCAAATCTATCATACTGAATGAGCTCATGAAAAGTATTCATTCCATGTACTCAAAGTGTCTTCATGTAGAGCACTATGCATGAGTCAATCGATGCTGCCATAGTGAAAGCACGTCAAATTTTTTACACGTGACTTCAATATGATGCTAAAATGCAGATGTCAAATGCGGATACTTTGATAACAGCCATATGAGTTCGACATGCTGTAAACATATGATGCACTTGCAAACGTCAAATTGCAGTCAAAATGTTTTGTAAATTTAGGATACTAAATGAGTTCATTACATGTAATCACAACATGAAAGCAATGTGCTATAATATTTGCTTCTTGCCATGTATGCACGGCGTGAAAATCATGACTGTCTATCTGGGACACGAAAAAATAAACGTTGTTGCATTTAAAAAAAAATTCATATCTTGTATTTTTATCCATTCTATAAGCATACCAAATTTCATCGAAATCGGTGAAGATGCCTGTCACTAAGCAACTGCCATCTCTGGAGCGGTCAAGCAATCCAGTTGTCGGTAGTAGGTAATTTACGACGCATGGTAAATACCATCAAAAAGTGGTGTCCACCCATTACGATTCACCCTGTATATACAATCAAAATAGAAATCGAATACGATACAATTTTAAACTTATTGTTAAACGAGATACAAAATAGAAGATCAAAGGATGGAATATACATATATATAATAAACATAACGAATGAGATGCACAGTGGTAACGTTCGCAGTTCACACACAGTGGGCCCGAGTTCGATTACCGCCTAGTCCAGTCGAAGTAGACATTAGTTCCAAACAAATACACAAGAGCAGCGCCAATTTTTTGTAGGATATTTGGACCTCCAGGAACATGCCCTAGATAATTTGTATAATCTGGTTCTGCTTTTTAGCCCCCAGAGATTGTTGATAAAAACGCTTTGTTTACTGTATATTTTTTTGGAATGGTTTTTGTCGAAAAATGCTTCCTACAAAAGTTGTACGCCGTGAAATCCTCTACAAAAAGAGTCTTTTGCAAAAATCACGTGACCCTGTTTGTTTAGCGGTAAATTGCAATTGAAAAAATTACCTTGTTTGCGTTGAGCATCCGCCATCGGTCATTTATTGACATGCCGTTCCAACACTCATATATGATCTAGGAAAAACTATTGCCAAAAGCCACACGAAAAATTTATCGATCTATGTTACATAGTTTAGAAACAAACGCCGACCTGCGAAAATTCGGCGTTTTGAAATTCCAGGTGATGCAGAAGGCTCAGGCAAAACAAATCAGGAGGTGTGTTACAACATGCACATTCAGAATTGAATTAAAAAAAAATTCGCGAAAAAAAACTCCATGTTTCGAGGATTAAACATTTAACCTTATAAACAAATAGAAATACCGCCTTAAATTACGAAGCTGATTGAAATATTCTTTCAGATTATAATGCGCTTGTGCGAGACACATAATATAAAGAAAAGTCTCTCTATCTCAATTTCACGCCGAGATATCGATACTGATATGAATTTTCGATTCAGTATTATTGTAATCAACATTTTCGCAAAATTCAAGTTGCAAGAGCTTCTCAACATTTTTGGGCATCCGATTCAATATGATACGAAGCCTTTGGAAGCGCGCATCTCATTGCGCGGAATGATCTATTTCGATCGCCCACTCGCGGGTCAGCGAGCGCGGGCGCCGCGCGGCCAGGCGGCGTGGTGGGGGTACCGCCTCTCGCCCCGCGGCGCTCCACAAGCGACTTGGTTAACAATTTCAATAAGGTAAATGTCCCAATTATTGAACAGCTAAGGATCTGGGGGATTGAACTCAGTGAGAAAAATATATAAAATCAAGAAAAAACCATCGCTTTGATGTTCCAATGATACTTTGATATTTTTACTTTCGAAAAATCACCCTTTAAATTATTTTTAAATTATTTCAAATGAAAAAAAGAATAACAATGTGAAGCATGCAAATGTCCCAATTATTGAACACTGGAAGTGCCTATGTCCCTAATATTGAACAGGCATGTCACAGTTATTGAACACTCTGGAGAATTCTTTTCCGTTCTGAAAATATTATCTTGGGTACAATAGCAAGAAACAAAAGCAAAATCAACACTTAAATAATCTTTTATTAATGATGTAAAAATACAAAAATATATATTTAGTCTCTTTTGACAGGTTTTTGGTTTATTCGCATTTGTTTTTTTTTGCTTTTCAACTGGAACTTTATTTTATTTTTATTTTCAGCTTCCTCGTTTTTATGTTCTGTTTTTGTTTGATTTTGTCGCAGCTTTCTTGTTTTTCGACTCCATCTTTATTTTATTTTTATTTTCAGCTTCCTCTTTTTTGAAGTTCTTTATTTCTTCTCTTCTTTTGCGCTTTTCTTCAATTGGGTTGTATCACTATTTTTTTTTTTTCGAATCTACTGATATGATAATTTCAGATAATTTTTTTTTTCAAATTTTTTCATTGATTATTAACAAAGTTATGGCCCTTTGAAACTCGGAAAAGGCTCGGGCCGCTCGAACGCTCCGGAAACCTCCGAGCGCACCCGAACCGCCTGTGACGTCAGAATGCGTGTGGACAGCGTCACTCTGTATGGAACGCTAAGCAAACGTGCACGGACTGAGCGTTTAATTATCGTTTACAAAATGTTTACACCAAAAAAAAGTTATCGTTATGCAAAAATACAACGAAAAGCACACCAAACAAAATATTTTTTCGTGTGCCAAACGACGAAAGAAAGAAAAAAACTTGATTTAGTGTGGCTCGACGTCCAGACGCGCCATCCAAAACGAACTTTTTTTGTTGTCAAGATCATTTCGATCTTAAAGACGACATGGAGAATTATGTGCGATTTTTTTCGAAAAAACGATTCAGACCCGAGAAAAAAAAATATGAAGGTAAAAAAACGTGGTCGAAATTTTTTCTAAATTTCAAAACGACATGAAAAATTTTTGAAACAAAATATCGAAAAAATGGCTCGATACAATGTTTATAACACTTTAATATCGACGCTGCTTACGAAAACTAGCATGTTTCAGATTTCTTACGAAGAGAAGCACGTCTGATATCAGTGCGAAAACTAGCATGTTTCGACTTTTGACACGAAAACTAGCACGTTTCTATATTTGCCGCGAAAACTAGCATGTTTCGGCTTTTGCCACGAAAACTAGCATATTTCGGACATACCAGTTATCGTGGCACAAGCCGAATCATGCTAGTTTTCGCGGTGAGAGCCGAAACATGCTAGTTTTCGCGTCGAATATCGAAACGTGTTGGTTTTCGCGGTGAAATTAGAAACGTGTTAGTTTTCGTAAGAAATTTGAATCATGCTACTTTTCGTAAGCAGCGTCGATATATACCCACAACAAAAATGGTGAAAATCCACCGTATGGTTCCTGAGGAAAGGTACATTGAAAATGAGCATTTTTCGAACCAATGGTTTTCGAGTTTGAATTGGTCCCAAAACTTTTCTAATTTGAATATCTTCTAAAACCACATATAGAATTATTAATATAGTATTTCTGAACAAAAGTAGAAAAAAATCGTCGAAAAATGTTGAATAGTTTTGTAGATATCTTAATTTGAAGCAAAAAAGGTCGGATAGGCCCTTCCGAATATGTCGAACCCCGTTAAACGCGATCAGGTAGCAAGCCCCAGCAAGCCCGGGTAACGAGACGCGCATTATGACGTCACGCGCGCCATGACCAATAGCGGCGCGTTTCACTGAGGCCATAAAAATTCGAATTTTTAACGCTGATTTCTGGTGTTAATATGAACGGATTTAAAAAAAAAATTCTCTGAATATTAATTATTAATGCTAAATATTGTGAAAATAATTAAAAAAACGTTTTTTTTTTATGATACAACCCAATTGCTTCGTCCTTTTCTTTTTTAATTTTTTCCTTGTTCATATGGAAGGCCAACCATTGATTGCTTGTCGCAGCTGATGGAACTTTTTCCTTTCTCTTTCTTTTCGTTGCTTTTTCTTCTTTTTCGGCCAGAACAAACTTTTTTTAAAGCTATCTGGAACGTTGCTCGGCACAGAAATCTTCGATTTTTCTAAAAAATAAACAAAAATAAGGGTATTTACTTATCAAAATAAGACCATTAAGAAGATATGTGATTAGTGATTCAATTACCTGGTTTTTCTTGATCTAATGTCGTTTTGTTTTCGTTTTCTTATTGCTGCTGAGTGTGTTATCGCTGTGGTTCAGGTTGTTGCTGGTGATGTCGTTATTGTTATTTCGAGGACCTGGAAAACCACTGACTCAGTAATGCCTACAATTTTTAAACTAAAAATGCCAAATTATTTAAATGTCGTATTTAAACCAATTTCGTTAAACGAGAAAAGAATAAAAAACTTACGAACCTTCAAAGTTTGCTCTCAGTGGCAGAATCGTCAATGAATTCGAAAATTATATTCCCATATGTTTGTAGGTGCTCTTCGAAGAAATTCTCCTGAATATTCAGTGCGCTTGTATCCAATTCCAGAATTTCATCTGTTCGTGGAGATTCTTCGATGAAATTTTGGTGGATATTGACTGCGCTTGTTCTTTGAGTCTCTTCGCTGTTTATAATTTCTCTTCTCTCTTCGTCTCTGACAATTTTTTCACCTACTTACACAAATGATCAATCTAAAAACCCCTATAAATCTAGCGAAGCACTAAAAATATATGTTCGAAACTGTTCGATACGAAAAGTGATGTAAAAATGTATACCTAATGTTAATTATAGCAGATTAAATACCACTCTGATCTTTTAATTTTAACCAATAAGCGAATAAGCCTCTATCATTAAGCTGAATCTTTTTAGCTGATCTTTTCGCTGCTTTGAACCGCTGGAGTGTTCCTTAGTCCAAATTCTCTTCGAAGAGCCGCAGATGGGTGTCTGATCGATTTGGCTCCTGTTCAGCTTCGACAACCGGATTTTTATTTCCTCGGTTTAAAACATCGTATGAGACTGCATCAGGTGAAAATGGTTGTAAACCACAAACCCTGAAACCGTTTCTGATGCTCTCCTCGATATTTGTGGAATCCATAGCTTCTTTGAGCAACGGGGCAAGTGCTCTTTCTTGAATTTCTCTCCGCAGTTTTCAAGTCTCCAGTTGTTTGGAGTATTTTTCCATGCGTTTTTCAGAGGTTGAAAAATTGCCACATCTAACGGCTGGAGAATGAGAGTCGAGTTTGGGAACAGTGTGATCAGCTCAATTTTCACACTGCGACAAAATTCCACCGCCGGTAGGGTCAGATGGGAGGAATGTCCATCGACGTACAATATAACCGGAAACTGTATCGAGTTTTTTACTAGCCATGGATAGAAACAATTCGAAATATATTCAAAAAAAGTTTCCGCGGGTAATAAAAGCTCGAGTGTTGGTGGGATGTTGCGCTGTGCTAATAGGTAAATTGTGGTGTCGCCAGAGGAATTCTTCGTACCAGTATCTCCCTGGTCTCTCGTTCGTCGGTAGTCCTGGTATATTTTCCATCGGCACTTTCCATCTCCTCTTGAGTGACAAAGTTGCCACGGGAATGTCGTACGTACCTCATCGAGGTGTCGATTTGAAGCCAATTTACGAAGATTTGACCACATACGATTTGTTAGGGAGATGTATGAGCGCAAACACTCAAAACAACAATGAGAGTTTTAATCATTGCGTGTGGCAACTCGCTCCCAAACATATATTCTGTGGGAAACAAACTGTGGAAATCGCGACGTATCGTGCAGCTTGTACGTTCAATGAAGGGTATGATCCTATACCGAATATCCTGGAGACAATGGGGTGCACCATAGGGCCGGTAGCCGCAGACTTCGGTGCTAAGTACAGGGCGGAGCGCATCGCAACTGCAGAATGCCGAAGCTCTCTGGACAGCAAAGAAGCCCGGACAACTCGTCGAAACGAAATTTGTGCAGAAAATTAACAATTTGAGGAAGCAGAAGGAATATTGTATGTTTCTGGCATCGCCGATTGATCGTAAGTAAACGATTTATCTGAAATTTTTTCACTTCAAACTTTAAACGCGTTTTTCTCGGAATGGTGTTTTTCAAAACATCGTTCACTCTCAAAGGAAGAGTTTTCAAGCTATCCATTTCAAACTTTGACAGAACATTCTTCACGTCATTGTCTATCGGTATATGGAAGCTTTTTTTAAATCTTCCTATTTTTTTAACGAAAAACTGACGAAAAACGCTGAATTTGATACGTTTCGTTCAAACCGCCGCCATTTTATCAAATTTCAAAAAAGCCTCCATAGCCCGATGGCGGCTTTCCTACAAATTAATAATCTTTTTGAAATTTTTATTTCAGATCAGGATTAAGGCCGCAATCCTGACCACCATATAGGACCTCTTTTTAACTGTACTTTTCAATAGTTTATAACAACATTAAAGAATAAATAAATCAAATTACAAAAAATCATTTTATATTTTTCATCACTGCCTTGATTTGTAAAAAAAAAACCAGACCCAGTTTATCCTAACCATAAAAAAATTGCGAAAGTCAGTGATTTTCCGGAGGGTCACACTGTAATGATCCCTTAAGGCCGGATCCTGAATTAGAAGGTCCAAAAATCGATTTTTTTAATTGTTTAAATCTATTCCTTATGTATCTAAGAATGTCTAGACAAGGTTTTATAGCCCAATTCGAAATATTTCCAAAGATACAGCACTGAACGTCGAAATGTTTACGCGATCTATTGATAAATTTGGAGTGAAGTACAGGAATTATATCGGCGACGGCGACTCGAAAACTTTTGCTGGTATTCTTAAAATGAATCCATATGGTGACGATTGCCCCGTTACTAAAAATGAGTGCGTGGGTCACGTACAAAAGCGTATGGGTACTCGACTCCGAAATAGAAAGAAAGAACAAAAACTCGGAGGTAAAAACCGGTTGACGGAGAGCCTGATTAAAAAGTTTACAATTTATTATGGTTTGGCAATCAGGAGAAATATCAATTCCGTCGAAGATATGAGAAAAGCTGTCATGGCAACGCTAGATCACTATTGTTCGAGCGATAAATCTCCGCGCCACAAGAATTGTCCGTCTGGCGCCGACAGCTGGTGTGAATGGCGCAAAGCTGAAGCCACGAATTCTCTTGCGTCTTTCAAACATCCTGCTCGATTGATTGACGAAAATGTGGAGAAACATATTCGTCCAATCTACGAGGAACTTTCGAACGATAATCTTTTGACGCGATGCTTAGGCGGGCATACGCAAAATTCAAACGAATCGTTCAATTCTACCGTCTGGCGCATAAACCCGAAACACCTCAATTTTGGCAAAAAAAAATCGTTGAAATTGCTGCATATATGGCTGCAGGAATGTTCAACGAAGGATATTCTGCAGTTTTAAATATTATGCAGCTGCTCGATATAAAAATTGGCCAAATTTGCAAGATGTTTGCGGATAACATCGACACCCAACGAATCGAGAGGGAAACTCGGCGTACGTCCTTTTCCAGCAAGGAAGCTCGCACGGCCCGTAGACTCGAGCAACTCCATCAAAACGAGTTTTTAGAGGAAGAAGAAGGTCTACTTTATGGTGCTGGAATAGCTGATTAGCGTATGATAACCGTAAGTAGTCGAAAAATAACATTTTTCTCGACCGAAAACTTTAAAGCCCGTTTTCTCGAGTTTTTGTTTTTACGATTTTTCTAAATTGGCGTACCTGATTACAAAAAAACTAGAAGTCCAATCGAAACAAAGCAAAGCTTGTTCGCTTCAGTATCGTTTTCTTTTCTATTTGAACTAAAAACATTGTCGAAAAAAAAATTTTTAACAATTTTTTTAGCATGTTGAAATAATTTTTTTTTTTTCACAAAAAGCACATTATCTACTTCAAACCCGAGAAAACATTCAAATTTCAAAAAAAAATTTTTTTAGTTCATATAGAAGAAAAATATGTCACAATTAAAATGGTTTTTGGTTTTTTTGTTTCAGATGAAAATTACGAGCTCCATTTGTCACGCCGCATTGAAACAGCAGTTGCACGAATGTGCATAAAAATCGGCTGCCTGTTGATATTTTTCTTTAAAAAAAATTGTTTTCTTATGCTCAGACATGTAATAAAATAATCTGAAAATTTCGCTAAACTTGCTTTTTTTTACCCGAAAAAAATTCCTCAAAATATCGATTTTTCGAACCGGCTAATTCAGGATCCCGCCTTAACTCCCTTATAAATTGACGTAGAGTAGCTTTTTTTTAATTCTGCATATTTTTTCTCACGAACTCTGAAATTTTATTGAAAATTAGTATATTTCAGTATTACATCAACTTTCGATTAAAAGTGACTGAAAATAATAAGCAATTTCGGCGTAAGGTTTAAAACAATATTTCTAGTATTGTGATATATAATATTTTCAATTTTGCTTCTCCATACTTTTGAAATGGAGCTCGTCTGAAAATTCTTATTAGTCTTATCGTAATCTTATTTACGTCTTTTAGTTTGATGTTTACTAATTTGTTGCTGCGACAAGCCCCAGATATTCCGAAAATTAGAGCAACCTGTAAAAGACGTATCATATTTAGTTATATGATAAAAATTGTAAATTCGTACTATAAATATTTTTTCAGATTGTTAACTTACTTTTGTTGCTAAATATTCACGGTCCGGAGCTTCAGATAAAAACTTTTTCACATCTTCCGACGAAAACACGTTCGACTTTTTGCTTATGAATCCCGATGACGTCTTCTTCATGAAAGCCTTCAGTGAATGATAATCATTGATATCGATTTTTTCTTTAATCTTCAAGGTGGCTTTCAGCATCGAAAAGATTGACCATAGAGTCGACGATTTATATTTTCCGCTTAGTTCTTTAAAGTACGCTATCACTATCGATTCCGACGTTAATTTCGTTTTATGAACGCGCTTCCACTTTACAAACGTGTCATACGTGGATTCATAAATTTTATGTGATTTTGTCGGTAGTAGCTAGTCCTTGGTATTCTCCGCAGCTTCTTTGAGGTTTGGTGGCGTGCATTGCAGCCACTCGTCACTGCTGTGTTTGTCTTCATCACTCATGTTCGTTTCACGATTAAATTTTTACGACTTTACAACACGATGTTGGAATTCTTTTCGTAAGAAAGTGAGGTTATGTCCCCGTCCTCCCTGAAAACATTTCCGATACGCGAATAGTTCTCCGAGCAAGCAACTGATGGCAGCAGCTCTGCTCCACAACGGCGTACAATAATGAAAGGGCCGTGTGAGAAAAGCGCATGCGCAGAGTACGTAAATTAAAAGTGCTGCTCCTCGTACCCCCCACCTCTAATCCACTTCGACAGTCGGTAAAACACCTACTTTACGGACCGCCGACACGCTCGAAAAAGCGAGGAAAACGTGGTTGCGTTATATAAAAATTATTTTCAAGTTATTTGATTTTCTATGAATTTTTTAACGAGACACGACTTGACCAAAAATCCGCGCGCCGAAAACAAAACTTTGAACTATTTTCACCACCCCCCTTTTACAGATAGACTAGTGCTACCGCGGACTTTTTTATGCGAAATTAAATTATCTAACATCGTGCAGTTGAATTTTTCGGAAAATCGAAAAATTACAGCCGTGGGAGGTCAAAAAACACTCCCGACCCCTCTTTTTTTAGTTTTTAATTTTTTTCTCGCGAACGCACAATTTTCTCGAAAATTACTAACGAGGGGACGGTCCGGGAGGGGCATGGAGTTACGGACTCCCGCTTCGCGTGCTTATAGTGTGGGTAGGTACCAACCAAACCCCAAAGGATTAGCCGTCAATTCGGCTCCATTTTCGAAAAATCACTGTTCAAATTTGGGAGTCTGATTGTGGACTGTAGAATTTCTACATAAGAACAACAAGGCGAGCAGCCTAGCGGTAAGCGAGTCAGACTACCGTCCCGGAGGTCTCTGGTTCAAGTCTCGTCTATGCTGCTTTTTTCATTTCTTTTAAATTTTTTTTCAAATTGTTGTTGAAATTTATAGTTTATGGTTAAAAAATTGTAAGAAAGTAAACAAAAAAATTTACGCGCCTTTACTGATAAAAACTTACGAATTAAATGTCAATTTTTTTTCAAATCTCTTACGATTTCTTGTAACGAATTGACGGCTAATCATTTGGGGTTTGGTTGGTACCTACCCACACTATAAGCACGCGAAGCGGGAGTCCGTAACTCCATGCCCCTCCCGGACCGTCCCCTCGTAAGACGAAAAACTTGTTTAGAATTAAAAATTACGTATACCCTCTAAATTTCAATCTGTAGCTCCGAAAATTTGAGGTTTGAGATTCGAACCTCTGGTTTGACCGGCCTAGTTACCGCGGTACGATTCTGCAACTACGAATAGTAAGCGACGTGATATTGTACAACTCGCTATGCTGTCGTTATGAATTAACTTATAACGACAAGTTTCGTTTCGTTATTTATCGAGACGTTATTGTGACAACTGCCATTTTGTACACTACGTTTAGCGAGTTTTTTGGTTATCCATATTGAAATTCGTCGGTAAGGTATCGATATGGCTCCATAGGCCAGGCAATAGAGCTCTAAAATCATCAGTTTTTGACAAAAATAGCACCCGATAACGGCGAACGCCATCAGACGCGGAACAGCCTCCCGATCATAACTGACCACTTTTCAACTCCTGATTCCCATTATATTTTTTGTTATTAACAAATAAGTGAAAAACGCGTTTTTTTGGTTTCTTGCTTATAAAACAGAAAATAATGAAGGGATCTGTTTGGTCCCAATGGACGAATTGTAGGTAATTGAAATACACATAAAATGAGCACTGAAAAAAACCGATCGGTCCATAATTAAGGGAGATACACTGAAAACAACCGAGAAAAAAAGCTTTTTTTAAAAAATTTATTACTCCGCCATTTTTTAAGTTATAGGCCAGGCTCTTCGCGAGATAGTAAGTATTGATGTGTATTTCTTCTGTGCGAAACCTGGGCGCTGTCGGATAATTACTTTTCGCGTTATTGCAATGAACATTTTATTTTACCATATTTTGCGGAGAGGCTCGATGCTCTGGAGGTCGTCCGATTTAAGTTTACCACGCGGCTTTTTAAACTAGAACTGTTGACCTACAAATCGTCAATCTTAGATTTTCGTTTAATTGCGTTTAAATAGGTGAAAATCGCGCCTAAACATGAGCAAAAACGCCCGAGCGCTCGAAAGTGGTCGAGTAGTGGGGGTAGACCGGCAGACGCGGGGAAGCCGCATATATAGTAATAGAAGCGCGCTCGGCTCAAGTTTCTTATCTATTTATTTAATTATTTCAATAACCAGTGGGACTATTTTAACATATTTTTTTTTAATTTGGAGTAACTCGATCACCGGAATCTGATTCTTTGATCAGATTTCACGTAAAATGAACGAAAAACTATTTTTCAGCTGTTTTCACCTACACGTCCTCACATTAATATAATATAATGCAATTATCATTTTTTTAATATTCAATGTTGCACTTCGTACGTTGAACATTAAGAATATTATTGAATAATATTCGAATAATATTGAATAATATAACATTAAGAATATTCGAATAATATTGAATAATATTCGAATATTATCGCACCTCAGAGGTGCGATTCTGTAGCTCATTGCGCCGATCGCTATCGTAGCGTCAGCCTATAGCAAGCTAGCTATTGGAGCATGCATAGCTCACTATTGGCTGGCGTTACGATAGCGACAGGCGCAATGAGCTACAGAATCGCACCTCAGCAGCGCTATTCTGTAACTCGTTATGGGAATAACGATTCGGAACGCTATCTTAACGATAACGAATATCACTGCGTGTAAACAAAATTATTTAACAAGTTTTTCTAAAATTAATTTTTATAGGATAATTTTTAATTACTACGAAATCGAACTTACTTGTTGTTAGTTGTTATTTTAACCGTCCTAATTATTTGTTACTTTTTTGAGCGCATATTAAAGGTTAATAATTTACGAGGTTCTGTCAAAATGGTCCTTATCGCATATCGAGGGGGTCACCAAGCCTCGTTATCCGTAGCAACATATTACCGACGCATTTCGGTATAGCCAGGCCTGGCGACCCCCTCGATACGCGATATAGACCATTGTGACAGCTCCACGTAACTTGTTAACCTTTAATATGTGCTCAACAAAGTAACAAATAATTAGGATGGTCGAAATAACAAGTAAGTTCGATTTCGTAGTAATTAACAATTATCGTATAAACATTGATTTTAGAAAAAACTTGTTAAAAAATTTTTTTTTACACGCAGCTAAATTCGTTATCTTTAAGATAGCGTTCCGAATCGTTACCCTCATAACGAGTTACAGAATCGCGCTGCAGGCAGCGTAAAAGCCATGGAGGCTGATGCTGGTGCAGAAATGTTGACAAAAAGCACGATTTTGAAAGAGATAAATCCTCATGTCAAAATAGTAGTCGGTGATGAAGACAGCTCTCTCATGTCCGCTGTAAACAAATCAAACCATAGAAGCAAGATCTACAAATTAGCAGACATGAACCATGTAAAAAAAAATTTATCAAACAAACTATACAGTCTGCAATCAAAACACAAAAGCTCGTGCAAGGAAGACTTGATTTCTCACATGAAGAAATGATTCAGTTACGCCATAGCCCAACAGAAATGAGACAGCCGAGGATTAGCCGAGAACGTGCGCTGTATCCCTCATCATTTCTTCGACAAACATGACAATTGTGGTGGATGGTGCAAGAAAGTTGGTAATACTAGCTCGGGATTGTACCAACAAAAATTGACTATCAATGATGAAATTCTTTATCGTGATTTACAAACGTTTTTTGATTCGTACGCTGACAACGCCTTCAAGTTTTGTATTTCTGCATCTAGTCAGGCTAATGAGGCGTTTAATCATACTGTCAGCAGGAAGTTCCCATAGAACAAAACTTACAGTACAAGTACATGAGGCGATACCCGGGTCGCTTGTGCAGTTCTGACAAAAAATGAAGGTGACAGCTATTTAATAGATGTTAAAAAATCTCTCAACTTGAATATTTCCAGCAATTTGATAAATTCTTGCAAAGCGATTGACCAAAAAGAGTGCCAAAATGAAACAAAGCACTGACTATCGAAAAAAAAGAGAAGAATAGCCTTGGCTCTGAAAAGAGAGAACCTACATAAGACTGTCAAAAAAAAAGGAAGGACTAACTTACCAATCGAGTATAGATTTCGACACAGACTATTCAAATATGGCTATCTGAAAAGTCGAAAAAAGTAAAATCACCGTTGTAGTTTTCGATTTGGAAACCTCTGGTCGTAGAAAAAAGCCGATATTTTACAGATAGCTGCTACAACTGAAGACACCATATTCTCTGTGTATATTCATCCAAATCAAGCTATTGGTGAGGCGGCATCAAAAGTAAATGGCTTACAGAACATCGATGGAGAGCTCTATCTTCATAATAAAAAAGTATTGACGATGACGATGATTGAGGCTCTACAATCGTTATATGCGTTTCTAAACGTGATCAGTGAAAAGTGCATACTAGTAGCACATAATGCGGCATTCAACATCTCATTCCTACTAATAAGAGGATAATACACAAGCGGTATTTTTGTAATTTTTGCCACTTATGGTGTTGAAAGGTGAGACCTCGAATAACAATGCCCTAAAGCCATTGGGCTAGATAGCCAGAAGTGTTCGAGAAAAACGACTATGAAATTTTCCGAGCGAAGTATGATGACTAGCAGTGAGATAGTTTTCAACAGCCGGCGTGCCTCTCCGGGTAGTAAGCGAGTATAGTAAGCGGAAGGTCTGGGGTTCGATTTTTGCTGTTGGCAATTTTGTTTTTCTTTGATTTTTCTTTTTTCTCCAATACGTATACCCACGTCGTTTACGTATAAAATTGTTGGAATTTTTGCTTGTTCACTAATAATATTAATGTTAAATGAAATATTGGTATAAAAATGACGAACGTCGGGTAAAGTATGAATTTATCTTTATTTTCGTAATACATAAAGCAAGAAAAAGAAGAACAATAACAATAACAATAATAATAATAATGATGAATCGCAAATTTTTACTCCGCCGTCGAGGTTCTGCAGGAGCCCGGGTGATATTCATCATAAAAACAAGGGAAGCAAAGCATCACACGGCAACTTGCACACTGCACGAATGAGGCATGCTTGCAGAAGCATTTTTTTTCAATATGTCGACCGGGAAACATACTTCATTAACATTTACAAAAATGTCCTGGTCGTCGGATGGTTGTGAAGCACACCATGCATATCGGATCATATTGCCGAAAATTGGAGAGGACAGATGGTGATGTACAATTGATTGAATTTTGAGGCAATCATCTCTGTCGTTAATCTCCCGTTCTCTTTCGATTAAGTACGCACAGTTCTACAGCCGCAAAGATAAAAAAACAAAAATATCAAAGAAAAAAAGCACAGAAAAAAAATCAAAGAAATAAGAATACCAACAACAGAAATCAAACCCCAGACCTTCCACTTATTGTTAGGCTGGGAACACATGAGCGTTGTTGTAACGTCCGTTACGACGGACGTTTATTTTGACGGACGTACTGGGATGAACACACGAACATAAAAAATGACGTCCGTTACCAATCCTGCTAATTTTTTCGCGTCGTAGACTCTGTACAGTTCGGATCGGCCCTATATCAATGTTTCAAAAATATGAACGATGGCGAATTAATTACATTTGCGTATTTAACGCATTCATATTTAAAAAATAAAAATAATCCAAAAAGAAACTATGGGTTCACCCGATAAACAGTGAGCGTCGTCGATGCGGGCATTACCGTACTCTTTACAAAGAGCCTGCAATTTTTTATAAACGATATCTTGAAAACGGTATGGTGACACAGTCTCTAATTTCGCACAAGTATTCTTCAATACGTTGTTTAGTTTTTCACAAAAATTCATTAAATTAGCATTACTTTTGATCTGTGTTAGAAGTACCTTAATCGCGCAAATTTTGAAGTGGAATTAATAATCTCTTCAGACTGTCGAATTGTGCTGGAGGATGTTATATGTAAAATTGATATTTCTTCTAAAGGAGAATTTCCAGTGTTGGAATTACGTATGTCTGAGTGAACTAAAACCTTTTTCATGGCAGCTTTAAACTGCCTCACAGTGGGATTAGTATCTTAACTTATAAAATGGTACATATAGTAATAATTTATGTCGTTCGCATAGTTCTTCAAGCAATATTAATGCACTTTCAATGCAAATTAAGAACCCTATAAAGCCGGTTTTTCGACGAGAATTAATTATTAATTGGCCACTTGCAGTTTTCAGTGATGAAATACACTTTTCACATTCATTAAATTTGTCTTTGATTAGTGCCAGATTCGAAGGATTTAACGCTTGTTTAAATCCAAGGTGGTGCATATTCCTTAAATTAAAGATGTCAAAATATTGTTAAATATGGATAAAAACTGTATTGTACCCTTCAAGATTCAAAATTTTTCTAACTGTATATCATTTTTACAAAATGAAAGGGCATCAGCAACTGATTTACTAAAAATCTGAGTTGCTAAACGTACTTTCATCTTTTGTTTTGCATAATTAATATGCGCATTGCGCAGTTTGTTACCCAAATGCATTCCCTCTTTTTCTTGTATATCGTGTAATTCAGTGATATATAACCACTGTATAAAACGATTAATAATAATAATAATGTGGGAGTTTACCGTGTACACCCTCTTCGGGTTTTTACACACCTATTACAATCATTCCATTCAACCTATCCTCCGACATTCTTATTTGCGACCACACGGCTGCAGCCGTTTCGCATTCCCCCTAATCTCCCTGTATCGCATTTGCCACGGACGGAGGGAAACTGCAGAAAACCTCCGCCGATACAGGTCGGTACCTCTCTAGTCTCCTCCAGTGCCAATGCGAGTAAACTCAAGCACGTCCACCAGAGGCGTCTAGGGCCGGCACCTCCTCAACTGTGACGATGGGCTACCAGCTGTCCGATCAAGGCGTCACCATCCGCGCGATAAGAACCGCCTTGCGGGAGCACCCCAGCCGAACATCGACCCCCTACTCCTCACAGCGAGGTTTTTGTTGGGCATTTGTTTTGGTGGGATCCGAACCACCAGGATTGCACAAAAACACTTACTTAGTTTTGTATGTGTTAAACATAAATCAAAGTGTCTGCTAACATATTCATAAGCACGCAGGGAATAATAGTGCAATGTTAATGCAAACACATGCAATTGCGGGTTGTATTGTTTTGGAACGCGTTCGTTCTTTTGCTTATTACACAAGCGTTTAAATAATTCGTTAGACCCACCTAAGGTGAATAGCATTTCACTTTGTTCTGCTCCTAATATTCCTTTCCGTCGTAGTGTATCCAAAATGCATTTCAGTGTTGCAACTTGCTTGTCACGTCGATGAACTGCTTGTTGTAATCCTTGTATTTGTTTATCATATTTTTCTATCTCAGAGGCCTCGGCGCTAGGCCCGCCTAGACGTATCGGAGCTTCGTAGCATACGCGCGCCATACCATCTAATTGTAGTTAGCACCGGCTCTTATCGTTAGCCAAATTCTACGAGCTCTGCACTGCCGCGACGACAGCGAAGCCATCTGAATTTACCGTTGGGTATCACTGCCTCTTAAAATGTCAACGATTTCGAATTTCTTTTTCCCATCATAAATATCTATTTGCTCACCCCGTTCAGTTAGTGATCATTTTTAGTTGTATTTGCAGCTCGCTGTACGGTTCACGAAACCTAGTTCAAATTAAAAGCTAATTCTTATCGTATTAAATAATAGATAATATTCCGAGTTTCGTGTAGGTATATCCACTGATCTAAAAAATTTAAGCAATTTTAATTGGGTTCATTTGTATTCATCGTACAGGGTTAAGAAAAAACAATGTGAAACCTAAAATCTCTTCTTTAACATCCTTTGAGAGTTTTTTTTTCTTTTGTTTGAGATCCTACAAAGTCACATATCAAAAAGTAATAAATACAAAAAAAAAATTTGCAATTTCTTCTAACTTTGACTGTCATCTTTTAGCAAGCGATTCTAGTTCATATTTTCTAATTGAATTGAAAAGTTGAATTGAATGTTTCTGATACAATATTCGTTGTCATACGAGTTTGTATCACTGAGTTATGGCTATTAGAATCAAAATTTGTACTCTTTCCTTCAAAGTTCAAGGGCTCCTAAAGAAACAGGCTTAGAGAAATTTGTAAATATCAAAAATAAAATTAAGGCTCTAAGCTTTTGAAGGGTTTCATTAGAATAGAAGTTCTGTTTTTATTCAAAGTTCCATTCAGGAACGACCCGGAAAAACTTTGTTCATTCTCTTTTATCTACACGTGACCAAAAAGTGTGCATTTCAAGACTTATAAAAGTTCATTACCGACTCTATACGCTCATCTTTCACCGAGATATCGATGGTTAAGCTCTTGCATAACCAACATTAATCATTATCGAACAATAAGCCATACCACAGGATACCCCTTCGGAGGATTTGCCCGGTCGGTTTTACGCCTCGCTGTGTAGTCTGTCGATTGTCTTTCGTCTGTGACACACGTATCGGTGTGTCAACTTGTCTTTCTGTCTATCAAAAAATTTGTTTAAATAACAAAATCACGTGTTGCCACTACCTATGCCTGCAAAAGAAATAGTTTAACGGAAAGCCATATTTATATTCAAATACTGACTATACATACAGATAACAAAAATCGACAGAAAAGACACCGATGCGTAACTTTGACGTAGCAAACCCTCCCAAGGCGTACCCCTTGGCATGTACCGTGTCTTAAATGTTAGCGATGTAAGAGCTTGGTCAGCGATATAGCGGTGAAAAACTATTGTATCGAGTCAATAAAAAGCCATTTTGAAGCTTGAAGTTTTTACTCTGAACATGGACAAATAAAAGAGCTAAACAAAGCTTTTCCGGGTAATTTGTGAATAGAAGTCTGATGACCAATTTAGGGATAAATTCGATTCTTTTGTACGACCCTCTAATGAATAATAATAAAATTGTATCCTCTATTCCATCAGAATCATTTAAAGGCTTAGAGCCTCAGCTTCTTTTTCGATTTTCGAAACTTTCTGTAGGCCTATTTCTATAGGAGATACTGAACTTTGAAACAAAAAGTACATCTGTTTCAAGTAGCCATAAGTGAGTGAAAAAAATCGTATCACAAGAAATAAAACATTATATTATTACCCAAATTAACAAATTTCTAAGTCGATTAAAAAAGTTGAGGTAATATTTTTTCTTAAGAAAAGCTAGACAAAGAAAATTTGAGGAGGTTTTTTTGCATTAGTTTTTAATCTATGACTTTATAAAATCTCAATGAAAAATAAATCCCAACACAACCAAAATTACACACTGTCAACAATTTAGAATTTTGTTAGGGCTAAACAAATTCTTTGATTTTGTTTAGCGTTGTAAATCGCTAAAGTAATGAGCGTTGGTGAGTGCATCTTACGACATTCCATGCTCCGTTAGTAATGCTGACGCTATTCATATGTCGTGCTCCAGTAAATATATCTTTGCTAAAACCACCTCACCTTCGATGAAAAAACTAATTTGTAATTGTCTCACAATATATTGGAAGCATTACTGCTTTTCAAAAATTCGGCAAAATTGTAGTATAGAACAATTTTATAAAAACATCTATTTAAAACAGTTTTAAGAATTGCGTTAATTACTTATTCCATGATTCAATTTAATTATCACGCTTTTATTATTATTATTATCTGCATTTAATTTTTAGAATACGTTTACGGCGTGGATCAAGATCTACAAGCAAGAGCACGAGCTGCTGTCGAGGCTGAAAGACACGCAATTCAATCGAGATCCTGGTAAGACCATCGGAATAAGGCGTATCAAACAAATGCATAAAGTTTTTAAAAAATACCTGACCGTTTTTTATTTCAATCAACACGATCATGGTGATCAAGAGTCGATTTATCAAAGTCGAACCAAGACGCGTCGATACATTATCGCGAAAAATTTCGAATAATTTAATTCTTGACGACATCCTGAGAGTTTCTTTTCATTCATATCTAACATATCGTCAAATAATGCGAACAAAAATTCCTTAAAGTTTTTTCGCCTAGGATTGACGTATACCTTTATAAAAGAAAATTAGCACATATTTTCGATTGCAACGCGTACTACCATAATTACGTGCTAATAAGTGATTATTAGAGCCGAAAAGTGATTAATCTATTATTTCGAAATAGTGTACGGTCTATATATATGAGGTATTCCACGGGAAATCGGCCATCAAACTTTTTCGCCATTCTTTTTTGAGTTATGAATTTTTGAAAAATAGAAAGAAAAAAATTCGAATGCAAATAATTCCAGAAGAAGACATTTTTAGTAATATTATAAGTGCGGATAATTATATACGGATATAAACGGATAATTATATCCGTCCTGAACTGCTTTTTGAGAAACGGATCACAAAAAAATTATTTACAAATTTCTCGATGCTTTTTTTTAATGAAACAAAAAAAATCAAGTATGATATTACCGATTTTTTTCAATTTTTTTCCAAATTCCTCTTGCGATTTCGAAAAAAGCTAGACTAGTTTCATCGTGGAATCTCGATATTTACTATTATTTTGAATATTTTTAAAATTATGGGTGGATCGAAGTTTCAATGAAAGTCAATGAATATAGTAAGAGATTGAGATAGAAACCATTTATTCTTGACAATAATAACTTTATTCATGTTTTTGTTCACTTTATGCTTCAAGATTTTGAATGATTCAAATTTTTCTGAAGATGAACAAATTTTCAACTCAACACTTACGGCCACATGCTCGTAAGTATTGAGTAACGTGGAAACGCAACAGCATTGCCATGGCGAATACGTGACGGACACCCAGTAGGTACTGCTCAAAATGGCGAAGCGGCTGCCGCTGGCAAGCCCCATTTTCAAACACGTCAATTTTCATATGCACAGCTTCAGTCATGCATTTATTGTTGTTGTATTGGAAATAATACGCGCGGTGTTTCGGATGAAAAAGATTTAATCGGATTACAAATATGTGGATGAGAAAACACGTTTTTGGTTGCGTCGTCGTTTCTCACTTTCTATCGAACCAGTAGTGAGCTCAAAAAAAACTCTACAGTATAGACATACATATTTCGACCCATGGGGTCTATATCGATATACCTAACCAAATACAATATGGCGGCTGGCGCCAGGTTTAAACCAAGAAAAATATTACCTTATGAAATAAACGCATGATATGCTTTTAACATTTATGATAAAGCAAATAGAAGAAGGTCGTTATATGGTCAAGTATGATCAGAGATCAAGGAGGAGGTCAGCAACGCTCGACATAAGTTGAAGCCTCCAGAATTTGTTCTGAGACATCTGTGGCTAAAGTGTGAACTATTTTGTACCCACGTTAAGTTAGACACAAGTTGGTCGAGTATTTCCGCGAATGGGACCGACTGTGCAATGATGGAATATGCCATGAAGACTGGAAACCAGGAGGACGAACTCGTGCCAAAATCAGTGGTGGAGATGAGGCAAGAAGTGGCGACCAATAACTTCCCCCACTCTTGCGCTTCATTAGTCCTCTCTGTCGCACATAGTCGTTCCTTTGTCAATTCGTAACTGCGTTGCCAATGACTACCTTAAGAAACAAAAAGGAAGGAAAAAGAATTTCAAAAACGCGTGAAATTGGTCCGCGCAAAAAAACATAAATTCAAACATAGTAAAACCGGCACAAGAAAAGAAAAAAACAGCTCATAGGTCATGTAAATAATGCTCAAAAATAGGTATAATATATGCAATAAGTGTTATGCATAGCTGTTATAATATATACTAGAGGATATATGTATTACAAAATAAATATAAATAGAACGTATCAATTTGTTTATGAATCTCATGCATTTATTAATTCTATGATATATATTTCCAAAAAATCATACGTTTATATAATTGATAGAGTGTTAAAACTTTATAAATTATCAGAAATATTCCGATACAAATGTGGCATTATTAACACATGGTACTTTTCGCCAATATGATTTCACATTTCATATGTAATTTGGTTATATATGTATAATGTCATTATAAAACATTTTTTCGAATACAGTTTTTTAAATTTTATACTTCGAAAAATGATAAGAGGTCGCAAACACAAATGAAATCCGGCTACAGACGCAAAGTAAGAAGACTTTATTTAGAGAGGAAAGAGAACCGATATCAGAATAACATATTTTGTGGCTTGTACATGGTTCGAGGACGAATTCCGACTGACTATTGCCCGTGAGTCGTACAAAAGGTATTAACTGCCTACGATCCAGCTATAAACACTCTTAACGGGCATCATGCACACATACACACACTTTAGTTCGTTATAAGAATACCCGCGCCCAATCAACGGCGAATTTTGACTATTTCTAACACGCCTTCTTCAAATTCGACGTTTTCGCGCAGTTAATAAACACTCATTCCAATGTTCAACATGTGTTTGAAATGCGCTGGCCCCGGTAACGATTTGGTTAGCATGTCCGCAGGCGTTTCCTCAGTGGGTGTGTGTATTAACTCCAGTATCTTTTCTTGAAGCGCTTGACGAACAAAATGATATCTTGTTGCTATGTGTTTTGTCCTTGAATGGTATACCGCATTTTCAGCTATTGCTTTGGCTCCACAATTGTCGGTACCAATCGTTACACATGACAACTCTGGCATTTTCATATCAATCATTAAATTTCTTAAATATACTGCTTCTCGCGCCGCCTCTGACAGCGCTACGTATTCGGCTTCCGTTGTTGAGATCGCGACAGTCTTCTGCTTACAAGACCGCCAGGTGATCGCTGCACCGCTCAATACAAACAAATATCCCGTATACGATATTCTATCTCGGACATCTGCCGCGTGATCCGCATCTGAGAAACCAATTATCTTGAACTTATTTTTCTTGTACACAAGCCCTTGCTTGTGTGTACCTCTAAGGTATCGCAGCACACGCTTCGCTGCTACCCAATGTTCTTCGCTGTACTTTACATTGAATTGCGCTAATCTATTCACAGTGAATGCAATGTCCGGCCTCGTAGCAACGGCCAAGTACATTAAGGAACCTATTAGCTGCCTATACGGTATTTCTTTTTGATTCTCGCCCTTTTTCGGCACTCCGATTGGCAGATTTGCTCGCGGTTCACTCGGTGTGTTCACGGGTTTCGACTCATCCATACCAAACTTTTTCAGTAAGTCCTTCACATACCCGGTTTGACTTAACTTAATTTCACCATTCCTTTGTTCGATTTCAATGCCGAGACAACAACTTGCAAGACCCAAATCTTTGATGTCGAACACTTTACTCAGTCTCGTTCGAATTTCTCGCAATCTTTTCTCGCTATTTGACGCGTACAGAATATCGTCAACGTAAACGACAACAAATGTGCGCTCGCTCCCATTCGTGTTATAATACAGGCACGTATCATTCGCTGCGGGTTTTAAATACAAATTTCTAAGTCCTTTGTCCAGTTTCCTATTCCACTGACGACCGGCTTGGCGTAAGCCATACAGTGCTTTATTCAACCTACATACCTTTTCACCCTCTTGTAATTCGCGAATCATTTTACGAGCTTTGTTGCCTACTTCACCATTTTTGTCTTTTCGCGCTAGTCCATTTAACGCTTCTACTATGTATTCCGGTGTCTCCATGAAGATCTCCTCGTCCAGCTCCCCGTTCAGGTAGGCAGCAACCACGTCCAATTGAAAAACTTGGAGGTTCTCCCTTGCTGCTAAAGCCATTAATAATTTTACAGAATCTAAGCGGGCCACAGGCGCGAGTAAATCCACGTGCGACAACTCTCGCCTTTTTGCGCTCTGAGCTTCCGTCCGGCTTCGTTTTATTCCGCAATACAATTCTGCACGTGATGACCTTTTTGTCTTTGGGTCGCACCACCAGTGTCCATGTATCGTGCTTGACTAACGCTTTTACTTCTTCGGCAATTGCCTGTAACCACTCTTGAGATTCGAGGCCGTTCATTGCGCTTTTTACCGACATATCGACCAGATTCGCCATCTCTAGCGCTTGAATGTCGTTATCTGCAGTGTCCACGAACACTTCATTTTCGGACTCATCTTCATTCTCTTTGTCATCTGACTCTTCGTTGCGCGCTCTTGATTCCGTTGAAGCCGATCTCGTTTGATACATTTTTCTCGGTCTTCCTCTACTGCCTAAGCGCAATAGCCTTGGCCTACCTCCTCCTCGTTTAGCAGTCAGCGTCGCCGACGAACTCATTGGTGAGTTTACGATAATCTGCGGTACCGACGAAACTTCTTTCCTTGCCGGTTGCTCATTATCTTCGTTGGGTTTTATTTCAAATTCCACTCTGCTATTGTCTGTGTCCTCGTCGAATCGTTCGGTCAACTTGTTGACACCTTTTTCAGTGAATTGTTCCATCACTCCGTCCTCGACGAATCTCACGTCCCGTGTTATCACAACTTTGTTGTCTTGACGAACGTACACTCGATACCCTTTCAACTCCTCGGAGTATCCCACTAGGACGCCTTCTTTAGCCTTGGGTTCACATTTACCCCTACCAGGTTCCTTCTGTAGCACGTACGCCTTCGCTCCGTACGCTCTGAGATTACTCAGATCCGGTACACTTTTATACCAGTACTCATACGGAGTATGACCTCCCAAACTCACTGTCGGACATCTGTTTCGTAAATAATTCGATGAGGCAAGCACTTCAGCCCAAAAGACGTTACTGAGTCCTGTTTGCACTCGTAAACATCGCGCCATCTCTACCAGAGTGCGATTCATACGCTCGGCAATACCGTTCTGTTGCGGTGTGTGCGCCACAGTCAACCGTCGAGATATACCATTTTCTTTTAGAAATTTATCGAATTCATGATTACAATACTCTTGCCCATTGTCCGTCATCAGGCACTTTATTCGTTTACCCGTCTGATTTTCAACTCGCGCTTTGTATTCCTTGAACGCTTTAAACACGTCACTTTTATTTCTCAGAAATATCGCCTCACACCATCGACTGTAATCGTCTATAAATGTGACAAAATATTTTGATCGTCTAAATGACTCCGTTCTGGCAGGCCCCCATACATCAGAGTGTATTATGCTCAATACATCTGAACTTCTCTGGGATCTCTTTGGAAATGGTAACGCGGTCAATTTCCCGCGCATACATACGTCACATGTTCGTGACAGTTTCTCACCCCGAATGTTTATTCCTGTTGCTAGGCCACTCTTCGATAGATTGAGCACATCTCTCACATTTAAATGTCCAAGTCTACGATGCCACACATCTACACTCACAGCGCTACTGTTCACGAGATTTGCTTGCTCCAAATTCTCACAGAAGTAATAGAGATTTTCTTCGCGCTCAGCGACAAGTTTTGTTTTTCCGTCTTTTCCGCGCACTGTTGCTCTATTTTTCTCAAACAGAACAGTGTGTCCATGATCTGTGATTTTTGCCACTGACAGTAAATTCGTGCGCAACTCTTTCACTAGCAACACATCGTTGAGTTTCACGGACTCTTCTCGGTCACCGTCTGTTGTCACAACACTGGCTGTTCCCCGCGCGTTAATGTCGATTTGGATATTACTGGCCAATAACAACTTTTTCTTCTTCGTACTCGTACTTTCTCGAAGAATGTTTTCATCGTTACATATATGCGATGTACATCCACTATCCAAACACCAGCGTCTCACACAAGCACTGTCTTTCACCCCTAACAGCTCCTCTAGCGCTATACTTTGGAATGCCGTTCCAGCCACTTCGACTTTCGACAACGACTCACGCTTCGAATTATCTTGTGAACCTTTTTCAGGGCACTCGGCGGTTTTATGACCGACACCGTGACATCTAAAACACTTGAATCGAACGTTTTTATTTTCTCCCATTTTATTTTCCGTCATTTGGTGGGAGCCGCCATTTCTTCTTCCACCTCGGCCATTTTGCCATTTCGCTCTGCCTCTTTGTACCCACATAGTTTCTGCCGCTTCGTCGGTTTGCTGTTGCTTTGTCGAGTCGAATTCTTCTAGAACTTTCGTTCGAATTACTTCTGGACTCGGCACTGAATCTCGCGACTCTATCGAGCATTTCAATACACCGAAGCTCGGTGGAAAGCTATTTACCAACATGTATGACAACAACTCAGGATTTATAGGGATTTCCATCGATTCCAACTGCGCTGTAACGTCGAAGAACTCCATTAACTGCGTCCGGAGATCGTCAGATTCGGACATCTTGAACGATGATATGCGCTTCAGCAGACTTGCCTTCTTGACTGGACCTGTCGATGCAAACTCAGATTTTAATCTGTGCCATACTTCGGTTGCCGTAGTCAACCCTCTTATTAATCGCAGCAGACTAGGATCCATTGCGATTATTAAGTCCGCTTTTGCTCTGGCGTCTTCATCGTGCCATTTTTCTTGCGCTTTCCTGGACTGTTCTTCATCCGCTCCCGCTCTCAGCTTTGGCCTCGGTATCTTGCCGCACACATGCTTCCAAGTACCATTTTTCACAGCCACAGCTTCCATTTGCACAGACCAACTGTCGTAGTTGTCCTTGTTAAGCGGTTTTATATTAAACGTTGACGATGCCATCTTGGAATCACCTGAGCCTTTTCACTTCGTACTCTCCCGCGCCTTTCTAACACTCGACTCTTCGAGACTTTTCCGCGCGTTTTATTTTCTAGCGCCGTTTCACTTTTTCCGCGATTGGACTGACACGTGTCTGGGCCCATAACCTGATAAGAGGTCGCAGACACAAATGAAATCCGGCTACAGACGCAAAGTAAGAAGACTTTATTTAGAGAGGAAAGAGAACCGATATCAGAATAACATATTTTGTGGCTTGTACATGGTTCGAGGACGAATTCCGACTGACTATTGCCCGTGAGTCGTACAAAAGGTCTTAACTGCCTACGATCCAGCTATAAACACTCTTAACGGGCATCATGCACACATGCACACGCTTTAGTTCGCTATAAGAATACTCGCGCCCAATCAACGGCAAATTTTGACTATTTCTAACAAAACAGAAAGCACGCTTTCGTTAAAAATTTTAAGCATTCTAATGCATCGGTTTCAGAAGTTGGCGAATTCCACTGCATCCAGGTTAATTCCTCGTTGCGATGATAAACTTTTACACGCATATTAACGTCGAGAGTAACTATCAAGAAGGTAGCGAGGTCATCTTCTGATCGAATGAATGCGATGCAATGATTTTGTACGATCATACTCCAATCCATAGCTGGCATTTCAATATTCTTGGAGTTTTTCTTTACACGCAGAAACAAACTGCTTTCCTCGGAATCATACATATTTTAGTACACGTTATTATTCCAATGAAGACGGAAATGTGCCTTTAAAGCGCCTTCAAACGTTAATAATATTCCGTGAATAAAACAATTTACTGGTTGTATACAATATAGTATTTGCCTATAAACAAGTTATATCGTTCATTTAATGACCATCATGTTCTTTTTACAACTTACATTCTGTTTTATTATTCCTTCTTATGGATGTTCTTAAAAGTGATGATTTCTCTTTTACATTATTTATTGCAAGACTGTAAGACCGTCTTGTCTTCTTGCAAGTGCTTGCAACTGACAACACTGCGATAAGGTCATAGCTCTCCACCAATGTGTGCAATGCGCGCATGCGCAAACTTTCGTCCGATGTGCAATGCCACTGCACATCGTACCAAGAGCCGAGGACATTTTTTGACACACCCCCACCACGCCAGTTCGTCCTCCTGGTTTCTAGTCTTCTTGAGACAGGTTGTGAAATGATAACATATGTTATTATTGCACAGTCGATCTCATTTACGGAAACTCCGGACCAAATTGCGGCCTACTTAACGTGGATACAAAAACTGTCGCAGAACAAATTCTCGAGGTTTCAACTTTTGTCGAGCATTGCTGATCTCCCCCCTAATCTCTAGATATGATATAACAAATGAAGTATGAATAATGAAAATCTCATTGTGAACATTTTTTCATCTTCAGAAAAATTCGAATCATTCACAATCTTGAGCGTAAAATAAAAACATGAATAAAGTCATTTAGGCCGGTCAAACCAGAGGTTCGGATCTCAAACCTCAAATTTTCGGAGCTACAGATTGAAATTTAGAGGGTATACGTAATTTTTAATTCTAAACAAGTTTTTCGTCTTAGTAATTTTCGAGAAAATTGTGCGTTCGCGAGAAAAAAATTAAAAACTAAAAAAAAGAGGGGTTCGGGAGTGGTTTTTGACCTCCCATGGCTGTGATTTTTCGATTTTCCGAAAAATTCAAATGCACGATGTTAGATAATTTAATTTCGCACAAAAAAGTCCGCGGTAGCACTAGTCTATCTGTAAAAGGGGGGTGGTGAAAATTGTTCAAAGTTTTTTTTTCGGCGCGCGGGTTTTTGCTGACAAAATCAACCGCGTTTCGACCACGTTTCGTTACACGCTTTACCGCGTTTCAAGTACGTGCAAAGGGCGTTTTGAAACACGCTAAAGCACGTGAGAAGCGTGTGAATTCGTACACAACCACGTTTCAGTTACACACTTTACTGTGTACCAAGCGCGTTTCAGAACGCGCGTTGTCCTCACTTTACCGCGTACGCGGTACGCGCTTGGCACACGCTTGAAACGCGGTAAAGCGTGTAACGAAACGTGTTTGAAACACGCTTGGTACGTACTTTACCGCGTACACGGTACGCGCTCGGCACGCACTTGAAACGCGGTAAAGCGTGTAACGAAACGTGGTTGAAACGTGCTTTGCACGTAGTAATTGTCTGGTCTGAAACACGCTTATCACACGCTTGGTACACGCTTTCGGACTACTCTTAAATAAACATCATCCCCAAGATAATATTGTAATAAAACACTGTAATATAATAAGCTGTAAATAGACATAATATAGATATAAGATAGACATAAACCATAGAGACTTTATCCTTTTCGGGATAGTGGGTTGACTCGTGCTTTTCATCGCGGTCGAGAGACTGATTATTTCGGCAAAGCGCTCGCGTTTATAATCCCAATGGGGCGTCACTTTGCATGCGAGAAACGCGGGATAGCCATGCGCTACCTAGCGGCCGCGAGTAATACAAAAACCACGTGACAACCGCGTTTCGGAACGCGGTTGAAACGTACTATTCTGGGGGAGAAGTCTGTGTCGGCGGTACGCGAAAAAGTACGTTTCAACCGTGTAACGAAACGCGGTTGAAACGCACTATTCTGTGGGAGAAGACTGTTCCGGCGGCACGCGAAAAAGTACGTTTCAACCGTGTAACGCGAAACGCGGTTGAAACGCACTATTCTGTGGGAGAAGTCTGTGCCGGCAGCACGCGAAAAAGTACGTTTAAACCGTGTAACGAAACGCGGTTTAAACGCACTATTCTGTGGGAGAAGTCTGTGCCAGCGGCACGCGAAAAAGTATGTTTCAACCGTGTAACGCGAAACGCGGTTGAAACGCACTATTCTGCGGGCAAAGTCCGGGTCGACGGTACGCGAAAAAGAACGTTTCAACTGTGTAACGAAACGCGGTTGAAACGCGCTATTCTGCAGCCAAAGTCCGGGTCGACGGCACGCAAAAAAGAACGTTTCAACCGTGTAACGAAACGCGCTTGAAACGCACTATTCTGCAGCCAAAATACGTTTCAAGTGTGTTCCCTCAACGAAACGTACTTGAAACGGACTTGGCACACACTTGAAACGTACTTTTCCGTGGCAGGTTTTTGTCAGGGCATGGTCAAGTCGCGTCTCGTTAAAAAATTCATAGAAAATCAAATAATTTGAAAATAATTTTTTTAATACGGCAGTTATCTGTAGAATCGTTTGTTTTATAATTTTTGTGAAAAAAAAAATTCTATGGTTATTTATACCCGTTGTATCACAGTTTCAATATTTGAAACGGCCTTTTTTGGGTGTTCCCATAAACGAAAAATTTTTTAGCCTAAATATTTAACAAACCTACTTTATAACGAAAAATAAAGTTCCTTGAAAATTTCTCGTCACTATCACCGTTTACGCGGTAATAATTATTTTAACACGCGACGCGAGAGACAAAATTTTTAAACCCGCGCCGCTGTATAGACAGAGAAAGACGGCATTCCTCGAGTCCGATGCACTGTGAGTAAGAGAGAGATAAGCGATTGTCTTTCTCTGTCTATACAGCGGCGCGGGTTTAAAAATTTTGTCTCTCGCGTCGCGTGTTAAAATAATTATTACCGCGTAAACGGTGATAGTGACGAGAAACTTTCAAGGAACTTTATTTTTCGTTATAAAGTAGGTTTGTTAAATATTTAGGCTAAAATTTTTTTCGTTTATGGGAACACCCAAAAAAAGCCGTTTCAAATATTGAAACTGTGATGAAACGGGTATAAATAACCATAGAATTTTTTTTTCACGAAAATTATAAAACAAACGATTCTACAGATAACTGCCGTGTTAAAAAAATTATTTTCAAGTTATTTGATTTTCTATGAATTTTTTAACGAGACACGACTTGACCAAAAATCCGCGCGCCGAAAAAAAAACTTTGAACTATTTTCACCACCCCCCTTTTACAGATAGACTAGTGCTACCGTGGACTTTTTTGTGCGAAATTAAATTATCTAACATCGTGCAGTTGAATTTTTCGGAAAATCGAAAATTTACAGCCGTGGGAGGTCAAAAAACTCTCCCGACCCCCTCTTTTTTTAGTTTTTAATTTTTTTCTCGCGAACGCACAATTTTCTCGAAAATTACTAAGATGAAAAACTCGTTTAGAATTAAAAATTACGTATACCCTCTAAATTTCAATCTGTAGCTCCGAAAATTTGAGGTTTGTGATTCGAACCTCTGGTTTGACCGGCCTAATTATTGTCAAGAATAAATGGTTTCAATCTCAATCTCTTACTATATTCATTGACTTTCATTAAAATTTCGTTCTTCCCATAATTTTCAAATATTGAAAAAAATAGTAAATATTGAGATTCCACGATGAAACTAGTCTAGATTTTTTCGAAATCGCACGAGAAATTTGGAAAACAATTGAAAAAAAATCGGTAACGTCATACTTGATTTCTTTTTATTCTATTAAAAAGAAGCATCGAGAAATTTGTAAATAATTTTTTTGTGATTCGTTTCTCAAAAAGCAGTTCAGGGCGGATAATTAGCCGCACTTATAATATTACTAAAAATGTCTTGTTCCGGACTTATTTGCATTCGAATTTTTTTTTCGGAATTTTCAAAAATTTATAACTAAAAAAATAGCGGGAAAAATCAAAAAATTTCATGCCTTGCTTTTTTCAGTCAGTACTCGGCGCGCTCGGCAAAATTCAGAGCAGTCAATACGCGACAAATAAAAATGACTGCGTAATAAAATAATAATAACTGACTGCTCTGAATCTTGCGATCCCAAATGTAACGCCCTAAACTGTGCTATATCTACGGCTAGGGCGGAGAGTGGGCGGCTCCAACGCTTCTTGGCGCGCTCTAATTGGACCAACTTTAAAAATTCATATCTCGTAAATTATTAAAAATATCGCTAATGTATATTGCAACTTTTTTTGTAATGATTATATCTGCACCGAAATCCCGTTTGAGAAACCTTACGAAATTCACCCTGTATATATATACAGGATGAATTCCGTAACGTTTCTCAAACGGGGTTTTGGTGCAGATGAGATTATTACAAACAAAAGTTGCAAATATACATTGGGGATATTTTTAATAGTTTACGAGATATGAATATTTAAAGTTGATCCAATCAGAGCGCGCCGAGAAGCGTTGGAGCCGCCCACTCTCCGCCCTAGCCGTAGATATATCACAATTTAGGGCGTTACATTTGGGATTGCAAAATTTAGAGCAGTCAATTATTATTATTTTATTACGCAGTCATTTTTATTTGTCGGGCATTGACTGCTCTGAATTTTGCCGAGCGCGGAAAGAAGCGTTGGAGCGGTCTACTCTCTGTCCTAGCCATAGAGATAGATCAGTGTATCAAGGATAGACTGCCGGGGGGAGGGGGGTGTGGGGTGTAGTCCATTGAACAGTTACATTTGGGATTGCAGCATTCAGAATAGTCATTTTATTTATTATTTTATAATGCTGCCATTTTTATTTCTCGTTCAAACTATTCGTCGCACAAAAAGTTTGTAAAAACATTTCTTGTTGCAAATTAAACTCTCTAAAATTTTGCTACTGTAACTTTTAGTAACTGTTCACTGATAACTGTAACTGATCCCCCTAAGGGAATACACTCATTTTACATATAGCTGTTTTCCCTTATGGGGATCATTTTGTACCACCTTCCCCTACATATTTTTCAGAACGAAAACGGGTATCGATCGAGAAGTAGTATATCGTATTCACAAGATTTTAGAGGATTACAAGAACGTGAAATACTTAGCCGCTACAAACATAGTTTTTCACCACACTTTATGTATTGTCTATGGGAGAGTATTCAATCATTAAAGAAAATTTAATTGTTTCTTTAATTCTTTAAGATTTTATTACATAGAAATTAATAAAGATATTAAAACGAGGTTTTTTATTTTGTGCTATGCACTTTGCAGTGTGAATTAAAAAATGTCACATTCCGCAAATAACGTTGAACGGTTATAAATATAGTACATTGATATTGCTTGTTAATACTAAAAAAACACAAAATAAAATTTAAAAAACTTCGTTTTAATGCCTCTGTTAGTTCTCTGGTAATAAGATTCCGTTGTAATTATTTGGCCGTGGACGTGCGTCAAGCGTGATTCTTCTTTTAATACACTATTGATTGCGATAGATTTTTAGTAATTTATTTATGATAGTTTCCAGCAAGGATCCGATCAAACACGACAAGTCTTTACATATTTTATTATTACTTTTACGATTAAATATTGTTCTTGTAGGAGATACTAAAGAATGATATCATTTCTTTCGGATTCGATAGAAAGAAGTGATGGATTACAATGGAAATCAAACATCCCATTGTATCATTTTCTCTATTTCAATTTTTTATTCAGATATTTTTGATGTATTAATTAATTTCTAATTGGAATTGTTGTATTTAGTACTGAATAGTTAGATAAAAAAGTGGAAAATATCTACAAAACGGATGGGCAAGACAAATTTTTTGTGTCTTTTCTCCGCCATTTTTGAGTTTAACTATCTTGTACTAATTCACGAATTTGGCGGCCATAGAGACGAAAGTCTTGGCGCGATACGGCGCGGCACGGGGAGACGCGCGCGTGGTTCGGTGATCAAGCGGCGAGTGTGGGCAGCGACGGGCACCCCCTCCTTCCTCGCCGCCGCGCCAGTAGCGAATGATTGATAGACTGTGCTGTCTCTACGGCTAGGGCGGAAAACGGGCGGCTCCTACGCTTCTCCGCGCGCTCTGATTAGACCAATTAAAAAAATTTATATCTCGTAAAGTATTAAAAATATCCCTAATGTTTATTTGCAACTTTTATTTGTAACTTTTGGTTGCAACTTTTATTTGTAACTTTTGGTGGCAACTTTTGTTTGTCCCATCTACCCCAGAATAAATGGTGCTATACTTAATGAGATTCACCCTGTATATATGTTCTTTTCGCTATATACAGGGTGAATTGTAATGGGTGGAAACCACTTTTTCATAGTATTTACCATGCGTGGCGAATTACCGACTGCAACTAGAGTGCTTGACAGCTCTAGAGATGGCAGCAGCTTAGTGACAGGAAACTATGTTCATACAGTTGCCGTGGTCCTCCTAAATAAAATAAAATATATATTTTCATGCACCTCCTCCGATTTCGATGAAATTTGGTATGATTGTAGAATGGACAAAAATAGCCGAAACGTATTTATTTATACGTGCTGATTCCAATATTTAAGGTGTTAACGGAACCCTCGAAACTCGGGGAGTTTTTCGTTCTTCGTCGATAACATACGAGATATGAAAAAATTTCAAATTGCAACAACGTTTATTTTTTCGCGTACCATAGACTGGATACCAGAATGGTGCAGATAGCAACAAATCTCATATTGTTTATTGCAAATTTGTAATTTTTTCATACGTATCTCCGAGAGTGTTTAACCGATTGGGATGAAAATTAGCATAAAGGTAGAGGATGAAAAAATAAAGTTGACGGGTTTTCTATTTTTTCGATATCTCATAATTAAGGGGTTGAATCTGCCCCTCGATTTTTTAGTCAATTGCATCGTATGATCGGGTAGCTTTTTGCCATTCCGGGTTAAATTTACATTAATATAAGTTCGTTTGAATACACGAATACATATTTGTAAATTCCACTCACCCCCTCCCCCAACCATCCCCCTCGCGTACGTTCAAAGTTCTTACCGTGTGGCATGGACGAAAATTTGTAGAAATAAAAATGGGATGAAATGGAAATGCAATGAGTCGAAATAGTCTGTACAAATTTATCAGATCATACGATGCAATTGACTAAAAAATCGAGGGGCAGTTTCAACCCCTTAATTATGAGATAGCGAAAAAATAACAAACCCGTCAACTTTATTTTTTCATTCTCTACCTTTATACTAATTTGCATCCCAATCGGTTAAAAACTCTCAGAGATACGTATGAAAAAATTACAAATTTGCAATAAATAATAAGAGATTTGTTGCTATCTGCACCATTCTGATATCAAGTGTATAGTACGCGAAAAAATAAACGTTGTTACAATTTGAAATTTTTCATATCTTGTATTATTATCCATTCTACAAGCATACCAAATTTCATCGAAATCGGGGAAGATGCATGAATATAGTTGCCTGTGTGGGGATTCACGTCTGCTTACTCGTTCTCCTCACACAATTAATTAACTGCCACGTGCAAATATATTTAATCTTTATTTGAACAACTCCTATCTACAGTTATCACAGAATTCTCTTAGTACGTAAGTCGCTGCCATGTAGCGGCAAGGCTCTCTCTGCTCTTATGACTCGACGAACCTGATTGGTCGTCGGCACACCGAGCGTCAGTCATCGAGTATGCGCGACATAGACGTCCGACTCGGCGCTGTCGGTAACGTCGGTAATTGGGGGAGCTAGGCTCCACAGTACTCCCCCTTTAGTGACGGAGTATCTATTTTAACTAATGCTATTATTGTTATTATTATTCTCCTCGACTAGTAGGCGGAGATCAGTCTCATGGAAATTGCGTTTTGTATTCGGACACGCTTCCTAGGGCCGCTATAAGTTCGGCGTGTAGATTCCGAACTTGAGGGTGTAGCTGGCCGTGCGGAACCCGTTGCTGCTTCAGTTGTCGATCCTGTTAACATCGAAGAAGGTGCTGGCGACGACGCTGGTGGTTCGCTGGTTGTAGCACCCGGTGAACCCGATGGTGGATCGCCTGCGCCCGCGCGGGGCATGTGTGCTGGCTTAAGGCGCTCGATGTTCACTTTTGTGGCTCTTGCGTTGATTTCAACCGTGTAAACCCGGTCTGATGGCCTGTCTATGACTTTGTGCGGGCCTGAGTAAGGCTGGTCGAGGCCTTTTATTGCTGCCTCTTGGCGGAGGAATACGTGCGTACACGTTCCCAACTCTCTGTAACTGAAAATGCGTTTTTTACAGTGATGGTTGGCGGGTACCGGTTTCAAGTTGCGCATTTGCACCCGGAACTCCTCTAGGAAGATGTGCGGATCCACAGGGGAGTCTTCGTGGGTGAAGAATTCCCCTGGTATCCTTAGGGTTGTCCCGTAAAGGTATTCAGCCGGTGACGCTTTTAAGTCCTGTTTGAAGCATGATCGCAACCCCAAAAGTACGACAGGTAGCGCCGTGAGCCAGTCCGACGTCTCGTGGCACATGATGCCCGTTTTCATTGTTCGGTGCCATCGCTCTATCATGCCGTTCGCCGCGGGGTGATAGGGCGTGGTTCTCGTGCATTTAGTTCCGACGAGTTGTGTCATGGCCTTGAACAGTGTGGCCTCGAATTGGGCGCCTTGGTCTGTTGTTACGGTTTTCGGGCAACCGTATCGTGCGACCCAATTCGTAAAGAACGTTCGTGCGACCGTGTCAGCCGTTATCTCCTTAAGCGGTGTGGCTTCTGGCCACCGAGAGAAACGGTCAATCATCGTTAACACGTACCTGTAACCGTCCGCCGGAGGTAGCGGTCCTACGATGTCGACGTGAACATGGTCGAATCTCTGATCCGGCTTCGTGAATGTTTGCGGTTGTACGTGAACGTGCCGGCTGACCTTCGAGCGCTGACATGGCAAGCACGATTTGCACATTTGTACAATGTCCTTTGACATAGACGGCCATACGTATCGTTGACCTATCAGTGTCCGCGATGGTTTTGGTCCAGGATGATTTAATCCATGAAATGCGTCGAAAACTTTCTGACGAAACGCCTTAGGCACGTCAGGCCGGATATCCTCTCGTGTTACGTCGCAATAAATTTCGCGTCGTTGTGAGCCAAAAGTCAGGCGTTGCAATTTTATATTTGTATTATCACTTTGTCGTATGTGTTGCAACTCTTGGTCCGTGGCTTGGGCTTCGGACAATGCATCCAGGTCGATGGTACTGGACAACCGTAACGGTTCTACCGCGTCAATCGCCTCGACTCGCGACAAGGTATCTGCGACGATGTTCTCACATCCTCTCACTGACTCGATCTTCGTCGTGAATTGGCTGATATAGCCTAAGTGGCGTTGTTGCCTCGGCGATGCCTTATCGGCCTTCTGCTGAAACGCGTGCACGAGTGGCTTATGGTCCGTACGGATGCTCACGTCGTTTCCCTCGATCCACGGCCGGAAATGTTTAATGGCGAAGTAGATAGCTGCCAATTCTCGGTCATACGTGCTATAATTGACCTCGGCTGCTGACAACTTCCTCGAAAAGAATGCCACTGGCTGCCAATTGTCGTCCTTTGCCTGTTCCAGTACGGCTCCGATTGCTGTCGCCGATGCATCTGCGGTAATGCGTAGTTTCGCATGTGGAGCAGGGTAGGCAAGCAATGCTGCATTGGCGAGTGCCTGTTTTGCGGCGTCGAAGGCTTCCAGTCCCTCGTTCGTCCATTCTACAGGTCGCAGGTCGTTCTTTTTTACGTCGCCGAGTAACGCGTTCAATGGGGCTTGCGTTTTCGCCGCGTCCTTCATATAGCGACGGTAGAAATTTAGCATCCCCAGAAATCGCCGAAGGGCGACGAGTGTCTTGGGTCGCTCGAAATTTTGCATAGCTTGCACTCGCTCTGGAAGTGGAAGTGAGCCTTCTGGCGAAATCAGGTGCCCGAGGTATTCCAGCGATCGCACCCCGAATGTGCACTTTGCTGGGTTGATGGTCAGCCCGAAATCTCGAAGTCGATCGCATACCAAGCGGAGATGCTCTTCGTGTTGTTTCTCGTTGCTTGACGCCACTAGGAGGTCGTCGAGATAAGCGTGTACGAACTCCAAACCATCTAGCACGTGCCGTATGAATCTCTGGAACGTCTGGGCGGCGTTGCAGAGACCGAAAGGCATGACCAAGAACTCGAACAGACCGATGGGCGTAATTATGGCCGTTTTTGGCACATCCTCCTCGCGGACCGGAATTTGGTGATATGCCCTCACCAGGTCTATCTTTGAAAATATATTTTTTCCATGGAGAAGTGACGTATAGTCCAATATGTGCGCTATCGGGTAGCGGTCCGGAAGGGTTTGAGCGTTAAGGCGCCTATAGTCGCCACATGGTCGCCAATCCCCTTTCTTCTTGGATACCATATGGAGCGGGCTCGCCCATGGGCTTTTTGACGGACGACAGTACTCCAAGTCGACCATCAACTGGAACTCGGTCTTAGCGCATTGTAACATCGGCGAGGTCAGACGACGAGCTCTCTCGTATACCGGTGGGCTCGTTGTCTCAATGTGATGCACTACACTGTGCTTGGCGGGACTTCTCGCTGCATTAGTGGTCATGACTTCCGGATATTCGGCGAGGATGGTCGCGTACTGGTTGCCTTTGTCCATAACGGACACTCCTGTAATCGAGGCTTCACGTATTAGACCTTGAGTTTCCATACCTGTCGTCTCGTCGGTGATTCTCTGGGTTCGGATGCTGATTGCCAGTCCGAACGCGTGCAAAAAATCTGCGCCGATGATACCGTAGGGTATATCCGCGACTATGAATATACATCGGAACTGCCTGCGGAGTCTAAGGTCGAGTTCCAGTGCTGTTTGCCCGTAGGTGCTGATTCTGGTCTGGTTTGCGGCGTACAACATACCGTGCTGATCTCGTTTCCTAAGGAAACGAGTAGCAGGTACCGCGGAGACTTCCGCGCCGGTGTCGACGAGGAAGGTCAGGCCAGTTGTTCGGTCCTGAACAAAGAGTCGGCGGCTCGAACTTGGCCCGTCTGTGCTCGCCGCGTGAACAGACGGTGCACTCAGTTTCCCTGTGCCCACGTACAGGGTTGAGTGCATTTGGTGGCCTTGTCTCCAAACCTCGTGTGATAGTAACAGAGTTGGGTAGCGCCCTGTGATGTTCTGTCCTCCTGGTCTCGGGAGGCTGGTGTGCGCGCCCGTCGTCGCGAGCGAGATGGTGTTCGGCGTCTCTCCTGTCGACGTTGGTTAGGCCCGTCGGTAGTCAACCGCTGCAGTAGTTGAACAATAGTGTCCAACGTCTTACGCATGTCGTCTCGCTCTGGCGAGGGTTGTCGTCGCCGCTCGGGTGTTGGTTGCCGCTGTCTAACCTCTCCGATGTCGGGGATATTCGGTCCTTGTAACGCTTCCCAGACCCTGTCGGCGAGCGTGCCGATAGCTGCATTGTCTAATGCGTCTACCGTCGAAGTGAGTGCCACTCGCAGCTGTTGTGGAAGGTGGTCGATCCAAAGCGTCCGCAATGCGCGGTCATCCAATCGCCCTCGGTTCAGTGACAACATCTCGGCCAATAAGTGTGACGGCTTTTTGTTGCCTAGCTGGGCGCCCTTAATTAGCTGCCGTAGTTTCTGCTCGTCTGAAACCGAAAAACGGTCGAGCAGGGCGGCTTTAAGAGTTTCGTATTTGCGCTCTGACGGTGGGCGTATAATCAAATCCTCGACTGGTGTGAGCGTGTCTATCTCGAGTTTTGACACGAGCACGCCGAATTTCGTGTTATCGTTATATATTCGGTTGCACGTAAACACCACTTCAAGTCGAGCGAACCACAATTCCGGTTTTTTGGTCCAGAACATAGGCATGTGGATTTTCTCGAGGTTAATTGCCTCGCACGCTTGCGCTCCATCCTCTTGATGCGGATTCAATTCGTCCCCTTGATGCGGCATCTCTATGTTTAGTCGAGAAGATTCACCGTGGGTGTCCATTGTTCCCTGGGTTTTTGATGCGTTCGCACGAGTCGGCGAATGTTCGAGAGGCATCCCCCGGGAAAAAGATGGCGTCGTGTAACCGCGTTAGCACGTGGCCACGAGTAGTTCGCTGATCACGTCGGGGTCACCAAATTATGTGGGGATTCACGTCTGCTTACTCGTTCTCCTCACACAATTAATTAACTGCCACGTGCAAATATATTTAATCTTTATTTGAACAACTCCTATTTACAGTTATCACAGAATTCTCTTAGTACGTAAGTCGCTGCCAAGTAGCGGCAAGGCTCTCTCTGCTCTTATGACTCGACGAACCTGATTGGTCGTCGGCACACCGAGCGTCAGTCATCGAGTATGCGCGACATAGACGTCCGACTCGGCGCTGTCGGTAACGTCGGTAATTAGGGGAGCTAGGCTCCACACCTGTCATTAAACTGCTGTCATCTCTGGAGCGGTCAAGCAATCCAGTTGTAGGAAGTCGGTAATTTACAACGCATGGTAAATACCATCAAAAAGTGGTGTCCACCCATTACGATTCACCCTGTATATATTTTTTTTAATTAGGAGGGCCACGGTAGCTGCATAAAAATAGTTTCCTGTCACTAAGCTGCTGCCATCGCTGGAGCTGTCAAGCACTCCAGTTGCAGTCGGTAATTCGCCACGCATGGGAAAAACTATGAAAAGGTGGTTTCCACCCATTACGATTCACCCTGTATATACGACTCCGATGGATGTGCCAACTTCGGGTCATGGGTACAAAAGTACCCACAGTTCGATATGTGGCCGCTCAGATGTCTCCCCGCCGAACCAGCTCTCCAGATTTCAACCTTTGTCGAGCGTTGCCGATCTCCCCCCTAATCTCTGATAGTGTATATGCCACTCGCCCAACACTCGGATAACTTCAGACCGAAAAGAAAAGAACGTAAATTCTCGCTCGCAACTAACTTTAGGGTGTGTGCCGGTGCGCGCGCAACTCGTGGCATCGAAAAAATTCACTCTCACCAGAACTAAAGTGCCTAAAGAAGTATAACTTCAAAAATGCAGAGAACATATGTTAGCCAAGAATATTACTAAAACAACAGTGCCAATAGCTCGACGCTCAGCTATAATGCCGCTGAATGGTAATAAAACAATCATTGCAAAACGGACACATTTTCCAGTAGTTTGCACATGTGCCAGTACCATACATAAATCTCAGGGTGGTAAACACTCTGAAATAGTTTACGAATATGAAAAGAAACAATCGCAATCGCAATCATTAGTGTACGTAGCATTGTCACGTGTTGCTTCTATTGATGGTTTGTACATGGTTACATGCTATAACGATTTGAGGTTCTACTATGGCCGGAGATTATCAACAGTAATGACAGCATAGCAAGAGAAATTTCGAAGACTGTTGACCAATTGTTTGGAGACAAATTATCGACAAATGCTTCAATTTATACGGCAAAGAGAAGGATTGTCGGTATATTCTTTTAATTTTCAAAGTCTACGTGCTCACACTGCTCATGCATCAAACTCCGTTATAGAAAATTGCAATGTGGTAGTCTTTTATGAGACTTGGTTGAATGGAGACGAGCAAATTAGTTTACCAAATTTCAACTGCATCATCCATGGTAAACGCAATCATATTCGGGATGGAGGAATCGCTATCTACCACAACGAAAATGATACCGTGAATGTCCTCACATCATATGTAGGAGTTATTGCTCTACACTCAACATCAAATGCTGCTGTGGCAGACGAGATCAAAGACATTTGCACTTCCGTGTGCCATGCGATAAATTGACAACAAATTGTAATTGTTGGTGTCTATATAAGTGTTGGAAAATGTTCCATAGATGTCGTCCGCTCCTAGGGAAATAAAAGAGCGCTCATTGGCCGGTCGGGTCGGAGCGAGCGGCGAATGGGTGAGCGAGAGAGTGGCGACGACCGCGCGAACAACGGTAGTGGACAAGGCACTGTAAAGCGGACGCCAGTCGCCATACGTAGTTGGAAGCGAGCACATGTGAAACTAAGATTACCAGGTGTTGAATAAAGAAAAAAAAACTTTGTTACATAGAAAAGAAAACTGTGGATCCATCCATTATCCTTCCTTCCTACACAATCGAGATCTGGTCTAACAGGTTATGGGCCCAGTCACCCGAAAACCGTGCAGATTGTGTCGGGAAAGAGCGTGACTTCGGAAAATAGTGCACGGGACACGAGGCCGGTACGTTGCAGCCATATTGGCAAAACAGTGAACGTGTGTGTAGCCACGAGGCGAGAAACGAATCGAAAATGTCCGACGTAATCTCTACGAAAAACGTGGTGAAATTCAATGGTGAGGATTATCAGACATGGAAGTTCCAAATGAAAATGTTATTTATCGCGAACCGCATATTCGACGTGGTCGAGGGGACACGGCACTGCCGCGGCAGCGGATCTTGCCACGTGGGTGGCTGAAGATGCTCGCGCGAGTTTCCTCCTGGCTTCGACTCTCGAGCCGGAACAGTTGCGACCGTTATTGACATGTGGTTCCGCGAGTGAAATGTGGCGCAGATTAGCGAGTGTGCACGAACAAAAATCGGCGTCTAATAAACTCCTTCTCATGACAAAGTCTATGAATACAAAATGGCGTCGGAGGACTCGATGATGCAGCACATCGCTAAAGTACAAAATATGGCGGCTCAACTGATTGATCTTGGCGAGTCGGTGTCGAGCAGCACAGTCATAGCAAAAATTCTCGGCAGTCTAACCGCGAAATACGCGACGTTCCAAACTGCGTGGGACAATGTGCCGGCAGAGATGCAGAATGTAGAGAGTCTGCAAGAACGACTCTTACGAGAAGAGGCTCGGTTGTCGGCGAACGACGAAGCTCCGGGAGCATTTTCGATGACGAAAAAATCGGGCGTGAACAAAAGTGCGAAAACAAGTACGTATGACGGAAAAAATAAAACAGTGGTGCGGGATAAAACGAAAATAAAATGTTTTAAGTGCCATGAACTCAGACATTACGCGCGGGAGTGCCAGAGCGGCAAGAGTACGATTTCCGGGGCGACACGATTTGACGACTGATTCCAGTGTATTTTGACGAAAAAAATCGAAAATCAAGAATAAAAATTTTCGATATCTCGCTTAGTTTTCGAGATATCGATAGATAACGATTTTTTTTCTTTTTTGAAATATCTCGATAAATATGGAGTTTTCGAAAAAATTACAAGAGATACATTTTGTAGGAAATTAAATTTCCTATAAAAAAAGTTGTATGAAAATTTTCAAGCAATGCATATTTTATCTGCAAAAAAAAACATGTGTGTGATCGACGGTGGGCGAGTTTCGGTCAGCTAACCATGGTCAACGAAGATAGACTCGTTGCCATGGTAAGAACACACACACACACACACACACGCGCGCGCGCGCACACAAACACACACACAAATTTTATTCTTGATTTTCGATTTTTCTCGTCCAAATACACTAGAATAAGTCGTCAAATCGTGTCGCCCCGGAAATCGTACTCTCCCCGCCAGAGCAAAAGGCGGGAAAACAACGACAGCGGTGCGAGCCGGTCACGTGATTGCGCGTTCGTCGTCGAGCAAAAGTGCTCGAGACGCTCAAATTCGGTCGGTAACAACGGGAATTACGAAATTCCATGCGATATCGCGAAATCTGTGCTTGGAGCCGATAAAAGCGAATCGTGGATTACCGACAGTGGTGCATCGCGTCATATAACGTACAGGAGCGAGTGGTTTACGGAGTACTGTGCTCTTGCCGACGGCGGCTCGGTGTCTCTCGGAGACAACAAGCAGTGCAAGGTCGTGGGTGAAGGGACGATCGAAATAGAGAAATATGCCGATGGCAAGTGGTGGTCATCGCGAATCGAGAAAGTTCTACACATACCTGAGATGAAAAACAATTTATTCTCGGTCGGCGTGAGCACCTCTCGAGGGTATGAAGTGTCGTTCTCGGGCAAACAGGTGTTGATCAAAGACAATAGCAACGCCATCGCGTATGGGATAAAACAAGAGAACCAGATCTACAGGATGATGTTTCGAGTGAAGCGGAAGAAGAAAACCAACGAGGCGAACGTAGCAAGGACCAATTTCCAAGTGTGGCACGAGCGGTTTGGTCACGTGAACGGGCGAGCATTACGCGAGATGGTCGAGAAAGGACTGGTTGAAGGGGTCGAATTGCCGAATACCGGTGAGACATTTTGCGACGATTGTCAGCTCGGTAAATCGCATCGTAGAAAGTTTAAGAAAGAACGCGTGCGCGCGAATACGGTACCAGGTGAGGTAGTGCACACGGATGTGTGTGGGCCAATGCCTGTCGAGTCGCTGGGGGGTTGGCGTTTTCTGATCACATTCAAAGATGACGCTACGAGCTTCCGTTATATCTATTTCATACGTCATAAAAGTGATGTACTGGGGAAATTTAAATTATTTGATAAGCTTATCGAGACAAAATTCGGGAGAACGATGCGGGTTCTCAGGTCCGATAACGGGCGTGAATTTAAAAATAGAGACATGGAAAGTTACATTGATTCGCGCGGAATTCAGCGGGAGTACACGGCACCATATACGCCTGAGCAAAATGGTAGAGCAGAACGTGATAACCGGACATTAATTGAAAGCGCGAGAACAATGTTGCGTGCGAAAGAGTTGCCTGAGAATCTGTGGGCTGAAGCATGTAGCACGGCGATTTACATCATGAACAGGGCAAGTTCGTCGAGCGGGAAAAACGGTGCGACGCCGTACGAAAGGTGGATCGGTCGGAAGCCTGAGTTGAGTCATTTGCGTATTTTTGGATCCGAAGCGTTCGCAAATATTCCTAAACAGAAAACGACGAAATTCGATGCTCGGGCGAAGAAGACGATACTTGTCGGTTACGACTCAAATTCCTCGAATTACCGTATGTACGACCCGTCGACGAAAAAGGTTTCGGTGACACGCGATGTAGTTTTCAATGAAAAAATAGGAAAAATTACGCTCTCGGCAGACAGAGAGTCAGACGACGAAATAAATCTACCGAAGGTGGAAGCGAAGGAAACCCCTGTACGAGAGGAGGACGACGATCAAGATGACGAGGAGTTCTTGCCAGCCAATGAGGATGCAGATGGTCCGCCAGGACTGGCTGTACAAACACCGGGCGAGATTGAGCGACATCTACGCGATCGAGGATCGTTGAGACGACCGTTGCGATATGAGACGAATGTAGCGGAGTACGAGATTCCAGAGACGCTCGACGAGGCAATGCACAGCGTCGATGCTGAAAGGTGGACTGAGGCAGTCGGTAAGGAACTGAGCGCTCACAACGAGAATCAAACGTGGACACTAATCGACAAGAAGCCGGAAATGAAAACAATTGACTCAAAGTGGGTTTTCAAGGTCGTGAGGAACGCGGGAAGTGACACTGTCAAATTCAAGCCACGTCTCTGCGCCCGAGGCTTTATGCAGCGTAAGGGAGTCGACTTCGCAGAAACGTTCGCCCCGGTCGTACGGTATGACTCGTTGAGAGTATTGTTGGCTGTCGTCGCAGAGAAGGATCTCGAGTTAGGACAATTCGACGTCCAAACGGCGTTTCTGTATGGAAAACTGGATAAAGAAGTGTTCATGGAGGTGCCAGAAGGGTTAGCCGTGAAACATAGTGCTGGGAGAAATCTCGTTTGTCGTTTGGAAAAATCTTTGTACGGTCTCAAACAGGCACCTCGGTGCTGGAACCGTGAATTCTGCGCGTTTTTAAGACAGTTCGAGTTTTGCGAAACTGATACGGACAAATGTATCTTCGTCGGTAAAGTATCGGGATCAGTTGTATATTTAGCTTTGTTTGTAGACGACGGGCTGATCACCGCAGAATCGAGAGACGCCCTGGAGTGCGTGCTCAAAAGTCTGAACAAATCGTTTAAAATCACGATCGGCGACACGAGTCTGTTCGTTGGCATGCAAATTGAGCGTGACCGTGAGTAAAAGAAACTATTTATACACCAGAGCGCGTACGCGAAGCATGTAATTGAAAGGTTCGGTATGAGCAGTGTGAAGGAAATGAGTATGCCTGCGAATCCCAATGTAATTTTACACCCTGTCGAAGAGGGGGAGGAACGAAGCGGAAAAGTGCCGTTCAGAGAGGCAGTAGGGTCACTTATGTTTTTGGCGATAGTATCCAGACCCGACTTAGCATACGCGGTAAACTCTGTGAGCCGATTCATAAACAACCACAACGGTGACCATTGGCGAGTAGTGAAGCAAATATTTGCATATTTGTCCAAAACAATCGAATACGGAATCGAGTTTCGCGGCGGTGGAAGTCTGTCACAGTTGGTCGGTTATTCGGACGCCGATTATGCGAGCGATCTCGAGACACGTAGATCAACGACGGGTTATGTTTTCAAACTCGCCTGTGGTCCCGTAACGTGGTCGAGCCAACGCCAAAATCTGGTAACGCTGAGCACAACAGAGGCAGAATATGTTGCCGCGTCAGCAACATCGAAGGAAGCGATTTGGCTGCGGGGACTGTTAAATGGCATAGGATGCCCATGTGATAACGAAACTGTAATTTTTGTAGATAATATGAGCGCAATAAAACTAGTCAGAAACCCTGAATTTCACAAGCGCACGAAACATATCGACATCCGTTTTCATTTTATCAGAGAAAAAGTCGAGTCAAAAGAACTGAAAGTTGAGTATGTGTGTACGGAAAAACAACGAGGCGATATTTTCACGAAGGCACTTGCAAGAGAGCGCTTCTGTATGTTGCGGAGAAGTATGGGAGTGGTTGAGCGGACGACACATAGAAACGGTGGAAGTGTTGGAAAATGTTCCATACATGTCGTCCGCTCCTAGGGAAATAAAAGAGCGCTCATTGGCCGGTCGGGTCGGAGCGAGCGGCGAATGGGTGAGCGAGAGAGCGGCGACGACCGCGCGAACAACGATAGTGGACAAGGCACTGTAAAGCGGACGCCAGTCGCCAACTCGCCATACGTAGTTGGAAGCGAGCAAATGTGAAACTAAGATTACCAGGTGTTGAATAAAGAAAAAAAGAACTTTGTTACATAGAAAAGAAAACTGTGGATCCATCCATTATCTTTCCTTCCTACACAATCGAGATCTGGTCTAACAATAAGTCCAAATTCACGCATTAATGACATCGTCGCTTTTTTACATGGTTCGTTATTGAGATTCACTCGTGATGGTGTCAAACTTCTCTCTGAACGCGACGATCTAAAACCGCTCATACTAACTGTCAATTGCAATATAAATTTCGCATTGGGCATTTGCGTACAATTAACACTTGGCATGCGGGCATACTTCGCCGCCGAATTACACGTGCAGCGGGCGTTTTTTCGTGAATCGCGCAGAAGTTTGGTATTTTTACGTGACCCCCGCTGTAGTGACAGACTGCAAAAACGTAAAAATACGTTGCCCGCATGCCAAGTGTTAATAGAATTTTTTAATCAGCACCTGAATTTACATATGAGTAATAATCGCTATATTTCGACAACAAAATCAGGAACTACATTAGATGCTGTCTTTTCTCGGTATCTCGATACAATAGAGTCAAGAACATACATATCTTATTTTAATTAACATAAACTGTTTGTATCCACTGTAGCTATTGCAAAAACAACACAACAAAATCTAAAGTATACCCAAGCACCTCAAAATGTGCAGATTACAGAAATAAATTTAAATTAATATTCACGGGCGGGTGTCATAAAACTTGAGGTTTCGTTATCGAAAAATATTATCGCTTCTTCGCCAGAATCTATATTTTCAGATTCTGGAAGAGCAGAGTATTGAAGAGGACCCGTGTTTGATTCATATGTTGTACTTTCTCTTTTCTGTTTTTATTTATCAACATTATTCGATACCTTGTCAATATATTCCGTCTCGCCTTGATCCCAGGAATATGCCCAGGAATGCCTGGAGAAAGTTCTAAATGATTTGTTATTGTTTGTAAATAACGTGGACCTATGTTTTAATTAGCGATCGTAAAAGCAAAATGGTAATCACTAGATAGTCCCTAAGAATAGCATCGTGATTTTGGAGTTTTGCTAGCCATCATGACATTTAGATTTTCGTCTGCCGTTTGGTGTGGCTGCTCGGTTGCCAGCGACCGCGCCGGCCCCGTGAAATACATACAAGTACCCTATTTTACCGACAATGCAAATCGCAAATAATACTCGTTTATCTTTCCATCGAATGAAATAAAGTAAAACGGAAAATGTGTGTACCGTTATTGCGCTATAGCTGTTTATTCAACAGCTATGATAAAGTCGATGCAACTATCGGGAATTTACATCTTTTATATATGTGTTGATAATATATATATTTTTATGGTAATTACGAAAAGTGCGATCTGTTTTTCGAAGTTTCCAGAAAATGTACCAAGAGTCCATTGCGGCGACTATTCTCTATGTACTGTCCAACTTTCAACTCGAACGATTGTTGACAGCACGCTTGAGGATATTTGTCGCTTTCGAATCGTAGCTTTGCGTTTATCGATGAAAGTGAGCGCGTATACATAGGCATTCGGCCTACGTCAGGCGGACAACACATATGCATATAGAGTCCTTTGCACCGCGTGGTCGAGAATCAGAAGAGAACAAAAAAAACCACGTTGTCATTTTCTAACGCAGAAACTGAGCGGTATGGTTCATTCGGCTTGCTGTCACGTCAGTAAAAAAACCCGTGCGACCAGAATTACGTACTAACAAGTGATTATTAGAGCCGAAGAGTGATTTTAAATCTATCATTTCGAAATAGTGTATAGTCTATATAAAATGTAAATAATAGTAATATATAACCGGCGAGTGAGTGGTGAGATACAGAAAATAGGCAATCGAAGACAAAAAAGGATAAACGAGCTCATTCACGTCGACGAAGTAATGGCTTCAGTTATATTTCATGACACTTATACAAATAAAATTCTATTTATGCGATGACAAACCTGAAAATAACCAGGGGGCTTATTACGGTTCTCGAGCGAGTTTACTCACTTCTCGCATTTTCATCTCACGTGAGTTTAGTCACCCTATTACGGATCTCTCGAGTGAAAATGTGAAATAACTAGGCACTTCCGGTATAGGGATCTCACATTTTCACGAAAGTTGGCGCCATATTTACAAAAAACATTTAACGGTTGTTGTGACGTGTGATTCAAATTTAAAAAAATGAATGTAACAGAAGAGCAAATAAAGATATTATTAAAATACATGAAAGAACATAAAGATTTTGCACGGGGAAGGATAAGGTATAATAGTGGAAATAAAAAAAAATAGTGAGTACTATATTCACACATTAAATTGAGTATTAATATACATAAAAATCGTAACTCGCAATACAGTATTCAACTCGTAGTTGATAAACAAGTAATATTATTATTAACGATAGTTATTTTAATTTATGCAGGATGATATGTGGTTGATCATTACAACATCTCTAAATAGTGTTGGAGGTGGACCCCGAAAAGAACCAAACGAATGGCAAAAGGTATATATAGGTTATGTATTATAAGCAATTTAGAAATTCGTTTTCCGTTATGTTGAATGGGTCAGGCGCATCGCGTAATGTTCGCCGTATTCTCAGCATTCGGTTTTCCCGATTTCCCATAAACATCACAATCACTAAATTCTCCATTGTGCAAATTGACGGGTATCGCTAACTTTTATTCTTCGACCAACAAAAATGAAGTGATGTTTGTTTTTCGATGGAACCGAGGGGAGTTCCACGCAAATCCAGGCAAATCACGCTCACGAGCATGCGCACAACGGTTCTCGACACAGAAGTTCGTGTCGAGTAAACTCACGCGGATAATCTCGTCTTTTCACCTAGTGAGATTCACCGTAATAGGGTGAGCCGCTCACTTTCGTCATTTTCACTCGTTTTGCGAACCGTAATAAGCCCCCTGAGATCTTTCAGTTGAGGTTTTTAGGTTATTCATGAAAAAGTAATGCCATAAAAATATGATTTTTTGTTTATATAGTTTAGATTATTACTTATCGAAAAAAGATCTTAATTTTTCTAAAGAGAACTTAGAATTTTGGCAATATAATTCTTCTTTATCCGTTTCCCCAACACATAACATACTCAGGACAGAGGAAATACGGAAGACCTAAAGAATGTATGAAATTCCAAGACATGAATAGTATACAAGGAATGTGTAGATTTTTGTAGATCCTATTTTGTACGAATATGTAAAATTTCAGACTCGCAGTATTATGAAGGTTTTTTGACGCCTGTATAAGGTAAAGGACCCAATTATTGAATAGCTGAGGATCTATGAGTATGAATTCGCAGATAAAAGATATTAAAATGAAAAAAGAACGTCATTTTCGTATTGAAATGAAAGTTTAATATTTTTCCTTTCAAAAACTCACCTTTTGAAGGATTTTTAACTAATATAAAGTATAAAAGATAATGAAAAAGCGAAGTATGTAAAGGAACCCAATTATTGAAGACTGAAAATGAGTATGCCCGTAATATTGAACAGGCGTGACCCAATGATTGAACAATAGTAAGAAAAAAATAATATGGATGAACATTTACTTTGAAAAATATCATTTTATTTGAAATACAAAAGGAAACAAACAATTTTGTATATTTCAATAATTTCAAAAAACGGAAAGCAAAAAATATTACAGATTGAATCTATATTTTTAGGTTATATTTACTTTTCATGTTTCATGCATTTCATTTTACAGAGTGACAAATAAAGAATATATTCCTAGAACTAAACATTATTATTAAAAAAATTATATGTAATAAGTTTATTTTTTTAGTCACGTAGTTGTAACAAAAAACGATAATTGAAATCTTCGAGACGCTGTAACTGCCTAAGGCCGGGTCGTTCCAACCTCTAGGTAAAGTGTAAGGTAGCCTACCTGGTCGATAAATTCCTAACTGGCGGAATTCTGCCAATGGGAAAGCTTGAAATCCGCCAGTTAGGAATTTACCGAGAGGTTACTAGAGAATTTACCTAGAAATTTGAGTGGTCTATAATTGGGATCCACTACATTTTCCGTACGCCAATAATTAAACACCGAATTTTTAAATGCATTATTGAAATTTAAAAATACTTCAAAATTATCATTTGTAAGAAATTTTCTGAAGAATCCGAAGCACTCTTTGTTTTTGCGCTACGACGATTTTTGCATTTTTTATGCCTTAACGTATGGAGTAGCGTGCCTTAATAAAAACGATAAGCAGTGACTATAAAATGTTGAATTGCGTAGGTGTTGCCGAATAAATTTTTTTTTTATTAATTGAAGTATCTTTTTGTAGCAAATATGGTAATTATAATCCATAAAAGTTCCGCGTATTTAATCTCAGTTTTATACAAAATAAAGGTTTCAGGGAAATTAGACATAATAAAAATACAAAATAGTGTTCAATAATTGGTCCATGTTTAATAATTGGGGCCTTTACCTTACCTGACTCTCGATGTCGAGAGTCGTTCATCGCTGATATTACATTTTCTCGCCTGACGGTGACCATACATGATCAACGATACTTCAAAAGCGAGAATTTTCGATTCTTGGACGCGCATCCAAAACTCGACAGCATTATGTACATGTTTTTGTCACATATTGGAGAGAAATGCAGTTTATAAAAACTGTTCATAGAATAATATGCTGCTTGAAAAAACAATCTTCACATATCTTTGCAGATATCCGGGTATACATATAACCAATCAGAAATATGCATGTATATATCGACGCTGCTTACGAAAACTAGCATGTTTCAGATTTCTTACGAAGAGAAGCACGTTTGATATCAGCGCGAAAACTAGCATGTTTCGACTTTTGACACGAAAACTAGCACGTTTCGATATTCGCCGCGAAAACTAGCATGTTTCGGCGTTTGCCACGAAAACTAGCACATTTCGGACATGCCAGTTATCACGGCAGAAGCCGAATCATGCTAGTTTTCGCGGTGAGAGCTGAAACATGCTAGTTTTCGGGTCGAATATCAAAACGTGTTGGTTTTCGCGGTGAAATTAGAAACATGTTAGTTTTCGTAAAAAATTTGAATCGTGCTACTTTTCGTAAGCAGCGTCGATATGTAGTGGATCGTTGGAAAGTCGGGTTTAATATTAGTGTAATGAAAAGATCCAATACATAAAATAAAGAGCGGTCTTTATTAGAGCAAACTCGATGATAAGAATACGCTGGTGTATTGCTCGGTTGTTCGTTAATTACTGCGGTCAAATTGGAGCGTAGCCTAATTGTGACCTGGTAGAGTGGGGTGATCGGCCTTACGACAAGGGTCGATCGGTATCGATCATTCCCGATGACAAAGTACGTTACGATTCTAATTGTCTATATTAGAATCGAATGAGTGTGGGTACTGAGCCAACACCCTTTGGAGAAAAGAAAAATTACGAGAGTTAAAATACTAATAAAAATATTTACAAATGTACAACAAAACTTTTTGTATTGCATCAAAAATTTTACGTTCCGTTGGTTGAAGGTTGTGGAGAGACAGATCCTTGGTCATCAGTTATAGTGGTGAAAACAGGCTTGAGCCTATCGACGGAAATCGCTGTCGGTGTACGTTTGTAGTCAACGACAAAATATTTATCGTGACGCGAGATGACTCGGTATGGTCCTTGGTATGGTGAGGAGAAAGATTGCTTCACTCTGTCGTATCTGACTAGCACATGGGAGCAGGTGTTTAGGTTTCTGAAACAGAAAACGGAACGTCTCCTGTATCGTCACGTATCAGTAGGCGTTAAATTGTGAAAATGATTTCTCAAGCAAACCAGTAAGTCGCCCGTAGTTTGTTTGGCTGGCGGTGTCAGAAATTCGCCGGGTAGGCGCAGCGGTTCGCCGTAGACGAGTTCGGCGGGTGTCGTGGCCATGTCTTCTTTCCAGGCAGAGCGAAGACCCATGAGAACTGCTGGCAAAGCGTCATACCAACTCTCGTTATGGCATAGTAGCGCTGACTTGAGTTGTCGGTGTAATCTTTCTACGAGTCCGTTGGATTGAGGATGATACGGCGTTGTTTTTAGGTGTTGAGTGCCGAAAAAATTCGTTAATGCTCTAAAAAGTGCAGAATCAAACTGGCCTCCTTGATCAGAGATGATTCTGCGCGGCATTCCATATTTTGCGATCCAGAGCTGAAAAGAGTTCTTGCAACGGTCTCAGTGTTTCCATTTTCGAGCGGCACTGCTTCGGGGAAACGAGTGAAGCGATCGATGATCGTAAGGCACTTGTTGTGACCTTTTGACATTGATAATGTTACCAAGTCAATGTGGATGTGCTCGAATCTTGCGGTTGGCAGTTGGAAACGCATGATTGGTGATGAGACGTGTCGTTGAACTTTGTTCTTCTGACATTACAGGCATGATTTGTCCCACTCTCGACAATCTTTGTTGATTGAAGGCCAGCCGTACCGTTTTGCAACGATCTTAACCGATGCTCGTGTCCCTGGATGCGCGAGTGAGTGTAGGGTATTGAAACCCTTCCTGCGAAGTGGTGCTGGTACGAACGGTGTGCTGTACCTGATGAAACATCACAGTAAAGCACGGGTCCATTTTCTTTCAACTGGATTTTCTTCAGAGAGATTGAGTTGTTTGGTGGCTGAATCATCTGACGAATTTCAGGATCAATAGATTGAGCGGTGGCGAGCTCGTTGGTCATGACGGGTGCTGAGATGGCCTCAATGCGAGACAAGCTGTCTGCGGCGATGTTGTCGTGCCCTGCGATGTGTTTAATGTCGGTTGTAAATTGACCGATGAAATCCAAACGCCGGAATTGCCATGGCGAAGCTCTTTCGGTTCGTTGAAGGAAAGCGTTAAGGTAGGAGTAGCGACGCAGTCGTTATTAGATGAACTCTTGATTTTGAAATATATATAAGTTTATGTGATAAACTTTCATATGGCGGAAGGATTTAATACCTTACCGAAGATTATAACAAGAAATTTACGATCAAAAATCGAAAATATAACACGGCATCTTATGAGAAACCCATCCCGCCAACACTATGATTGCAGAATTCATCTCCTTATCGATTAGATATAGTTGATGTGAAAATTGCTACTCATAGATTATCTTATAAAGATTCCAATGTGGCCATAAAAATATAGGGTCACCGACTCATTCGAAGAGAATTTTTTAAATAATCTCGATGAAAACTGAGAAAATGGCAGGAGATCGACCGCCATGAAGCGGCTCGGTACACTTGGCAACGTTGCATGTAAGCATATACACGCGCATGCGAGCGTAGATCTGCCACGGACCAAGAATGCATACATATATATATATACTTTTCGTGTGCTCCCGGAATCTCTCTCCATATATATATATATATTGAAAAATGCAGTGCTGCCAGATCAACCTCTTTACCACACTACTTTCAAGAGCTTATATATATAGAGCTATCACAGCTGATTATAACCGAGTCAAATCAGCAATCGTTAAATATTTCTAATCATAAATTATTAAATATGATCTCGTATAAATTTATACGAGTACAGTTTAAATTGCCCTAAGATTTATTCAATACAGAAAACCTTTCTTCTAACCCTTTTTTATTTCGACGATTAATAAATAGTCATTTGACCATAGAGTGGCGCTACTCCTACCTTAAGCAAGGGTTCATGGTCTGTATAAATAATTACATGTCTACCTTCAAAAATGTGTCGAAAATGGCGAACTGCTTCATAAATAGCATCAAGTTCGCGATCGTATGTGGAGAGCTTTTGGATAGACGGTTGGAGTTTTCGACTGAAGGAAGCTAGAGGCTACCAGATATTATTCACTTGTTGTTGGAGTGTCGCACCGATTGCGAAATTGGATGCGTCGGTGAAAATTGCCCATTGTGCGTCGTTGGCAGGATCAACAAGGAGTGTCGCATCAGCTAATGCTTGTTTGGCGTCGTTGAAGGCCTTGAGGAGTTCAGGGGTTTTGTTGACAGGGTGTGTGCCCTTGACGTTCGGTCCTTCAAGCACTTTGTTCAGCGGGGCTAAAATATCTGCGATATTCTGAACGAATTTCCTATAGAAATTAATTGTTCCCCGAAACGCACGTAAATCCTTGATTGTTTTAGGAAAAGTCAATTTTAAGATTCCGCTTACCCGATCCGGTAAAGGTTTGATACCTGTTTTATCAATCAGATGACCAAGGTATTTGACTTCGGAAGCACCAAAAATGGATTTGGCAGTGTTGATTACAATTCCGTATTCTTGTAATCGGTCAAATAATGTCTGAAGGTGTTTCGGGTTCCTCTTTGCCAGATGATGCGATAAGAAGATCGTCAATATAAGCGAAAACAAATGGCAGGTCACGTGTCACCTCGTCTATGAATCGTTGGAAAGTCTGTGCGGCGTTGCGTGAGCCGAAAGTCATGTACGGGAATTCCAACAAGCCAAATGGAGTGATTATGGCTGTTTTTCCGATGTCCTCTGGAGCTACTGCAATTTGATTAAAAGTTCTAACCAAATCAATCGTGGAGAAAATTGTCTTACCGTGCAGATTGGAGGCAAAATCATCCAAATATCGCACTGGGTAACGATCGGGGATCGTCCGAGCGTTGAGAGGACCGTAATCTCCGCACGGGCGCCAATCACCAGTTTTCTTCGAAACGAGATGAAGTGGTGATGACCATGCTCCGCCTCCGGGACGTGCAAGACCGAGTTGTAGCATCATGCGGAATTCTTCCCGAGCGATTTTCAATTTGTCAGGGGCAAGTTTTCGTGCTTTGCAGGCGACAGGTGGACCTGGTGTTGTTTTAATATGATGCATTGTTGAATGCTTTTTTGGGAGTTTACGCCGTCTGGCTTTGTGATGTTGGGGAACTTCCGAAGTAAATCGTGGTAGACAGTGTCGCCTGAGATCGATTTAATCGAGAGTTCGTTCGATGCAATTACTTTTACACGCGTGGTGAGTGTGGTGATTCCATCGCGTAAACATTTATTTTTCAGGTCGACTAATAAGTCAAAATGGCTTAAGGGGAAACATACACCTAGGAGGCCAAAAAAAGGTTATTTTTGAGATTTTTTTGTAGGATAACTATTTAAAATTTCGGATTGTAGTTTGCACCAAATGAAAGTATACACATTCAAGAATATGTTTAATTGTTATTATTAAAAAATATCGAAAATATTTCGAGATATCGCATGTTCTTTGAAGCTCCGTAAAAAAATCTTCATACGCGGTACCCACTGGCCTTTCTTCAAAAATCACCTGAAAAAAACCATTAAAAAGATTATTAAACTAGATACTATAATCTAGTACTTGTCATAGCCGATTTTTAAAATATCGATTTATGACAAAATGGCGAACGTTTGAACATAAATAATGATTTTTGGGTGAAAAATTAGTTATTATTTTGTTTATAAAAAAAACTAAGGAACGAAAAAAAATCCTATGACACGTACTAGAAAATCGTGTATAGCATAAGAACAATAAATTTCAAGGCAATCGGTTCATTGGTTTTCGAGAAATTTTGGGTACCGATTTGAAAAACGTGGTTTCGAGAAAAACGTGTTTGAAAATTTGGGAATAAATAAATGATAAAATTTGTCAACTTACATGGAATCATCGATACCAGGCCTATAGTGTAGGTTGTCTACAGTCGACGGAATGCTAATGGCTTCTAAATTTTGTTGTCGGCGCCGTATTCGACTTTCTTTCGTCTGTTCCTGTGCTTGCAGCTCGGCTTTCGGTATGCGAGTTTCATCTTCTTGCGTAGCGAATAAGTGCGCTCCTGACCCAACGGATATTCCCAACACGATCATAATTTCGAGTAGTGAGGTCATACCATTATTGAACGTGCATGCTGCCAGAAAAACAGCAATGTTAACAATTTTAGACCCGCTGTTCATTGTTTTTGAAGCTATCTTCCAAATTAATTGATTGAAGCTCTCATTGCGGTTTTGCGTATATCCGCCAACACAGCGTTCTAACAATTTGGCATTGCTGAGGTCTTCGTAAATTGGTTTGATGGCATCTAATGCCATTTGTGGCAATGCAGCATAATCGTGACAGAATTTGTTCAGTTCGTTTTTGGCTTTCACTTGTTGCCACTTGCACCACGATTCGGGACCTTCGGGACAGAAATGATGTTGAGGATAGCTGTTTGTTGAGCTGTAATGGTAGAATGTTGCCCATATCGCTTTTTTCATGTCATCCTTGGAGTCACAGTTTCTGCGAATAGCTAAACCATAGTAAATACTCAGTTTATCTATAAGCTTTGCCGTCAATTTGTTTTGCCGCCGATTCCAGAGTTGTTTTTCTTGCATCCGCGAAGACGGGTTGCCATTCGCTTTTGAACGTGTCCCACGCATTCTTTTTTCACGATTTCAATTTCATCACCATATGGTTTCGCATTTATTATTCCCGTGTACGTCTTAGAATCGCCACCCCCCACGTAATTAGTGTACATAACTCCATGCTTTTCGACAGATCTTGAAAATAATTCAATCATGGCGTCTACTTCCATTTTGCCTGACGATCCTTTATGGTTGGCCTGGCAATTTTCATCGTGACGAGATTTCCATTCCTCATATTGCTCGGTATTTTTGTGATTATTCCAATACTGACATTGAGCACAATAAGAAGATTTTACAAGAAAATCAACGACTTTTCCTGTCAACTGACCAATGAGAACAGCAGCTCCATATAATGAGGTAAAACCACGTTTTCGCCATGTCCCATCCCCTGAAACGGTCAGTTTTGTGATATCAGCACTCGGATTTTGTTTTGTTATTTCCTCCTGTTCTTCATTTCACAGCTTGTTTCAGCACCAATTCAACAATACTGGAAGCAGCAGAATGAATGTTTTCCATTATCATATCATACGTCGTTTGGCGAAGCGGAGACGGTAAATCCACGAGTCCACAAAATTTCATCGCTCCACGCAAACCAATTCTCAATAAACGCATGACAAAAAAAATCGTGTATTTATTTCGTAAGCCGTGTTGATGTACGGGCACGAAGGAATGAAAGTCGGATTGCACGACGAACACAACACTGCAATTTTAAAACCAAGTCCTCGAGTGCTTTCTATAGAGAATCGAATAATCCTATCACATTTTTTGCATTTCACACACTCCGATAAAGCAGAAAACACCGTAAGAAAATTCAGAATGTGATATCCGATGGTTGGATCTTCTGGTGCGGATGTCTCACGATCGATCTTCAGTTTTTGGCACTGGAACTAATATTCGCGTCGCTAAGTTTTTCGGCAGAATATCGATTTTTTGGCGGTACTTTTTGGTTGCTGCGATCTTTGCGAAAAGATCCGGATCGATGAGATTCTCGAGAACTTTTATTTCTGGTATTCATTTTTTTTTCAATATCTATTCGACAACGAAAATTCTGTGTAGCGCACAGCTGCACTAACGGAAAAATACTGACAAAACATATCTATTTCTGGCAATGAATAAGAGCCATCTGGAATGTTCTTTATACCTGCATACCCTAAAAACACACTACAATAGAATGACGAAACAAGTTAATACGCTTTGTCCGAAGGGTCGCTTGCCGCTACCTGACTGTCGGGTCAGCACAGACCCGTTCACGTTTTCGGCTGTAACTTACTTATTTATCAAAATATTGCCTTGCCGTTTTCACCAGATATTCTTAAGACCACAAACTTAAAGAAAATGCAAAAAAATGATATTTTTCAAACGTCTCGGTGTATGTCTCCCCTTAAGAAGTCGGCTCCAATTATTGGACGGTTAATGTCGGCGATGACAAAAAACCAAGTAAAATCTCGTCTAAGACCAAGGTTTAATGAGAGGCTCGTGCGACCATAAGTCTGGATGGCTGTTCCATTTGCTGCGGCTAATTGATATCCCACCGCCTGTGGTGTCGATCCGCGGCGTTTATTGGGGAAAACAGAGATGTCTGACCCAGTGCCGACAAGAAACTCCATGTTGGACTTGGCGCCTCTGATGAACAGGCGGCGAGTCACCGATTGAGAGTCACGTTCCGCCGCTAGTGATTCCTTTGGTCGTTTTTTTGGTATTTACAACTAGAACTGCAATTCCTCGCATCTTTACCGAATTTGTTATGAAAGTAACAAATTCCCGATTTATTGAGGCGTTGCTGTCTGGATCGACTGCGAGATTAGTCTCGTGATCGGTGTGGCGAAGGGTTTCGTCGTCGGCTGGAGAAAAACATTCATTTCATTTCAGCCATTTGTTTAGTCAGAGCGGCGATTTGATTTACCGTGTCGGTTGCTGAGGTCGATGGGGTCGCTGCGACTGCTGCGGTCGATCTTTGCTTCAGGTCGAAAACTTCGTAGACCTTGTCGGCGATCTCTGCGAGTTTGTCGAGCGGCTGTTCGGTCCGGACGGTCAAAAGAGCCTTGGTCTGATCCGGGAGGCTGGACATTCATCTCGATTTTAAAACATCTTCGTCGATGCCTGGTACGAGCGCTCTGAGGTGTAGTAAAAATTGAGATGGCTTACGATCTCCTATTTCTCCTCCGTCCAGGAGTTGTTGGAGCTTGGCCTCTTTTGATTTTGAAAATCGAGACGTCAGCGCATTTTTCAAGGTGTGATATGGATTGGTCGTCGCCACATTTGTGATGATGTCCTCGACCTCGAGAGCGTATCTAGTGTCGATAAGCGGTACGATGTGGTGGAATTTGTCGAGCTCTGTAATGATTCCGTTTGTACGAAAACGTGATTCGATCTGTGCGAGCCATAAGCTTGGTCGATCGGGGCTGAACGGGGGAGTTCGAAAATGACCTCCGGGTGCGGCCTTGGCATCGACAAATTCGTCGTGTATCGGCATCGTTGGACAACACTTACACTTACACTCGTATAGGTTTTTGCTCACCCGGAATACAATTAAGTCTAGATAGTTTGAGATATCAGAAAAAGCCGTTTGCATTAAACGCGGCAAAAAACAAATTTCTGGTCGTCGAGTCCGTTAACTCGGAATGTTCGAAAAATTTCTTGCTCGCGGTGAAAATTTCTTGACCACGGTGAAAATTATCAAAATTTATTCGCGGCACTTAAGAGGCAGTATCACATGCGACGAGCGCTTCGAAAACGCGATCCGTAAATTCTTCGGCACTAAGCAAGCAATCGCATTAAAATTTGGGGGATACATAGAGAATTATAGCACAAAGTACATGACTATCGTGATTTTCCAAAATTTTGAAAAAAATGTTGCAGATTTAGTCATCACTGGAGAAATTAGACAATTTTTTATGGTTGGACCGATTCTATTGAAATTTCCTGACAGTCAGTCACTGCACGATTAAAAAAACAAACATTTTGAGCTTTGTTTCATTTAATTTGATGCGAAATACGCGGGTCTATCGTCGGTAAGTGCTGGAGCCCGCGCGACGGAAGGGGCAGCCGCGAGAGTCCAAGGCATAGCCGCGCCTCGTGTACACGTTGGACTTTGCCCTGCACGGAGACCTAATGTGTCGCGCGTTAGGCGTGAGGCATAGGCACGAGTCCTGCCCCTCCCGCCGCGCGGGCCGACGAACTTGCCGTCGCTAGACCCGAGTTGCATAAAAACTCAAATTGCCATATTTCGGTCATTTTTTTATCAAATGATATAAAACAAAGACGAAAATGTGCATATTTCCATGGAGCACGAAATTGTAACATCAACGCGACGAGAAACATCGTGCTACTATGAAAATTGTATCATTTTTATAAAAAAAAGCGGTTCCGCTTTCGCCATTAAAAAAACGAGTCTCAGGTACCCCGTGCCATCATTCTCTAGCTCACCTCCAAATTTCAATGCGATCGGATGATTAGTGCCGGAGGAATTAGGGATTTCGTTTTCGAGTTGCCGCCGAGTTTTTCGGTCTCGGCGAGCATGGAATCAACGAATTCAGACTACTATAGAAGGGACTTGCTTAGGCTTGGATTGTCCCCAGAAGTTCAGAACCCCATCGAGCTTCGGTACCCCAAGTACAGGCGGCGCTGGCATCGCTACAAGAATGTATTAGGTCGCACAGACGCGTTCACGTATACCTTACACAACTTCAGACGTAGCTCCGCCGCCTCTCTAACCAATCACGGACGAGCAAGCGCGTCTTCTCGCTTTCTCTAATGCGAGGTATCCAGTGGGGTACTTATGCCGACTCTCTCTTTTTCTGCACTGGCACGGCGTAGCTCCTTCTCGCTTTCTATAATGCGAGGTATACGATGGGGTACGCATGCCGACTCTCTCTTTTTCTGCACTGGCGCGGCAGTAACTCCTTCTCGCTTTCTCTAAGGCGAGGTATACAGTGGGGTACTCATGCCGACTCTCTCGTTTCCCAAGCTGTTACTGCCGTACCCCACTGATCCAACGTATATAATATCGACCCTAAAAATGCTAATAGTATAATATAAGTTTAGATAATTGTAAAAAATAGATTATCTTTTGAATTGAATTTGTATTATAAAGTAATAAGCCGTGAAAATTCATTTTGTACGTCATAGAAAGTAAAAAAAAGGAAAGTACAGGAGAAAAAATAAGAAAAATAGTAGGAATTTCAATCTACTTATTCGTGCCCACTCTTAGCTAATTTTAGTTCACGCCTTGCAATTAATTTATAATATTGTCCTATAGCAATAGTAATTTTAAACTATCTGCGTTAAGTAGACCTACAGTTTAAGATAGATACCATACCGTCGAGCTCGGGTAAAAATACGTTGAAAGATTCAGTAATATCGGCAATTGTCGATGCAAAAGTATTCGTCGAAATTTGGACCCTCATACCTGTTATCATTGTTCGCTTTTCTTTCGACTACATGTGAAGTATGTATACGAAAAAAGTGCTTTGTGAAAGAACGTGAGCGAAAATTACAACAAAATCTCTTGTTATTTAGAAGTAATGGGTTATCTGGTTTAATAAAAGATACACTTATGCTTTCTTTGTAAACTGGATTTTAGGCTTTTATTCATTCGTCCAAACTCGTTCGGTGTTGACGCTAGACTGTCGTACAGCCCAAGAAAAGGGAGCGTCCCCACTCACACACCCATATATCTATAAGACGCGAGGGAAACACAGTAGCGGGCGGTCTCATATTCTAACAAGAAGCGTTATATAATTTTTCTTCCACTCTATAATTCGCGACCATTATTTCTGATTTTTAACATCTCGATGATGCATGATGAAGTGCTCGTAAGCATTTAAAGTGGTGTATAAGTGTTTCATGATAAACGATAAGAGAAATAAGCTCGGTGGAATAAATTATGACTGTCAGAAGGTACACTGCATTGTGCCATCTATGCGATCATCTTCCTAGCGTTATTGAGCGTTATCAAGATATTAAAACCAAATATTTCATGATAATTTCAAACGAACAGTTTCAACGTACCATTCAATAGAAAAAGATGTTCTATCAAGTATATTGCGTGTTGACGTTATGAAATGGAAACATCTTTTGCAATTCTGTTTGAATTCGAGGTGAAAGATACATCGAAGTAAAACGAAAATGAGGGATTCTAAGTCATCGGAGCGCTGAAAATATAATAATGGATAAGTTCCTGCTGCGACATTATGGACAGATAAGGGAAATCTACGATTATATATCAATCTGTTTAGTCAACATTGATAAAATTTATACCGAGCGGAGCATAAGCGCACGCCTAAGGGAATATAAACCGAGGGTTGCTGCAGCCGTCGACGTATTCCTATACCCTGACGAAAATGATACACCAAGAAATTATTGAGGAAGTTCTGCGCGTTAAATAAAGAAGGTCGATAATAGAAGATACAATTCCTTACCAACCTCTTCAAGCAAGCGAGAAATCAGCGTGAAACACGCGAGGTAATTTAGTCGAGGCCAGACCGGCGTACTACCAACACATATAGTACTATAATTTTTGTAACAACTTTATATATCTTTATATAGTTCGATAAACTAGAATTCCTCTTGTGTTATTCGAACGTATATCTGCTTCAATAGAAATATGGATCGTAAGCTTGTTCGTAACAGCATGATTTAAAGGGTGTGAGGTATTCCAACGGACGCTTTATGCATTTACGATTTCTTCATACTTGCCGACAGCTATCTTCCGGATAAAGTTATCCGCCAGTTAACCAAAACTTTGTTTTCTTCACTACACTTCCTAGTTATGTATCTTACAGATAGTTATTCTCAATATACCTAACTTTTGATGCCGAAGGTACTAGGAATATATTAGTAGTGACACGCGGACCTCGGATGAAGTAGGAAATTGTGATTGCGGTTTATAAGAAAACATTAGAATTTTTTTTCGATTAAAATTTTTCTGTGGGATCACAGAAAATTTTGAAAAGAACTTGAAAAGACTTGAAAGAACTTGAGAAGACGCCATGGATAAAGAAAAACGAGGGTCTAACTTTACGAAATCCGAAACGGATTTGTTAATAGATGTAACATTAAAATACAAAAATATCGTGGAAAATAAAAGAACGGATGCCACGACGCGGCAAAAATGTCAATAAACTATACTTTGTTTACAATATGATCTTATGAATTAACGTTATAATTAGAACAGAATAAACCCTACGTACTTGTTCCAGACTATTAACAATTTATCTTCAATTGTATATAGTAACTGATGTACAGTGTCTTTTTTCAAATGAAATGGGGCAAAAAAATCAACATCATCCCATACTTGAAAATTGTTTGGTTTATTTGTTATGGTGTAGGGTCTTCTTTCCCTAACATCATAATCATCATCATCACTGTCTGAATCGAAAATATTAACAACCCCGAACAATATATCCATTATTTTTTAAATTAAAAAACCAAATACAGAGGCACAATTGTAGTTTGTAGGTTATATGGAAAAACCGCTTGGCTTGGATTGAAACACTGAACGCTTGAAACACTTTGAGTTTTTTTGTTTCTGAAAACTCCACAGAGGGCTTTATAGTCGATATCTGCCAGATATCCGCAGCCTGGGTAACGGATAACTGTATCCGGCAGATATAAAATATCCAGAGGTAAAGAAATCCGAATTTGGGAGATATCTTTCGGATTAAGTTATCCACCACTTATCCGGAGGTGAAGAAACCAGGCATTATACGTACGTTTATTACAAAGTACGATATGTTGCATATCGATCATCTTTTGTCTTTTAATAGAGAAATGACTAGCTGCCGATTAGTAGGATCATTGCACTGGTCTAATAAGCGTAAGAATTAATTGAAAAACATTAAAATCGAATATCTAGAAATCTGTTTGAAAGTTGGATTCAACTGGAAAAAATGTTTTTAATTTTGTATTTCCCCTGAATAGGGCTCGTCTCTCCGATGTGAGTAGATTATAATCGACTACTTTATAAAGTAATTTCGATGTTTGTAAAACATGTTGAAAGAAGGGAAATATTCATAAAATACTAACCGAGTTTTTAATTATTCCGCATCTTATTTTAGCATCGACGAACTTCCTTTAGATTTGACTTCTCTTTGATAAATCGCGAAAATGAAATGAAAGCGTGGTATCGTATAGAGTGATTTCAATGCTTTTTGTTGTATACCGTAGACTAAATGAAATAAGACTTAATTCAAGTACATTCCACGTCATAATTCTCGATTACTATTTTATATCTCATAAATAACATTTCATGTTTTTCCTAGATAAATTTTAGCAGCAGATTGATAATGAAGTGACATGAAATAAATGTGGTTTATTTGTACTCATGAATAATATAGAGTCGTTACACAAAATGATATGAGGTTGTTAAGCTTACGGAGTTCAGATCTCGACTGTCTCCCTTTGGGCGCTTTACGCTCATCTCGCGCTTGCTCGACTAGGTCGGTACAGAGTTATGTCTTCTATTATCGACATTATTCATTACACGCGCAACTTTCGCAATATAATTATTATCTATAATTCAATGAACACTATTTAAATATAAGTTTTTATCGTAAATGAGTAATAATATGATTTCTTTAATTCTTATTTTAGGCAACAAAGCGGGCTTGGTTCGAATGGAATACAATGCATGCCAATCCACGAGAGACCCTGTCCACCAAGCAAATTCAGAACACCCTCGGGTGCCTGTAACAATGTAAGGCACCCTTCATGGGGTGCCAGAGGTTCGCCTTTCCTCAGATTCATCGCTCCAGCTTATGCGGATGGTAATAAAATAATTTGTTTTCAACCAAAGTCAATATGATGATCAAATTGGAATCAGAAGCTGGAAGCATTTTTTAACATTGATCACATAAAATCATCGGCCAACTGATGGAGTAATCGTCTAGAGAATTGACCGATTGTTAACATTCCAAACAAATCTTTTTTGACTTATGGACTCATAAGTTCAATGATAATTGTCACAACCCAAAATCAATCACTCGACCAATTATCACAACAATATTATTTGATGTGTGGTACCGATGGTTTTGAGTTCGAGTTAGTTTTAGTCGGGTGACTAGAAAATAGGATAGTCGACAACCATTAACATAGAGAGTCAGTGTACTGGACGCTATTGCATCACAATTTTAAACATATGACTCCCTTCCCTCCTCCCTTTCTCCCATCAACTACTTGGAGCGCTCTTATAAATCATAGGAAGCTCGTCGAATGGTACGGAGTCTTGCAACAGCATGCGCACCTGCTGTCAGAAGGCGCGTATGGCTAAAGTTGTATCGTATAGATGTACGGGCTTAGATATTGAGGCGTGATGTGCGCTCACATTACGTATAAAGCGCGTTCCATACTATTTATGTATAATATATTCATAGTGACTTAGGTCGCACAACCAATGACCACAATTGTAATCAATAGAACCTGACATACTAAGGTAAAAGCCCAGTTACTAACACTTCAAGAGCAGTGGTGTCGGATTTTTAATATTCATTAACGCGTGATATAGTTAAAATGAAAAGGAAAGGTGTGTAAACGGCCTTAACGCACACGCGCGTAAAGGCCCCCTGAATAAGATTCACCCATTAAACAAGTGAAATAATTAATATTTATTAATATAATAATTGTTTTAATATCGCTTCTCTACTGTCGGGGTTCCTGATAATAGAGAAACATCCATGTCGTAGTTTGTGACCCCTAGGTATACCCGATTCATGACCCCCTTAGCGCAGTTTGTGAACTCTACGTGTACCTGATTTATGCCCCCCTTGGCGCAATTCATGACACCTATGCGTACCCACTTCCTGACCCTTCCGAATATCGCCATGAAAACGGGTTAAATTGAAATATATGTAATTTCACGGATACACGTACAGGACGATTTTCCTAAGGTATATCACCATTTATTCTGGGGTAGATAGGACCATTACAAACAAAAGTTGCAATTAAACATTAGGGATATTTTTAATAGTTTACGAGATATCAATTTTTGAAGTTTGTCCAATCAGCGTGGCGAGAAGCGTTGGAGCGACCAACTCCCCGCCCTATCCGTAGATATAGCACAGTGTAGGGCGTTACATTTGGGATCGCAAATTATTATTTATTATTATTTTATTACGCAGTCATTTTTATTTGTCGGTCATTGACTGCTCTGAATTTTGCCGAGAAGCATTGGAGCCGCCCACTCTCCGCCCTAGCCGTAGCCTAGCCAGTCAATGCCCGACAAATAAAAATCACTGCGTAATAAAATAATAATAATCGACTGCTCTGGATTTTGCGATCCCAAATGTAACGCCCTACACTGTGCTATATCTACGGATAGGACGGGGAGTGGGTCGCTCCAACGCTTCTCGCCGCGCTGATTGGACAAACTTAAAAAATTGATATCTCGTAAACTATTAAAAATATCCCTAATGTTTATTTGCAACTTTTGTTTGTAATGGTCCCATCTACCCCAGAATAAATGGTGCTATACCTTAGGAAAATCGCCCTGTATATATAAACAAGTATAAACAGCAAAAACATTCAATCAGTGCACAGCTATTTTATTTTCTGTACACATGTGAATGTTTTTTTTAATTAAAATCAAAAAATGTATGTAAACATTACTTTTTTTGTTTTTTTTTCTTATTGGCTCATTTTCTGAGCGCTCCTATTCTTTAACCTTAACTTTTTTCGCGACTTTGCCTTGTTCTTCTTTAATTTTTTTTTCGATCTCTGCAGTTTTTAACTGTTCTTTTTTTACCATTCGGGCAACTTCTGCAATCGCTTGTTGCTTCTTTTTGATCAGCGCTTTCCTGAAACGTTTTTCTTTTCTCGCGTTTTTGTTTTCTTCTTCAGCATGCTTTTTCTCATTCTTTGCATTTGCATAATTTAACCTTTCGTCATTCGCTAGTACTTTAGGGTTTCCCGTTTTTTGGCAAGTTCCTCCCCTTTGGGAGGCCAAAGAAAAGCTTGTTTGAATGGCAAAGAGATACCGAGAGGGATATCGACTTGCGAATTTGACATAGATGGTGCGGAGAAGTCGTGTTTTTGGGCTTTTCGTCGATGTATACACTTTGCTTTTGTACAAGCTCCATCCCTTCTTCAATGCATTGATCTGGCAAGTAAACCATCTCCGTCCCTCCTTTTGTACTTTCATTTTTGAACCGTACTAATATTCCATCTGCGTCGACCTAATGTCGATATAATGTTGTCATGCTAAACCATGTTAAGAACATAAAAAATTTTAAAAAGTTCAGAATTTTATAAAATTGGGTGAACATATTCTTTAGTGCCAAATTCGACGATACATATATTTTCAAATTTTTCTTCCACACATTTATCGAGTAATTAATCACTAAAGTTCGCGTGTATAAGCATAGCGTTTCCATATACAAGGTGAATCATAATGGGTGAAAACCACTTTTTCATGGTATTTACCATACGTGGCGAATTACCGACTGCAACTGGAGTGCTTGACCGCTCCAGAGATGGCAGCAGCTTAGTGACAGGTGTGGCGGGACTGCCACCTGCACCACCAGCAATCGCAGAATACGTACCGACGGAGGAACCCAAGGAACCGAACGGTGGCGCCCAGCGTCACCGGCGGAAATAAGTATTAAGAGCTAGGGAGATTTTCTCGGCCTATCGCAAGCCGAGAATAGACAAAAATCTCGCTATATAAATAGCGTCTAGACTAAGGATACTTTATGACTGTTTAGAGAACAAAGCTTCACGCTGAAATAATTTTGTTAAATAAAGAATAAAGAGTTACATATTTGATAAGGAGAAACGTGTTGATAGTCAGCTAGTTTCTACCCTAAGTGTGAAGTTTCCACAATTGGTGACCCCGACGTGATTGTCGGAAAAAGAAAAGAGTTCGCATAACTACAAAAAAAACCACTAGATTAAGAAAAAACGGCATGTCGACCACGCGCACGCAAGCACATTCGACAAAGAAAAGTCTTAACAACGATATGGATGGGGACGACGGTGATGAAGCCGGTGACTTTCGAGACTGCCGTGAGGAGAGACACGAAAACTCGCCAAATAACAACGTAGGACAAAACACTTTAGGGAACGTAGCTAAAATGCTAAACGAAAATGTGATCTCAGCTATTAACAAAATTTAGCTAACACCTTTTCGCCGGGAACGACCAGCCGTATGGTTCTACATAGTCGAATCAGATTTTGCCGCCTCAAGGATCAGCAGCAGACTAAATACATCGCAGTCTTAAAAGCCCTCGACTCAGGCACCATCGATGAAATAATCGATGTGGTGTTGAATCCGCCAGACAGAGATAAGTACAATAATCTTAAAAACGCGATTATTCAAAGATTCTCAAAATCTAGAGGGAGGGAGGTGCCAAAACTACTGAACGAGTTTAGCGTGGAGAACCAAAAGCCCTCGCAACTGCTGCGCAAATGAAAGATCTGGCCGCTGTGGGAGTCGACGATGATGTCCTACACTCGTTGTGGCTAAATCGAATGCCGATGCACATCCGGCGCATGCTCGTCATATCAGAGAATCTGGGTCTAGACACGCTCGCTGAGATGGCGGATCGGATACTCGACTCAGTGTCTGCATCTCAGGTTATGGCAACAAGCTTGGCACCGACGAGGACAATTGCAGACTATGCAAAACTATCAGAGGAGGTTCACGAATTGCGACATATGTTCATGAAATTTCTGAAGACTTCCACAGACAGCGAGGCGAGAGATGATCGATAGCATGGTCGGTTACGCAGAGGATCTAGTTCAAATAGTGATAGGTTACGGAGACGTTCCAAGTCAAATACTCCCAAACATAAGGGAATATGCTTTTATCACCGAAGATTTGGTGCCGACGCCTACAAATGTGTATTGCCATGCAAATTCAAACCAAAGAACAGCGAGGGAAACTATTACAGCTGTCACCGATACAGGCAATCGGTAGCAGCGACAATGACCTCGAATACACGACAACGCCCGAATATAGACTTACTATTCACGATAAAAATACTCACCTTACGTTCCTCATTGATTCAAGGTCATCGGTAACGGTTATTCCTGTCGGTGCTAGGAGGCAAAAAGACGGCCGATGTGGACAAAAGTTCTACGCAGCTAATAATACTGTGATACAAACCTATGGACAAAAAGTGATGGTCGTTGATCTGGGACTGAGACGGGAATTTCGATGGCCGTTCATCATTGCTGACGTACATTCACCGATCATTGGCGCAGATCTGATAGCGCATTACGAATCCTCATCGACATAAAAAATAAAAGACTTATCGATCCGATGACGTCGCTGACGTCTGCTGGCGTCATGGTCAAGGCTTGGGTGTACGGAATATCAACAGTCAACGACCAGGGTGAGTACAAGGAGCTGTTGAAAATGTACATAGACATTTTGAAGCCATCCAAAATCACCAAATCGCAAGTAACCAGTCAAGTCGAGCACTATATAGAAACAACCGGTCCACCGGTCGCTCAACGTCCACGTAGAGTGGTCGGAGAAAATCTTAAGGCTCTGCGTGAGGAAATTAACTTCCTCCTAGATCAGAAGATGATCCGACCATCGAAAAGCGCATGGGCAAGTCCGGTACATCTTCAACCGAAACCAGCCGGTGGTTGGAGATTCTGCAGTGATTATCGAGGTTTAAACGCTATTACGGTTCCAGACCAATGCCCAACAGGGCATAGCCATGATATATTTCAAGGACTCTACGGGAAAAACATTTTCTCAACACTGGATCTAGCGAGAGCCTATCACCAAATACCGATGGCAAAAGATGAAATCGAAAAAACAGCGATAACCACAACCCATCGGAGCCTACAAATTCCTGGCGATGCCGTTTGGTTTACGCAACGCATCACAGACGTTCCAACGACATATGGATTCGATTTTCAGAGACATCGACTACATCGTGATTTACATAGACGACGTATTGATGGCCTCAAAAAGTACGGACGAACATCGTAAGCATTTAAAAATCGTGTTCGAGAGACTTCACGAATACGGGTTGACTTTGAACCTAGATAAGTGCATACTAAGAAAAGCAGAGCTGACGTTTCTAGGATACAAGATCAGCAAGGAGGGGTACAAGCCACCAAACGAGCGAATTACGGCATTCCTCGAATTTCCTAAACCTGGAACGATAACGGAATTGCGACGGTTTGTGGGCCACGTCAATTACTTCCGACGATGCATTCACGATGCAGCGGAAGTGCAGGCTCCACTGAAGGAGTTCCTAAAAAAGTCGACCAAGAAAAACGATAAAAGCAAGATTCCGTGGATGCACGTAACGGAGGAGGCGTTCAAGAAGTGTAAGGAGAGCATCGCGACAGCTACATTGATGAGATATCTGTCGCCAAACGTGCCGCTAGCACTAACAACCGATGCGTCAAACATCGGAATCGGCGCAATGTTCGAACAGTTAGAAGGAAACGAGTGGACACCGGTCGGATTCTTCTCCAGAAAACTTAATACAACGCAGAAGAATTACAGTACATACGACAGGGAACTGTTAGCTATGTACGAAGCCATAAAATGTTTCCATCATATTCTCGATGGAAGGCATTTCGTAATCAGAACCGATCATAAACCACTGACACACGCGTTCAAGTAACGATCGGAAAGGTTGTCGCAGAGGTTACTCCGACAACTTAATTTTATTTCGCAGTTCACTACGGCGATAGTGCATGTGAAAGGAGGAGACAACATCGTCGCAGACGCGCTATCTGGGATTGAAGTAGTCAGCAGGATCGACATGCCAAAAGTCCTCTCTGCCCAGATAATAATGGACGCGCAATCAAACGACGAGGAACTCCAGCATTTTCTTGACAGAGGATCATCATCGCAATTACAGCGGTTGTCAGTCGAGCCCGACACGAATGTATATTCTAATATTTTCGAAGGAACAGTGCGTTCGCATATTCCTAAATCTCTACGCCGAAAAGCCTTCGATACCGTGCACCGACTTTGTCATCCGAGCGGCAGGAGCACGTACCGTATTCTCAGGCCAAAACATATCTGGCCAGGGATAAAAAGGCACGCGTTGGAATGGTCGAGGACTTGCGAAGCGTACCAACGAGCAAAAATCCACAGCCATAACCGCCTGCAGCCGAACCACATCGACGTACCCGATGACCGATTTTCACATGTCCACATGGATATTATTGAACTTCCGAAAATAAATGGATACCTATACTGTCTAACTATCATGGACCGTTTTTCAAGATGGCCGGAAGCAATCCCGATGAAAAACATAACAGCCGACCTCGTTGCAAACGCATTTTACAACGAATGGATATCCCAATTTGGAACTCCTCTAACGATCACTACAGACCAAGGTAAACAATTTGAATCTTCACTTTTCTCATCGCTATTACAACTAATAGGCGCAAAGCGGGTACGTACAACGGTGTACCATCCTGCGTCCAACGGCCTTATCGAACGATGGCATCGGACGTTAAAAGCTGCCCTAACTTGCAACGGCAAATACCCTGGGCGGAATTATTATCCACGGTATTGCTCGTCTTACGAACGGCCTTTAAGGAGGATATCGGCGCATCATGCGCAGAAATGCTTTATGGGACAACCCTTAGGATACCCGGAGAATTTTTCATTAATCAGCGTTCAGCCGAGCCGAAAATATTTCTTGAAAAATTCCGAGAATTGATTCGGGACGTACGACCTACAACAACAGCTCATCATACTAAGTCACGGATGTTTATTCTTAAAGACATCTACCGCTGCTCTCATGTATATATTCGCATCAATGATGTAAAGGCACCTCTTGAGCCACCATACGAAGGTCCATATACGATCGTCAAACGACTCGACGACCGGCGATTCGTGGTTAACGTAGAGGGAGAACACTAGACCGTGTCCGTCGATAGACTGAAACCGGCATACGTTACCAAAGAAGATAGCTCAACAAACAACGAGGTAGGACAAGAAGAAGTTGAACCGCATCAATGGGTATCGATCATGGATAAGCCTGCAAAAACTTATCAAAAGAAAAAAAGAGTATCGTTTCCCGATGACTCCGTCACGGTCACTAGAGGGGGAGTAGATGTGGCGGGACTGCCACCTGCACCACCAGCAATCGCAGAACACGTACCGACGGAGGAACCCAAGGAACCGAACGGTGGCGCCCAGCGTCACCGGCGGAAACAAGTATTAAAAGCTAGGGAGATTTTCTCGGCCTATCGCAAGCCGAGAATAGACAAAAATCTTCCTACACAAATAGCGTCTAGACTAAGGATACTTTATGACTGTTTAGAGAACGAAGCTTCACACTGAGATAATTTCGTTAAATAAAGAATAAAGAGTTACATATTTGATTAGGAGAAATGTGTTTATAGTCAGCTAATTTCTACTATAAGTGTGAAGTTTCCACAAAGGAAACTATTTTCATGCAGTTGCCGTGGCCCTCTTAAATAAATAAATATATATACAGGGTGAATTCCGTAAGGTTTCTCAAACGGAATTTCGGTGCAGATGGGATCATTACAAACAAAAGTTGTAAATATACATTAGGGATATTTTTAATAGTTTACGAGATATGCATATTTAAAGTTGATCGAATCAGAGCGCGCCGAAAAGCGTTGTAGCCGCCCACTCTCCGCCCTAGCCGTAGATATAGCACAGTTTAGAGCGTTACATTTGGGATCGCAAAATTCAGAGCAGTCAATTATTATTATTTTATTACGCAGTCATTTTTATTTGGCGCACTCGGCAAAATTCAGAGCAGTCAATGCCCGACAAATAAAAATGACTGCGTAATAAAATAATAATAATTGACTGCTCTGAATTTTGCAATCCCAAATGTAACGCCCTAAACTGTGCTATATCTACGGCCAGGGCGGAGAGTGGGCGGCTCCAACGCTTCTCGGCGCGTTCTGATTGGATCAACTTTAAATATTCATATCTCGTAAACTATAAAAAATATTCCGAATGTATATTTGCAAATTTTGTTTGTAATGATCCCATCTGCACCAAAATCCCGTTTGAGAAACCTTACGGAATTCACCCTGTATATATTTTCATGTACCTCCTCCGATTTCGATGAAATTTGGTATGATTGTAGAATGGACAAAAATAGCAGAAACGTATTTATTTATACGTGCCGAGTCCAATATTTAAGGCGTGAAAGGAACCCTCGAAAATCGGGGAGTTTTTCGTTCTTCGTCGATAAAATACGAGATATGAAAAAATTACAAATTGCAACAACATTTATTTTTCACGTTCTATAGACTGGATACCAGAATGGTGCAGATAGCAACAAATCTCATATTGTTTATTGCAAATTTGTAATTTTTTCATACGTATCTCCGAGAGTTTTTAACCGATTGGGATGCAAATTTGCATAAAGGTAGAGGATGAAAAGATAAAGTTGACGGGTTTGTTATTTTTTCGATATCTTATAATTAAGGGGTTGAAACTGCCCCCAATAGCTTTTTGCCCTTTTGCTATTCCGAGTTAACCCGGAATGGGTTAGCCCATTCCAACCAACCTATCCTCCGACATTCTTACTCGCGACCACGGCTGCAGCCGTTTCGCATTCCCCCTAATCTCCCTGTATCGCATTTGCCACGGACGGAGGGAAACTGCAGAACACCTCCGCCGATACAGGTCGGTACCTACCTAGCCTCCCCCAGTGTCAATGCGAGTAAACTCAAGCACGTCCACCAGAGGCGTCTAGGGCCGGCACCTCCTCAACTGTGACGATGGGCCATCAGCTGTCCGATCAAGGCGTCACCATCCGCGCGATGAGAACCGCCTTGCGGGAGCACCCCAGCCGAACATCGACCCCCCCACTCCTCACAGCGAGGTTTTGTTGGGCATTTGTTTTGGAGGGATCCGAACCGCCAGGATTGCACAAAAACCCTTAGAAAAAAATTCTTTTTTCCATTGGTGTCGGCTACGGGAATCGAACCCTGGTCCGCTGCGTGCGAAGCCAGAGTCCTACCCACCGAGCCACCGCGCTCCTCCGTCAACTTTATTTTTTCATCCTCTACCTTTATGCAAATTTGCATCCCAATCGGTTAAAAACTCTCGGAGATACGTATGAAAATATTACAAATCTGCAATAAACAATATGAGATTTGTTGTTATCTGCACCATTCTGATATCCAGTGTATAGTACACGAAAAAATAAACGTTGTTGCAATTTGAAATTTGTTCATATCCCCGATTTTCGAGGGTTCCTTTCACGCCTTAAATATTGGACTCGGCACGTACAAATAAATACGTTTTGGCTATTTTTGTCCATTCTACAATCATGCCAAATTTCATCGAAATCGGAGGAGGTGCATGAAAATATATTTTTTATTTTTTTATTTAGGAGGGCCACGGCAACTGCATGAAAATAGTTTCCTGTCACTAAGCTGCTGCCATCTCGGGAGCGGTCAAGCACTCCAGTTGCAGTCGGTAATTCGCCACACATGGTAAATACCATGAAAAGGTGGTTTCCACCCATTACGATTCACCCTGTATATAAGTATACATTCCGGGCGCAAGAACTCTGCTTTAATGCTTAATTACTCGATAACTAGGTGGAAGAGAATTTCGAAAAAAAGTTTGTTGTTGCACTTGATGTTGAAGAACGTAATCACCAAATTTGATCAATTTCTTAACATTTCTTAACATGTACCGAAACACCTCAAATCTAAAAATAAAGCATGTACAAAATATTTCATAGCGACAATAGCAATCGATAATTAAGAAATAACAAAGAAATATATTGCGTTAATATACCGAAACTTCATTCTCGTCATCAACGTGTCCTTGGACAATGTTGTTGACTGAAATAGGGTCACTGACTTCGTTGGCTTCATCGATACCAATACCCTATATTTTTCGCCAGAAATGGAATAAACTGAGATGTGTCAGATCGCCACGCCATTCTGCTCCCTCTTTCGTATCTCTGAACATCTCCAGCACTTCGGTTTCTATGCTATTCTTAACATACTCTACAATTTCTTTATGCCGAGGTCCTTTGGTTTGAGTCACTGGAGAGATCTTTTCGGAGCTATCGCCGTTCTTGGCATTTCCGATAGTTAATTCCGTCCGCTAAACAAGGGTGGAGCCCAGTTATTTTGAAACCGTTCTTCAGTATGCCTTTTGCTTCGAGAGCCTCGATAGCTTTCTGATGAAGCGGTGCGAATTCTTCTCGCTTTAAACGTTGACCGCTGTTTTCGAGTCGCCGATGACGAACTACATTCCCCCGTACACCCTTCAGGGGATGAAAAAATGCAACGTCCCGCGGTTGTAAGGTGTGAGTTGCATTTGGGTATAGAGCCATGAGATCGATGTCCTTTTCCCGACAAAAATCGCTCAACGCCATGGTCAAATGCGAAGTATACCCGTCTACAAACAGTATGACTGGGAACACGACTTTATTTTTCAGCAACCATCGGTAAAAAACGTTCGCAACGTACTCGAAAAACGTTTCCCCAGTCATGCATCCACTATCCGAGTGACCGATGCCCCAGTCTTTTGGCATTCGTGCAGCGTCACGTCCGGGAAGTCGTTTGTAACAAAAAAGTATTATCAGTGGCGCGAGTTCGAGACTCGCACTTCCACAGATAAGCGTAGTCAATCACTCTTTTTTATCATTATTTACGAAATTGTATACCGTTTCGTCACCTTTTTTGGTCAATACCGAACCCCCCTTTGGACCTAGAAGAAAAGCCGACTCGTCGCAATTAAATACGCGAGAAGCGTCAATATCAAGGAGTGACTTCGACTGAAAATACTTTTGTATCTCGCTGAACCACCCTCAAAGCGTTTTCTCGTTTAAATCAGCTCGAGTGTGTGTAAAATTTTGTGACGTTCTTTCAGCTATTTCCAGGTGACGATTTTTAAAAGCGTCGTACCAATATCTCCCAGGACGATTATCCTTAAACTGAGTCTCGATCTTTAGATGCTCCAGAAGCAGTTGAACACTGTCCAATAATTGGAGTCGAGTTGAAGGGAAGCCGCTTCGACTCATGTGCAAGATCCACCGAACGATCTTACTTTCATTTTCTTCGCCAAGTATGCATGCAGGTCCACGGGTTTTTATTGTAGGTGGTAATGGGCCACGCTTTTTGCAGAGCAGTGTCGTCTTTGGCATTTTGTAAAGATTCGCTGCCGTCTTTACAGACATTCCCGTTTTCACCGCCTCTAATGTGTTCTCGAAATCAGCATCTGTGTAAGCCCGGATAACCGCTTCCTAATTAGATACAAAACGTATACAGGGTGATTTTCCTAAGGTATAGCACCATTTATTCTGGGGTAGATGGGACCATTACAAACAAAAGTTGCAAATAAACATTAGGGATATTTTTAATAGTTTACGAGATATCAATGTTTGATGTTTGTCGAATCAGCACGGCGAGAAGCGTTAGAACGACCCACTCCCCGCCCTATCCGTAGATATAGCACGGTGTAGTGCTATAGTACACAGAGCAGTCAATTATTATTATTTTATTACGCAGTCATTTTTATTTGTCAGTCATGACTGCTCTGAATTTTGCCGAGAACCGTTGGAGCCGCAGACTCTCCGCCCTAGCCGTAGCCTAGTCAGTCAATGCCCGACAAATAAAAATGACTGCGTAATAAAATAATAATAATTGACTGCTCTGAATTTTGCGATCCCAAATGTAACGCCCTATACTGTGTTATATCTACGGATAGGGCGGGGAGTGGGTCGCTCCAACGCTTCTCGTCGCGCTGATTGGACAAACTTCAAAAATTGATATTTCGTAAACTATTAAAAATATCCCTAATGTGCATTTGCAACTTTTGATTGTAATGGTCCCATCTACCCCAGAATAAATGATGCTACCTTAGGAAAATCACCCCGTATATTGGTATTTGTATTGTATAATAGAATACAATTATTCATTTTGAAAAAGCGACTTATAGTAAAAATGAAAGGTATGTTGTATCTTTTCGAAACAGTCCGTGCAGTGATAGATGAGTCTGTAGTTTCCATCATTTCTTCGTCTTCGTCTTTCGGAACAGTTTCTTTTTACACCTAAAATATGTAGAATAAAGGACACTATAATTAAACGATTAAACGAACTTACCTGTAAGTGAAGTTCTATCGTAATTGTATGTAGCGCCTCTTCCGATAGATCATCGTGTAGTCCCCTCCTCCCGCGCTAGAATCACCACATGTTGAAAGCTAGGGAATTTTTCCCCCAGCATTGAGCCCGCCTGCCCGTGCGTATTCATTTCTTTAAAGTATTCCGTAACTTCTGGGTAAGTCTCCGAAATTTGGAGACGGGTTCTACGAGAAGGGTGGGACTGATCTATCAGAAGAGGCGCTACATACAATTACGATAGAACTTCACTTACAGGTAAGTTCGTTTAATCGTTTAATTGTATTTCGCGCCTCTTCCTCTAGATTATCGTGTAGATGTTTAAAGTATTAAGTTACGGTACAATGGCGATGAAGAACTTTATTTAGTGTGTGAATTATATCTTATTTTATTATTATTATCTGTTTTTTTATATCTCTTCTTCATCATCTAATATCGCTCTCGCAAACACCTCTTTATTTGTTGCGATCGGTCGGTCATAGAACCTTGCAAAGGTTTGAGAATTGGATGTCCATCCGGCTGTGTTTCTTATTGTGTCTATACTGACTCCTTTCCTTTTTGCTGCCGAGGTAGAAGCGTGTCTCGTACTGTGTGCCGAAAAGGAGTTAGTGTCCAAACCGCTCGGGAATAAGACCTTCTTGATCCATCGACTTAGCGTCTATGAGGAGTGACAGCCTTATGCGGCTTCTTGAATGCTACGAATAGCGAGTCGCTGGACCCACGCAGACTCTTCGTTCGCTCAACGTATGCTTCAAGCGTTGTTTGTGCGCAAATATTTTTGTTTCTCTCGTATGTTGGTAACACCAACAGTGGTTGCTTTTTGTTACGACCCGATGTTTTAATTGAGTCCGATATCTTGATATGGACTGCGTTTTGATGTTTTTCAATATTTCTCAAGTTAATCAGGGCACGTGTTTGTATACGATGGCCTGTTACCAAAGCCAGCAAAGTAGCGAGCTTCGTGGAGAGCATTTCCAGAGACAAATCGTTATTACTCCCGAGTGTATTCAAATATTCTAAAACGATCTTGGGATCCCACGTCTGGTCGTATTTCGGCACCGATGGTCGCAATTCCATTATTCCTTTAAACAACCTTCTCACTCTCTGATCCTGACCAATATGAGGTCCGACAATCAGAGAAATAGCTGATCGTAAGCAGTTGAGTGATCCGTGAGAAGCTCCGTTGTTGTATTGTTCCGTGAGAAAGATAAGAACGTTCTTGACCGATGATTCATATGGGCTGAAGTTTTTATCGCTGCAGAATTTCCACCACTTTCGCAAAGCACGGTCGTATTGCTTCCAAGAAGAAGAGCGAAGTGATGCAGTCATAAAGTCCATTGAGTCTTCAGGAACGTCTTTCAGATGGAAGGCCTTCCGCATAACACTGCGGCAACCAGGGTAAGGTTGTGCCACATCGGGTGTGGTTCCATATTTACAGAAGATAAAAGATATTTGTCTGGTTTAAAAACAATCGTCTCGCTGATGCGGAGAGAGTGGAATAAGGGAAACCATGGCTGGCATGGCCAGTCTGGCACAATAACTATGGCTTTCGCTTCTTCGTCTCTGATCTTACGCAAGACCCTTAGAATTACTGCGAATGGCGGAAACGCATAGAAAAAGAAGCCCTTCACGATATTGTAAATGCGTCGACTGCTATACTACTTGGATCCCGAAGCCAGGAAACGTATGATTTGCATTTTGCGTTAACACGTGAAGCAAACATATCGATGTCAGGTTCTCCGAAGTTATTGACGATCTGATTAAAGGCCTCATATGATATCTCGTATTCAGTCTCTATTTCTAATCTGCGGGATTCAAAATCAGCTTCGAAATTATCTTTCGTGTTGATATACGATGCGAAAATCCAAATGCGTCTTTTTCGCACCAATCCCATACTGATCGTGCTATTTCGTTCAATTCTGTGCAACGAATCCCCCCATTCTGTTGATGTTTGCTATTGCTGTAGTGTTGTCTAACCTCAACAGGATATCACAGTCCTGTAGACCATCAGCAAAAACTTGCAATCCAAAGAAGGTAGCTTTTAGTTCTAACACGTTTATGTGGCTCCGTTGCTCTTCATGGCTCCAAAACCCGTGTGATCTTTTCCCTTCGCAAACTACACCCCAGCCGGTCAGAGACGAGTCACTAAAGATTTCACAACTAAATACAGAGGCCCGAAAGGAATTATTCGTTTTTTCGATTACTCTTAACCACCAATTGAGATCGTCTTGAAGGCCTTCGTCGATCGTCATTCGCTTGTCGTATAGATCGTTGTTTCGTGCTAAGGCTAGATATCGAGCTCTTTCGAATGCCTTTGTATGTACAAACCCATAGGCAACCGCCGGACTGTATGAAATTAGGGTGCCCACGAATTCCGCAAACTTGCGAATTTGACAGGTTTTAAGTCGAGTAAATTTCTTAGCCAGTGTTTTTACTTTTTCTTTCTTTTGTTTGGGAAGTTCGATGGACATAGTCTTCGAGTCAAACAAGAATCCTAGATATTTGCATCTCGTATTTCGAATTAATTGACATTTGTCTCTGTTGAGGATAAACCCCAAGCTTATCAATAACGAACAAGTAACATGGACGTTTCTTTCACAATCTTCGAAAGATCGTACGACTATGAGCAAATCATCCAGATAGACTACTGATACAAAACCTTGGCGACGTAACCCTGCGACTACTGGTTTTAAAATTTTTGTAAAAACGTAAGGTGATGTGGACAACCCAAAGGGTAAGCAAGTATATTCGTAAAGGATGTTGCTAAAACGAAATCTTAAAAATTTTCGGTGTGAGTCAGCCACGGGATCTGCATGGAAATCATCTTTCAAATCTATCGTTGCTAGAAAATAAACTTCACTAATTAAGTTTACCACTGTCTTTCGATTTTCCAGCTTAAAATGCTCCGTCTGGATGAATTTATTCAACTGTTTTAAATTTAGAATTAAACGTTTGCTGCCATCTGGCTTTGGAACTAGAAAAATGCTTGAGATAAATTGATCAGGAGACTCGCAACATGGAACAATCACACCTTTTTGCGGAGCTCTGAGATTAAGCATGTAGTAGCAGTACGCTCCTTTTTTGAATTCAGATTGTTTTTAATAAAATTGGATTGGAAGGGCTTTGAAATAAAAGGAATCTTATATCCTTGGATCCATGATAGAATGCGCTTATCCGTGGTTTGTGATTTCCAGAGTTCTTTAAAAAACCTGAGTTTACCAGCGGTTGTACTCACACTGCTTAATAACGCCTTGGATGTTGACGATTGGCCTCCTTCCGACTGTTGATTCTGAAATCCTGTCGCTCTCGAACGTTCCTCTGTTTCGACGTGTAGCTCTGATACCTGGTTGTTGTCGATTGTCTCTTCCCGCCCACGTTCAAGGCACTCTGATATTGAGAGTTGAAAGATCGACGGGGCGGGGGTTTCGAGTTTTTTGAACCTCTCTGCGAAGTTTTTTGTGTTATTTTTAGATCCTTGCTAGAATTTTGTAGGGCTTTTGCCGTCTTTAATTGTTTCTCGACTTGTTTTCCGAAGAGCAATTGATCGGGCGAAGAAGCATGCAGGACATCTTTGACGGATGAGTTCGGGTTGGCCAAGATTAAGCTCTTGCGAATGGTCGATTCGTCGTGTTGTATATCGGCGAGTAGTCTACTAGCATCGCTTATCGTTTCGAGAATAGGAAGCTTATCCTGATATCCGTCTAAAGTTTCTCGGAAAATTTTTCCTACTGCCGCTAAACATGCCGTAATATTCATCTGCTTTGTATATATTCTTTCGTCTCTTTTAGCAACCGATTCAGTCAATGCGGCTTTAACCTCGGGGTTCAACGAAGGTGGGTCGATGACCACAGCATTCATTGGTGGTGGATATTTTTTAATGAGATTTTCTTTTTCTTCGGATGAAATGCCCTTCTGCAAAATCTCCTCCCACCGCACGGCCATTTCCTCTGGAATTACTGCAGCAAAGCTTCGTTCTTCTAGAATTCGTTTTCCCATGATTTTCAAAATTTCTGGGTCGATGGGAGCTTCCTGATTCGTGTTGGTACAGCTAGACTGTTGTTCAGGTCGTCTTGTCTGAGAAGGTACGTTGCCCGAATTCTCTTCTTGAATACTCTCTACTACGACCATTCCTGTATTGATATTGTTGATCGCATGTTGATTATCGAAGGAGACATGTCCGTGTATACTTCTTTCATCTAATGAAGAATACGATCTCTCTCTACTTCTGGAACTTCTGACTGAGGCTTCTCTTCGCGTAACATATGAGTCCTGGGATTCTCCTGAACTACGACAACTGCCTAACATGGACATAAAATAAGGACCTATATTTCCTCTGCCCTGTAAGAAAATCTGTTTATTTGGATTCCTTTTTTTTGTTGCCGTTAAGATATATTATACACCTTGCGTAGAGGCATAGATGATGTACATAGTTATCACGGATAACATGCTTGGAGGTTAGGGCCTAACAAGCATCTGTATATGTATTTATTGGAATTGTAGAGAGTATGTCTATTCGTGTAGGTTAGAGCCTACAGAACAGCCATCCTTTTTATAGTCTAGGGATGACACGATGTCGTATCATCTTTCGTGCAGGTTAGAGCCTACAGGAAAATCTTCCTTCGTATCTTTTGTACTTCTCGATCAGGTTAGAGCCTGTACGAGACATTGTTCTTTCATAAGTCTATAAAAGACCTCTTGACCCAGGTTAGAGCCTTGACGAGGCGTTGCGTATAACTTGCCATGCTGTCGACGCCCCTCCTAACCTACAACAAAAATTAATACTTATACTTACGACGATGTCTTTTACGGTGTTTCCTTCCACGTTTCTGTTTCTTTAACAATCTTTCGAGCCTCTCTAATCGTTCTTCAAGTCCGTTCGATTTCTCGTTTTCTGATGGGTCCTCTCGCGACCTTTTTGAACTCATTGTTAAATCCGAAATTTGCATGCAATTAAATTGACATGTGGTTCTTCTCGCACCAAGAAGAAGAATGAATACGGACGGGCAGGCGGGCTCAACGCTGGGGGAACAAATTCCCTAGCTTTCAACATGTGGTGATTCTAGCGCGGGAGGAGGGAACTACACGATGATCTAGAGGAAGAGGCGCGAAATACAATACATATTATAATACATACTTTCTTATTGAAAAAGCTATGCGCAGTGAACAAAAAGTATTTCATACCCTTCCGCTGAAGATAGAATCAATAAATCAGCTACCTCCGCAGTCTCCATTCTCTATTCGACGCAGTCTTGAGGGGTCAACTTTTTTTCTCTCTATCAATATTCATAGTTATTAACATATATATAATAAACATTGAACAATATCCACAAATTTAATAATTTGTTGATAATTTAATAATAATTAATAATTAAGTCATTGCTAATGATTTAATCACTTTGTTATGTCACGGCAAATTACAATGAATAGACAAAAAATGGTTCGACGCAGCAGGTGACAAGTCGAGGATCAACAACTGCAACGTAACCTCAATTATGTGACGTAGTTATTAACACTACGGAGTTAACCAAATATCTAACCGAAAGTTAAATTATTTTTTATCTCATCGACAGTCTGGTTCACGCTGAATATGTCGATACCATTTTTATGTCGTTTTATACTTACAGTACGAACAAATTTCCGATTTACGTAGATCGTCGCACTTACTATCAGCGTCTAGCACGGCCGCTGCGGAGCCACTGAGACTCGTGTTACACTGTTCACTGGTCAATTTCTATTATAAAATATTTCATTCAACATAGTGTGTTTGGTCAATAATTAAAAGTGAAAAATGCTCTTTAATTAGCCTATAATTTAATTATTATTCGACTAAAACTATATTTATGACAGTCAAAACTTTGCCGTCGGGATCATAATCTGGGACGGGGTCAGAAACTTGGCCGTTTACCTTACTTTATTTGAATAATCGAACAAGTGACTAGTTTATTATTTAAACATTTTCATCACTTTGTTCTTCATACTATTTATTATTTATTTGGGGGCACGTTACTTCAAGAATGGTTCGGGCAATTTCATTTTGCAAAGTAATCAAAAGAAAAGAATGGATGACCATGTAAGGATTATAATAATGGGTATAGTAGTGCAGAAATTACTCAACATTCTTTCTTTGTAGTTTCGCGAAAAAAAAGATTACCGTTCACTTTATCGCATAATACAGGGCGGAAAGAAATGATTGGTCGCCACTTCGCCGGATGATACTCCAGCTTGGGTTCGGGTTTGGGTTTGGGTTTCCGAAAGTGTGCCAAGATCACATTTCCGGCATTTCCAGTTCCTCGTTCCGAAGTCCAGAATTTTTGTACTCCGTGACCCATCCAGTGCACCATAGCCGTTGAGGCTATCGTAATTTCGTCCTATTCCACGTTTGCTCCAACCTATATCGTAGGAAACCACTAATCGTACTACATCGTAGGCGTCGATTGTGATGTCATTCTAAGAATCGAATACGGAAGTGCAAGTTGGTCGAAGGAAGTTGGAGAGTCGATTATTAGGTCTGAAATATAGCACCAAAAACCAAAAAACAGTTTGCTTCTTTATAACGTTGCCACTTCAGCAAAGTTTAGACCGCAAAATAAATCTTGATAATGGGTGCTGATGTGAAAGAACTCGTAAATTTGTATGAGTAAAGTAAGCATACAAAAGCTTGTTTTTTAAGTTCATACTAATATGCATACTTATTGTAAAATGACTTTCTTTTTAATTTCATCAAATGCCATTTCTTCTTCGCACGTTTTCTAATAATTGTTAATGTGTAATTTTTGTTAATCGGATAATCAGAAAGGAAAACCATTTTATTTCTTTCTGAAACTGCGAAAAGATCACTGAAGAAATAACAGAGTTTTGCATGGGTGCACGAAACCGGAGCGTGCGTGCCTGTGCATGTGTGTTTTGTCGACATGGGGGAAATGGTTTCCACACACCCAGAATCGGTAGTGTGAGACTCTTCTGAAATTAAGTATACTCACTAAAACCCCCACCTCCATCTTTGGCCTTATGTTTTCCCCAGCGGAACCACCGTCAGGTCCTACTTCGCCGGAGGGGCCCTAGCCGCAGCTCTTCCTCCGATTTCTCCAAGCTTGAATGTTTTTCTTCCTGGCGCGTTCAGCAAGGCGCATCTCCTTCACGACTTCGACAGCGTAGGCACTGATGGCGTCCCGCGGTCGCATTGAAGAAATCAGGAGGTCCACCACGTTGTCGAGAGCGATGCTTGTATTGAGCACCTCTTCCAACTCGCTCCGTGTCATCGCGAACCGTTGACAGTCGAAAAGGCATACTCCGCATTTTCGTTCTCTCCCTCGCAGGCCAGGCACTCCGGTGCGTCTTCATAATTAAACTTATAAAGATACTCCTAAAAACACCCGTGACCGGACAACCCCTGTTTGAGGTAGTAATTGAGCTTGCCGTGTGGCCAATTCACCCAAGTTTCTACTCGAGGTATTAGCCGGTGCGTCCATCTTCCTTTGGTGAAGACCTCCCATGTGCTCTGCCACTTCTGCAGACTCTCCCTCCTCGCCGTCTGCTTTGTCTTCTCCGGAGCGAGATCGTAGGCTGCTGATCCTCTCTGTTGGTCTATGATCCTCCGTTCTTCAGCAAGCACTTCGATGGGCAGCATTCTCGCAATGTTGTTGATTGCGTCCTCAGACACTGTGCGGAACGCACATGCTACCGTCAGAACACTGACATGGTATACTGCAGCCGCTTTCCTCCTATACTTCTGAATCTTCAGCGCATCAGCCCATATGGCGATACCATAGGTGAGCACTGAAGTTACGACCGACGAAAGTAGCTGTCTCTTCTTCTGTCAGGGACCTCCGACATTAGGCACGAATAGGCTTAACATAATCATGAAGCTCTAAACCGGGACCGGGGACAGAGCTAGGGATGGTAGGATGGTTTCTCTTTGAAGAAATGACCTTTTTTTTTAGACATGTGGTTACAATTTAGTGTAACCACACAAAGTCGACAAAAAGTCGCAAGTCGCAACAAAGTCGCATCAAAGTCGCGTACCGCATACGGCAGGCCACATTCTCATACATCTACCATCCCTGGCCAGAGCTAGGTAAAAAGATAAACAAATCCACTAAAACTTGTTTATTTCAATTATAAATGAAAATAAAATATAAAATTAACATATTATGAAGATAACGTATATAAAGCCTGCAGCAGCAGAACTTTTTAATTCTTTTATTTATTTTTTGTACCAGTCGTACTTCTCGCTGGAATTAACCTTTTTCAATATATTATTATTATTTTTTATTTTTTCATAGAAGTCGTTGCATGTATTGCCAAAGTTTATTTTACAGTACAATAACGCTCGTACGGTAGACTCCAGCATGCGGCCTCGGCCATCCGACCAAATGTGATTCATCATCGAGAAAACACGTTCCAAAGGTGCAGACGTTCCTGGTAGACACAAAACGTATTGTCATTTTAACCAGATTAAGTACCTCGATGTGTTGCTCTTGGAAGTGATTAAATAATTGGACCCATTGGTCAATATAGTCCATTTGGGTCGTCGTTGAATGCCACTCTTCATTTTTTGAAGCAAAAAAAGTTTTGGCGAGTGACAACTCGTCAAAAAGATTGTCAATATTTATTTTTTGTCGATCATCTGAACCGTGTATTGCGTTTATAGCTTCAGCCAAGTGTTCAATTTCGTCCCAATTCAATACACGATGCAGTCCAATTCATTGAAAGATCTCGGCACCACCGAAACTGTTTTCCCACAATTCAATATAAGATATGCATCGTTTATAAAAATCAGTTACCTCTGCCATAAACTCAACAACTTCCTGACTACCGAGCCTTTCCAATAATTGTTTCGCTCCTTGTGGGACAAACTGACTTTCCATCCGTTCCGTAAGATTATGTTTCAATCGTTTTAGCTCCGAAACACAGTCTGTTGCACTTGCTTTATTTTTTTCCATCAGTAGCACAGTCTTGTTGAAATTATTTAGTTGGCCATGCACAAACCAAAAATATAATTCACCTGTGTTACTTTCAAAAAAATCTCGCATTGCACGTGGACAATTTTCTTGAGAAAGAAAATAGGATTTCAGTCCTTCCAATATGTGTAAAATTCTTTCTATTGCTGGCAACAGAGAAAGAAATCTTGTACTTCCATGCTGGAGTAGTTTTTTGTATTCTACTTCTGCAATCTCACAGAATTCCTTCAGTTGAGTTAGTCGCACCGTGTAGATATGAAAGTATTTATATATTTTCACAACAAGCGCTTCAATTTCGATTGGCAGACCATCCACAGCAGTTTGAAGCGTATTGTGCACAATATGTGCACCACATCCAATACCGACAATGTTAACGCCAAGTTCTTGTTTGAGCCGGCTGTAAACATTATTTTGACCTCTTCTACGTACGCCTCCAAAATTTGTGTTGCAATTGTCACCACAAAATGCAGCTATTTTTTTATCGATCTCATGACGACGCAGTGTTGAAATTATATTTTCAGACAGTATTTCCGATGTCTCCCCGTGAATAGATTCAAAATCCAGAAGTTTTACTTTTACACCTTCCAATGGTAAACAAAATCTGACGACAACAGGCGCCAGTTTTACATTTTTCCTATTTGAAGTGTCGTTGGTAACACTTACAAAAAGCGTCTTCTGTAAGTCAGCATGTAATTCGTCCACACACAAAGGTGCCAGAACATTTAAAATTATGGCTTCGCATTTGGTTCTCGCAGCGCTGAATTTTGGTTCAAAGAACTTTGAGATCAATTTAGATGTATAATCCGAAGTTTTGAAGCTCATATCATGAATTGCTGTATGATAAGCAAATGTGGCTTCTTTGGCCGCAATAACCAACTGATCTTTAATCGGATGATCGTTTTTAAAAAACATTTTAATTGATGACGTGCTTGCAGACGCCGTTACAGCAACCTTGTGTTTCGTACACTTTAAGTGATCTTTTATGTCGGATCGTCCACCGTGTGCAATCGAAAATTCTGAATGACATTATTGGCATTTCACTCTACTGTCTTCACCACAACATTTTTTTATAAATGGGTAGTCATGTTGTAATTCATTGGTAAATTTACAATGCCTTTTTGGCATTTTAAACACAATTTATTAACTTTTGGTTTATAATATAAACGAAATTAAGTAGATAAATTACGTACTAACACTGCAAGCGATAGCCGTAGACTGTCGCGGCTGTCACCCGGCCATGCGAAAAAAACAAATGAACATCGCGGCGGTGGCGCGCGAGCGGGCGGTTGCATACGCCGCGGCCGCCTTCGCAGATCTGAATGTAACCCGCCGTCCTACGTATGTGAACTCGACCCGACGCGGTGCGAAAATATCAAATTCGACAATCGCGCTTTGGATCACGCGATTTTCGCGCCGCGTTCGCGTTGAGTTCTCTTACGCAAGAGGCCGGGTAACACGGAAAAACAACCGGGACAAATTACCAAACCGGCCGGGACGCCGGGACCAATGCTTCAAACCGGGACAATCCCGGTTAAACCGGGACGTATGGTAAGCCTAGGCATGAATCTTGTCAGTGCGGTCACCACTCCAGAAGTTTTACTGCTTCTTTGAATGAACTGGTCTTTAAAACTGAGCCTTGCATCGATAATGACTCCGAAGTATTGCAGAGACAGCTGAGATGTTATGATATATCACAGTCTCCTACTGTGATTGTGATTGTCTCTATCACTTAACGGCTGGTCACGAGTATCGCCTCCATGTTGTGCTGAGCGTTCTAGAGGCCGATCGAAAGAGCTCATTTTTGGATCCTCGTGAAAGCTTGTTCAAAAAGCATTCTGATGACCTCTAGCAGTTTACCAGTGATCACCAGCGCTATGTCGTCAGCGAAACGGACGATCTTCACTTATTTTGGTAGCTTGAGCTTGAGCAATGCATTGTACAAAATGATCCAGAGGAGGGGCCCAAGAACTGAGCCCTGGGAAAAACCTCCGGGCACCCTATACTTGCGTCGCCCATCTTCCGTGTCGTACATAAGGTACCGTTCGTTGAAATAGCTTGTGACTATCCTCCGAAGGTACCCCGGCACTTTCAACTCGTCCATTGCCTCCATGATGCGATCCCATCTCGCAAAATTGAAGGTATTCTTCACGCCAAGAGTGATTATCAAGCAGTATCCTTTGGATCTCCGATCGTATATTTTTTCGGTGATTTCCTGCTTGGTGGTCCCACCACTAAGTTGATCGCATCAAGAGTTGATCGTCTTTTTCTGAAGCGGCATTGATTGTCTGCAAGAGACTCCTCGACGGCTTCTTCGACCCTGTTGTGTATGATACGCTCGAGGATTTTTCCTGCGGTATCCAGCATGCAAAGGGACACCGCAGTATGATGCCTCGTTCGGTGGCTTTTTCCCTTTCAGGAAGAGAACGAGTCGTTACCACTTCTATCTCTCCGGAAAGATGTCCTCCTTCAGATATGCATTGTACATGTCGAGATACATCTCCGGTGCTGCTGCGATGGCCGTCTTGAGTGCTATGTTTGAAATTCCGTCCAGCCTCGAGGCCTTAGTGTTATCCTCTCTAGCATATGCTTCAAGCAGCGCGTCTGTCGTGACAGTTCGCATCTCGTTCTCTCCCTCCTGGTCGGCATGATAGCCAAGCTCAGGTTGTTGGAGGAACAGATGCTCTACGATTTTTCCCATGAGTGGGTCAGTTAGTGTTAGCATTGGCTGGCTTTTTAGCCGCACCATAACCACTTTATATGGTCTACCCCACGGATCGTGCTCCACCTCTGCAAGAAGTTCGCGCCAGCTGTCTCCTTTACTGTTCTTGATGGCCTTGTTGAGTTTACGCCGTACTTCTTTGTATGCGTCGTTCAAAGCACCAAAGGATGGCTTTTTGCGAGCACGTTGCGCACGTTGCGCTAGCCTTCGTTTACGATTACACTCATTCCCGACATCAGCAATTTCAGTGCTCCACCAGGGCATCTCTTGTCATTTGTTGCCAAATCCTTTTCGTGGCATCGTGACGTCACATCACATGCTTCGGTAACCCACTTCGGCATTTCTGTCGTTTTCGCCGTGGCACTGTATGCAGCAATGTCACTGCTGTCCAGTGCTTCGCGGAAGAGAACAGTATCGAAGCTTCTCTCTTTTCAGCCCACGGTGTTTATCTTCGGTGGAGGTCTCTTGCGCCTTCGATCATTATTGATTTCCCACGTTGTCGCTTGATGGTCGCTGTGCGTGTGAATGTCAGTCACTTTCTAACATCTCTGGCAGGAGTGCTGCTGACAAACGTGAGATCAATAATCGAAGTCGCTTCGCCTTTGACAAACGTTCGTTCTTCTCCTGTATTAAGTAAGACCATGTCCGAGCAGGATATAGCCTCCAGGAGTACCTGAGCCCTCTTATTTGTCTCCTTGCTACTCCATTCAATCGCCCAAGCATTGAAATCTCTGGCGATAGCAAACGGAGTACGATCTTTGGCGTCCTTGCCCAGTCTATCGAGAAAGTTCTTGAACTCATCTGTCGTCAGGCTGGGGGGGGGGGGGTCAGATAACAACTGCAATAGTGTACGCCCTTGAGCTCGGCGGTTAAGAAACCGTTATCGTCACATTTTACTGTTTCTTGGAACAGAAACTTTGCACAAGATCATATGACGGCCTTGCCCGTTGCATCCGCTTCCCAAGGTTGCGTATCGAGGCGGTGATAAGGTTCGGAGATGACCACTATGTCAGGCCTTACTTCGCGCACGGTCTGCGTGAGCAAATCGATAATCCAATAATAATGTTAATAGTTTCCGCTATTAGAACATTATACAGGGTGAATCGTAATGGGTGGATATCACCTTTTGATGGTATTTACCATGCTTCGTAAATTACCGACTACCTACAACTTGGTTGAAACTGCCCCTCGATTTTTTAGTCAATTGCATCGTATGATCGGATAAATTTGTACAGACTATTTCGACTCATTGTATTTTCATTTCATCCCATTTTTATTTCTACAAATTTTCGTCCATGCCACACGGTAAGAACTTTGAACGTTCGTGAGGGTGATGGTTGAGGGAGGGGATGAGGGGAATTTACAAATATGTATTCGTGTATTCAACCGAACTTATATTAACGTAAATTTAACCCGGAATGGCATAAGGCTACCCGATCATACGATGCAATTGACTAAAAAATCGAGGGGCAGTTGCAACCCCTTAATTATGAGATATCGAAAAAATAACAAACCCGTCAACTTTATTTTTTCATCCTCTACCTTTATGATAATTTGCATCCTAATCGGTTAAAAACTCTCGGAGATACGTATGAAAAAATTACAAATTTGCAATAAATAATAAGAGATTTGTTGCTATCTGCACCATTCTGATATCCAGTGTATAGTACGCGAAAAAATAAACATTGTTGCAATTTGAAATTTTTTCATATCTTGTATTTTCATCTATTCTACAAGCATACCAAATTTCATCGAAATCGGCGAAGATGCATGAATATAGTTGCCTGTCACCTAAGCTGCTGCCATCTCTGGAGCTGTCAAGCAATCCAGTTGTAGGTAGTCGGCAATTTACGACGCATGGTAAATACCATCAAAAAGTGGTGTCCACCCATTACGATTCACCCTGTATATATGCAGGTATTTGCATCGCGAAACATAACAAAGGAGTCATTTACAGAATTAAAAAAAAATTAAAGTCGGCTTAAAAGTTATGATAAAAAACCTGTATTTTCCGTGCGATAAGTTCTATATGTGTAGATTTTTTTCATTTTCACACGAGAATTTCTACTCAAGTACGATCGTGTTGGGAAAAAGTGCTAAAAATTCGATCATATCTTGTTATGTCCAGGGGCCGAGAAAGATCGAATGTAACGTTCGTTCAATGCCGTTTTATTGAATCAAGTATCTAAACGAACATGCCTGGTATAATTTAAAAGATGCATTTTATAGTTCCTTCTTTGAAAAATCAAACAAGCTGTATAAAAAGGCGCAAGTTCAAAAAGACTCCGAAACTTTAGATTAAAAAGTTTGTCAAAAAATCAAGAATGTTCGAATTACGCAAAGTGTTTTAAATACGGCTACTGTTAAAAAAATAACGATCCCAGAACGGAGTTTTAATTTGTTCCGAATGGGACGAATTGGATCACCATATCCCCAGGGTATCTATTTCTTTTATAAATTTCGTCCCATCTTATTTTCCTTTATTAAAACTGATTCCTAACACCGGTTTGATGATTTTTGTTTAACTCCCAAAACAAAAACTGAATTTATCTTTCTCTCGTATTTGCTCTTAATGTTCACCTTCTCTAATAATTAATTACGTACACATTAGTGTGTGCAACTGGCTCATTTTTACTGTTCAGGTTTAAGCATCTTGTATTAATAAATCTTTCCTAGTGATTAAACATGTATCTTTGAGATTGGTAAAACTGAATAATTTTCACGAAACATTCCAAACACTTACTTTTCCTATTCTACACAATTTTTGTTTTTTCGTTTTCGAATACGTCCTCTAAAGTAAAAGACAACAGATTTATGAAAGTTAATCTGCAGGAATACATTTGCAGTAAAATTTTCAGAATATAATTTGCGATCCACAGGTCTTTCCAGTCCACGCCAATCGGTAACGAGTCACGCACTCCCCCCGCCAACCGAAGTGATCACAAAATTTTCTAGTCGGCGATCTTCTTCGACCGTGCATCATGAAGGGCTTACGAGTTTCACGGGATTGTGGTCCGAGCTTCTGTTGCGTGACATCAGTCAACCGGTACGGCCATCATGGGATGACGATCGCTGTTGCAGTGAAAGTTTCCAGCATCAGGAATGTTATCCTATTAATGATGGAAACGGCTTATGTCACCATTACTACCGAACAGTTCCAACGCTTAACACCCACAGCTGTAAATATCTGATGCGCGAGCAAATGAACGGAGCATCTGGCTATCTTGATGGCAGCGACATCTACGGCAACACGGACGAAAAACTCCACCGCATAAGAACCTACAGGGAGGGAAGAGTCGATTCTATATCATGTGAGATGTGTAATATCACGTCAACGTCGGCACCATTAGGACATATGTACCAAGCAATTTTACAAGAGCACAATCGCATCGCAACGGTACTAGCAGAATTCAACTCGCACTGGGACGATTCAAAAATCTTTCTCGAGGCTCGCCGTGCTGTTGTCGCTCAATTGCAGCACGTGACGATAAACGAATTCATCCCAAGTATTCTCGGTGAAGGTGCAATTATGGATCAGACATTACGTCCCGCGACACGTGGTTTCTATCACGGCTACTCATCAGACAATCGTGCCGGTGCATATGACGCAGTGGCGTTGGCAGCTCTTGTAGCAGTAACTTCCATTCATGTCGACAATGGTGCTGAGAATCCGGCCACTGATCTCGAAGATCATTTGACTAAGCCTGCTAAGAATGTTAATCTTGATCACGGAACATCTCCTTTTAATGATAGGTGGCGTTCAGCCGCGTTTTTCGTTCATGCAGCCCGTGATCACGGAGTGCCCGGTTATGTGGAATTTTTATCCTATTGCAATGGTGGAACTATAATTGCGACGAACTTCACCGATCTGGAGAGGTTCCTTACTCCCGATAATGTGAGGGAATTAGAGAAAACCTACAGAAAAGTAGAGGATATCGATTTGATAGTCGGGGGCTCTTTGGAGTTACCGAGTAAGGGTACAGCAGTTGGGCCAACTTTCGCATGCTTACTTAAGAGACAATTCATTACGTTGAGGAATTCCGATCGTTTCTGGTATGAGAATGACTTGCCACCCTCCGGTTTGAATTATGAACAAGTTTCTGCAGTTCGGCGTGTCTCCCTGAGTGGAATTATCTGCACGCATGCAAGAATACCTAGGATTCAACCCAAAGCCTTCATTCAACGAGATGCATATTTAAACGCGAAGATAAGTTGCGACAGATCAAGCATTCTCGACTTATCCGCCTGGAAGGACCAGCCACTTTCGCCGCCCATTCTAAATTTCGAAAAAGAAATGGTGACGCCGCACACCGATGATATTATTTCTGAACTGCCACCGGAAGTTCTTGCTGCTGCGGTCAAGAAAGCTCAGAATGACCTAGTGGAACGGAAACGATTAGAATACAATGCTTGGCTCGAACACAGAATAGCGGATCCGAAATCTCCCGCAGGAACTGCAGCGAGCTTTTCTAAAGCGAACAAAGACGCACTTTTGTTGGCAAATTCCTCTATTCTCTACGAACTGGCCACTAACGAAATTATCAACGGCGCTCAGGGATTGAGAAGACGCAAACGTCAAACATTCGATTTGGGCGATAACATTCTTAGCTTTCCGAACAGCGAGTTCTCCGATATTCTCCAGAATGTCGACATATCAAGCTTTCTGCCTGCTAAGCATGCGACAAATCATGACGAAATCGATTGTCCGGTCGAAGATGGGCCTTGTGATCCGACCACGCCCTACAGAACCCTGTCTGGTCACTGCAACAACTTGCGGAATCCCAGCCTCGGAAAATCACTAACAACATTCGCTAGACTCCTACCTCCCGTTTATGAGGACGGGGTCTCGAAACCTCGAGCCACTGCAAGTAACGGTTCACCTTTGCCAAATCCTCGAGTCGTCTCGACAGTCATCCATCCAGACATTTCGAATCTTCACAATCGTTATACTCTGATGGTGATGCAGTTTGCCCAGTTTCTGGATCATGATCTAACGATGACACCCATTCATAAAGGCTTCGCCGAGTCTATACCCAGTTGCAGACCCTGTGATTCAGCGAGAACCGTTCATCCTGAGTGTAATCCCTTCCCCGTACCACCTGGTGATCATTTTTTTCCGACGATAAATGAGACGAGTGGAGCGAGATTGTGCTTTCCGTCGATGAGATCACTGCCCGGACAGCAACACCTTGGCCCGCGGGAGCAGGTTAATCAAAACACTGGATTTTTAGATGCGTCGGTCATTTACGGAGAGAACATTTGTGTAGCTAATATTCTGCGTGGTTTTACCGGCCGCATGAATATAACTTCGCATCCAGCTAGAGCAAAGGATCTTCTTCCGCAATCAGCAACCCATCCAGAATGTAAAGCTGCTTCTGGCTACTGTTTCATTGGAGGCGATGGTAGGGCTTCCGAACAGCCGGCATTAACTGTCATACATACAATGTGGGTAAGGGAACATAATCGTATCATGGAGGGACTGCGACAAGTTAATCCCCACTGGGATGGGGAGAAACTTTATCAGCAGACTCGAAGAATAGTTAGTGCCATGCTACAGCATATAACCTATAACGAATTTTTACCAAGAATTCTTGGATGGAATGCCGTCAGCCTTTACGGTCTAAAGCTTCTGCCACAAGGTTATTACAAGGAATACTCACCCACCTGCAATCCCAGCATATTGACTGAATTTGCGACCGCGGCTTATAGGATTGGACATTCGCTACTGAGGCCTCACTTGCCACGGATGGATCCTAATTATCAGCCTATCGATCCTCCGATATTATTGCGAGATGGATTTTTTAACCCTGACATGCTCTATCAACAGACCATGATCGACGAAATGATTAGGGGACTCGTAGCCACACCAATGGAGACAATGGATCAATTTATCACTGGGGAAGTAACGAATCATTTATTCGAGCTGCCCAAAATTCCACATTCCGGAATCGATCTGATTGCGCTTAATGTACATCGTGCTAGAGATCATGGAATTCCTAGCTACAATAATTATCGAGCACTTTGCAATTTGAAGCGAGCGCAAAGTTTTGAGGATCTTTCACGGGAAATGGCACCGGAAGTCATTGCGAGGATGAAGAGGATATACGCGTCTGTCGATGATATTGACCTATTTCCAGGAGGAATGAGCGAACGTCCTCTTCAGGGAGGCTTAGTTGGGCCCACGTTTGCTTGCATCATTGCGATACAGTTTAGGCAGTCAAGAAAGTGCGACCGTTTTTGGTACGAGACGGATGATCCGAATATTCGATTTACCGATCATCAGCTTGCAGAAATAAGGAAAAACACGCTCTCTAAAGTCATTTGTGAGAACATGGATGATGATGCCGAGATGCAGTCAGCCGCTTTCGATCTACCGAGCAATTTCTTGAATCCAAGAGTGCCATGCGGATCTATGCCACACATGGATTTCTCGGCATGGAGGGAAACTCGACATGGATGTCAGATCGGAGGTAGAAATGTGGCTGTTGGGGAATCCGGCTTCCCGTCACCATGCACGAGCTGCGTTTGCACTACAGAAGGCGTAAGTAGATATCATTAAATTTTCTTGAGAATTGGACAAAGGGAGTAAGCTTAGAATATCGATATGTCGTTTCATATTAATTTAATATGGAAATAATATTGTTTCTCGCATTGTCAATAAGGGACGTAAGGCAATCGTGTCCTACTTTAATTGGAGCTGTATTTAAATTAATATCAAATTACGGTCAAGTTCACATGCAGTTGAGATCAAGTTGGTATAACGTCAATAACGGCTTTTTTATTTGCACTGATATGGCTTGTCCTTTTGTTTATTTTTTAGGCGTGATAGGTGCATGTAAGATTTATTGTTTGCTTAATTGGAATAAAGTTGAGATCATCTTTAACACAACTTCAACGCTATACTGACAAATCAATGTACAATGGAAGCCGTGGTTAGTAAAATTACACAAACGGGGCGAGCGCCAATAGTCAAGCGTACTTCAATATGTTCTGTTCCATTATAAATGGTAAAATTTGCATTTCTTATATCATTTTAACACGTACGCAAAATGCCGAACATGTTTGAGTTCAAAAACGCAAAAACATTCATAGTATTGTTGGTGAATCATTACAATGATATATTTATCATTTTCACTATAATTGGAAGACATGCCTCATACGAATACAAATATAGCGTTGATGTAAAACGTTGTATAGGGTGGGGCAAAAGTCCGGTGACGGCCCAATAATTGTAAAAGGGTAGTTTGTTTCTGAAAAAGTTTTAGACAAACGTTGCTTGATTTAGAATTTGCCATCTGTTAAGGAGGTTCGATATATTCCAGCGTCGAAAAATGCATTTTTGTTTTTATTTTCTTTCTGAAAGTGCAAGTCTTCCTTGATATGTGGTGCAAATTTAATGAAATTCTGAGTAGTGGAAGTATGTTAAATAATTTTTTTGAAGTTAGCGTTTGAAATAATTGCAAGCTTCTTGACAGAAATTCACAAGTTTTCCGAACTTACACTTCTTCTACAGAAAAAAATATATATACAGGGTGAATAGTAATGGGTGGAAACCACTTTTTCATAGTATTTGCCATGCGTCGTAAATTACCGACTACCTACAACTGGATTCCTTGATCGCTCCAGAGATGGCAGTTGCTTAGTGACAGGCAACTATATTCATGCATCTCCTGCGACTTCGATGAAATTGGGTATGCTTGTAGAATGGATAAAAATACAAGATATGAAAAAAATTCAAATTGCAACAACGTTTATTTTTTCACGTTCACTGCATATCAAAATGGTGCACATAGCAACAAATCTCTTATTATTTATTGTAAATTTGTAATTTTTTCATACGTATCTCCGAGAGTTTTAACCGATTGGGATGCGAATCAGCATAAAGGTAGAGGATGAAAAAATAAAGTTGACGGGTTTGTTATTTTTTCGATATCTCATAATTAAGGAGTTGAAATTGCCCCTCGATTTTTAGTCAATTGCATCGTATGATCGGGTAGCCTTTTGCCATTCCGGGTTAAATTTACGTTAATATAAGTTCGTTTGAATACGCAAATACATGTTTGTAAATTCCACTTACCCCCTCCCCCAAACATCCCCCTTGCGAACGTTCAAAATTCTTACCGTGTGGCATGGACGAAAATTTGTAAATATAAAATGGGATGAAATGAAAATGCAATGAGTTGAAATAGTCTGTACAAATTTATCCGATCATACGATGCAATTGACTAAAAAATCGAGGAGCAGTTTTCAACCCCGTAATTATATTCGATATCGAAAAAATAATAAACCCGACAACTTTATTTTTTCATCCTCTACCTTTATGCTAATTTGCATCCCAATCGGTTAAAAACTCTCGGAGATACGTATGAACAAAATGCAAATTTGCAATAAATAATAAGAGATTTGTTGCTATCTGCACCATTCTAATATCCGGTGTATAGTACGCGAAAAAATAAACGGTGTTGCAATTTGAAATTTTTTCATATCTTGTATTTTTATCCATTCTACAAGCATACCAAATTTCATCGAAATCGGAAGAAATGCATGAATATAGTCCCCCGTCACTAAGCAGCTGCCATCTCTGGAGCGGTCAAGGAATCCAGTTGTAGGTAGTCGGTAATTTACTACGCATGGTAAATACCATGAAAAAGTGGTTTCTACCCATTACGATTCATCCTGTATAAATGTATATGAGTATGATTTATGATAAATGAGTAAATAACCATATACACTGGATAAACGATTTATTAATTATAACAAAAAAAATTATTTAATATTCAACATTTTTCGACAATTTTGTTTTAGTTTTATTTAGAAATATTTTATTGATTATTCTATATGTGGTTTCAGAAGATATTCAAATTAGAAAAGTGTTGGGACCAATTCAAAGTTGATAACCATTGGTTCGAAAGATGCATATTTTCTATGTACCTTTTCGCAGGAACCATACGTTCGATTTTCACCATTTTTATTGTGTGTATATATTAAAGTGTTATAAATATTGTATCGAGCCAATTTTGCGATATTTTGTTTCAACATTTTTTGTCGTGGTTTTGAATTTGTTTTTAAATGTTGACGACATTTTTTTACCTCCAAATATTTTTGTTTCGGGTCGGAATCGTTTTTTCGGAAAAAACGGCTCGACATATTCTTCATTTAGATGAATTTGTTACGTCAAAAAAATATGCCGATACGATGAGTAGATTCTGAGAAAAGGTACATTGCAAGTGAAAAAACATAACTTTTCAGGAAACACGATTGTCTAAAAAGTTTGAATGTCCAATGAATTTCGGGTTGTTTGTTGTATCGATCGAAGTGATGCAGTGTTAGGATTATTATACACTACCCAGCACGTATTGGCACCGACACGAATTTTTTTTCGCGTATGTTCACATTGTATAATAATATATAACATAATATATGTAACATAAGATAATATGTAACAAACTTTACAGACGACGTACGCTGGTTAATACAGTTCCACTGCTCAGAATTTCATATGGTTTTCGCCAAATGATCAAGAAAGACTTGTACTTTGAGAAAAAAATATGTTAAATGCATTTTTTACTCTAACATATGCCGAACCCCCTTAATGAAGCTAAAAGAATTCCGAACTATTCACATGATCTAAGGATCGATATAGTTACTTCAATCGATACAGAAAACAATCCGAAATTCATTGGAAGTTCGAACTTTTCAGAAAATCAAGCTTCCAGAAAAGTTATGTTTTTTCACCTGCAATGTACCTTTTCTCGGAATCTACTCATTGTATCGGCACATTTTTTTGACGTGGCAAGTACATCTAAATGAAGGATGTGTCACGCCGTTTTTTCGAAAAAACAATTCAGACCCGGGGAACAAATATTTGAAGGTAAAAAAACGTGGTCAAAATTTAAAAAAAAATTCATAACGTCGTCAAAAAAATTTGGAACAAGATATAAAAAAATGGCTCGATACAATGTTTATAACTCTTTAATATATACCCACAACAAAAATGGTGAAAATCGAACGTATGGTTCCTGAGAAAAGGTACATTGAAAATGAGCATTTTTCGAACCAATGTTTTTCGACGTTAAATTGGTCCCAAAACTTTGCTAATTTGAGTACCTTCTAAAACCACATATAGAATTATTAATAAAGTATTTCTGAACAAACCTAAAAAAATCATCTAAAAATGTTAAATAGTTTTTGAGATATCTTAATTTGAAGCAAAAAAGGTCGGATAGGCGCTTCCGAGTATGTCGAACCCCGTTAGGCCCGTTTACACCAAACGAGCACTGTTTGCGAACGTTTGCAAATGTTGGCAAACGTTTGCGTAAGTTCAAAAACATCGCAAACACGCAAACGAGCTCCCGTTCACATTGCCTATGCACGCCCGCACGAGCCGTTGTTCTCGAGCATTCAAGAAAGTTCCCGACGATCGACGTATAGTATAGACTGCGCGATCCCTACATAAAGGCCTTCCAAAAGTGTCCGCCAGAATTAGACAAAGAGGGAACGAGAAGGACGTCAATTGCTGTCTCTTTCTAAGAATTTCATTGGTTGTGTCGATTGCTGCCAGGGATGTAATAGATACAAGAGTCCCCCCGTTGCCCTCGTAATATAACACGTCACAAAACGATTTGAGGTGCGTTATTATAAGTCCTCGTATATTTTTCAATAAAAAGTATAAGTTCTCGAACATTTTCGAGCACAAAAAAAATAATTGTGCGTCGTCAGTGTTTCGGTCCCACACACTATATTTAAGAACAACAAACGTTGTTCAGATGAACACCGGTTTAAACTGCTTGTCCAAATCCTGAGAGTATTTTTCAAAGTACGACTGCATCATGAAGGAAATTCTAAAGTGGAAACTGAACAAGGTCATATTATAAGATCGAAGAGTACTAAACTTGTTTTGTTTAAAAACCAATAGGCGTTTCAATTTTGGTTTTTGTTAAACGGCAAATGTGTTATAACCCGAAAATGTTATACGCACTATAATTCTAAAGATACGCAATACATAAAAATATTTTTTAAATTGTAATTTATGTACATTTTTCTTTTATCCTAACTAACCCTCCATGTTTACTAAGAACATTAAGTTTTCACACAAATTTGCGGTTTCAAATTTTTGAAAATTACAATAATATGTTACAAAAAGATCGTGGCAATTTTGGTTGCGGGTAACAAAATTATTAATTATTTTTTATTTATCTAACACTTGCTTGTGGTCGCGAGAAATTATTTCGGTCCCTCAGTTTGTTAATTTAATTTATGTTTATTTAACTGGGGCTTTTAGTTTTATGGGCTTACATCGTTTTATTGCAAATCCCAATGCACAGTCCGTGCACCAAAATTTTATTTGGCCCAGTGCGTTAAGGGCCCTAAATCATATTGTTACGCGCCTGAATAAAAAGAGACAGAGATTGACCTCCTTTAGTCGATATCTCTTTCTAACAGCCGGATACATTTCACCGGCCTAAGCGCAGTCCATACTATACGTCGATGTTCCCGACAAAATTTCACGAATATGGCACCCGCGTTCTCTCGCCGGAATGCCGTTTACGCTGGACGAGCAACGAACACGAATCCCTTTGATAATTCGTTGGTGTACCGACAAGTGGCGGAAGGCGCTCGAACGTTCGAAAACCCTGTTCGCGAACTCTGTTCGGCGCGGGTGAGTGTTTACACCGCCCGTGCATCTTGCTTGCGATTGTTTGCGAACGGTGTGCGCGAATAATGTTCGTTTGGTGTAAACGGGCCTTTAGCTTTAGGCCGTGCAATATAGATAATATACTCTACGCTAGACTATAGATTGGTAGACAAGAGCGGGAAGGTTACGAAGCACTGCACAAAGAGGAGACAAAGATAATATGAAACACTGTATATCAGTATTCGATCTCATTCTCTCGCAGTCTGAATCCTATACATGTATATACCTGTCTCTTTTTAGTGACGCTTTTTCGTTTCATCGAGTTGCAAAACACACCCGTGCTAAAGAAGTTTCACTTCAAAAAATTTAATATTGTTTATTATTATAACAAGAAAGTGTTGATTTATTTTCTTGTCTACAAGCATGGACAGAAACGACCAGCGGTGTACCGACCGACCGTATGGTATTTGGAGAATTGTAAAAAAAGATTTGACGTTTCCGTTTCTAAAAAAAGTGACCGTCCGATGATATCGGGGTCGGCAAAATTGTTGAGTAACATATAGACATGGCATGCCTGTTAATCGCGAATCTCATTTCGGCCAAATAGTCAGTTCGTAAATAGCACTTATGATCGAACAAAAAACGAGGAGATGAATAAACGACGAAAAACGTTTGTAAATACTTGGTACCATTACTAATAATGGAGCAATTGTTCGATCAATCAATATGAAGAGTTGCAGTAGAAAATTGACTATGGGAGATAAAAACCGCTTTATGGTAATAGTAATAACTTATTTTCCGATGGGCCAACATTCGTAGAACTAAAAATATAAAAAAGCATGATATCATCACAAATAATAAAATAGGCCAGTAAATCATGGCAACTATTGAAGGCAGCGGATAGCATAGTGGTAACGTTCATGGCTCCCACGCAGTGGGCTGGGGTTCGATCAATCGAACCCCACCTAGCAAAAGAAAAAATGTAGGTCCACAGGAAGAACAGAGGTGTTGGAAGTGTATTGATAGAAGAAGTTAAGAAGCTTTACGTTAAATTGCTTACGTGATGAAGAATTTTCGAGAGTTAATTGTTTGCAAAAAATCCTTTATAAATATGATGCATTCACAAAATAAATCGTCAATTTTATATCATTTTGTATACCGTGGAAAATAATGCAGTATATGTGTATTATTGAAAAAATATACCGCATTAATATATATTCCGAATTAATATATCGGAAAACTGAGTTAAGATTTTTTCGCATAGAAAAATGTAATCATCCTTTTGTCTGGCCTCAAGATTTCTGTACCATTGGCGAATTGTGTGGGAACTTTTGATAATAAACATCATTCCGACTGGGAGCATGCATGGTCATCGAACAATTTCTCATTTGACGTATAGCCGTCATCTTTTCGTATCATCAATAATTAAATACCGTCTATTATACATTTTTTTTCCGGATGACAGAAAAAAAATACATTCTATGGCATCGTAGGCAATGGATATTTTTATACTGAAAAACGATGCCGATTCCAACACCAAAATCGTACGAAAAGTAATGTGTAGGAGAATAGACATTTACTGTTACGAAGATTGCGAATCTATTTTCTGAAAAACGGTTTATTTGTTGGAGAACAGAAGACATCGAAGGATCTCGTATTTTGCTCGAAAAGTTTGCCGCTTATAAATTGGAAGGGGAATTGCAGTTGGGTCTTTTACACTAATAGTAGATTGTTATTTCGTTGCATATCGTGCTGATAATAATCATTACAATTTTCCGCACTGATAATGTTATTTCATCAGATATATGTAACAATCTAGAACATACAATGTTTTTTATAACAGTATTTTTGGTAACAATTTATTCTACAACGAATCATGCCATACGCAGGACTGAAGGTACGTACGAAGAAGAAGCTAAAGTTCATTAGCATTTCCCTTGTCGCAACGAGACCGCTATTACGACATTTATTCAGCTATAACGTGCCGTATTCGACTATAAATAGTTAATTGCTTAAATCAAATCAACCATTATTCATTTGACTTTCTAAGTGGAAAATCCCCCACCCGGTGCACATAATGATCACTCGTAAGTTCATATGAACTTTGTCTACATGGTAAATAAATTTTGCCTAAATGACATAATAAATTTTCGACAACTATCACAGAAAATTTTATTAATAATGTGATTCTGCAACCACTCACGAGAATGAGACACGTTGCTCGAAATGCTTATGATCAATTTTATAATTTAATTGGTGCAATTGACTGAGATAATTGTGGTAATTATTCCCATCTTCTTTCAGACTCAATGCGCATCGCTGAGAATAACCGACTGCGACCAATTGTTGCGCGAGGCATCTCGTGAGGCTATATTACGAGATGACGTTTGCACGGCACAATGCGGTTTCGCCCTGGCAGCGTCCGAGGCTGCGGCGAGGCTTCAGTTTTCATCCACGAATAATGGATTTCCTGGTTTCCCATCACATCGGGACAATCTAAGAGGATCTACAACACCATCGAGTTTTAACGGATTCAAAGTCCCTGATCTTTCGCCATTCATCGGTTGAACCTAAATCGCTTACGCGCATACTTTAATCCACCTCCACAATCACTTTTATTCTTGTTGTCATCGTCGCCGATTGCCTGACGTACATGCCGAAACGATCCAATCTGTACGGTTCTTTTAATACCTCTGCCAATATCCTCCTAGTTTAATTATTGTTTATAATTACGAAAAAATGATTCTTAAGCTTTATCACGAGAATATTGGTTCGGTTCTTCGATACGTGAACGGCAGAGGAGAAGTCGATCCCAAAGTCTGTACAGTTCTTTTATCTCTCAGAGGAACAAGCGAGTTTTTATTCAAACTCATATAATTTTTTGTTATTATTATTATTGTTTTAACGAGAGCGGACGAGAGATTATGCTTTTAGTTTTGAGGCGTGTAAATATAGATTTTAATGTACATTCGTATATCTAGATTTCGTTTTTTGGCGATTAATACGAAAATAAAAACGGACGAGAATGAGACAAAAATATTCAACTTAAAATGCAAAGAATATACAATAGACAGAGAAATTTGCAAGAAGAAAGTTGATTGAAGCAGACATTATGGTAACGACCATAAAGCATCATCGTGGCCGATTAAATTGAAGCGTATGGAGGTAGAGAAAGTCGATGCACGCACTCAACTCGTTACGCGATAAGTGTTATATATATATATATATATAACACTTATCGCGTATCTCTCTCTCTCTCTCTCTATATATATATATATATATATATCACTAGCATATATATATAAAACTAGCATATTTCGGACATGCCAGTTATCACGGCAGAAGCCGAATCATGCTAGTTTTCGCGTCGAATATCGAAACGTGTTGGTTTTCGCGGTAAAATTAGAAACGTGTTAGTTTTCGTAAGAAATTTGAATCGTGCTACTTTTCGTAAGCAGCGTCGATATATATATATATATATATATATATATATATATATATATATAGAGAGAGAGAGAGAGAGAGAGAGAGAGAGAGAGAGAGAGGGAGAGAGAGAGAGAGAGAGAGAGAGTAATAAGTTAGTTCTGTCATCGATCTTCATGTACTCCGAGTTTGGGTGTTAACGGTGTAAGGATAAAGGCCACGAGACGGCATACGCACATGGCAATTTGGTAATTCCACTCTTCATTCGTGTGCAACTACGCTACCAAATACAGAGATAAAGAGACTACGAACACGGATTTTTTTCATACAAAATGTCAAGAAGAATGTATCCTCGGATAATGATATTCGACCTACGTATCTGCTAAAACAGGCAACAAACAAAAATAGAAGTTGTTTTTTATTTGTGCACATAACCCGAAAACCATTGCCGTCGGCAATCAAAAACATTTGCCTGGGGGCGAAACAAGACACGGGAACACCATTATAATTGATATTGTATGGTCTTTCCCATCACTCGATGCACATAAGCGGTCCAGCAAAAAATGGCATTTTCATTATGGTATATCACCGCAGAAATTTTATTATTCTACAGCGATGTGATAAACACCTATGTAGCCTTATTGATGCGATGAAGCTGTTTCTCTATTTCTCCTTACACAACTGAGGTTTCACCGAGAAAAAAATCACCCCGTCGCTCAAAAGTAATATAGCGCACCGCAATCTAATTCGTTTACGCTGTAAACATCACGAATACTTTAAAAAAAGGAAACACCTCACCCTTGCTGACGACAATATATTATGCATCACATTAAGGTCAAGCAGAAGTGGTTGTGTTTGCAATATGGTGACTATAAGGCTACATGATTTTTTAAAGAGCTGGTGAGGTAAAGTTTATGTTTTCTATTATGATTTGAAAAGGAATGGTGAACCAGGACCTTTCATTGATATAAATATTACGAGTCTTGGACTGGATAACTACTTCTGTGGTTAATAACGACGATATTTACTATACTATTATATGGCGTAATGAGCATCTCCTTCAGCGAAAAAAGTTTTTTCTTTGGTCCTAAAGGAAGGTATACTGAAGACTAGTATGAATTCTAACGAATTCATGCCACAACTGTTGTTTAATATACACTCGATTTCTTCAGTATATTATCAATATATTGCTGCGATGCGAATTGTGCCACATTGATAAATACTTTTTTCTCATATATGAAAAATGTTGTGTATTTTTTATGTAAAAAATTATTATACCCCTTACTACCTATTCTCTGCCAATTTCAGACTTTATGTGCAGTATTTTATGAAAATGATAGATAGATATTTTAGCAAGCCACAGCTTTTCTTTCATTGATACAAACATTGCGATGGTGAATTTTTAATACGCTAACAATACTTCGAATTCTACACTTTTTTCTTTCTCAACGACGTTTCTCAGCAGAAAAATTAACTCTTCACATACAATATGAAACAATCTTGGACCTGAAATCTTCTGAGCGTCGGCGGGCCGACGAGCACTATCACAAATTGTTTAATCTTAAAGCGTTTGACACTGTGACGGGATGTCCGGCGGTGATTGAAATAAATGATATGGCTTGTCTTTGCGATGAAGGTTTATATTTTATTGAGGATAGAAAGAGGTTTTGATGCTGAGGAAGTCGGAGGAGAACTGATTTGGTTAAGAGGAAGGTGATGATGAAAGGGTTGAGAGAAAGAGTTTTGAAGTGGAGGGGATAGGTGATAAGGGACCGTGAGACTGTGGAGTCAGCAAGTTAGGGGTTAGCGGGAAAAGAGATTAGGGATAGATGAGAGTGGTGAGAAAGGAATGTGGGACCGTTACACTCCCCTTCTCACAAAAAGAGCGGATGCTCCTGCATCTGATTTACAAAATTTGTTGGTCATGTGATTCTATATAACAAAAAAAAATTTGTTTACAATAAAAAAATTTAGTTTGTGTGTGATTCTATATAAAAAAATGTTTTGACTGGTTTGTGGTGTTTGTGTGTATGTGTGTGTGTTTCTTTTCCTGCTTCCTATTGGTGGTTCTTGCTCGTTTTCGTAGTGGCTTGTAGAGGTTGTTGCTTGTCCTGTGATTTATAAAGACGGGTTACTCTTGGTGTTAGTGGGTGGTGGTGTGTTATGGTGAGGTGGGTAAGGTTGTGTGGTTGTATTGTATGTTTAAGTGTGTATAAATTGGTGGTTGTTTCCTGTTTTCCTTTTATTTTTTTTCTTGGTTATTTGGTCCAAATTATATATTTGTGTTTGGTCCAAGTTATATTTTGTATTTGCTCCTGATTATATATATATTATTTGTCCTGGTTATATGTTCATGTTTTGGTCCAAGTTATATTTTGTGTCTAGTCCTGGTTTTCTTTTATTATTTTTTTTTATCCTGCTGGAGCTGCTGTAACATTCTAAATCTTTTATTAGCTTGTTGATTAGTAGAAGAGGTATGTTACTTGGGATGTGTTGGTTGGTTTTGTGGGTGTTTTGGGTTCGTGGGTTGAGTGAATGAAGTTTAAGGTATAATTAGACATTTTATTGTAAAGAAGAAGAAGTTATATGTAGTGGCGTGCATCGTTAGATTGTTTTGGTATATGAGTGATTATTGTTATTGTCGTTGTTTATTACGTTTAATTCTAGAGAGCATATGGATTTCTCTGTGTCTAGGATGATTTCTGTGGTATTTATTAAGGGTTTCTCGTTCTGGATTGAATTGTCTATTATTTTGTCATGTTGAGTACTAGGGTAGGGGAGAAATTTGTTTGGTTTGTGGATGTTATGTCGATGGAAGGTGTTAGTTGAGTCGTACGGGTTTTCACTTGGCATGGCGGGCTAATATTTAAGGTGGCAGTGTTTTCTATTGTATAAATGGATGACTGATGGTTATCGCAATTGACGTAGAGGTTTTCTAATTTTGTTGCTGCAAAGAGATATGTGTTTGTATCTGGGATCCTGGACCAATGGCATGGCGGAGTATTTTTAATCGAATATCGCATATTTCTAAATTTTTGAATTGCGAGTTTCATAAAATTTGTGTTTCACATTGCGTGTTTTCGTCTATCTGTTGGACTGGGTTAACCTGGTCGCACACGTAGTACGACATCGTAATTTTAAAATTTGCTAAAGTTTCTAGATTAAAGTACTTTTCATAGTTTTCTAAGGTTCCTGTGTAACCAGAAGCCGGTTTGATGAAGACAAAACGTGAATTAGTCCTGGCTTTTGTGCGAGTTGTGTACTTTTTATTAAGGGGTTGACACTTGAGGCGTGTGCGTGGCATCTGTAACATGTGCCATTTTTATTTTGTCTATGTGTACTATTTTCGTTTTGCCGTTTTTCATTTCTAGCTTAACATTATGTTTACCTAATATTACTAAAATTTTAAATGGTCCAACATAATGGGGGTCAAATTTTCCTTTTCGTGGTTCCTTTATGAGGAATACTAGTTGTCCTCTTTCGAATTTTGGTTCTGTGATTCTTTTATCGTAATATCGTTTTGTTCGTTCTTTAAATGTGATTTGTTTTTCCCATGCTGTTTGTCGTGTCTTTTTTAAATTGTTCGTGAGGTTTGTCATGTAGTCGTCGTATGTTATTGTTGCTTCTGGAGGTGGAAATTCGGAAGGTGTACGGGCAGTTCTTCCGAAGACAAGTTCGTATGGTGTGAATCCGCTGCTTTCGTGTGTACTTGTGTTATGGGAGAATGTTGCAAGTGTAAGGAGTTCATCCCAATCGCGGTTGTCGTCGATGAAATGTTTTAGGAATTCGGCAAGGCTGTGATGGTAACGTTCTATTGCGCCATTTGACTGAGGATGGTATGCTGATGTTTTGTACTGTCGAATTTGAAAGAGTTCAGCGAATTGTTTGAATGTGTCAGACATAAAATTTCTTCCTTGATCGGATAGTATTGCTCGAGGAGCACCGAATGTTGTTATAAGAGCTGTGGTAAGTGCTTTGGCGATATCCGTTGAAGTTTGTTGTTTTAAAGGAATTGCTATGGCGAATTTGCTGAAAAGGTCCAAGATGGTCAGAATATATTCGTGTCCTTGTGTGGTTTTTGGTAAGGGTCCTACGATATCGATTGCGACTTTGTCGAATGGTTCTGCTGGAGAGTCGGTGATGATCATGGGTGCTTTATCTTTCACTCGTACCAGTTTGTTCTTTTGGCAATCGAAGCAATGTTTGATGAATTCTCGAATGTCGTTCTTTAGGCCTTTCCAGTAATATTGTGATAGGATACGGTTATATGTTTTTGATATTCCATTATGTCCACCAATCGCTGAATTATGAAATTCCTGGATGATGTTTTTCCTGTTCCGCTGTGGTGGTACTGATAATAAACCATGGCAAAGTGTGATGGTTGTCTGCGAGTTCGCTGACTTTGCTCGTACGAATGATTTGATGTCTGTCCAAATGAATGGATTTAGGATTTTGGGGTCCTTGGAGATTGTGCAAGTTTTTAGCTGTAATTTATTGAATACCTCGAATAGTGTTTCTAAGCAGTTTCGTACTTCCATGATGGTTAGTGAATCTGTTGTTTTTCGTTTGCAGATTATTGCGAAATAGCAGGTGATTCCTCGGCGAGTAATTAGAATGTCACCAACTTTGGGATTACAGTCCAGAAGTGATTGTTGGTTGATTCTGCCTTTTTCTTGTAAAATTTCTGGAATCATGGTGTTTATTGCACAGTCAGTTGATAGGAAGTATGCAATATTATCTTTTTGTGCTAGGATGTTCTTTTGTGTGATGATAACTTTGTTTTCGTTTGTTATATCTTCCGTTATTTCTGCGGTTCTTGTTGCGGGGCGAGATTCTTTGTGTGTCATTCTTTTCCTATAGTACTGCGATGGTACGAATGGTGTATCACTATCTGCTTCTGTTATATTGTTTTCACTTGAGGTGTTCTTGCCTGCTGATGGGTTTGATGGATTGTTCGTTGATTTTCGCTGTGGAGTAGTTTGTCTGGTGATTCGTTCAACATTTCCGGGTGGAGATCGAAATGTTGGCTCGATGGTTGCTTGTGTGTTGTGCAACTGTGGTACTTCTACTGGAAGGTTGATGTTTTTTCCGATGTTTCTTTCAGAAGAGAAGTTTGCGTTGTCGTTGTTATTTTCTGGTGACTTTGCTAGTGAATCAAAGTATTCGGGCGTCATTTCCGGTGAGTATGGGCCTATGTTGGTGGTAATTTTTGACTTCTTTGTGGACGTTCGTAGTAGTGATGGTGATCTGAAGTTCGGCTGCACTTGCGGTTGTGCATTTCGTTGAACATCTTGTGTTTCTGTTGAATTTGTTGGTGATCGGAAATTTGGTTCCGTGACTGATGTATCCGTTTCCTTGTCAGCGGTCGCTTCTCCGATGTGCGTCGCTGATTCTGAGTCCTGTTGATCCTTGTCATAGTCCTTGAGCGTTGCCTGTTCATCTATTTGGTTTCCCGATTTGCGTTGCATTTCCCGTTTTTGTGGATATGTTTGATTTGCGTCTGTTTGCTGGGCTCGTTGGCCTCTGTGCTTATTTGCGCTTTCGTCTTTATTTTCTCCATTTTTATTGGGATTAATATCTGCAAATCGTTGATTCCTTTCGTTTAATTCGTCGACTTTTTCTTTGCCTTTGTTTTCTTTGTTTTCTTCCTTTTGGTTTTTTATTGGTGTGTATTTTTCCGTTGTAGTTTCATTTCGTGTCCTTGGTCGTTTGCGCTTGTTTGTCGTATTGAATTCCTTTGCCGTATTATTCCTTGTACGTTTCCTGGTCGTTATATTTTTTGTGAGTTCCTCCTCCGTTGCTTCTGTCTCTGTGATGACGTCTTCGCTATTTTCTTCTATATTTGTTTCCTCTTCTGTTTGTGGGGATTCATCGTCGATTTTTGGATCTGATTTAGGTTGTGTGTTGTTTCCGTGTTCGCTTTCACTTTCTGTTTTTTGTTCGTTTTGTTGTTTCTTTTTGGGTGTTGGGTTGCCTGATTCTTCGTCTGAGTCAGAGCGTTGTCGTGTATTTGGTTGGTGTGAATGTTTTGGTCTTTTTGGGACGTGTCCTTCCTTTGAAGAACTGTCTCTCTGTCTGATAGGCATGACAGCAATGGGGTTTCTAGATAGTGCGTCTGCGACGTGGTTCGATTTTCCCGGTTGATGTTGTATTTTGAAATCGTAATCGTTGAGGGTTATTTGCCAGCGCTGAAGCTGCTGTGGCAAGTCGGATTTGGTGTTTAGATATGTCAAAGCTCTATTATCGGTGATCAGTGTAAATTGTCTGCCGTATAAATACGGGCGAAAATGTTCTACTGCGTAAACAACGGCTAGAAGTTCTTTTCTCATTGTATCGTACGCTTGTTGTGGCTTCGAGAGTGTTTTTGAGTAAAATGCTACGGGGTGATCGAATTTATTATGTTTCTGACTTAAGACTGCGCCTATTGCGTAGTCTGATGCGTCTGTAGTGAGCGTGAATGGTTTATCGAAATCGGGATAACGCAAAATTGGACGTTTTATAATTTTGTTTTTGAGTAGTTCGAATGCTTTTTGGCACTCGTCTGTCCATTGAAATGTTACATCTTTTTTCAGTTGTTTTGTTAGTGGAGATGCGATTTTTGCAAAATTTTTTATGAATCGTCTGTAATAACCTGCGAGTGCTGTAAATTGTTTGATTCCCTTTTTGTTAGTTGGTCTTGTGAATTCTGTTATGGATTTTACTATTGTATTATTGGGTTTTACGCCTTCTTCCGTGATTCTATGTACCAAATATGTAACCTCTGTTCGCAAGAATTGACATTTGTCGGTTTGCAAAGTTAGGCCTGCTTCGGTTAAGCGTTTCGCTAACCGCCGAAATTTTGTCGCATGTTCCTGCAGAGTATTAGCATAAATGACGATGTCATCCAGGTATACGAACAGGTCGTTACCCTGAAGTCCTGATAATACGACATCCATCAATCGTTGGAATGTTGCAGGAGCATTTTTCAACCCAAATGGCATACGGTTGAACTGGAAATGTCCGTTTGCCGTTGAAAATGCGGTTTTTTGTTTGTGTTCAGGGTCCATTTCGATTTGATGGAAGCCAAATGCTAAGTCAAAAATGGAGAAATATCGGGCTTTTCCCAATTGGTCCAGAATATCTATGATACTCGGTAATGGATACGCGTCGGATATTGTTTCCGCGTTCAATTTACGAAAGTCGATAACCATTCGCCATCTCTTTTTGCCCTGTGAGTCTACCTTTTTTGGTACGACCCAAACTGGTGAGTTATAGGGGGAGAGGGAAGGTTGGATGATGTTTTTCTCCAGTAAATTATTGACCTGCGTCTGAATTTCTTTTTTGTGTACGGGTGGGAATCGGTACTGCTTTGTGTTAATAGGTTTGTTGTCTGTCGTGGGAATTTTGTGTTGTGTTATTGTCGTGTGACCAAGTTCGTCGTTTGGTAGTAAGAAGAGTTTTGGATATTCAGAGACTAGTTGTAAAATGTGTTCTTTTTCTTCGTTATTCAGGTGATCTAAATGGAGTAATGATTTGAGACGTTGTAGTCGTTCTTCGTTATTTTCGGATACGTTTGCTGTATAAATTGATGCGTTATTGTTTTGCGAATTTTTGTAAAGATCGGTTTCGAGTTTGAATGGTGTTTCTGAAATGATCTCGATCGGTTGCAATTCTACAGTAGGAATTTCCAATTCTATTGATTTTGGTTGACGGTTGATTACTTGTAAGTATGCAATTCCGTTGTTGTTTTTTACTAATGCGCCGCCGTAACGTATGTCTTCTTTGGTTTTATATGGTGGGACGTATCCTTCTGAGATCTCGTTATTTTTAATTCTGATATGCATTATTGTTTTTGATTTCGGGGGGATTGTGATATATTCCCGTTCAAAAAATGGTATAGTATGACCATGGAAGGTTATGCATCTTTGTGTATATAGTATGTCGGCTGGGATCTGTTTGAAAAATGCGTCGCCAAGTATCGCGTTTTCCTGGATTGGAAATGCGTCGGTGACAATATGAAATTCTGCTTTTGCTGATTTAATTTGGATTGAGCATTTGCCTCGAGTGTATGTTTTACCGTCAGTTATACCTGTCAGTTCGTAAAATTCCCGTGTGTCGATTTCAGTTGCGTGATTGAGTGCGCTTCGTTTTATCAAGTTTATTTGTGAACCTGTATCAATTAATAATTTCGTTTCTCTGTGCATAAAATCAGGTGAGTTTAATGCAATTGAGGGAGATTTATGATTTTTTGAAATTCCCAATTTGAGCGTTGCTTCTCTGAATTTAATTCCAATTTCTTTTAGTTGTTCGCGATTGAATGTTTTTAGTGCTCTGATAATGAGTCCCGTGTCGCACTTTTCCGCGAGACGTTGTCTTAGTTTTTTAAGTCGACTTTCTCGAAAAGTGTATCAATGTGTTCTGTGCTGTTTGTTCTTGATTTTGTCGGGGTGTTTCTACCGGATGAATTATTTTGAGATTTTCGTTGCTCGGTATTTGAGTCTGTGTTAGGTCGTTCTCGATGTTCGTCTTGGTGTCTTTCGCGTGAATTGTTTCGGGAGTTATTTCGGTCTCTATCGTTTGAGTAATTTCTGTATCTGTTGTTCGAGTGGTCTCTATATCTGTTGTTTGAATAACTTCTGTGTCTATCGTTCGAGTTATCTCTGTATCTGTCGTTTGAATAATTTCGATATCCGTCGTTCGAGTATCTGTCGTTTGAATATCTGTTGTTTGAATATCTGTCGTTAGAACGATTTCTTTATCCGTCGTTAGAGTTATCTCTGTATCTGTCGTTTGAATAATTTCGATATCCGTCGTTCGAGTGTCTGTCGTTTGAATATCTGTTGTTTGAATATCTGTCGTTAGAACGGTTTCTCGAATGATTCCTATAATCTCTGTATCTGTCGTTTGAGTTGTTTCTGTATTGGCTTCTAGAATTTCTAGTTTTGTTTTGAGTGTATCTGTCTCGTGAATTATTTCGGTATCTGTCGGATGTTTCTTGTGAGCGCCAAGAGTTTTTACCTTCGCGCATGTGTTTTATTGTGAAGCAGTCTTTTGTGTCATGTGAGTGTGATTGGTGAAGTTCGCAAAATTTTCCTGGGTTTGTGTATTCTGTAAAATGGACTTTTGCGGTGTTTCTGATATCGAGTATTCCGCGCATTCGCTTTTGTTTCTCGATTTCGTATTCTATTGTTTGAGCTCGATCTATAATGTTATCGAATGTCTCTGCATTATGGAGAATCAAATGGGAACCTATTGCGGGTATTAGTCCTCTGACGTAAGCTCTTTTTGCCCTAGCTGTTACTTCGTCGATTCGTGCGTCTAGAAATGTTCTCTGTGCGGCTGTATTGTATACATCTGATAGTTTGTCTATTATGTTATTTAGGATATCGCGCGTTCTCGCTGCGTATTCCATGACTGTTTCGTCGTAATTTTGTGGGGTTGATTCTATTTCATTTTCTAAGTCGGCTAAATCTTTATTTTTGCTAAATGCTTTTTTTAATAGTTTTAAAAGTGATTCGAGGGAATTTGGAGGGTTTGCGTCGATGACTGAATGTGCGATACCGTTCAGTTTCAGTGGGATCATTTTTAATAATTTTGTTCGTTCGCCATCTGAAAGGCATTCGTTGACGCGTTTAAGTATTTTGGCATAATCTTCGATTTTTATATTTTTTCCGTCGTATATGGGCACGACTTTAAATGCGTCTCTAAATGTGAATGTGTTGTTATTTTCGGCCATTGTAATTTGGTGTTCAGTGTTTTGGCGGAAATATAGGGGTCGTCTATTTGTTCTACGGGGTGGTCTGGTCGGTGGATCCGATATTACAGCGCGATAAAATGACATAGAAACATGTTTTTTGAGAATTGTGTAAATTTGCGATAAATGTGTATTTGTTCGTTTATCATTATTTTCGTTAATTTATTTTATTTTAGTTTTATTATTATTATTGATAATAGTTTTCCCAAATCATATTTGAAGGGTTTTATTTTTACAAATTATGTCCGGAAAGTGAATTTAATTGTTTCCCTAAAAATTTTTTTTTTTTTTTTTTTTGAAATGGGGGATGGAAAGAAAAAAAAATGTTACGTTCTGTGTGAAATTGTTAATGTGTGTGTGTGATAATCACTTCCACCGTAGACGAAATTGCGATTCTCAAAGTTAACATGCAAAAGATTTTTGAGTGGAGTGTACTTACAGTGCCAGCAGAGCGATGGTGAGCGTAAGCATCAGCTGTTCGCCTATTGCCTTGGTGCGCTGTGGTGGTGACTCACGCGTAGCGGCTGAGATGTTGGTGTGGCTGTGGTCGTGTCGTGTGTGTGTCGGTCTCTCGTTGCTTCGTTGTGTGTGCGATATGCGTGCCTCTCGGTGGTCGTTGTTCCTTTCTTCTTTTGCTGCTTCGTTTCCGTGTGCGTTGTGTAGTGTAGGCTGTGTTATGTGATTTTTCTCTGATGTGTTTCTCCTTTTTTTTTCACTTTGTGTTAATTTATTTTTTGATGTCTTCGTTGTGTCGTTTGTGTAATTCGTTTTTATTGAAAAAAATTTTTTTTGTTTTTTTTCGATTCGCGTCGGTCGAATCCGACTTCTGACACCATGTGACGGGATGTCCGGCGGTGATTGAAATAAATGATATGGCTTGTCTTTGCGATGAAGGTTTATATTTTATTGAGGATAGAAAGAGGTTTTGATGCTGAGGAAGTCGGAGGAGAACTGATTTGGTTAAGAGGAAGGTGATGATGAAAGGGTTGAGAGAAAGAGTTTTGAAGTGGAGGGGATAGGTGATAAGGGACCGTGAGACTGTGGAGTCAGCAAGTTAGGGGTTAGCGGGAAAAGAGATTAGGGATAGATGAGAGTGGTGAGAAAGGAATGTGGGACCGTTACAACACTAACAAAAAATATATCACGGGGCAAACCAACTAAAGCGTCCAACGCTACTACTATCTGAAAGGGTTTCCACTTATTATAAGCCGAACGTATTGTCTTATTAAAAGGTTATTTTTCACTTGGAACTAACAGAACCGCCCTAACAGAATCATCCGCTTTTTGACGGGTCCGTTTCAACTCCGTGCAAAGCGTGTTTCGAAATGCGCCTTATGATCTGCCCCCTGATCTGAAACAGCTTTGTCACACACTTGGTACACGCTTTACTGCGCTTCCGAAAAGCGGACCATACCATGTAAACCACGCAACGAAACGCGAACACACTATATTAGGGAAAAATACGTTTCAAAACACGTTTAGTAGTTAGTATTATCTGTATTACTCTTAAATAAGAATCATCCCCAAGATAATATTATAATAACAACACATTCTAATATAATAACTTCTAGACATAATATAGATTATGACGGATCTTGCGATTCTGGCTGTACGTTCGGCGTCATTTGTGCCGGACTCTGCCACTTTCGTCCGCCGTCAGAGCGAAACTTTCGTCGATCGGACCAACGAGGTTATCGGCTGTTGGGAGACGGGATGAACACAGGAACGACAAACGTGACAAGACCCGGAGACGGGATCGATCTCCCCGAAAACGACATCAACAACACCAATCGGTAACCGAAGATGCCGTTTTTTGTTTCTCCGGAATCGATGAAACTGGAAACAAACTCAACGCGTCCACCAAAACACAACGGTAACGGCAGTATTTGCTCGGCCCCTTACAAGGGAATCTTTTCTACTCCATATAACCAATTTCGTTCAGATTTACAGAACATGGAGAGCATGGTTAGAAATGGAAATGACACAAGTGGGAGTTCTAGATGGCTAAGCGTTCGCTAGTTACTAACATTTTTGTCGCGAAACCGTCGTAGATACGCCTTAGGATAAACGGGGATAGATGCCGCAGTGGGATAGAGGCCCCATTTTCAAAAAACCTACTTTCCCAAACCCGCGACTTAGAATTAATAGTTTAAATAGGAAGTGCAAGCGCTCCACACCTCTGTCCCCGCAGGCTGACGTACGGAATGAACGTGTTTCATTTGTGCGTGCGATCATCTTCGCATCAAACGCTACGTATACTTCAAAGTTTCAGAGGTAAGTTTTTGCCGTTGTATAATTTTATAAGTAGTAATCAATTCTGGTAAAATTTTATTGTGTCAGTACACTGGTTCATTAGGTGTACACTTAGGTGTAAATAATAGCTCTTTTGTTTTTAGTTTATTTAATAATTAAGAGGCAGTGAACGCACAGAAAAATTTCGACGGCTTCGCCTTCCCAGCGGTAGTGCAGAGCTCGCAGCATTTGACTACGAGCCGCTGCGAACTACCGCTAGATGTCACGGCGCGCGTCTGCTTGTGGCACTTAGCACCACGATAGAAGACGGAAACACAAGGGCTATTAATGATCACAGTATATTTTATTCTATTCACTGGTGTAAAGGATATTTTATTCTATAAAGCATATACAGCGTTGCAAGTAGGAACAGGAACTAATTTAGGCGCCACAAAAATAGCACGATGCCTGTCAGTCGCCATAGAGTAAGTTCCGACTAGACTGAGAACTAGTATGGTGTACGAGGCACTAATGTTTGTTTTCTCGGACGTCTTGGCGCTGGTGTCGCACAACTGCTACCTGCGGTACCGACCGCACGCGCGAGCGGCAGATCAGCCGCCACATCCACTCCCCCCTCAGTAACCTGACTAGGTAAGGAAGGGAACGACACCTTTTTCCTCTTGGTAATGGTAGCGTAGGTTTTTGTCGGTCGGTCCATGGTGGTTGACCGGTTTCTCGAGCATTCAGTTGGGTCTTCAGAAGACGATGCTTGTTGAGGCTGGGCCCTGTCCGACTCGTTTGGGTCTGCCTTTGCAATAAATGCCGGCTTGAGACGGTCGACGGAAACCACTTGGGCAACGCCATTGATCCTTACAATGAACACCTGATCGTCCAGTCGGTGAATGACTTCGTGCGGGCCAGAGTAGGGAGGATCTAGTGGTCGTTTGACTGCATCCACTCTGAGCAAGACGTGCGAGCTGTTGTATATGTCATTGAGGATGAAGCAGTGCGCCTTCGTGTGATGCGCTGTTGGCGTTGGACGAATTTGTCGGATGCGTTCCCGAAACTTTTCCAGGAAGAAGCTCGGGGTTGCAGGTAAATCCTCCATTATCCGATGTTTGAACCAGACGAATTGTTTCTGTGTCAAGAACTCTCGGCATGTTTACTGCGTTGATACGTGAGAGTGCATCAGCCACGACATTGTCCTCTCCCTTGACGTACACAATGTTCGTGTTATATTGAGAGATGTAGTCAAGTTGCCGAAGTTGCCGAGGCGACGCCTTGTCCATGCGTTGGGAGGAAACGGTGATTAGCTGCCGATGATGCGTCTTAGTTGTAAACTCACGCCCCTCGAGAATGTGCTTGAAGACCTTGATGCCTGCAAAAATTGCGAGAAGCTCTCGATCATATGCGCTGTATTTCCTCTCAGTCGGAGAGAGTTTCCGAGAGAAGAACCCGAGCGGCTTCCAGGAACCATCTTCGTGTTGCTCCAGCGAGGCACCAATGGCGAGGTCGGATGCGTCTATGCAAAGCGCGAGTGGTGCAGACGGTGAAATAAATGCCGTTCGGATGGCAGAAGCAATGCTCTGCTTGCACCGCTCGAGAGCGCGTTCGGACTCCGCACACCATGGGACCTTACGTGTGTCACGTTTTTTGCGTTCTTCAGGAACTTGTTTAGAGACGCTTGTACCTCTGCCGCGTGAGGTACACAGCGTCGATAATAGTTCACCATGCCGAGGAATGTGCGTAGGTCGGAGATCGCTTCCGGTTTTGCAAATGACAGAATCGCTTGAATCCTGTCCGGGGGTGGTGTGAATCCATCAGCGTGGAGTAAGTATCCCAGATAGTTTACCTCCTCCTTGCCGAATTGGCATTTGCTCGGATTTATAGTCAGATTGTTGTCGCGGAGGAGCTTGAAAATCTGCTCCACGTGCTGCAAATGTTCCTCCAGATTATTTGAGAAAATGATGAGATCATCGACGAAGCATGCTGCGAAGTCAAGGTTGCGTAGTATGTTGTCCATATGCTGTTGGAATGTTTGCGTTGCATTGCACAAACCAGACGGCATCCCGCAAAACTCGAATAAACCAAACGGTGTCGTGACCGCGGTCTTGGGAATGTCTTCTGCAGCTACGGGTATCTGATAATACGCGCGAACCAAGTCAATGTCGAGAACACTCTGCGTTTGTTACAGCGTTGAAGGATGTCCTCGATATACGGAACTGGATAACGATCCGGGGTGGTATGTTGGTTTAGCTTGCGGTAATCTCCTGTCGAGCGCCAGCCGCCGAGCTTCTTTGGTACCAAGTGTATCGGGCTGGCCCACTGGCTGCTTGATGGCCGTATAACTCCATGATGCAACAATGTGTCGAAGTCTGCCCTTGTGGTCTGCAGTTTTACTCCGGTAAAACGCCGTTGGCGCTCAGCGACCGGTGGACCTGTTGTGATGATGTGATGCGCAACAGGATTTACTGTTCGAATTGATATTGGTGCTGTCTTGGTTATGTCGATGTACTTACCGAGCAATTGCCTGTAAGCAGGCTGCAGCGCTGGAGAATCCTCGTCGCTCGAGGCAACTGTAGAAACCGTATAGACGGTCGCGCGTGCCAGACTGCAGTCAATGGTCAGCAGTGTCTCACGATCGAGGAGGCGGCGTCCCTTCAGGTCGATGAGTAGACCGTAATGTGTGAGAAGGTCGGCCCCGATAATTGCTGTTGACGCGTTAGCAACGATGAACGACCAGCGGATTTCACGTCGTAGACCAATGTTGAGTTTTAGGAATTGCTGTCCATACGTGTCTATCACAGTGTCGTTTGCGGCGTACAGCTTATACTCCGTCGGCTTTGCACGACGGAAGGAACCAACTCTTGGCATAATTGATACTATGGATCCCGAGTCCATCAGGAATTGCTGATTCAAGTGATGGTCAGAAATGAGCAGGCGGCACTCCGTGGGCATCAGGTTGTTGTTGCCATCTTCTACCGTCTGAGCGGACGACAGCACGGTTAGTTTCCCGCCTGCGCAGCTGCGTTGCCGGTATAAGAGCATGGCGCTTGACAGCGATGCGCATTTGCTCCATACCTCTGATGGTAGAAGCACATGCCCGTTGCTGCCGTCCCCGGCGCAGGGGTCGTCGAACGTGACCTGGAACGCCTTCGATTCCTGTGGCCAGACATGTTGGTTGCTGCGGCGAAAGCGTTTTTGTTCAGTATAATGAGCAGCGAGAGCATCTCCCGTATCTCTCGCAATTCCATGACGACAGCGTCAGATGCTGGCGACTGCACACGGGTAGGTGAACGACTGTGTTGAGCGTATGGCGATGCAGCCATCACAGTAGGTCCAATGCCGTTATCAAGAAAGGTGTCCGCACCCTTTGCAAGTTCGTCGAGCAACGATGAGGCTTGAAATACTCTCAGCAGGCCCTGAAGAGTAGGCGGAAGGAGTGCGAGCTATCGCACTCGAAGCACATCCTCCGATGCTCGATCACCAGCTAATGATCGCATCTCACGCAAGAGCTCGGATTGCTTCTTCGCGCCCAACTCAAGCTCGCCGAGGCATTTGTGAAGTTGCCTGTCTGTAGATTCAGAGAGGCGACTTATTAGCTGAGATTTGAGAAATTCATACTTGCCGGTGGGAGGCGGTGACTTGATGATGTCTTCTACTGTCTGAATTGCCTCTGCAGTGAGCTCGCCGTCCGCGAGGTGGTATTTATTCTGATCAGACCTGACGCCATGTGTATGAAAGATGGATTCCACTTGGAGGAACCACATGGCCGGATTGGTTTTCCAGAATACTGGAAGTTTGCAATCCCGAACAGCCTTGACGTTGGGGGTGTTGTGTGGTTGCGATAGCGTTGCCGCTTTCGCGTCAGCGGCTCCCGCCAAAAAGGGGAAGCTATAACCAAACGCCGACGCCGTGGAACCCTCGTCATCACGGTCCCGGTCAATTATTTTATTTTGCGCCGGTAAATGTTGCGTGGCCATCACGCACTATTTCGCTCGCACGGGTTGCACAAAATCTGCAAAGATATGCACTGTAAGCCGGCACTTTTCGCGTCAGAGAGTGAGACGCCTCGTGTTACACAGAATGTGATATCCGCAGAAATCACGTCCGGGTCACCAATTTGTGGCACTTACCACCACGATAGAAGGCGGAAACACAAGGGATATTAATGATCACAGTATATTTTATTCTATAAAGCATATGAGGTATTTCGCATGAAGTCATCCACCGTGAAAAGTGAAAGTCGGCCAATCGTCTTGAAATTTTTATTGCCGATAGTCCTATGGATAGTGAAGATTCAGCAAAAATTTTAAGACTCTAGCTCAAATAGTTGTCTAGCAATAGGAACTCAAATTTGTACCATGTTGGCCGTCGTGGCAATATTCCCAGGTTTTTATCTTCCCGAGAAATATAGCGATTTTAAAAAGTCAGGAGTGATTTTTAAAGCATTTTCTGCGTACTTTAAGAATATATTTTTTATTTTTAATAAAATTAATGATTTCAGACAAATTTTGTAAGGTTAATGTTAAAAATGACTTTTTCTCAAAGATCGACCCGTTCGATTTTTTTAATTTTTTTTTATAAAATAGCAAGGTTCTTTCTGAACAAAAAAATATAGAATGTCCAAGATGGGCCGGACCTTAGTTTCGGAGATACAGTAGGCTTTATCAGCGAGCGGGAGCTCCGCGCAGTGTCGCGTGGCAACCCTCCAGGCTACGTTCGGATTTTAGCTCAAATGTAGCCGAGAAATATTCCAATTTAAAAAATTCAGGACTGATTTAGAAATCATTTTCTGCGTACTTTAAGAATATGTTATTAATTGTTAACAAAATTAATAAGTTCATAAACAATTTTTAAGATTAATGTTAAAAACGACTTTTTCCCCGAGATCGACCCCTTTGATTTTTATAATTTTTTTTATAAAATAGTAGGGATCTTTATGAACAAAAAAGTATAGAACGACCAAGATGGGCCGAGCCTTAGTTTTCGAGATACGGAACGATTTCTCAAATGAGCGGCCGCTCCGCGCAGCGTCGCACGGGGACCTTCCCGGCTACATTCGAGCGGAGCGCCCGTTCGCTGATAAATCCTACTGTATCTCCGGAACTAAGGTCCGGCCCATCTTGGACATTCTATACTTTTTTGTTCAGAAAAAACCCTACTATTTTATAAAAAAAAAATTTATAAAAATCGAAGGGATCGATCTTTGAGAAAAAGTAATTTTTAACATTAACGTTAAAAAATTTTTATGCACTTATTAATTTTATTGAAAATAAAAAATATATTCTTAAAGTACGCAAAAAATGCTTTAAAAATCAGTCCTGACTTTTTAAAATCGCTATATTTCTGAGGAAGATACAAACCTGGGAATGTTGCCACGAAGGCCAACATGGTACAAATTTGAGCCCCTATTGCTAGGCAACTATTTGAGCTAGAGCCTTAAAATTTTTGCTGAAGCTTTACTATCAATAGGACTATCGACCTTAAGAATTTCAAGACGATTGGCCGACTTTCACTTTTCAGGGTGGATGACTTCATGCGAAATGCCTCATATACAGCGTTGCAAGTAGGAACAGGAACTAATTTAGGCGCCACAAAAATAGCACGATGCCTGTCCGTCGCCATAGAGTAAGTTCCGACTAGACTGAGAACTAGTATGGTGCATGAGGCACTAATGTTTGTTTTCTCGGACGTCTTGGCGCTGGTGTCGCACAACTGCTACCTGCGGTACCGAACGCACGCGCGAGCGGCAGATCAGCCGCCACATGCTACGGAGCCCCGGCACATCGAAGCGGGCCGAAGGCCGAGGCATCGTAGCAGGGCCACCCGTTACCCGCCCCGTTCGAAAATCTTATACTAACGCTCGGCCATATATATGTAACGTACACTCGCGTACGTACACTGCGAGATTTATTTCTCGCTACAGTGTACAGCCGAGCATGCCAAACATTCAAGTTTGGGTTTGCTGCAATAACAGCAACAGAATTATAATAATTCTAAATATGTTAATTAATAACATCTCTGCCCATTTTTGCAAGCCGAAGTGATCAATGGCAAACGTCATCGGCATCTCGCTCTTTAGCAGAGCGATTTTATTATAAATTCTTATCAAAATTTTTTTTAATTAACATATTTGCTAATTAACAATTATTAACAATTAAAATTATTTCCGTTCATTTTCGCGAACGGAGATAACACACGAAAAACGTCGTGGCATCTCGCTCTTTGGCAGAGCGAGTTTATTTATTAACATATTTGTTAATTAACAATTATTAACAATTAAAATTATCTCCGTTCATTTTCGCGAACGGAGATAATACACGACAAACGTCGTTGGCATCTCGCTCTTTGGCAGAGCGAGTTTATTAATTAACATATTTGTTAATTAACATTTATTAACAATTAAAATTATCTCCGTTCATTTTCGCGAACGGAGATAATACACGACAAACGTCGTGGCATCTCGCTCTTTGGCAGAGCGAGTTGATTAATTAACATATTTGTTAATTGATTATTTTTAGTCAATTAAAATTATCTCTGTCCATTGTGCAGACAGACTCACAGCGACAGGCGTCGCTGGCACCTCGCTCTTTAACAGAGCGAGTTTATTAACTAATATATCTTATAATTAAGCTTATAATAATTATACAAATATTTTCTGAAAATCAAATGTTTGTAAAAATTAGTTTATGGCAAGTTACCATATCCCTCGGGACCGGTGGATGATCCGGGCCTCGTGACGCGCGCACGATATGCGGCTACTCGTATTCCCCCTCCGCCGCTCTCTGCAGAGAGAAGCAAAGAGTAAACACAAGCCGTGCCGAGAGCCGAACACAATGCTCCGGCTATATACAGGGTGAATCATAATGGGTGGACACCACTTTTTGATGGTATTTACCATGCGTCTTAAATTACCGACTACCTACAACTGGATTGCTTGACAGCTCCAGAGATGGCAGCAGCTTAGGTGACAGGCAACTATATTCATGCATCTTCGCCGATTTCGATGAAATTTGGTATGCTTGTAGAATAGATAAAAATACAAGATATGAAAAAATTTCAAATTGTAACAACGTTTATTTTTTCGCGTACTATACACTTGATATCAGAATGGTGCAGATGGCAACAAATCTCTTATTATTTATTGCAAATTTGTAATTTTTTCATACGTATCTCTGAGAGTTTTTAACCGATTGGGATGCAAATTAGTATAAAGGTATAGAATGAAAAAATAAAGTTGACGGGTTTGTTATTTTTTCGATATCTCACAATTAAGGGGTTGAAACTCCAAATAAAGGGGTTGAATTAAGGGGCAGTTTCAACCCCTTAGTTATGAGATATCGAAAAAATAACAAACCCGTCAACTTTATTTTTTCATCCTCTACCTTTATGCTAATTTGCATCCCAATCGGTTAAAAACTCTCAGAGATACGTATGAAAAAATTCCAAATTTGCAATAAATAATAAGAGATTTGTTGCTATCTGCACCATTCTGATATCAAGTGTATAGTACGCGAAAAAATAAACGTTGTTACAATTTGAAATTTTTTCATATCTTGTATTTTTATCCATTCTACAAGCATACCAAATTTCATCGAAATCGGCGAAGATGCATGAATATAGTTGCCTGTCACTAAGCTGCTGCCATCTCTGGAGCTGTCAAGCAATCCAGTTGTAGGTAGTCGGTAATTTACGACGCACGGTAAATACCATCAAAAAGTGGTGTCCACCCATTATGATTCACCCTGTATATATGTGTGTGAGTGGAGCATTCCACGTCAAATCGGCCTATATGAAACTTTGGCATCTCCGTCTTTTATGTTAGCATAATACTTATTAATAATAAGTACCTTATTTTAATAAGTACCTTTGGTGCTTACCGCACGAAAAATTATACGTGAAAAATCGAATAAACGTGAAAGATCAGAGTTTTTTCGGGAATTCGCCCATTAGATTCGAACCATCGGAAGAATGACCATGATTTTCTCGTTGTACGGAAAATTTACGTTTGCCATAGACTTTTCGAGCGTGAGAAACGATTACAATTCACCGGAATGCAATATCTTGCCAATTTCGATGGGTATCGCAAAACGTAGAAAAATGGACTTTTTGCGATGCTGCATCTCCATTCTCGTTTGTCCGACAGGAAATAGCACGAGTAACTTTTTGAAGGGCTCGCCGCGACGAGAAGAATGAGCGAAGAACATGAGGATAGATTAATTTTTGTGGCCGTGGCGAAAGCTCGAAAATCGCGATTGTTCTAACTGAATGAGGAGCTATTTTTCCTCAAAAATAATTGTAAAAGCGCTTATTTTTATCGGAAATTTCTCGCATATCAAGAAAATCATGGTCATTATTTCAATGATTCGAATGTAATAGATGAAGTGCCGAAAAAATATGTGAATTTCTTGTTTTCTCTACTTTGCACCTATCATTTTTCGTGCGGTAAGCACGAAAGGTACTTATTAAAATAGGGTACTTATTATTAATAAGTACTTTATTTATGAGGCTGAAGTTAGCCGATGACTTTTCAGAGGGCATTTCAGCAGCGCATATTGGCTCCAAAAATGATTGAATTTGAAAAAAATGCATATCTCCGTATTCGCTATAACGAAATTGTATCAGGGTATTTTTTTGTTTCGGTGTCCATGGCAAATTTTGAATTTACAGAGGATTTTTATGAAAATTTGTTATTAAAATAAGATTAATATCGCATATACTCCAGAAAAATTATAAAAAAAGAGAAATTTCGTGTTTAAAAACAATCATTTTTTTCTCACACCGATAAACGAATAGATGGCAATGAATGAATAAACCTTTAGCAAACAATAACTTTGAGATTTCATGTCGCAGATCAAAATTTCAAAATTGTATCGATTGGTGTTAAAATTGTCTTGATGGGGTATTTTTTTTTGATGAACTCATTTTTTGAACATTTTAAAAATTCATACTCAAAAAATAAAAAACCTGTGTGTGTTCTTCACACACGTAAGAAGTGAATACTTCTGGTATCCAGCCTTTTGCCTGAATGAAAAATAAAAAATATAATCATTAAAATAATCGTTAAGATCATTAAAAACAATCATTTAAAAAAATTGAAAAAACTGTGTTGCGGAGCCTGATGAGGCTAACTCAGAGGCCTGTGGAGCCTATTGAAGGCGCTCGGATAGCCTACAGAGTCTTTCAGAGGCCCTATCCGAAGGCCCCGCAGCGCTTTAGAAGGCCTGCGGGAGCTGTAGGAGGCCTTCTAAAGCCCTGCACGGTCCTTCGAAAGCGCTGCGCAGGGTTGTAGAAGGCCTGCGGAGGTGGTAGGAGGCCCCGCAGCACTTTCGAAGGACTGCACAAGGCTCTAGAAGGCTTCGTACAGCCTCCGCAGGCCTTCTACAGCCCTGCACAGCCCCTTCGAAGGACTGCGCAGGGCTTTAGAAGGCTTCCTACAGCTCCCGTAGGCCTTCTACAGCCCTGCGGAGTCCTTCAAAAGCGCTGCGGGGCCTTCGAATAGAATAAATTATTATTTATTGTAACGAGAATTCTCCGACTCCTCGCTACTCGAACGTCTTAAGTTCGGCAGTGGGTCGGATTTACGCCCCGTACGTCGATGGAAATGCGACGAATATCGAGAGTCTTCGCGGGTTTCTCGGAAGTACACCGAGCGTCGCAGACCGTATATCACGGCGCCTCGTTTGGCGGGGCTCGTGGCAGCGAGGGGGGCCACGGTGTTGTTTTGATAGCCTGGTGGCATAGAGTGTGGGTCAACCGCGGGGATACGGGACGCCGGCCCTGCGAGGTGAGCCTCCCCCGTCCCCTGAACTGCGCCGAGCTCCGTGGAGAAGACGCTCGGTGGGGCGGAGATGACGGGGGTAACGGGAGCACTCGGCTTCTACGCGAGCTGTGCACGTTGCCCGTCAACTTCGCCCCTCCTTTGCCTCGGGTCACTCGTTGGCCAGCGAGGGGCACGAGGTGCAGGAGGACCAAGGAGAAGTGCTACGAAGAAGGAAGCGACAAAGGAATCGTCGCGGATATGGAGAAAAGGGGAAAAGATATGGTAATGGGGGGAGAGGCTAGCGTCGCAGCTTACGCGTAACGCGCGACAGAGATTAGTTCGGCCTGAGCCATTAATCAAAGCAGACCGGTGGAAGTTCGGCTCTGTGACAAAGGCAGTAGTGAGCGGCCATCGACGCAGAGGTCTACGCGGGCGGAAGAGGACGACGAGAGTACGGGGAAGTCATCAGTGGCACCGGACTCAGAATCTCCGCACCGGCAGCCAGCCTTCGCGTGAGTCGAACCTCATATCTTCTCGGACAACCCATTCTCGTTTCAACGACTCGGCGGCCTTTTGTTTTTTTAATTTGAGTTGCAAGGTGTTAATTAAGGGCTCGAGCTTTCCCCTTGGCGGGGCGATAATTTCGAGGGCTCGAGTGCCTGAGTAGTAATTGAATTTAGCATGATTTGACCGTCGGAGGGTCGAAAGCTAAATCGTCAACTCTGTGCGCGTTATAGTATTATTTCGCCGGCCGCCATGGCCGGCGTGTCGCATAATAACAGCCTCGTGTTTACGGGTTGAGAGCGTCGGTGCGGCTATCCTCTACGGCGGGCACCGGTATTGTCTCGGGTATATCTCGGATTATCCCGAGATATGTATAAGTCCGATGTTTGCGCTTTCGGTAGTAATAAGCAAGTCCTATGTTTGCGTTTTTGGTAGTAATAAGTAAGTCCTATGTTTGCGTCTCCGGTAGTACGTCTAAGGTAGTCTACGTCCCGTCTCTCTCACACGTCGGCGATCCAGTAAAGAGTTACCCTCGTTCGCGGTTATCTATCGGTTATCTATCGCTGTTCTTCATCGTAATTATCGGTCGCGGCTATCTATCGGTTATCTATCGGGTATCTATCGCGGCTTTCCATCGTAATTATCGGTCGCGGCTATCTATCGGTTATCTATCGGTTATCTGTCGCGGTTTTCCATCGTAATCACCTGTCGCGGCTATCTATCGGATATCTATCGGTTATCTATCGCGGTTTTCCATCGTAATGATCTATCGGGGCTATCTGTCGCGCATCCTAAAGGGGGAAAGTTGACTCCCTGATTCCGCGGCTATCTAATGACGCTACGTACCCGCGATAATTCCGACGGTCCAGTCCGGCGATCGGACAGTTATTTGGGCGTATCCTTAAGGGGAAAAATAGAACCCCGATTCCGCGGCTATCTAATGACGCTATGTACCCGCGATAATTGCGACGGCCCAGTCCGGCGATCGGATAGTTATTTGGCGCCTCCTTAAGGGGAAAACTAAAACCCCGATTCCGCGGCTATCTAACGGTGCTACGTACTGGCGGTCGTCCACGCGTCGTTACCGACTCAGGTCGGATATTCGCATGCCCTTAAGACGGGCAGGCGGCCCGGTTAGTTATATCTCCGTTAATGTAAGCTCATAGTAAGCGCGAAAATGTAAGAAAAGCCTAGTACGTAAGCCCCGCGAGCAACGTTAATAAATCTTGTGATTTGCGACGACTATCTAATGAGTGATTATTGCCAGCGTTGCCTTTCTCACCTTCGTCCACACCCCTCTACCTAGTTCGCCGCTTGGCGGGCTGAGCTAGTCCGTTAAGGTTCCGGAAACCCTTCGACTCCTGTCTCGCGGGACGCCCGGGGCCGCCGGGGCGGAAAATAAAATTAAGCCGGTCTTGGCCGGTGGTACCAACGGTACCTGGCGCCCAACCGCCCCGGTCGGTCACCGCAAGCCTGGCGGGAGATCGCGTCTCAGGCAAGAGAGGAGGGTGAAGGGGAGTACGAGGATGACGAGAAAATCTCGTTACATTATATAATTGTTTTAAATTCTTATTTTAATTATTCTTTGAAATTGTAATTATTTCCATGAAAATTATTTTTGTTGTTCTTGTGTAGGTCTCCGCAGGGTCTTTGAAAGACTCTGTAGGCTGTCCGAGCACCTTCAATAGGCTCCGCAGGTCTCTGCGTCAGCCTCATCAGGCTCCGCAACACAGTTTTTTCAACTTTTCAATTTTTTTGAATGATTGTTTTTAATGATCTTAACTATTATTTAAATGATTATATTTTTAATTTTTCATTCAGGTGAAAGGCTGGATACCAGAAGTATTCACTTCTTACGTGTGTGAAGAACACACACACAGGTTTTTTATTTTTTGAGTATGAATTTTTAAAATGTTCAAAAAATGAGTTCATCATTAAAATACCCAATGGAGACAATTTTAACACCAATCGATACAATTCTGAAATTTTGATCTGCGACATGCTATCTCAAAGTTATTGTTTGCTAAAGGTTTATTCATTCATTGCCATCTATTCGTTTATCGCTGTGAGAACAAAAAATGGTTTTAAACACAAAATTTCTGTTTTTTAAAATATTTTTTCTGGCATATATGCGATGTTAACCTTATTTTAATAAAAAAATTTCATAAAAATCTTCTGTAAATTCAAAATGTACCGTTAGACACCGAAACACAAAAATACCCCGACATGATTCTGTTATAGCGAATACTGTTTTGTGAAGCGCGTCCTCTTTAATGAAAAAGAGGCCGCGTAATTTTTATATATTGAATATTAAATTAAAAAACGAAATAAATCAACACATTTTTTCAGCCATATATTTTCAAGTTTTATTATGGCTCAAAGAGGAAAAACTCCGAGGTATGCCCTCAGAGAAAAAACCTCTCGCATGAATAAATGTGCAGACAATATGATCTTAGAATTATCGAATACATTTTTGCGGTAATTGACACATTTCTGTGATAATTACTGTCGTGATGAAATCTACCTTCAGAACGGAAATTTGTTGTTTATATATTGTATCGTTAACTGATTATTTGTATACTCGTCGCCGGCGACTCTGTTAGCATTGCGCCCTTGATAAATAAGTCGGCATACGACTTATTGTCAAGCGTTGCGCTTGCTTGATTATACAACCGGACCGTGCCGGTGTATTTGACGGAATGTACCGCCCTTGTGGTTTGTGTACTTACAGTTAATATTCAATTTCCTTGCATGCAGTCAAGTTGACGAACTGTTGATAAGCCGCCGCTCCTGAGACTACTGAATCACGATGCAATGATACTAACAACTTGTTCCTGTTTTTTCGTATCTATGGGCAACGTACGAAGAAAAACGACTGTGTTCCATTTTTTATCACCGCTCGATCAGAGATATATGCCAAAAGAAGACGATCGACCGCGCAACACATGTGTTCATATACATATACGAGCGACCGTTGGTAACTGATACCAATCCTTAGTGCCTGGACACCTCTATCTATTAGTTCGACCGAACAAATGCGAAGCCATGCGTTTTTTTCAAATCGAACCATTTTTGGAGCCAATATGCGATGCTGAAATGCCCTCTAAAATATCATCGGCTAATTTCAACCTTATAAAAAATTAACCATCTTCTAATTTTTTGCGATTCACATATATATACAGTACGACTGGACTGCATATCAATGTATACTATAATAATAATAATACATATAATTATTTTATGAACGACAACCGACAGTTTTTATTTGAAGATCCCTGAGTATAGTATTCCGACTGTAATACATTAATGATATATTGTGGTATCTTCATATAAAAATTGCCAATCGTCGTTCAGTACAGAATTAAGAAATATCCATTTCATTTAAAAACAAATACAATGAACGTAGCTGTTGGAAATTCGAAAAAAAATCATCTCATTATTTGTCCATTATTAGACCGATCTCAAAAACAGTTAAACGAAGAACAATCTTGTACAAAACAAACTGTAAAGAGAATCGCTCAGTGAAAATCGATCACGGAAAAAGTAAAAAAATGTTCATGGAAAAACGAAAATGACAAACATTTTTTACAAAATTGTAAACTTACCGAATAAAATAAGTCCGTTTCCGTGTAAGTCTTTTCTGTTTGTTTCAGCTATTTCCCATCGAAATCCTCTCTCGTTATTGTCACACATACATCACATCACTTTCACTGATATTCCCTGGTTCACTAAGCACACCGCGACTCAATAAATAAAAGAAAACTCGTTATAAATCACGACGAATTAAAAATAATACACGTCGCGAACTACCGTAAAACATTCGCGTGCCCGGCGAGCTGAGCGACTAACATACGTCACGCGGCTCTCGGACGACAGTCGAGAGCGTCCAATGTTTATATTTTTAAAGTCCCTTGTTCTCGACGTGTTAGATCGCGTCGTGGATACGTCTCTCATAATAATGCCGGCTGTACACTCTCGTCGAGGGACGGCGAGGCTGGACGAGTGCGAGAGTGTACAGGGTACACTCGCTCCGTCTCACGATGCCTCGCAGTCACTCGTGGGCTCTCCATTCCGAGTCGGGTTTTGAGCGCGAGTCAAAGGGCCTCGCTTAGCCTCGCGAGGCGGCGCAAGTGTATCACTGTACACTCTTGCGTCAAAGCGTACTAAATAAACGAGAGTGTACAGGGTCGCGCTTGTCCCTCGACCTCTCGCGTAGATAAACGAGAGTGTACAGCCGGCATGAAAAGTGAAAGTCAGCCAATCGTCTTGAAATTTTTCTGGTTGATAGTCCTATGGATAGTGAAGATTCAGCAAAACAATTAAGGCTCTAGCTCAAATAGTTGCCTAGCAGCAGGGGCTCAAATTTGTACCATGTTGGCCGTCGTGGCACCATTCCCAGGTTTTTATCTTCCCGAGAAATATGGCGATTTTAAAAAGTCAGGAGTGATTTTTAAACCATTTTCTGCGTACTTTAAGAATATATTTTTTATTTTTAATAAAATTAATAAGTTCATCAAATGTTTTTAAGGTTAATGTTAAAAATAACTTTTTCTCAAAGATCGACCCCTTCGATTTTTATAATTTTCTAAAATAAAATAGTAGGATTCTTTCTAAACAAAAAAGTATAGAATGTCCAAGATGGGCCGGACCTTAGTTTCGGAGATACAGTAGGATTTATCAGCGAGCGGGCGCTCCGCTCAAATGTAGCCGGGAAGGTCCCCGCGCGACGCTGCGCGGAGCGGCCGCTCATTTGATAAATCGTTCCGTATCTCGAAAACTAAGGCTCGGCCCATCTTGATCGTTCTATACTTTTATGTTCATAAAGATCCCTACTATTTTATAAACTTTTTTATAAAAATCGAAGGGGTTGATCTCTGGGAAAAAGTCGTTTTTAACATTAATCTTAAAAATTGTATATGAACTTATTAATTTTGTTAAATATTAATAACATATTCTTAAAGTACGCAGAAAATGCTTTCAAAATCAGTCCTGAATTTTTTTAATTGGAATATTTCTCGGCTACATTCGAGCTCAAGCCCGAACGTAGCCTGGAGGGTTGCCGCGCAACACTGCGCGGAGCGCCCGCTCGTCGATAAATCCTACTGTATCTCCGAAACTAAGGTCCGGCCCATTTTGGACATTCTATACTTTTCTGGATACCAGAAGTATTCACTTCTTACGCGTGTGAAGAACACAGACACAGGGGTTTTTTTTATATTTGTTCATCATATCCCTGACAGTTGAAAAAATTATTGAAAAATCATTTGTTAAATAAATAGTACCAAATAATTTCTTTTATGTTGTAAATATTTTTATGATAAAATATAGTCCTTTTGTCACCACTGTAATTTTAAAAAATTAAAGGAAAGAAGGTATGTAATTACTTATTGATTAAAAAGTCGGAAAAAGTTCCAATATTCATAACTCGAAAAATTTTGCAAATAAAAAAAAATATTTGACACGATATGTTATCTCGTCAGGAACTAAAGATATGCAAAATTTGACTGATTTCTCAGAGCTGACTGATCTATATATATATATGCGCGACGCGTTAGGTTTCCGTGCAGAGGCCAACGTGTACACGAGGACTACCTATTCCTTCGACTCTCGCGGCTACCCCTCCCGCCACGCGGGCCGTCAAACTTGCCGTCGCTAGACCCGAGTTGCATAAAAACTCAAATTGCTATATCTCGGTCATTTTGTTATCAAATGATATAAAACAAAGGCGAAAATGTGCATATTTCCATGGAGCGCGAAATTGTAACATCAATGCGACGAGAAACATCGTGCTACTATGAAAAACTTATCGTTTTTATAAAAAAAAGCGGTTCCGCTTTCGACATTAAAAAAACGAGTCTCAGGTACCCCGTACCATCATTCTCTAGCTCACCTCCAAATTTCAACCCGATCGGATGTTTAGCCAGAGGAATTAGGGATTTCGTCTTCGACTTGCCGCAGACTTTTTCGGTCTCGGCGAGCATGGAGCGAATGCTGTACAGTGCGTAGCGAGGGCCTTACCTACGATTCGCACTGTACTCGTTTCAAGAGAACGGGGGCGGCTGAGAGGGCTGGGAGGGGTAGCTACGAGAGTCGAAGGCATAGGCACGACTCGTGCCTATGCCTCGCGCCTAACGCGCGACTCATTAGGTCTCCGTGCAGGGCAAAGTCCAACGTGTACACGAGGCGCGGCTATGCCTGACTCTCGCGGCTGCCCTTTCCGTCGCGCGGGCCACCGCACTTACCGACGATAGACCCGCGTTCCATCTCGTGAGAATATTGCGTCAGCGCTCCGCGCGGAATTTCGTCACACCATTTTTTCGTTACGCTGACAAAAATCTCGCTGTTTTCTTTCATAAAACGGCATCCCCATTTATGAAGCCAATTTTGCATCAAATTGTATGCAACAAACCTCAAAATGTGCGTTTGTTGATGCTTTAGTGCGTGAGAGTCGGGAAATTTCGATCGAATCGGTGCATTATAAAGAATTATCTCATTTCTCCAATGATAAGTCGAATCTGCAATTTTTTTTTCAAAATTTCGAAAAAACGCGACTCTCATGTACCGTGTGCCATAATTATCTATGTACTGGCCAAATTTTAACCCGATCGGTCGCTCAGTGCTCGTATAAATAGGGATGCCGTTTTCGAAGCGCTCGTCGGATGTTACACTGCCTCTTAAGGCAATGTTCTTATTTTTATCCCAAAAAAATACGATTTTTAAGAATTTTTTTTAGTACGTTTATTCTCTAAATATACAAAACTTTTTCGATAGTATTAATATATCCTTAAATATTACAAAAACGTTTTTTTTCGCGCTATAATACATATTTTGAGTGCATTGAAGGTGACGACTCGAAAATGAGATCGCAAACTGTTCCCACCGTAGCTCCGGTCCAGGACGTCTGAAATAAAAAAATCAAACGTACGTTTATCGAAAATTACGTCATCTAGTCAGCTTAGTAGCATAAATTTACAATTCAAAAAATTGTGGGAGTGGCACGCATTCTAGTGAAAGAGAAAAAAACAAAATATTTTATTGTTCAAAAATGGCCAAAGAAGGATATGCGAAATAAGAATACAAAACTTTATATGCCAAAAAGTTAATTTGCGGTCGAGACTACATGATCATAAACAAAATGGTGAAAGATTTGAGTCAATAAGTTATATATTTTTCGAGGTATCACGGGAACCGTTTTCAAGAGGCAGTAATACCGGCGACGCCCGCTTGGAAATTTTGATCAGTACTCATGCGAGCAGTAAACAACTGCTCAGGTTAAAAATTGGCAGATACACAGAGAATTATGGCAAAAAGTGGCTCTTGCTATATTTGTTTGAAAACCTTGAAAAAAAATTTGCAGTTTCACTCATCATTGGAGAAATGAAAGTATTTTGTATGGGTGCACGGATCGAATCGTAATGTCTATGGAAAGAGCCGAACCGCAATTGAAAAACACACATTTTGAGCTTTATTTCATTTGATTTTATGCAGAAATGAATGAGAATTGGCGAATCAAAATTGTTGACAAGAAGATAACGACAACGGCTAGAAAATTGTACCGACATATAAACAAAAGTGTACCAAAATTCCGCGTGAGTGCGCTGTCGAAATTTTCTCACGAGACTCGTACGATAACAGACGAAGGCGAAGCCATATGCCGGAAAGCATTGCCGCTATATATTTATATATGTTACACCGCGAGGCCTAGCCTCCTCCGTCGTCGTCAACTGTCACCCGGCCTGCTACCGCTAGGCGTCGTGCATGTATACATATTGTGATGTTGCACAACCTCACCCCGCAGGTGGGCTCCAAGGCAACCGTTCCACGCACATAAACTGCGAATAAATGTAAGTAAAAAGTCATTCTAGGACCACCCCCATCCCTTCCCCTCCCCAAAAAAGACCCAATAGTAGACCCCCGTGCAAACACTTACGTCGTAATCACCGTAATTATCATCGTCGTCATCGTCGTCATCGTCGTCATCGTCGCCCTCGTCATCATAGTCATCATCGCTACCCTCGTCATCATCGCCATCATCGTCATTGTCATCGTCATCGCCATGACCAAGGATATCCTGAGGACCCCCGACAGGCCAAAAATATCACCCGAGGAACTCCCAGGACGTCCACAAACCCGAAAAGAATTCACCGGCACGCTCGCACGCTCTCACACTCAAATGTACCCGCCAAATCTAAAACGTATCGTCCCGTAACCCGGTTACATGTCATCCATCGACAGTAATTCGAGGTACGAGGAGATGGCAGCAGCGCGCGGCGAGCATAATCGATTATCATTACCCGTAATCCCGATATCCATGAGAACGACCCTGTAATACCGACCGCCTGCCCTACTTACCTGTATCGCCGATAGATCTCCCTAGTCCGTCCCGAAATTATCGATTACCCATCTCCCCGATACCACTCGACCCGGGCCGCTGCTGACCAATTAAAATTTCGACTGACCCGGCCAATCAAAAGGCCGCGAAAAACTCTCGCACTTCCGACAGACCGCGTGCGGTCCGCACTTGGAGTTTACCCACCAAAGCGACCAGAAGTTAGAGAAGTTAGAGCGAAAGATTATAGTGCGAGAGGGAATAGTTGGAGAGAGGATTGAGAAATATCCGAAAAGCGAGGAGTGAGAGTGAGAAAGAATAAAGCGCGGCGTGAGAGTGAGAAAGAATAGAGCGAGGTGTGATAGGAGAAGGAATACTGTGCAAGGAGTGAGTGGTGAGAGGAATCGAGAGAGAAGGCAAGGATAAACATCGAGAGAGAGAAAGCGAGCGAGAAGAAAAGGATTGGCGTCGAGAGAAAGAACGAGAGCGAACAAATCAGCTGTGAAACTGCCACGAGTAAGTGTTTGCACCGTTTCCTATCCAAAATTATTTTCCGGCACGCGTTGCATATTTTTCCGTTTTTTTTTGTTACCCAAATTGTTTAGAGAACTCCCCCCCCCCTTTTTTTATTTCGTTCTTGTTCCCTTGCGTTTTGAGAACCCCGATATTTAAGCGTACTGCAAATAGGATAAGTTCGAGAAATAATCGCGTGGAACGGTTGTGCGTGCGTAGGATAAGTGCGAGTCAGGTACGTCCCCTCTCCCTTGCTTCCCCGCTCCCTAGGTCGTCCGCTCCGACCGTTTCGCGAGCTACTGTCCTTTGTTTACATTGCCGTGTATCGTGTTGTGCCGCTGTCCGTCCGGCAGCGTGCGAAATAGAGTCAGTCACAGTTATTAGAGCGTCCCGAATATTCTCCCTATCGTCCTATATGTTGCTCCAAAATCAGCCGACCCAATATTAACTTCAAATTCAATAGACTGATGGCAATAATTAAGAGGCCAAATAGAGACGGAGAACCCATACCCTGAGCTTCCTTTCTTTTGTTCCCATACGATCGTCCCCGTACCGCTATAGTTAAGAAGCGAACTGTATGATAAGTGTGGAAAATATTGTTGTGTAAAAAAAAGAAAAAATTTTTGTTGTTAATTTTTTTGTAAGAAAAATTAACTGGCGCCCAGGAGCAATTTTTTTTATTATTCCCGGAGATCGTCCGCCGACCCCCGCTATCGAATTTTTTTCTATTATTATTGTGACGATGGTCTACCCTCAGCTACCTTGTTTTCCTTCTTTCCCACGCGCCTCTCGCATTCCTTTTTTTGCCTACGTGACTTCCTGCAGCTACACCCTCGCTTCGCAGGGGTATCTCGCCTTCAAAATACAAATAATCACTGTTTCCCGAGAAAGGCCCAAAAACACATCTTTTCCATTTTCCACGTCCCAGCCATAAAGCATCTGCCTTTATGGCCTGACCTACCCCAAGCCCGATACATCTGCCATTCCTAGAATCTCCCTGGACATCTCAGTTTCCAGAATGTTCTAACTCTCAAATTCTCTCCCCACCAAACCGCGACTTTCCCATAGGTTAATGTTATAAGAACCACCCTCGTCCTAGGCTAACCAGTTAGTAGATATCCGATCATCCAAGCAGCAACGTTACGCTGTCTGTTGTAACACTGAGAAATAAAGTCTTGTGCTTCTCAATAAAGTGGCTACCGAGTTTTTCCTCTCAACTACCGCGTTCTGCAGCCGAGTCGGCAGCCCAATTACAATAAATAAATTGAACAAATAACTCGCGACATCACATTATCCTTGTTCGTGAGTTGTTTTTTTTAAAATAAATCCAGAGTCCTTTTTCTTGTTCATTGCGTTTCGTTAGTCTTTCTTTTTCCCGTTTCAGGAACCCCTTCTCCCCCTTACCTCTCGGTTCTACCCCCAGTCGGCGTGACAATATATACACCACGAGTGCGATACCGCGCGCTACGCCTTCTCGATGACGGCGAGCGTGAATACACACGTATATCCGCAGAGCGCGCTACACATTAGCCCTACGTCAGGCAGACCTAGATGCTATATAAGAACGGCTATGTGTGCGGCTCTGGTGGCTGTTTCGTCGCCGGCGACCGCGCTGATCTCGTGAAATGAAGACTCGTACCCTGTCTTACCGACGAAGCAAATCGTAAATGATATTCCTATCTTTCCGTCGAATGAAATTAAATAAAACGAAAAATTTATGCATTTCTATTGAGCTACAGCGGTATATTCAACAGCTATGAAACAGTCGATGCAACTATCGGGAATATACATCTTTCATATATATGTACATAATATACCTATATATATTTTTATGGTAATTACAAAAAGTGCGGTTTGTTTTTGGAAATTTTCAGAAAAAATATCAAGATCCCATTTCAGCTATTATTCTCAATGTACTGTCCAAATTTCAACTCGATCGGTTGCTTACAGCACCCTTGAACACATTTTTCGTTTTTGAATCGTAGCTTTGCGTTTCTCGATGAGCGTGAGCTTATACATAGGCATATGTATGTATGTATATAGATGTATAGCTGCAGCATGCGCTAAACATTCGGCGTACGTCAGGCGGACAACGCGTATGCATAAAGATCTCTTCGCACCGCGTGGTCGAGTGACAGAAGAAAACAAAACACGGCCGCGCTGTCATTTTCTAACGCGGGAGCTAAGCGGCATGGTTCATTCGCCTTGCTGTCGCATCAGTAAAAAAACCCGTACTACCGTAATTACGTGCTAATAAGAGATTATTAGGGCCGGTAATTATGCAGTATCGCGGCTTTTCCGAAAAACGATGGGAAATTTTTTTTTCGTCATGGGTTTGTTTATTCCATCATAATAAATGATATTTCGTCGCGGGAGGCTGACATTCTCCATAAACTCCATAAGTTATGGGGTTTTGAAGATTGAGATTTTCAATTCTTTTTTTGTTGGGTTGGGAATGCGTTTGCGTGTGCATGTGTGTATGTGTGTGTGTTTGGTAAACAGTCGCAAATACGTTCAAAATTTTTGTGGCCCTGATAAGGACCGATTTAAATCTTGAAAAAGACTGATAGTCTTGAAAAAGACTCATATCAAAAAAAGTCTTGAGACAGACTGGTGGTGATGTTGAAGTGTCGAAAGTCACAGCTCCTTCAGGGTTCCGATGATGTTAAAAAACGCGTGAAATCGATCACGATGGTCTGGATATTGACGCTTGAAAAAAAATTTAGCAATATATCCATCGATGTGACATTCGCGACGACCATATCGTGGGACGTTTGCACGGACCTCCCTCCACGTGCGCTCGATGTTTTGAGTATGCGCGCCAGTGTCGGGGTCAACAAAATTAAGTGAATGGTTCACTTTTCAATGTTGAAAGTCCGCGTTTTTGAGGCAATTATATGCTTTCCAGCAATCGGACATGATGGTCGTTTCCGGCAATATGCGTTGTTTGATAACATCCAGCAACGTAGTTGTGGATCTATTCGGAACAGGAACGATGAAAATCTTGCGAGTTTCCCGTTCAAACCCGCCGAAAAGTCACTGCCCTTCAATGATTCGACCGCGATGATATTTCCGTTTGCCGAACTTTGCCTCGTCGATCTCGACAACACGACCTGCGCCGCCGATCTTTTCGGAATTATCGATATAGTGAATCAATAAAGCCTCACGAATAAAATTTGACCAGTCGACTACAGTATGACTGCTCAAATTCATTTCTCTTTCGAGAAACTCTTGTCGTGGAGGCTTCAATGATAAAAAATATCCGATGAATACACAGGCTTCTTCCAGAGATAGCGTGGCATTTTTGAACCACGTGTGTGTTCGGATCGCTTGTTTGAAGGAACACTGCGTGATCAAAACTTTTTTTCCTCTCGACACTTTTTTTTTCTTTTGACACCTCCAAAATAATTCTTTCGCATTCCACTTAGCCAGTTCCTCACAAGTTGAACACTGCATAGTGCGGAACACAACGTCGTGATCTCGAAGAAATTGCAACAATTGTTCCTGATCTTCGCACAAGCGATGAAATTGTCGCAATCCGTACGAGCAATTGGCACAATTAATTTTAAAAACGTGTTATATCCACGATACAATCGCAACTGAGCTGTTCTCGTTTACTTTTCAGTATTTCGAGACGAAATCTACGCTGCTTACGAAAAGTAGCACGATTCAAATTTCTTACGAAAACTAACACGTTTCTAATTTCACCGCGAAAACCAACACGTTTCGATATTCGACGCGAAAACTAGCATGTTTCAGCTCTCACCGCGAAAACTAGCATGATTCGGCTTCTGCCACGATAACTGGCATGCCCGAAATATGCTAGTTTTCGTGGCAAAAGCCGAAACATGCTAGTTTTCGCGGCAAATATCGAAACGTGCTAGTTTTCGTGTCAAAAGTCGAAACATGCTAGTTTTCGCGCTGATATCAAACGTGCTTCTCTTCGTAAGAAATCTGAAACATGCTAGTTTTCGTAAGCAGCGTCGAAATAGACATACGATAGTAGTGGGAGAGGACAATGTGGTCACCGAAATAAAAACAAAACATGTACATTGTTACCTCGGTACTACACTACCTATAAGAAGACACATAGCTGTATATAGGTAACTTGTAAACGGGTAACGCACACACACACGCACATATAGCAAACCAAATCTATATATAGAAGAGTGCGATTGTATCGTGGATATAACACGTTTTAAAAATGAAAAATTTCTTATTTCAAATTTTTAATTTTCATATCAATGGGGTCGCGTGCAAAACATCTTTGTGGGGTGTGTTGGATAGTGGGGTGGGGGCATATTACGATTTTTTTAACTATAGCACTGCATACACACAGCAGAAAGAAAAACAAGAATTTTGTATTCTTGTGAGTCTGGACTGATTCATATTATGCCCCCACTCCACTATCCAACACACCCCACAATCCAACTCACCCCACAAAGGTGTTTTGCACGCGACCTCGTTAATGTAGAGGACGAGATTGCATGCATGAGACTGCCGAAATGCATGAAAATGACCTATTTTATCATGTGTTTTCTCAAACTTCAAAACCCCATAACTTAAGGTAATTATGGAAAATGTCAGCCTCCCCCGACGAAATATCATTACTTAGGACGAATAGAAGCAGTTTGTGGCGAAAAAAAAAATTTCCCGTCGTTTTCCGGAAAAGCCGCGATACTGCATAATTACCCATTTTTTGACGCCTGTATACTTGACTCTCGCTGACGAGAGTCGTTCGTCGCGGAGATCGCATTTTCTCGCTTGATGTAGACCATATGGGATCGACGATGCTTTAGTAGCATCGTTCGATGGATAAAAGTATTCGAGTCAAAAATCGACCGAGAATTTTCGATTTTCGCTCGAGATTTTCAGATTTGCAATATTCTGTAGATTGTTTGACGTATATATGCTTGCTTAAAAACTATTCCCGTCGAAACTCTACCGAGAATTTTGGATTCTCGGTCGCGAATTACATTGTCAAACTCGACATTCTGTAGATTTTTTGACGCCTGTATACCTAACTCTCGCTGACGAGAGTCTTCCGTTGCCGAGGTCGCACTTTCTCGCTTGATGTCGACCATGCGTGATCGATAATGCTTTAGAAGCATCGTTCGACGGATAAAAATATTCAAGTCGAAAATCGCCCAAGAATTTTCGATTCTCGACCGGGATTTTCAGACTCGCAATATTCTGCAGATTTTTTGACGCGTATATGCTTGTGTAACGGTCCCACATTCCTTTCTCACCACTCTCATCTATCCCTGATCTCTTTTCCCGCTAATCCCCAACTTGCTGACTCCACAGTCTCACGGTCCCTTATCACCTATCCCCTCCACTTCAAAACTCTTTCTCTCAACCCTTTCATCATTACCTTCCTCTTAACTAAGTCAGTTCTCCTCCGACTTCCTAAGCAATCAAACCTTTTCGCTCTTCAATAAAACATAAAAGTTTCATCTCGTATATAAAACAAAATTCATTTATTCAATCACCGCCGAACATCCCGTCACATGATGTCAGAAGTCGGATTCGACCAACGCGAATTACCTTGAAATTTTAAATAACAAACAAATTACACAATCGATACAGCGAAGACATAAAAAATAACGTAATACAAAGTGAAAAAAAAGAAACACATCAGAGGCAAATCACACATAACACAGCCTACACTACACAACGCACATGGAAACGAAGCAGCAAAAGAAGAAGAAAGGAACAACGACCACCGAGAGGCACGCATATCGCACACACACAACGAAGCAACGAGAGACCGACACACACACGACACGACCACAGCCATACCAACATCTCAGCCGCTACGCGTGAGTCACCACCACAGCGCACCAAGGCAATAGGCGAACAGCTGATGTACACGCTCACCATTCTTCTGGCATTGTAAGTACACTCCACTCAAAAAATTTTTTTGCATGCTACTTTAAAAATCGCATATTCGTTCACGGTGGAAAGTAATTAATATTACATTACAAATCCATACATACAATAATCGTACACAAAAATTTGAATGTCAAACACAAAATAATTTTTCTCTAAATACAAGTTTCAAATAATTTCCTAAAAATATAATTTCCCTTTGAAATATAATTTTCTAAAACGCAAATTTCAAAAAAAAAAAAAAATTAGCGAAACAATTAAATTCACTTTCCGGACGTCATTTCTCAAAATAAAACCCTTCAAATATGATTTTGGCAAAACTATTATCAATAATAATAATAAAACTAAAATAAAATAAAGTAACAAAAATGATGATAACGATAATAATAACAATAAAAAAAAATTTTGTTTTCTTGTTTGGGCATTCAATCACTGACGAACAAATACACATTTATCGCAAATTTACACAATTCTTTAAAAACATGTTTCTATGTCATTTTATCGCGCTGTAATATCGGATCCACCGACCAGACCACCCCGTAGAACAAATAGACGACCCCTATATTTCCGCCAAAACACTGAACACCAAATTACAATGGCCGAAAATAACAACACAGTCACATTTAGAGACGCGTTCAAAGTCGTCCCCATATACGACGGAAAAACATTAAAATAGAAGACTATGCCAAAATACTTAAACGAGTCAACGAATGCCTTTCAGATGGCGAACGAACAAAATTATTAAAAATGATCCCACTCAAACTGAACGGTATCGCACATTCAGTCATCGACGCAAACCCTCCAAATTCCCTCGAATCACTTTTAAAAACATTAAAAAAAGCATTTAGCAAAAATAAAGATTTAGCCGACTTAGAACATGAAATAGAATCATCCCCACAAAATTACGACGAAACAGTCATGGAATACGCAGCGAGAACGCGCGATATCCTAAATAACATAATAGACAAACTATCAGATGTATACAATACAGCCGCACAGAGAACATTTCTAGACACACGAATCGACGAAGTAACAGCTAGGGCACAAAGAGCTTACGTCAGAGGACTAATACCCGCAATAGGTTCCCATTTGATTATCCATAATGCAGAGACATTCGATAACATTATAGATCGAGCTCAAACAATAGAATACGAAATCGAGAAACAAAAGCGAATGCGCGGAATACTCGATATCAGAAACACCGCAAAAGTCCATTTTACAGAATACAAAAACCCAGGAAAATTTTGCGAACTTCACCAATCACACACACATGACACAAAAGACTGCTTCACAATAAAACACATGCGCGAAGGTAAAAACTCTTGGCGCTCACAAGAAACATCCGATAGATACCGAAATAATTCACGAGACAGATACACTCAAAACAAAACCAGAAATTCTAGAAGCCAATACAGAAACGACTCAAACGACAGATACAGAGATTATAGAAATCATTCGAGAAACCGATCAAACGACAGATACTCAAACGACAGACACAGAAACTATTCAAACCACAGATACAGAAATTGTTCAAACGATTCAAGCAACAGATATTTAAACGACAGGCACAGAGATAACTCTAACGACGGATACAGAAATCGTTCTAACGACAGATATTCAAACAACAGATATTCAAACAACAGATATTCAAACGACAGATACTCGAACGACGGATACCGAAATTATTCAAACGACAGATACAGAGATAACTCGAACGATAGACACAGAAGTTATTCAAACAACAGATATAGAGACCACTCGAACAACAGATACAGAAATCACTCAAACGATAGATACCGAAATAACTCCCGAAACAATTCACGCGAAAGACACCAAAACGAACATCGAGAACGACCTAACACAGACTCAAATACCGAGCAACGAAAATCTCAAAATAATTCATCCGATAGAAACACCCTGACAAAATCAAGAACAAACAGCACAGAACACATTGATACACTTTTCGAGAAAGTCGACTTAAAAACTAAGACAACGTCTCGCGAAAAAGTGCGACACGGGACTCATTATCAGAGCACTAAAAACATTCAATCGCGAACAACTAAAAGAAATTGGAATTAAATTCAGAGAAGCAACGCTCAAATTGGGAATTTCAAAAAATCATAAATCTCCCTCAATTGCATTAAACTCACCTGATTTTATGCACAGAGACACGAAATTATTAATTGATACAGGTTCACAAATAAACTTGATAAAACGAAGCGCACTCAATCACGCAACTGAAATCGACACACCGGAATTTTACGAACTGACAGGTATAACTGACGGTAAAACATACACTAGAGGCAAATGCTCAATCCAAATTAAATCAATAAAAGCAGAATTTCATGTTGTCACCGACGCATTTCCAATCCAGGAAAACGCGATACTTGGCGACGCATTTTTCAAACAGATCCCAACCGATATACTATGTATATACACAAAGATGCATAACCTTCCATGGTCATACTATACCATTTTTTGAACGGGAATATATCACAATCCCCCCGAAATGAAAAACAATAATGCATATCAGAATTAAAAATAACGAGGTCTCAGAAGGATACACCCCACCATATAAAACCAAAGAAGCCGATATAAAACCATATAAAACCAAAGAATTGCAGCCGATCGAAATAATTTCAGAAACACCATTTAAACTCGAAATCGATCATTCTGAAAGTTCACAAAACAATAACGCATCAATTTATACAGTTCACCTAGCCGAAAATAACACAGAACGATTACAAAAACTCAAATCATTGCTTCACTTAGATCATCTCAACAACGAAGAAAAAGAACACATTTTGCAACTAGTCTCTGAATACCCAAAACTCTTTTTACTACCAAACGACGAACTTGGCCACACGACAGTAACACAACACAAAATTCCCACGACAGACAACAAACCTATTAACACAAAGCAGTACCGATTCCCACCCGTGCACAAAAAAGAAATTCAGACGCAGGTCAATAATTTACTGGAGAAAAAAATCATTCAATCTTCCCTCTCCCCCTATAACTCACCAGTTTGGGTCGTACCAAAAAAGGCAGACTCATAGGGCAAAAAGAGATGGCGAATGGTTATCGACTTTCGTAAATTGAACGCGGAAACAATATCTGACGCGTACCCATTACCGAGTATCATAGATATTCTGGACCAATTGGGAAAAGCCCGATATTTCTCCATTTTTTACTTAGCATCTGGCTTCCATCAAATCGAAATGGACCCTGAACACAAACACAAAACCGCATTTTCAACGGCAAACGGACATTTCGAGTTCAACCGTATGCCATTTGGGTTGAAAAATGCACCCGCAACATTCCAACGATTGATGTATGTCGTATTATCAGGACTTCAGGGTAACGACCTGTTCGTATACCTGGATGACATCGTTATTTATGCTAATACTCTGCAGGAACATGCGACAAACTTCGGCGGTTAGCGAAACGCTTAACCGAAGCAGGTCTAACTTTGCAAACCGACAAATGTCAATTCTTGCGAACAGAGGTTACATATTTGGGACATACAATCACGGAAGAAGGCGTAAAACCCAATAATACAATAGTAAAATCCATAACAGAATTCACAACACCAACTAACAAAAAGGGAATCAAACAATTTACAGCACTCGCAGGTTATTACAGACGATTCATAAAAAATTTTGCAAAAATTGCATCTCCACTAACAAAACAATTGAAAAAGGAAGTAACATTTCAATGGACAGACGAGTGCCAAAAAGCTTTCGAACTACTCAAAAACAAAATTATAGAACGTCCAATTTTGCGTTATCCCGATTTCGATAAACCATTCACGCTCACCACAGACGCATCAGACTACGCAATAGGCGCAGTCTTAAGTCAGAAACATAATAAATTCGATCACCCCGTAGCATTTTACTCAAAACCACTCTCGAAGCCACAACAAGCGTACGATACAATGAGAAAAGAACGTCTAGCCCGTTGTTTACGCAGTAGAACATTTTCGCCCGTATTTATACTGCAGACAATTTACACTGATCACCGATAATAGAGCTTTGACATATCTAAACACCAAATCCGACTTGCCACAGCAGCTTCAGCGCTGGCAAATAACCCTCAACGATTACGATTTCAAAATACAACATCAACCGGGAAAATCGAACCACGTCGCAGACGCACTATCTAGAAACCCCATTGCTGCCATGCCTATCAGACAGAGAGATAGTTCGTCAAAGGAAGAACACGTCCCAAAAAGACCAAAACATTCACACCAACCAAATACACGACAACGCTCTGACTCAGACGAAGAATCAGGCAACCCAACACCCAAAAAGAAACAACAAAACGAACAAAAAACAGAAAGTGAAAACGAACACGGAAACAACACACAACCTAAATCAGATCCAAAAATCGACGATGGATCCCCACAAACAGAAGGGGAAACAAATATAGAAGGAAAAAGCGAAGACGTCATCACAGAGACAGAAACAACGGAGGAGGATCTCACAAAAAATATAACGACCAGGAAACGTACAAGGAATAATACGGCAAAGGAATCCAATATGACAAACAAGCGCAAACGACCAAGGACACGAGATGAAACTACAACGGAAAAATACACACCAACAAAAAACCAAAAGGAAGAAAACGAAGAAAACAAAGGCAAAGAAAATGTCGACGAATTAAACGAAAGGAATCAACGATTTGCAGATATTAATCCCAATAAAAATGGAGAAAATAAAGACGAAAGCGCAAATAAGCACAGAGGCCAACGAGCCCAGCAAACATACGCAAATCAAACATATCCACAAAAACGGGAAATACAACGCAAATCGGGAAACCAAATAGATGAACAGGCAAAGCTCAAGGACTATGGCAAGGATCAACAGGACTCAGAATCAGCGACGCACATCGGAGAAGCGACCGCTGACAAGGAAACGGATACATCAGTCACCGAACCAAATTTCCGATCACCAACAAATCCAACAGAAACACAAGATGTTCAACGAAATGCACAACCGCAAGTGCAGCCGAACCTCAGATCACCATCACCACTACGAACGTCCACAAAGAAGTCAAAAGGTACCACCAACATAGGCCCATATTCACCGGAAATGGCACCCGAATATTTCGATTCGTTAACAAAGTCACCTGAAAATAACAACGACGAAGCAAACTTATCTTCTGAAAGAAACATCGGAAAAAACATCAACCTTCCAGTAGAAGTACCACAGTTGCACAACGCACAAGCAACAACCGAGCCAACATTTCGATCTCCACCCGGAAATGTTGAACGAATTGCCAGACAAGCCACTCCACAACGAGAATCAATAAACAATCCATCAAACCCATCATCAAGCGAAAACCCTTCAAGTGAAGACAATATAACGGAAGCAGATAATGACACACCGTTCGCACCATCGCAGTACCACAGGAAAAACACGACACATAAGGAATCTCGCCCCGCAACAAGGAGCGCAGAAATAACGGAAGATATGACAAACGTAAACAGAGTCATCACCACACAAAAGAATATCCTAGCACAAAAAGATAATATTGCTTACTTCCTATCAACAGAATGTGCAATAAACACCATGATTCCAGAAATTTTACAAGAAAAAGGCAGAATCAACCAACAATCACTTCTGGACTGTAATCCCAAAGTTGGTGATATTCTAATTACTCGCCGAGGAATCACCTGCTATTTCGCAATAATCTGCAAACGAAAAACAACAGATTCACTAACCATCATGGAAGTACGTAACTGCTTAGAAACACTATTCGAGGTATTCAATAAATTTCAGCTAAAAACTTGCACAATCTCCAAGGACCCAAAAATCCTACATCCGTTCATTTGGACAGACACCAAATCATTCGTACGAGCAAAGTCAGCGAACTCGCAGACAACCATCACACTTTGCCATGGTTTATTATCAGTACCACCACAACGAAACAGGAAAAACATCATACAGGAGTTTCATAATTCAGCGATTGGCGGACATAATGGAATATCAAAATATATAATCGTATCCTATCACAATATGACTGGAAAGGCCTAAAGAACGACATTCGAGAATTCATCAAACATTGCTTCGATTGCCAAAAGAACAAACTGGTACGAGTGAAAGATAAAGCACCCATGATCATCACCGACTCTCCAGCAGAACCATTCGACAAAGTCGCAATCGATATCGTGGGACCCTTACCAAAAACCACACAAGGACACGAATATATTCTGACCATTTTGGACCTTTTCAGCAAATTCGCCATAGCAATTCCTTTAAAACAGCAAACTTCAACGGATATCGCCAAAGCACTTACCACAACTCTTATAACAACATTTGGTGCTCCTCGAGCAATACTATCCGATCAAGGAAGAAATTTTATGTCTGACACATTCAAACAATTCGCTGAACTCTTTCAAATTCGACAGTACAAAACATCAGCATACCATTCTCAGTCAAATGGCGCAATAGAACGTTACCATCACAGCCTTGCCGAATTCCTAAAACATTTCATCGACGACAACCGCAATTGGGATGAACTCCTTACACTTGCAACATTCTCCCATAACACAAGTATACACGAAAGCAGCGGATGCACACCATACGAACTTGTCTTCGGAAGAACTGCCCGTACACCTTCCGAATTTCCACCTCCAGAAACAACAATAACATACGACGATTACATGACAGACCTCACGAACAACCTGAAACAGATACGACAAGCAGCATGGGAAAAACAAATCACATTTAAAGAACGAACAAAACGATATTACGATAAAAGAATCACAGAACCAAAATTCGAAAGAGGACAACTAGTATTCCTCATAAAGGAACCACGAAAAGGAAAATTTGACCCCCATTATGTTGGACCATTTAAAATTTTAGTAATATTAGGTAAACATAATGTTAAGCTAGAAATGAAAAACGGCAAAACGAAAATAGTACACATAGACAAAATAAAAATGGCACATGTTACAGATGCCACGCTCACGCCTCAAGCGGCAACCCCTTAATAAAAATTACACAACTCGCACAAAATCCCGGACTATATTCTGAAGACCACGGCATACTACGCTCATATCACACAACATGGACCCTCATCACCGGCGTCAACACAAATGGACTCACAACACGACGGGAGCAACTTTCCCGCAACTTATTCGCAATTCAAAGATATTGCGACATGAGCAACCCACACTCCTTAATCAGTGCCCAACTACAGATAATAGAATCCCTATTGAAAACAATCCACAAAACAGAAACAATTCTACAAGAACTCATACCATATTGTAACGGATCTTGTGGTAGCAATATGAAATACACATATCGCCCCCGATCCCCTCCCTCGTAGAGGGATCGTCGCGCCCCCCACTCCGGGGCATGATCGGTGTAAGAAGCGACGGTGACCGATAGTCTCGAATAATCAGTCGGAATCTCGAAGAGAGACGAATAACAACTCCAATCTGATCTAATCTCAATATATCCGATACACAGTACATTAATAGTATCGAGGTTTCACAACCGCTCTCAAAAATACGATTGGAGGCCGGAAGGTTCAACAATAAGTGTCACTTACACGGTGACTCGAGCATCTATCGTTCGATCGCCTATCTACCACATCGACGACCGACTCCACCCTGATCAGGCCGCGAAGCATCTGCATTACCACGGACGGTTCGTCGCATCATAAGGTCATAATCGTTCTCGAAGCCAACCGAAGGACGAAGAGTCTTGTCAGAAGAGGACAAGGTACCACGGAGAGAAGGGATGAAACTCGTGACCTACCATTCAAACGATAACATACGAAGCTTTAAATAAAAATCCACCAACTAAGTGACATCGTGTTTTCTACTTTAATACGAGACGATCCGAACGTTACAATATACTAGAAACGATAGCAATAGCCATAGAGAAAAAAGAGGACTCTTAAATTTCGCAGGGAAAATACAGAAAACACTATATGGAACCTTAGACTCAGAAGATGGCGAAAGAATCTACAATGAGCTTAATATGCTGGCAAACAATTCACTAGAATTAGCAGAAATTGTTAAAAATCAAACACATATCCTGAAATCAAAATTTGATCTCGACCAAAAACACATAAAAACATCGCAAAAATGGTAGCAAACAACATGGAACAAATCAACCATGTAATAATAAACTTAAAAAACGAAACAGATCTTCTTACATATAATCAAGTAGCCATAAAATATGTCACCCAAACAGACGAAGATCTAATAGAATTAGAACTCGATACAGATACACTTATGAATGCAATTCTTTTTGCAAGAACCGGTCAGTATCACCCTCAAATACATACCACGAGACAAATTTTATCAAGCGCACAAACAATACAAAAATCAATATCAAACACCGAATTCCCTGTACCATTAGACATTAAGTACATGCCAAACCTCATTGCTATATCGGATCTCACAATATTTTACGCAGAAGGAAGACTAATTTATATATGCAAAGTTCCACTATTAGATTTAACGCAGTATAAACTATACCGCCACTTTTCAACCCCCATTCGCCAATCAACATTAACCAATAATTCACGTTTTGCCTTCATCAAACCGGCTTTTAGTTACACAGCAATCTCAGAAAACTATGAAAAATACTTTAATCTAGAAACTTTAGCAAATTGTAAAATCACGATGTCGTACTATGTGTGCGACCAGGTCAACCCAGTCCAACAGATAGATGAAAACAGTCAATGCGAAACTCAACTCTTATTAACCCCACAATTCAGAAATTTAGAAATGTGCGACATTCGGCTGAAAATACTTTATCACACCTATTGGGCCAGAATCCCAGATACAAACGCATGGCTTTTCGCAGCACCAAAATCAGATAATCTCTACGTCAATTGCGATAACCATCAGTCATCTATTTATACAATAGAAAATACCGGCATCTTAAACATCACTCCGCCATGCCAAGCGAAAACCCGTATAACTCAATTAATACCTTCCATTGACATAACATCCATAACCCAAACAAATTTCTCCCCTACTCTAGTACTCAACATGACAAAAATAATAAAAAGTCCATTCAGAACGACGAACACCTACTAAACATCACCGCAATCCTCCTAGAAACAGAAAAATTCATATACTCCCTGGAATCAGACTCAATAAATAACGATTTAGCAATAAATGAGATAGCATTAAAAACAGTCATGGCCAAAGCCAAAGAAATCACCAAATTACAATACATGAACAATCAACTAACATCAGTAGAATCAATATTCAAATATTCAGGAATATCCATCATATCAGTTCTTACAACAACAGGAATTTGCTCGAAATTTTCTTTATTTGGGAAAATCTCGGGAATACTCAAAGTAATTTCCTGCGTAGGAAACCAAAGGAAAACACGAAGAAACGTAAATTATATCGAGCCAACAACGAATAACGAAAGTGATAACCACCCTACTCCAAGAAATCGCGGCGAAAACATAACAATTATAGCAACCACACCTCTAGAAATGAAACGCACACAAGTCCAGACCACATCATATTATAATCAAGATACACGACTATGAGTTCTACCTGGACGAGCCTCATGCGTACTAATCGCTCACATACCTAACAGCATGCGTATATCTGCACCCGCACCAATTACCGACAACGGTATTTCCCATTACATCTAGCAACTAAAACTACTGCCAATCATGGACACACCAAATGGATACCCGATATGCCAAGCAGTAATTTCAAAAGACACCGTGAGCAAGCACATAAAGGACTGCCTAGGAAACCTGGCGGCGGTGGCAACGAAAACTAAAAAGCAACATATGCATTGTCCCCTCTGCCACGGCGTTTTTCCGCCCAAACGTTTAGTCGCGCATATAATAGCTTGCTCCTCATACGTGATGAACAGCAGAAAGACAAATACAAATCAACCACAACAACAACAACGACAACAATAACACATACACACAAACCAGGATTGGCACCAATTATGCACGCAACAAAGAACACACCGAACACAAGCAACACCACAACAGACTATCAGACAACGTCACGAAAACGAAAAAGTATAGATGACCCGACACTACCCAGACTCGACGGAACGATTGATCCACCACTAACAAAAAAACCTAAACACGAACCGATAGTATGGGACCTAAGTAGGTAAACAAGGCCGGTTCTGGACCAACGTGTGTTAGTGCACACGTACACGTCACACGTACACACCCACACATACACACCGACTTCCAAGGCGAGGGGTGGGGGGGCATCTCGAATATTCCACGGCACCAGGGGGGGGGGTACGCACCGACTTCCAAGACGGTGGGGGAGGGGGGTGGGGCATCTCGAATATCCCACAACACCATGGGGGCGAGGGGGGGGGCATCTCGAATATCCCACGGCACCTAGGAGACACGGGAGGGGGGGGGGGGCATCAGCCGCGAGTTACCCCATATTTCTTAGCCAAATGATTTATTTTTATTGTTTATTTAATTGTGTCTAATAAATATTCTTGATATGAGATATGAGGTGTGAGTTATCAGGTCTTGCTTAGCCATACTGTTTATTTAAAAAGTGTGGGATAAATATTCTTTCACATCGCTGACCAATATCGGATATTAACTACAGCGGCCATATTGTTTATTCAACAGCCAAGTTTCAGATAAATAATGTTTTGACCCTATGTGTTACGTGATATATTTCGTCGTATAAATATTCTTAGATACCGCCGAATAGCAGAGTTTTGTCAAAGAAGGTAGGGGGGGGGGGGGTTATGGCTATATACCGATGATTGGGTATATCCAGACAATTCTCACGATGAGTTTTCATAAAGAGAATTTTTGTTCTCATCGATAGCTCCGGTGCAGCTGCATATGAGTATCCTATATCTTTTAATGTTCGACGTGTTAGAACGTGTCGCGGTGACGTCACAGCCAGAGCAAAGCGTTTGCCACAACGAGCGAGCTGCGATATCTAGGATATCGGTTGACACTTCGCCAAGTGTTTATTCAAAATGCACTCGAACGTTTTGGGGTGGCGTTCGATGACGACGGCCTAAAAATTAGCTATCCCTCTCTTCCACAAACCTTAAAATGAGAGAGAGAGAGAGAGAGAGAGAGAGAGAGAGAGAGAGAGAGAGAGAGCAACGAGCTAGCCACGATATCTAAGATATCGGGCGACACTTCTTCAAGACGTTTTATGATAAACAATGACGATGGTCCAAAGAATTAGCTATCCTTCTCTTTCTCAAACCTTAGAATGAGAGAGAGAGCTGCAGCATTACCCCATTTTTTGAGTCTCTTTCTTATAAAGAACTATGCAAGCAAAGGGCTTAGATCATTCTGTGTTCTATCACCGAGCCTGAATAATATCCCTCATCTAATTATTCTTGCGCATACCATAATGGAGTCAAAAGAATGTCAGAAGTTGATTCGAATTATGGAGAGAGCGTATGAATCGCTCAAAGATAAGTTCTCGGTGCGCGACAGTGAACAATGGCTAAAAAATGGACACACAAATATTAAACTTTTGAGCAACCTATTGAAAACAGCCACAACTCTGGGCGAGAAAAATCGTATTTCCGCGACAATTGGAATTCTCAAATCCATAAACGCGAAAATTAAATCTTTGCGAAAAGTTGGTGCAGGTGTTTCGCGACGAAGTGATAGAGTTCAGTGGAAAGATTCCGTGACGGCTTTCAGATCAAGCATTCGTACCGGACTAGTGATAAATCTTGGACATAAAGATGTGAAAAGTTTTCTCGATGATTCGCAAAATTTGATCATCCGTCGGTTGAAAAATATTCTGTTAAAGGACAACAGTGTTAAAGTGAACTGTGTTCTTGCGTGTAAATTTTCAATCACCAAAAATGATGACGTCATCGAGGAGATTAAGTTTTTCAACAAGCGAAACGAAGAAATGTACATGGCAACGAACTTTAAGCAGTGGTACACCGAGTTAGTGCAAAAACTACTGGTGAAAATCGAAGATTTTCAGGAAAAAGATTCAGGTTGGTCCATGGTGGAGATCGTCAATTTAACGGTGAACATCAACAAGCATATGCCGCTACGCGGAGGACTGTCTACATTCGTCGAGCTTCCACGTGACATTCAAAACAAGAAAGCAGTGGTCAACATCCAAAACGACGACCCCTACTGTTTCCTGTGGGCCATCACCGCTGCTCTTCATCCGTGCTCATCACATGCGACTCGTCCGACTTCATATCCTCACTTCAGCACAGTATTAAAGTATGAAGGTATAGACTTTCCTATGCGATTGAAAGATATTGCGAAATTTGAAAAAATGAACAATTTGACAATAAATGTCTATGGACTTGAGCGCGATGAGGATAAAAAGCGTCGTAATGAAGTAATACCCATTCACGTTAGCCGTAACAAATCCGATACGCCTACGATTCACTTGCTCGTGCATGAAGCAAATACCGAAGATTGTAATGAGGATCTAGGAATAAACTTTAATACGGTTTATCATTTTGCTTGGATCAAAAATCTTTCGCGATTGGTAAGCTCACAAATTTCAAGACACGACCATGCCACATGGCTCTGCGATCGTTGCTTGTCTCATTTTGATACGGAAAGTGGACTTGAAAAACACGATGTTGATTGCACCGATTTAAATAAGACGAGAATTATTATGCCAAGCGGTGAGGATTCAATTCTGAAATTCAAGAATTATAAACATAAAATAGACGTTCCATTCACAATTTACACAGATCTTGAATGCATCTTGAATCCAATCACGCCAAAAGACTATGCAAATACGAACGCCTATCAGCAACACATCCCACACAGTATTGCATATTATTTCAAATGTAGTTTTGATGATTCTCAATCAAAATTCAAAATTTATCGTAACAAGGATTGTATTGAATGGTTTGTCAACGAATTAAAAGAAATTGCTGAACCGTTGAGCGCAAGCTTGAAATCGATCAAGCGAATGAATCCGATGAGTCACGATGAAAAAATGAACTTCCTTTTTGCAAAGAATTGTCATATTTGTGGAAAACCATTTGCCCTCGAAGATATCAAACATCGTGATCATTGCCATTTTTCTGGTAAATATCGAGGTGCAGCGCATGAAGGGTGTAATTTGAATTTTAAAAACTCACACACCATTCCAGTAGTGTTTCACAATTTATCGAGCTATGACTCACACTTTTTAATCAAAGCTCTTGCCAACCAATTTGAAGGGTCGATCAAACTTTTGCCTGTAAATAAGGAAAATTACATATCATTCACGAAGAGCGTCAAGGGTGCCGCCATAGATTATCGATTCATAGATTCATTCAGATTCATGCCATCGAGTATCGAGAGCTTAGCATCGTATCTTAGTAACGATGAAAAACTAATCACGAGGAAGCATTGTAATTATGTGCAAGAATTCGATTTATTAACGAGAAAAGGTGTTTTTCCTTATGATTACGTGGACAGTTGGGAAAGACTCGACGAGACTGAATTACCGACGAAACAAAATTTTTATTCACAATTAAAGAGCGAAGGCATATCAGACGCCGAGTATTCTCACGCATGCACAGTGTGGGAAGTTTTCAATGTGAAAACCTTGGGAGAATAGGTACTCAGATCTCTATCTTAAAACTGATGTCCTTCTTTTAGCCGACATTTTCGAAAATTTCCGAATGAAATGTAAAATGACATATGATCTTGATCCACTGCACTATTACACTGCTCCTGGGTTGGCTTTCGATGCTGCGCTAAAATGTACGGGTGTGAAGCTCGAGCTCTTGACGGATGTGGATATGCTCATGTTTATAGAAAGAGGTATTCGAGGCGGATTGTCACAGTGTTCGAATCGATATGCAAAAGCTAATAATCGTTATATGGGAGCAGAATTCGATCCAAACAAGCCTGAAACATATCTTATGTATTATGATGTAAATAATTTGTATGGTGCAGCAATGAGCCAATATCTTCCTACTGGGTCTTTCGAGTGGGTGGGGGAAGAGGAAGAGTCGATAGATCCACGCGATATTCCGGATGACAATGCCATAGGATATATTTTCGAAGTCGATTTAGAGTATCCGCAAGGATTACACGCACTACACAAAGACTTACCCCTATCGCCTGAACCCTATGTACCACCTGGCAGTAAGTAAGCAAAATTAATGACAACCCTATATCCGAAAAATCGATACATCTTGCACTATCAAAACTTAAAGCAATATATGAATTTGGGCTTAAAACTCGTTAAAGTTTACAGAACTCTTAAATTTCAACAACACCCCTGGCTACAAAAATACATTGATTTGAATAACAACTTGAGAAAAAAATCCACAAATGATTTTCAAAAAAATTTCTACAAACTCATGAATAACGCCGTTTTTGGTAAAACTATGGAAAATGTAAGAAACCATCGCGATGTACGACTCATTACTAAATGGGATGGCAGGTATGGAGCTCCAGCTCTCATAGCAAAACCAACGTTTCATAGCTGCACCATACTCGACGAGGAGACTGTTATTATTGAATTGACACGTGCTCAAGTAAAATTTAACAAACCTATATATACTGGTTTTTGTATTCTCGATATAGCGAAAACATACATCTATGACTTTCATTACAATTATATAAAACAAACTTTTGACGATCGAGCCAAATTAATGTACACCGATACAGATAGTTTACTGTATTACATCGAGACTCCCGATATATATGAAATTATGAAACGCGACATTCACAAGTTTGACACATCCGATTATTCGACAGACAATGCGTATGGTATGCCGTTAGTTAATAAGAAAGTTTTGGGTCTCATGAAGGATGAAAATAATGGCCAAATTATGCAGGAATTTGTCGGGTTAAGAGCCAAAATGTATAGCTTTAGAGTGCAAAACTCGACCAAAATGCGTGCGAAGGGTGTAAAGAGGGCTACATTGAAAACAATAACATTTGACGATTATAAACGATGCTTCTTTGATCATGAAATTATAATGAAAAATCAAAATTTAATTCGCAGCAAAAATCACAATGTCGAAACTGTGAGTCAGAAAAAAATAGCTCTAAGTTGGAACGATGATAAACGGATAATATATCCAAATATGACCGATACTGTTCCGTGGGGCATACAATTATAAAACGTATTATAGAAGTGTATATATAACAGTGTAAAAAAAGTTTGTAAATTTAATCATGTAGTAGTAATAAGTGTCGAAGAGGTGTATTGTGAAAAAAGTGGTTGGAGAAACAATGTAAATACAGAAAAAATAGGTCTACCGCATAATGTAAATAAAAGTTATATTTTTACATTACTAATCATGTAGGAGAATAAATTATAAAACCATTTTTCAAAAACCTTTTATTATTTCAGTTGATTATGATATAGACTTATGATATAAATAAAAAATTACAAATCAGATTTGTTTATCCAACTGTTGTGAGAACTATCGAATCCTAACCATTTTACAAACAATTTATTTCCACGTTTCCGAAGGACTTTTTCCACAAGGTATGTATTTGGATATTTGACGGAGGTGAGTTCTTCTTGATAGAAGCCACCCTCTATCGGCTGGTCCTGATAATCTCGCAACTTGTACGTTACAGGAACGGTATGTATGACTTTGCTTATGACGAATATTTCCGTTGTCCAGTTTGGTGTATAACCTTTTTCGAAAACGTGCTTATACTTGCTTATTCGTACTTTATCACCAATTTTGAATTTTATCTTTCGCGTTCTATTAACTTTTGATTTTCGATAAACGTGTAGCAGGATATTTTTTTCATTTTTAGCAGTAACGTCGCGAGGCCTCATCTTTATCGTACGGTGCTTGGAATTATTGTAATTGGTGATCAAATCATTGAGTATATCGATCCACTTGTACGATCCACGTAGGGAAAATTGTTTCCACATTTTATCCTTGATTGTGCGATTGAAACGTTCGCATATCGATGCTTTCATGTTACTGAATGTGGAGTCAGGGTGATACCATGGCGTTGGAGCAGAATCTTGAATTCACTATTATAAAATTCTTTACCGCGATCGACGTGCAATTTTTTTGGGATGCGACCAAGTTTAAGAACCGATGCCATGGCACTCGATACATCCTTGCCACTTTTCGTTTTCGTCGGTACGATCCAAGCATACTTTGAAAAAATATCGATAATTGTTAGTAGGTATGTGTAGCCATTATTGTACCGGGCGTATGCTGACACATCAACGAGATCAGCTTGCCACGTCTCGTCCAACCCTCGTATATCAACGTGACGACGCAGATAATTTTTCCGTGCTGGCTTTTGGAGTTCATCCGCTATCGTATGTTTTTCCATGCTCCGACGCAAATAGTCCAAGACGATCAGACAAAATTTATGAATTACGTAAAGTTGATTTTTCGAGAGTCTCGATCCGCGTTATCAGATTTTGTAGAGCGTACGTCACACTGAATTCGTGTGATCTCAGTTGCTCGTCCAATCGAGTAATAAGCTCGGAATCGCGTGTAACGAGTTCTTGTACTGATTCGTCATTCGCTCGCTCGTGTTTCACGTGTTCTTGAAATTTCGATTCGACGACTTGAAGCATCGTTTCAGATTCATCGATACTATTTCGCAAGGCAGATGTTATGTTGTAAATAAGTCTAAATTCTTCCTCAATAGCCACATGCATCACTCGCACAGATACAGCGTCGTGTTCTCCAGTGGGGGCGCCTAAATTACACAATCTTCGATTGTCCATATCGTATTGACCATCAGCGGTGATTTTAAAACCTTCTCCGGGAGGACCTCGACTGCCACCGGTATCAGTATTCCCATTCCAGGTTGCAAAAGTTGGAGACCATGTGATATTTTGGCATGGAAACAAAAAGTGGAATGGACAAATTGTTCAGAAGTCAGGTAAGTTACGTTTTTTTACTCAATTACTTAGTTATTTATATGAACATAAAAAAACGTAACTTACCTGACTTCTGAACAATTTGTCCATTCCACTTTTTGTTTTCATGCCAAAATATCACATGGTCTCCAACTTTTGCAACCTGGAATGGGAATACTGATACCGGTGGCAGTCGAGGTCCTCCCGGAGAAGGTTCTAAAATCACCGCTGATGGTCAATACGATATGGACAATCGAAGATTGTGTAATTTAGGCGCCCCCACTGGAGAACACGATGCTGTATCTGTGCGAGTGATGCATGTGGCTATTGAGGAAGAATTTAGACTTATTTACAACATAACATCTGCCTTGCGAAATAGTATCGATGAATCTGAAACGATGCTTCAAGTCCTCGAATCGAAATTTCAAGAACACGTAAAACACGAGCGAGCGAATGACGAATCAGTACAAGAACTCGTTACACGCGATTCCGAGCTTATTACTCGATTGGACGAGCAACTCAGATCACACGAATTCAGTGTGACGTACGCTCTACAAAATCTGATAACGCGGATCGAGACTCTCGAAAAATCAACTTTACGTAATTAATAAATTTTGTCTGATCGTCTTGGACTATTTGCGTCGGAGCATGGAAAAACATACGATAGCGGATGAACTCCAAAAGCCAGCACGGAAAAATTATCTGCGTCGTCACGTTGATATACGAGGGTTGGACGAGACGTGGCAAGCTGATCTCGTTGATGTGTCAGCATACGCCCGGTACAATAATGGCTACACATACCTACTAACAATTATCGATATTTTTTCAAAGTATGCTTGGATCGTACCGACGAAAACGAAAAGTGGCAAGGATGTATCGAGTGCCATGGCATCGGTTCTTAAACTTGGTCGCATCCCAAAAAAATTGCACGTCGATCGCGGTAAAGAATTTTATAATAGTGAATTCAAGATTCTGCTCCAACGCCATGGTATCACCCTGACTCCACATTCAGTAACATGAAAGCATCGATATGCGAACGTTTCAATCGCACAATCAAGGATAAAATGTGGAAACAATTTTCCCTACGTGGATCGTACAAGTGGATCGATATACTCAATGATTTGATCACCAATTACAATAATTCCAAGCACCGTACGATAAAGATGAGGCCTCGCGACGTTACTGCTAAAAATGAAAAAAATATCCTGCTACACGTTTATCGAAAATCAAAAGTTAATAGAACGCGAAAGATAAAATTCAAAATTGGTGATAAAGTACGAATAAGCAAGTATAAGCACGTTTTCGAAAAAGGTTATACACCAAACTGGACAACGGAAATATTCGTCATAAGCAAAGTCATACATACCGTTCCTGTAACGTACAAGTTGCGAGATTATCAGGACCAGCCGATAGAGGGTGGCTTCTATCAAGAAGAACTCACCTCCGCCAAATATCCAAATACATACCTTGTGGAAAAAGTCCTTCGGAAACGTGGAAATAAATTGTTTGTAAAATGGTTAGGATTCGATAGTTCTCACAACAGTTGGATAAACAAATCTGATTTGTAATTTTTTATTTATATCATAAGTCTATATCATAATCAACTGAAATAATAAAAGGTTTTTGAAAAATGGTTTTATAATTTATTCTCCTACATGATTAGTAATGTAAAAATATAACTTTTATTTACATTATGCGGTAGACCTATTTTTTTCTGTATTTACATTGTTTCTCCAACCACTTTTTTTTCACAATACACCTCTTCGACACTTATTACTACTACATGATTAAATTTACAAACTTTTTTTACACTGTTATATATACACTTCTATAATACGTTTTATAATTGTATGCCCCACGGAACAGTATCGGTCATATTTGGATATATTATCCGTTTATCATCGTTCCAACTTAGAGCTATTTTTTTCTGACTCACAGTTTCGACATTGTGATTTTTGCTGCGAATTAAATTTTGATTTTTCATTATAATTTCATGATCAAAGAGGCATCGTTTATAATCGTCAAATGTTATTGTTTTCAATGTAGCCCTCTTTACACCCTTCGCACGCATTTTGGTCGAGTTTTGCACTCTAAAGCTATACATTTTGGCTCTTAACCCGACAAATTCCTGCATAATTTGGCCATTATTTTCATCCTTCATGAGACCCAAAACTTTCTTATTAACTAACGGCATACCATACGCATTGTCTGTCGAATAATCGGATGTGTCAAACTTGTGAATGTCGCGTTTCATAATTTCATATATATCGGGAGTCTCGATGTAATACAGTAAACTATCTGTATCGGTGTTACGTCCCGAGAGGGAGACACAGGCCGGAGACGCGGCGCGATCAGCGATAGGGCGCGAACCTTTGAATAAGGTTACGTCCGCGCAAGCGAGTCTTGGATTGATCGCTCGCGAATTCCCAAATACAACTAAATATTTAAAGGGGATCAATTTTGTTTAGGATCGATGGGATGTCGGTGAGGTCTACGTCGATTCTCTGTTGAAAGAGAAATAATTATCACTTTGGTTTTATTTAACTATAACCAAATAACGTAGACTTTATTGATAGTTGGTGTTGATTCACGATTTGGATGTGACTGAGTTATAATTTCACAGAGTTCGAGATCTATTAGAGTTCGTGATTTGTTAGAGTACGTGATTTTACAGAGTTCGTGATATTTAACAGTGTTCGATATTTACGGAGACTTTGCTCTAAGATGTAGACTCGATGAAGGTTAAAAATGATCTGTCGAAGTTTTACAAAGGATCCAACGTCTCGCCTCTGCGAGGCGGAGTCCAGAGCTTTTTGGTTCATTTTGATTGGTGCGATTTTTAGCGAGACCCTTTGTTTTTTGGCGGAGGGGACTATCTCGATCACGCGGAGGCGACTCGAGATAGTCGCCTCGTGGGAAAGGAAGTACAGTTTCAAATTATAGTTTCGGAGAACGGTACAGAGTTTGTTTATAACTAGGTTATCGGGCGGCAGCGTCGCGCGAGACGTTCGTCGAAATGAAATATGAATAAAAGAATTTAAAAAAGATTGCCGGGCAGGATATTTATAAGTTAACAGGATGTTTATATCTGATTAGAGCTTTGGATTATCGGACTTGGGATTTCCACCTTAGTCTATCTGTTATTTAAGAATAAATGATACTGTTAAATAAACTAAGAGTTTATGATCGACGAGTGATGGTAACCGTGCTGGTATGTTATCGACTGTCGAGAGTTTGAGATACCGGTCGAACACACCGTGTCGACTCCGATATTACCGGCTGGGACGTAACACCTCCCAACCACAAGGATTGAGCGTCCCGTTCAATTTATGATATGAAACACCTGCGCACCATTTCTCGTCGATGTACATGAGATACTTATTTGTTATGATAATAATGAGTACAGCGTTGATAAAATTTAATACATAGGTAAGTACATATGGTTTATAATGGGATACATGTGTTTCAGCATAGCTTACGCAATATTCACTAATCTATTGTTAGTGTATTCCCCTAATTGTATATATATGTGGGACGGGGCCCTGGGCCCAGTGAAGACGCGCCTGAGTTGTCGCCGGAGAGTGGTGACGAGCGCGAATGATGGGTAGTCGACGCTGAGCCACACCGTGAGGCGATCACGTTGTCAATTTTCCATTTTTTTCATATTTTAATAAAGCTTCTTCGATATTTCATTTTTCACACTATACGATCTCGTTTCGTGGCCATTTACCTAACAAGTCCTTGAATCCTACAAATGAGGGCTTGTCCGGGATAACGTTGAGACTGTCGAGTTGAATGGTGACCTCGAGTAAAGGTGTGAGAGTGCGATTTTTGGAAGAAGAAGGAAAAAGAAACGAAAAGTCGGAAAAGGCGTCGGTTGAAAAAGCGGAAAAGTCGCAAAGGTGTAAAGTCGAGTTGACAAGTAGTCGAAGAAAAAGACGAGTGATTGTCGGTAATACGCCGCATAGTTACAACAAAGTTGCAAGAAGTGAAAAAGACGCAAGCGATGGGTCTGGAAAGATCGGAAACAGCCGCAGAGGACGAACAAGGTGAAGCCGCGACACAGCTAGTACGCGGAGACGAAGCACAACCGGCGTGTGCGAAAAACAAAGACGCCAAGGCAAGCACGAGTAAGAAAGACAGAGCGAAAACAAAGATGGCCGAAGCGAAGGGAGGCGCGAAGGAAAAAATCCTCGCGGCCTCAACACCGAAGAAGACGATCGTCGAGCTAAAGAAACGGTTGGAGAGGCTGGGCCTATCGACAAAGGGCAATAAAGCCGAACTACTACGTCGTTGGAGACAACACGAAGAACGGAAAAGCGAGACAGACGAAGAAGTCGATAAAGAAGAGGACGAAGATACCGACAAAGAAGAGGTCGATATCGAAGACGAGATCGATCAAGAAGGAAGCGACGCAGAGTCGACCACGTCCGGAGGCGAGGAAGATTCGGAAGTGGAAGGGGAAGCGGCGCGCGTAGTCGAGCGAAGTGACGCGCGAAGGGGAGAGAGGAGAACAGCCCGCATGGAGAGACCCGTGTACAACACGCCGAGTACGTTTACAATGAAAGACGTCGAGGGAAGTATCTCGCAGTTTTCAGGTGACGATAAGTTTCAAGTCGAGAAATGGGTCGACGAATTTGAGGACATGGCGGTGCTGTTGCAGTGGAACGATTTGCAAAAAGTAATCTACGCGAAAAAGTTGTTAAGAGGTTCCGCGAAACAATATATCGCACTACAGAAAGGGCTCACAACATGGAAGTTGATCAAGAAAAGTCTCGTGAGAGAATTCGAAACAAAAGTGAACAGTGCTATGGTGCATCTCCAGCTGTCAAAACGAAAGAGGCAGACGAACGAGACACCGAGACAGTATGTTTACGCCATGAGTACAATTGCAAGTCAAGGTGACGTCGAAGAAGAAGCCGTGATGCAGTACATAATTGACGGTATACAAGACGAGGAAGCCGCGAAGTCAATATTATCAACGAAGTCAGACGCCTATAGAAGGAATATGCCTATCTTTAAATTGAAGCAAAGTTTTTTCCGCCAGAAACTGCCACTTGGTGTCGCGGCGGTTGATTGTGACGTCACGCCGATACTGTGCTCGCCCCTGTGGGCGGAGTCACGAGAACGTAAACGCCCTGTCGTCTCTGAATTCTCGACTGCAAGAGGCGAACGATCGAATCTCCCTGTAATGCATTTGATTTTTTTTATTTTTTTTTATTGTTTTATTACTTTTTGCATATAGATAAATGTTATTTTTCATATATATTAACGAAAAAGAATTATGAAAAATGCTAAGAGTTTTAATTTCTGCATCCGTGCCCACTCTCAGCTAATTTTAGTTCACGCCTTGCAAATACATTTATTATTTCGTGCTACAGTGCCAGCAATTAAAAGAACGTGCGTGAGCTAAAATTACTCAATGGAAACCACGCGAAGGTGGTGGACGTCTTCCATCTGGAGGGGAAGGATGTATCGAGGAGTGGGAGGGTTGGGAATAGGATTATAGCAAAATTAAAAAAGCATATTTATATTTCTAACAAGCATGAAAAGTTGAAGGTAAATGTTTCTTTAACTAACCATGTATGAATTAATAATTGCAAATTGAAAAGAACGAGTAATTTGAATCATGGAAAATATTAGTTTATATGAAAACCATTTATATATAAATCGTTGTGGCAAAACACGGTTAGTTATTGAAATATTATTCTCTCCAGTACTTAATTAAATCTGAAAAAAATACATATTTATACCGCGTACGCGCATGCATGTACGTCACGCACAAAATCAGGGACCCTGTGGCGCGTCACTTCCACAGTATTTTAGGACTCCAAACCCTGTTGTGTGTGTGTGTGAATGCATGCACGTTTTTTTGGAATAGTGCACCCCTTATTGATGGGTAACTTTCAATAATTTGCGATTCGGTTGGGTCGCGGTACCTTTCAATGAATGCTTCCGATTCAACGCGTCGCGAATGTCACGGGATTTCCACTTTAAATAAATAAACAAATGTACCCGCACGAAAAATTTCAATATATATTCACGATGGAGTGCGCAATCTCCGGCAACAGACCAAAAGTCGGCGTGTTTTTGAGATACAGCATTGCTGATGCAGGTTTCGAGGTACTTTGAAAGGTTATTAATGTGGCAAACTTTGTGAAATTGTGAACTAAAAACTTTATAAACAGTTATGACCACGTCAAGAAATTCATCGGATGGTACTTGCAAAGAGCCAAGTTCATCATTTGTGTGATTTTTGTACGATTTGAAAAAAATCAAGAGGTCATTCGTCTGCTCAAAATATTGATGACCCCTCGTGAACGCGTTATTACACCATTGACAATTGAATTTATTGTTACACTTATGGATGAGATATCCTGCAACATACTTCATCGAGCATTCCTCAAGCGGATTTATTGTTGTGAATTTATCATGAATGCTATAATGTTCCCCCGTCTCATCTGATTTCTTCAACACGCCGGCTCCTGATTCGTTTTTGTCGAAGCTGATGTCTCGATTGCCGTCAGACATTTTTTGAATTTCAGCAATTTCACGCTGCTCCTCCATCTCTATAGCAAGAAATGCAATCGAGTCATCAGGTTCGCAATTGGTTTCTGCCGGTGGTTTCATCAGATGTGCCGTCATCGCATACTGAAGATTACGACGAAAGCACATTGCTGATGGATTGTCGTTATGACCGGCGCGATTCCGGATAACGCCAAAAAGATTTTCTAGAGGATCTTGATTTAATCTGGAAGAGATTAAATAAAGATCCCCGTCACTCCTCATATCGGCCCACAATCCGAGCACGCTCCTAATCGTCAATCGGAAACCTTCGAAGCACGGTGGGTTGTTTCCGACTGAAACCGTCCATTTTTCAAGCCACTGGAGGGACGCCCGAAGAAAATCTTCAACCTGTGGTTGCATACTCGATAACGCGCGTCGCAACGGATTCGGATCCGTCAAACACCGGCTATTCAAACAATCGAAGAGATCGTTCAATCTTTGAACAAAATTCGCGGTCGCAACACAATTCGGATGCTGCAATTCGCCCGTGAGTTTCCCGACAGTTATCGCGGCCGATACCGAACGGCTAAAAACTTGCGTCGCGAGGCTTACTTTCATTTTTTGGAACGCGTTCGGCTCTACGTGTAAATCGGAAAGTTTCGGGGCGGCTCTACATATTTTATGTCGTTCGACGTTACGAAGTTCGCGAATAACTCCCCACGAAACGCGATCATTGCCAATTACGAAATCTCGCGCGAGCAAATTATTTCGAACGCTTTTTATTAAGTGCGGAACATCGAACCCGAAAAAGATTTTATGACCGGCGCGTTCAATGTATGGTTTGGTTTCCGTCACCCCCATGGACATTATCGCCGTACGATTGCTCGATCCCTGATCGCATACCATGTATCGAACGATGAAACCAATTGAAAAAAGCGAATTTAAAATCATGTCCAGAAGGGATCTGATATCAATGTTACGTACGTTTCCATGTGAGACGACATATGAGAGCGGCTGCTTCCATGAAAATTTAAGCCCGCGAATCATAAAAACAAACGCGTAGTTCGCTATTTGGTTAGTTCTCCCGAGTTCGCCGAGGTCTTGAAAACCTTCGACCAAATCGTCTTTAGAATTATACTCTAGAAGCCGCTTGATCGACATCTCGTCCCACATCAAAACGCATTGTGCCTCGAGTCCGGTCATTGCTCTAGCTTTCGTCGCTAATTTTGCAAAAATCCCGGGACTGATTCCGGGCGACAGGTGGAGACTATTCACCCACGTACGAATTACCTGAACGCATGGCAATGCAAAATTACAATTCTCTTTTAAATGATAATACGCATTCGGCGATTTATAAAATAAAGATAAAGCAAATTGCTTCTCATCTTCTGTCCATGGCAGTTTTTTTATGTGTCGAATTTGCATTTTAATGAAATTTATTTGGCTATCGGCCAGACAATTTGAAGCCTTAAAAAACGCGACGGCCTCGGTAGTTTTTTTTAATGCTGCCTGCAATCGCCGAATCGTTTGATTTTTATGAATCATATCTTTTCGCAACGCGTTTATCAATCGTCGCAACTTTCGTTCCGCAGGGGTGAAACGTTTACCTTTGACTTTAGTATTTACACGTGGGTTTGTTTTAATAGACAAGCTGAGACGATTCGCGATCGCGACATTCTCCGGATCGATTTCATTAACGTTGACATCGTTCGTTACATTAATTTGACTATTAACGGTCGCGATACCCGCATCAATAGGCAGTGCACCAGGCCTTACGCGCATTTTACCTGTCCTACCCACTGAGATAATATCTCTCGGCAAAAAATGCGTCCTACAAATCCGTACATTCCTTATCTGCTGGTCAGTCAGCAGACCTAAAGACGAATTCCCGGATCGACTGATCCATAGCAATCGTCTGTTAAGTTGATAAAGAAAAATATTCACGGAATAAAGCCAGACCTATGCCAAAATGCAAAAGTACGATGTTTTTCTGATAAAAATAAATCTGGAAACGTATGAAACCATCGAAGGGCATTATATACATTGTTGCGCGATACAAATAAAGACGACTTACACGTTCTCCTCTAGTGGAAAACGGTGAAAACTGATATCCGGAAATTTCGCTTGACTCACTGTACACCCATTATATACACACACGTTTCTTTTCGGCATTTTAACTCACTTTACGATCAAAACGCTTTATGAATAAAGAAAACGATCGCGCGAGGTCGCGTACTGATTTGGACTGGGGTTTCAAACATAGAGAGGAAGAGAGACAGAACGAAAACACTGTCAGCGCCACAGCGCCTCTAGCCACTAGGGTACCAACTCGAGCGGGCCTGTGTAGCTTGCAAGATTGTGTGGGCTGTATATATATCGATTCGTGTATCTAACACAGGTTCCGTTCAAGGGGACTGAGCGTCGAAGTACATTACGAAAAGTTGTTGCAAATCGACTAAAGAATAATAAACTCAAAATTCAAGTTGATTCTGCATAAAGTTTATTTGTTATATAATAAACAAAATCATGATTTTTTTCCATAAAATTTGTTATGAAAACTAATTGAAGCCTCTGTGATGTCATATAAAAACGTGTGCAAAATTTCAACAGGCTTAATCGAGGCGAATAAAAAGCAATTCTAAAATTGATGTGTCTTCTTTCACGGAGTTCGACATGATCGGAAGCCCCTATCTGATGTTCTTTGCTTCAAATAAAGATTTCTTCAAAACTATTCAACATTTTTCGACGATTTTTTTTAGTTTTGTTCGGAAAGACTTTATTGATAATTCTATGCAGGGTTTTAGAGAATATTGGAAATAGAAAAATTCTTGAACCACTTGAAAGTCGAAGAACATTGTTTCGAAAAATGCCTATTTTCAATGTACTTTTTCTCGGAATCTATTCATTGTATCAGCATATTTTATTTTTGATGTAACAAGTACGTCCAAACGAAGAATGCGTCAAGCCATTTTTTAAAACTATTCAGGCCCGAGAAAAATATATTTGAAGGTACAAAAACGTGGTAAAAATTTTTAACAAAGTTTCAAAAGATGTTAAAAAATTCTGAAACAAAATATCGAAAAACTGGCTTGACACATTGTTTATAACACTTTAATATACACACACAACAAAAATAGTCAAAATTGAACGTACGGTTCTTGAGAAAAGGTACATTGAAAATAGGCATTTTTCGAAACAATGTTCATCGACTTTCAATTGGTTCAACGAATTTTCTATTTCCAATATCGTCTAAAACCCTACATATAATTATCAATACAGCCTTTCTGAACAAAAATAAAAAAAATCGTCGAAAAATGTTGAATAGTTTTGAAGAAATCTTAATTTTAAACAAAGAAGATTAGATAGAGGCTTCCGAATATGTTGAACCCCCAATGTCAACATTCTTCGAGGGATTTTTTTTCATTGAGATTCTACATAGTATGCCAAAAAATAATGGAAACAACTTTACATTTTCTTCGCTAATTGTGAGTTTAGCTTAACTGTCTAATTTAGTGTTCTGAAAAAATAGGCTTACAGATATTTAAAAGAAAACGAGAATAAAACTAAAACAGCATTTGAATGATTTTATTGGAACTGAAAACGGATTTTGTTTTCCACTTGACATACAAAACAATCAAATTTTTCTAAAGGTTCTAAGGGGCTAAAGCGTATCACGGATTACACCTAAAGAGAGTCATTTTACACATAGAGGATGTTGACGGAGTTGGTATGGTCTCAGTTTGAAACTGCAAGATCCGGCGATCAAATCTTTTAATCACTCTTTTTTTTATCAATAAAAAACGAATTTTTATGATTTATTAATTTATACTGCAAATATAAAAGATAATCTATTATTTACAATTATTTGAAATTATATTATGTGGTTATGAACGTTCTGAGCGTCGATATTATATACGTCAACTTTTTGGGGTACGACAATAGCAGTACAGAAAAAGAGAGAGACGGCATGTGTACCCCGGCCTATACCTCGCATTGGAAAGAGAGAGACGGCATGTGTAACCCAGCCTATACCACGCATTGGAAAGAGAGAGACGGCTTGTGTAACCCAGCCTATACCACGCATTGGAAAGAGAGAGACGGCATGTGTACCCCAGCCTATACCTCGCATTGGAAAGAGAGAGACGGTATGTGTACCCCAGCCTATACCTCGCATTGGAAAGAGAGAGACGGCATGTGTACCCCAACCTATACCTCGTATTGGTAAGAGAGAGTCAGCATGTGTACCCCAGCCTATACCTCGCACTAGAAAAAGCGAGATAGACTGCAAGACGTGGTTTCTCGTACGTGATTGGTGAGAAAGGAGGCGGAGCTACGCCAGGAGGTTGTGTGGGATATACGAAAGTGTGTCCGTGTGACCTAACACATTCTTATAGTGACACTAGCGACGCCAAACAATGGGGTGCACAACTACGTTGGGTTACACCATTTCTCGCTTCAATTTAAGGATAGGCATATTCCTTCTATAGGCGTCTGACTTCGTTGATATTATACAGTGCGTCCACGATCGGCGAGCTCAGAAAGAATCTTGAGCGATACGATCGGATGAAGGAAAAAAGCAACGGTGGGGAGAAGAGAAGTAAGTCAAAAGTGGTGACGAAAGACGATAAAAGGGACAAGCAGAAGGGTGAAAAGGAGGCAAGGTGTTTCGGGTGCGTTTCGAATAAGCATATCGCGCGTAATTGTCCGCAAAAGGACGACGGACCGAAATGTTTCAGGTGCAACAAATTCGGGCATGTCGCGGCGAGATGTAATGCGCGCGAGGAAACAAAAGGCGATAACACAAAGACAGTGAATGTAGTGACTCGCTCGCCAACGGACGACGAGATCACAGTCGAAGTAAACAAAGTGAAAATTCGCGCGATGATAGACACCGGTACAGACTATACGTTGCTGCGACGCGGCGAGTATAAAAAGATCGGCAGCCCGCCGCTACGTGAGACCTCGAATACGTTCGAAGGGCTCGGGAGGGCGCGAGTAAAGTCGGACCGAGTATTTCGCGCAACAGTGAGAATTCACGGCGACGAATACGACGGAGAAATCGACGTTGTTCCTGACCATGCCATGAGCCACACGATGCTGGTGGGGAAAAAATTCACAAGACAGATGGAATTGGTCATACGAGGGGGTATGATCAGGATCAAGAAGCTGTCGACAGACGAAAGTCGAGACGACGAGATTGACCGAAGAGAAGCCGAGGCAGATATCAAAGAAGAAGAGACTGAAGACACATTTCGCGAACTACGATGCGTGAATCTCGTCGATACAAAGGCGGTCGATGTTGACGATCGATATCGTGAGGAAATCGAGAAGGTCATCGAAGGTCATGTGCCCAGAAAAGAGGTCGCGACAGACGTCGAGACGACGATTGTGCTCCAAGACGAAATACCGATTTGTTTGCGACCGCGGCGACTGGCTGTCAAAGAAAAATCTATCTTGGACAAACAAGTAGACGAATGGTTGACAGAAGGGGTTATCCAGCCGAGCAAGAGCAAGTACGCGAGTCCAGTCGTGATTGTACCGAAGAAGAACGGCGAATATCGAGTATGTGTCGATTATCGACAGCTAAACAAGAAGATCGCGCGAGATCGATTTCCAATGCCACTGATCGACGATCGGATCGATGCCCTAGCGAACGCAAGGGTGTTTTCGGTGCTCGACTTGAAGAACGGGTTCTTTCACGTCCCCGTCGCCCTTGAAAGTCGAAAGTATACGGCGTTTGTTACCCCAGACGGACAATACGAATTCGTGAAAACACCGTTCGGATTGTGCAACAGTCCGATGTCGTTTTTACGATTTATCGACGAAGTATTTCGGGATTTAATCCGGCGAAATATTGTTTTCACATACGTAGACGATTTGATTGTGCAGGGCAAAGACGCAGACGAAGCCCTGACCAATCTGAAGGAGACACTGAAAGTTGCAGCTGACCGAGGACTGTCCATCAATTGGAAGAAGTGCACGTTCCTAAAGAGGCGCGTCGAGTACCTTGGACACGTCATCGCGGAGGGGACCGTTGGTCCGTCGCCGGCGAAGATCAAAGCCGTCAAGAGTTTTCCGAAGCCAACATCGAAAAAAGCGGTACAGAGTTTTCTTGGTTTGACCGGGTATTTTAGGAAATTCATCCGTGATTACTCCAAGATCGCGAAACCGTTGTCGGAAATGCTGAAGACCAATCAAAGGTTTCGTTTTGAAATCGCCGAAGAAGAAGCGTTCGAACGATTGAAGCAGCTGTTGGTGAGCGAGCCGATACTGCGAATATACCGTCCGGATGCGACCACGGAGTTACACACGGACGCGATTAAAGAAGGCTATGGGGCCGCTTTGCTCCAAAAGGGCGAGGAAGATAACCGTTTCCACGTTGTGTATTTCACCAGCCGAAAGACGTCGGACGCCGAAAAGAAAATACACTCGTACGAGCTCGAGGCGTTGGCGGTAATACACGCAGTCAAAAAATTTCGAGTGTATTTGCTCGGAATAAAATTCAAATTGGTAACCGACTGTTCGGCTCTACAAAAAACGTTGAGCAAAATCGACATTTCGCCGAAAGTCGCAAGGTGGGCCTTGATGCTTGAGGAGTTCGAATACGAGACGGAACATCGCGCGGGGACTCGTCTCAAACACGTCGATGCGTTGAGTCGATATCCAGTAATGACGATCGAAGACAAGATCACGCCAATGATACGCAAAGAGCAAGGTGACGAGGAGAGACTCCGCGTGATCATGAAGGTTCTCGAGACGGAGCCATACGAAGATTATTCGTGCGAACACGGGATCCTGATGAAACGGGTGGGAGACAAAAAAGTCGTGGTGCTACCAACGAGTATGCATCAGGAGATAATCCGGAAGGCGCACGAGAACGGACATTTCGGAGTCAAAAAGATGATCGAGAATATCAAGTCGGAATATTATATTCCAAAGTTGAAAGAAAAACTCGAGAGATACGTCAGCTGCTGTGTGCGATGCATCCTGGCTGAGGGAAAACGAGGAAAGAAGGAGGGAGAACTACAAACGATACCGAAGGGGGATATTCCGCTCGCGACGTATCATGTCGACCACCTCGGGCCGATGACGGCGACATCAAAGATGTACAAACACCTATTCGTTATAGTCGATGGGTTCTCTAAGTTCGTGTGGATTTATCCGACGAAGACGACAACGACGAGCGAGGTGTTAGACCGGCTGAAGAGTCAACAGAAGGTGTTCGGAAATCCGAAACGGATCGTAAGCGATCGAGGGACGGCATTCACGTCAGCGGGGTTCAAGGAGTACTGCATTGAGGAGAATATCGATCATGTGCTCATCACGACGGGTGTCCCGAGAGGAAACGGACAAGTCGAAAGAATAAATCGGATAATTATTCCGATTTTGACGAAGGTGGCGTACGAGAATCCCGATCGATGGTATCGATACGTCGACAAAGTCCAGTGCGCCATCAACAGTACGTTCCAACGGAGTGTGGGTTTAAGCCCCTTCGAGGTACTCTTCGGAGTCAAGATGAGGCAGAAAGAAGACGTCGAAATACTCGATTTAATCGAAAAGGAAGCGATATCACAATTTGACGAAGAACGAGAGGCCTTGCGAGTGGTAGCAAAGGAAAATATTGCTAAGATCCAGGCAGAAAATCGAAGGACGCACGATCGAGGTTGCAAGCCAGCAACGCAGTACCGCGTGGGTGATCTGATTGCAATAAGACGGACGCAATTCGGTCCGGGGTCCAAGTTGAGGGACAAATGATTGGGGCCATACAAGGTAACACGAGTCAAAGGAAATGATCGCTATGAGATGGTTCGACAGACCGATGGAGAAGGTCCGCGAATCACAACGTCGGCCGCAGATCAGATGAAACCGTTTAGGGTCTACTCTCCGGGGTCCGGAGAATGGCAGGAAAGGCCGAATGTGGGACGGGGCCCTGGGCCCAGTGAAGACGCGCCTGAGTTGTCGCCGGAGAGTGGTGACGAGCGCGAATGATGGGTAGTCGACGCCGAGCCACACCGTGAGGCGATCACGTTGTCAATTTTCCATTTTTTTCATATTTTAATAAAGCTTCTTCGATATTTCATTTTTCACACTATACGATCTCGTTTCGTGGCCATTTACCTAACAAGTCCTTGAATCCTACATATATATATTGAAGCGGCGACCATCGTCCCGCCAAGGCAGACAGGCAGCGCCACAACGGGGAAAACCTGAAACAAAAATAGAAATAAAAGAAAAAAGAAAATTGTAGGTTAGTTCCGAGAACAAATAACAGATGGCAAAAGACTTTCTCACAAACAAAAGATACCCAAGAAATATATAGAAAGGCACAGGATATGGCCAGGATATCGTGAAAAATTCATTCTATCACAAGAGTCGACAAGAATAAGGAAAGATCTCAAAGCCGGTACTCAAAAGAGGTAGCTGCGAGATCGGACTGAGTTTGCGGAGACTTGGAAAATAGAGAAATCTCTCAAGGCTGGGACTCGCAAGAGGTAGCTGCGAGAGAGGACTGAATGAGCGGAGAAGCCGAAGGATAAGGAATTTCTCACAGCCGGTACTCAACGAGGTAGCTGCGAGAGAGGACTGAATGAGCGGAGAAGCCGAAGGATAAGGAATTTCTCACAGCCGGTATCAACGAGGTAGCTGCGAGAGAGGACTGAATGAGCGGAGAAGCCGAAGGATAAGGAATTTCTCACAGCCGGTACTCAACGAGGTAGCTGCGAGAGAGGACAGAATTAGCGGAAGCAGAAAGATCAAGAATTTCTCACAGCCGGCACTCGACAGAGGTGGCGGTGGGAAAAAGTATCAGGAGCGGAACCACGAGAGGGAATTTTCGTACCGCCAGCCGGTCGAAAAAGCTCGCTGCGAGGGAACCCCGGGTATCGCGAGATCACGCTTTGGGCGCAGCGAGGACTGCGGCAGGATCAGAATTGCCAACTCCGGCAGGAAACGGGAAAAACCAGCGATAAGGAAGGCGAAAGGCAGAAGACAAGGGCAAAATACCAGCCACCCCGAAGGGGACAGCCAAGCGCCAGGGAAAACTTACCCGAGAGAAGCGACAGATAGGTCCGCAGCTTCCGCAGTGTAGGGTAGCCCGCCACACGGAGGAAGAAGCCATCCAGAGACAAATAGGCCTAAGCAGCGCGAAGCTAAAAAGAAAAAAGACCACCACGATCAAGCACTATCGAAAACAGACTGGGAAAACCGGAACAACTCACCGTCGAGGTTAGGGAGCCGAGCCTAATCGGCATACCACCGCGAATTCAGCAGAAACCGAGAAAAAAGAAAAGAAAAGTCGGTTCACACGTGGCCAGACATGCGGGCGAAGGAATGAAATTAAATGGTACTCACCAGGCTGCAGAAAAACCTAAGGATCACAACACGAGACACACACAACACGTCACACACAGTTCCCGCAGCCATCTTAAAATCTCACGCACGAAATACGACACGAGGCCAGCAGCAGGCCACACGCGCATGCGCAACCCGAGCATCGATCACGCATCGACCCGAAATATCGACATAGAAGAGAGGCAGCGACGGCCGGGCCAAGGATCGCACAGGCACGCGCGCACGGTGGCATAGGCGATAACGTCGCGAACTGTAATTACCGACCCCCTGAAGGTAGTCGCATAAAATAAAGAATATACGCTAGTCGGCCACACATCTGACTTACTGAATTACCCACTTATTTTTGCCTCCTCTCGAGTCCACGAATCCTCACAATTAAGTGAAACAAAGCCTCACGTTTCATTTGGCGCCCGAACAGGGACTCGAGAGAGCGCAAATAGGGGATTCGCTAGGGAAGAAGATGACGGACGAGGTTAGCGGGATCTCCCCGCTGGAGGAAACAGACCCGACCGAAGCGCCGACCAAGGGGAACCACAGTAGCCCAAGGTCGGTAATTGAGGAGACAATGGACGGAACGGAGGATATCACGGGGGGTTTGCAGAAGGAAATCGAAGAATCTCTGCGAATCATCTTAAGGGAGATCAAGGAACTCAAAAACGAACAAAACCGGGAGAGAATCATGACTACGACAGGGATCGGTGAGGCGGACGAGCGCTGCGTACTAAGATGTCGGAAAGTACACGAGGAAGTGTGTCAAGAATTCCAAGGGGAACTCGACAGAACGGTGGTCCAGATGGACTTCGTCGAAGACGAGATACGATCCCGAGCATCCCAAACGGTGAACATGACGTACGGGGGACTAAACATGAGCCAGATATACGCCGTCAAACAGCAGCCGCCAGTATTCAGCGGTGACGGAAAGGAAAGGCCGATACGATATCTACGGGAGCTGCAACAATTCTGGAGGATCACCGGAAACGCGGACCTCCCATACCTGCTGAGCCAGTCATTAAAAGGGGCAGCGAAAGATTGGTGGCGGGTCGTCGAGGATGAAGTCCGGACAATAGAAGACTTCGCAGAGAAGTTCAAACTGCGTTACTGGAGTCGAGAGATACAGGCAAAGATAAGTCGGAATCTCGAATTCGGCGCGTACGAACTCGATGAACAGCGGGCCACGAGGGCCAAATATGCAACCCGGATCTTCGGGAACGCAAAGGATTTGGGAAAGCAATTAACAAACGAGGAAATAATCAGGCACCTGGCGAACCACTTCAACGAGACCGTGCGATCCGCAGTCCAGATTGGGACAGTAAGGACGATCGAGGAGTTCCTAGAATTACTGGAGGGACTGGACAGCGCAGGACCGTTGAACGCGCAGAGAAGGCAAGGTAACGGGAGGAGCAATCCTGGAAGGAACAACCACCAGCAAGGCTACCAGAAGCACGGAGGGCCACAGGAAAACCGCTGGAAGGATTACCCAGGAGGAGGATGGCAGCAGCGCCCGGGTCCACAAGGCCAGGCGCCACCCAGGTGGTCACAACCACCAAGGCATGGAGAGCCAAGGAATCAGCAAGGATGGGGCGGATCGACGTGGGGACGGCCGCAGGGTTTGAACCCCAACGCCCCAGCATGGGCGGGGGCAGGCCCGGCCGATAAGATAGGGCCGACCACGCAAGCCACGAACGAAGGACAAGAAGGTAATCAGGAAAGGGGACCAAGCCGAGAAACGACTAATCCGGGAAACGAATAGACGTTGCGCCCGTAACCATGGCCGTGTCAAGAACGGAGGAACGAGGCGCAACGGACGACCATAACGTAGAACAGATCCTGAAAGAGGGGGCCGAACGACAACGGAAAAATAGGAAGAACCGAGAGAGAAAGAAGAGGAAGAAGGAGAAGCAAGCCGGAGAAGAACAAGCGCGGGAATCGAACCAGACAACGTATGAGAGTCCAAGGGACTACCTATTAGAAGAAGGGCAACCACGAGAGAAGGAGAGGGAGAGAGGCCCGCAATGCCCGACGGTAAAGGCTCAGATCGGTAAAGAAGAAGTGGACATGCTAATCGACAGCGGGAGCGAGGTGACCTGTCTGTCCGAAGAATGCTATGAACGAATAGCGGGACAATTAAACGGATGTCCGATATTACCGACAGTCGGCGGAGAAATCCGCGGCGCATTCGGAGGAAACCGCGCCCGGATCAAGAAACAAATTTTGACGGAGGTGACAATCGCTGGAGAGACGGCGGCACTACAGATCATGGTAGTACCCAAACTCCGCAGGACCGCACTGCTGGGGATCGATGGGATGGTGGCAATGAGGATCCAGGTCAATGCCGGACAAGGGACGGTCCGTGTGAATGGACAGACGGTACTCCAGCTGATAGAAGGGGCATGGGTCCCGAAGGACACAGGCAGGACGGCGGAAGTAATGCGGATAGAGCCAGCCGAGGAAGAGGAAGACCAGCTGCAGGAAGCAGAGGTCGACGAGAAGCTGACTGAAGCAGGGGATACGCCAGACCCAGTGAAGGCCCAGTTCAAAACAATGATCGGGCGATATCGGCACATCTTCAAAAAAAAGCCCGGAAGGATGACCGCCTACACCCACAAACTACGGTTGAAGAACCCGGAGCCCTACGTACACCGATCATATCCCGTCCCGCTGCAATATCGAGAGAGGGTAGCCGAGGAGATACGAAAAATGCTTGAACACGGGGTCATCGAGCGCACGACGAGCCGGTATATAAACCCCATGGTCACGGTGATCAAAAAGGACGGGTCAGTCCGGCTATGCCTCGACGCACGACAGCTCAACAAATACCTAGTAGAAGATCATGACTCCGCACCGCCAACGGACGAGATTCTTCAGAGATGTGGGGGGGGGGGGGGGGGGGTAAAGGTCATGTCAAGTTTAGACATGACCAGCAGCTTCTGGCAGATTCCGCTGCACACGGAATCAAGAGAATACACCGCATTCCTACACGAAGGGAAATGCTACCAATTCACGGTGACACCTTTCGGATTAAAAACAAGCACAGCAAGCCTAATAAAGGGACTAGAGATCGTGTTAATGGGACTAGGGGAGTCCGTCATCAACTTCGTCGATGATCTCCTCTGTGTCTCTAGAGACTACGGGACCCACATGGAACACATGGAAAACATATTCCGAAGGTTTGAGGAACATGGGCTGACGCTCAACTTCAAGAAGTCCGCCTTCTTCCAGAAATCGGTCAGATTTTTGGGACATATCCTCACAACGGAAGGGATAAGACCACAAATGGACAAAATCCAAGCGATCCAGGACTTCCCAGAACCAACGAACCTGAAACAACTTCGGGGATTCTTGGGGCTCATAAATTTCTACACGAAGTTCACCAGCAAACACGCGGAGACAACGGTACCACTCCTGGAACTACTGAAAAAGGGGGAAAAATGGGAATGGACGCGACTGCGGCAGAAGGCCTTCGAGGAAACAAAGAAACTCTTTACGGAAAGCGTCGTATTAAGACACCCGAACCCAAGAGAGTCGTACGTATTGACCACGGATGCTAGCCATTATGCACTCGGGGCGGTCCTAGGACAGAAAGATAAGGATGGAGAGACAGGAGTAGTGGCGTTTGCGAGCCGAACATTAAAAGGGGCAGAGCTAGGATATGGAACGACCGAGAAGGAATTACTGGCAGTTGTGTGGGCACTTCAGAAATTTCGGTCATACTTGCTGGGAGCGCGTGTGAAAATAGTGACGGATCATAAAGCGCTAACATTCCTAACAACGTGCCGATTCGCGGGGGACCGCCTCCAGAGGTGGGCATTGTTCATACAGGATTACGATATGGAGGTCGAACACACACCAGGAAAGAACAACATCGTGGCGGACACACTCAGTCGACCAACGGAGACACAGGAGATGGAAAGGAGACGAGGCATCATCACAGCCGCCCTGGCAAAAGACATGAGCCCGCAGTTGGAAGAAGACCTGAAGAAATTTGGGGATTTACAGTGCAAGGACCCGGACCTAGCGGCTCGACGGGAGGAGGCCGTAAAAGGGGGCGAGGCCGAAGGATCGTACAGGATCAAGGAGGGGTGCCTGGAGAAAAAGAACCGACTCGGGGGGTGGAAAGTCCCCATCCCAACGGACGTGCTGGCAACACTAGTCAAAGACACCCACGGCATGTACGGGCATCTGGGGGCACGCAAAATATTCCGGATTCTTGACGAGGATTTCACATACCCCCACATGGCCAAACACATCAGGAAGATTCTGGCCAGCTGTGAAGTCTGCCAGAAAAACAAGGTACCAACACAGACAAACCACGCAAAGATGCAGACCATTGTCCCAGAGGGACCGGGGGACCTGTTGTCGATCGACTACTACGGACCACTCCCGACAGCAAGCGGGGGAATGAAACACATCTTGGTAACGATCGACGCCTTCTCAAAATATGTTAAGTTATATGCCTTAAGAAAAGCAAACGCGACCACAACGATTAAGAAAATCTTCGGGGATTACATCCCGAAATACGGGAAGCCCCGGAAGATACAATTTGACCACGGAACACAGTTCACGTCAAAAGCGTGGTTGGACCACCTAAAGAAAGAAGAGATCCAAGGCATCTTCTCGTCAATAAGGCATCCACAAGGAAACATTGTGGAAAGAGTGAATCGCGAATTAGGAAGATTCTTCCGAACTTTCGTGGAAGAAAACCATAGTGGGTGGATCAAATGGCTGCCGGCGATTGAGACATGCATCAACGACACGCATCATGAAACAACAGAATTTACGCCGACGGAATTGCACACCCGTAAGAAACCCTTTCGAGTATGGAGGAAATGGATACTTGCACTACAAGACGAAGAAGTGGAGAGCCTGTCACACGAGGAGAAAGTTAAGCTCGCACATGAAAGGATCAAAAGGAAGGGCGAGCAGAGGGCGGAAAGGTTCAACGAAACGCATAAGACCTACACATTCGCCAAGGGGGAGATGGTTCTAGCCAGGGCATTGAACGTTTCGGACCCCGATAAGAAAAGAACAGCAAAATTCATGCCCCTGTACGAAGGACCATACCGTATCGAAAAATGTGTGGGAATCGCAACATACTTATTATACGACCCAGTGGCAAAAAGAGAAAGGGGTAAATTTCACGGGTGCCTTCTCAAAAGATACCTGGAAGAAGAAAAAGGGAAAGCAACGGAAGACAAACAAGGATAAGGCGATAAACCCGTGATTAACCCGGGAGAGAAAATGGCGAGCCAAGATGCCCCGACAAGATAAAAAGATAACGATAAGGGAAACGCAGTGATGGGCAACGTCAAGGAGGTCCCAAATCCCGGGACGAATAAGGAATCGAGTACGGCGATAGACCAGAGAGGGCGGAAAAAGCGCGAAACACGAATTGTAGTTAGAGTCGGAGGTCTAGCAAAGAGAAAAGACGGAAAGGGACAACGAAACACAAATTCAAACCCAACAGGGAACGAAAAGGGATGGACGTAAAAGAAGAAGAGGTCCGGCGGGAAAAGAAAGACGCGAAAAAGAAAGAACAAACAAAGAAACGTCGCCAGAAACAGCGGAGGATCAAGCAAACAGGAATAAAAATCGTGAAAGTCGTCAACGACTTCGATCTATTCGAGGTCAACGACGAAAACATAAAAAAGTGGTTTCCGGGGTGCAAGCTGGAGAAGCCACGAGGAAAGCGAGATCATTCAACAAAAAGACACAGTGAAGAAAGCATCGAAAACGAAAATAATGGCAAGACCGATTGGCAACTACCCAGTGGCGAATCTGAGGGACGAAAAACGGGAAGTGGAGATTGTGGGGGTAATTACGTCGAACCAAATATGTGTGAGGTTCCCACTTAAAGAATTCGACGTAAACGAGATGATGGACCGCGTGCGGAGGATAAGGGACGACGACGAGGGCGTCTTCCCGTGCCTCGAGGAAGAGGTATTCAGCGGGAAAAGCATCATAGTCCGCGGAGACGGGTTTTGTGCCAGGGCAACCATTATCGCAGTAGAAGGGGACGAGGTGACAGTCTGGCTCGGGGACCACGGGCAGGAACTCGTGTTCGAGAGAGCGGAGTGCTACACGGCACCCGCGTGGACGCTCCAGTATCCGTGGTGCGCGATCCCGTGTGACCTCCGCCGAATAACATGCCCGATCGAGACGATCGACGACGAGGACTGGGGAACATCGCTGGGCGAGCTGGTTCGAGGAAAAAAATGGTCCCTGGACATCGATCCGGAGGGAACGGGAACAGACGCAATCTGGGGGGACCTGACGTCGACCGGAAAAGAAAAGGAAAAGCTGGAGGACATCGTGATCGAGTTGGGAATCGGAGTGCGAACACCGCCGAGCCGTCGATTCGTATGGCACACGCTGGGACCGCACCTCAGCAGTCAGACGGACATGTGGCGAAAATGGCGGCGCACGGCAAAAGCCACGGAGGAAGAGGGGGCGCACCACGACAACCTGGTGGCCACTACCAACCCCGGCACGAGGTACGTAGCGGCGCCAACTGAGGCGGAAGACGAGGACGACCGGACGACGGTGCTCAACGGAGGGGAAAGCGAGGAAGAAATGGAGATCGACGGGCGATTTACCAACCTGTGGCCCGAGGAGGCGGATGAAAGAGACGAGGAGTCCGACAGCGAGTCCGTCTGCTCGGTACAATCTGTATAGACAAATAAAAGAAAAAAAAGGGAAATGAAAAAAGAGAAGGGTTAAAATTTATTTACAAGCAGAAATAAACTTAAGCATAGGCATAAGCAACAATAAAACTAAGCATAAAAGGAAACTAGGCATAGGAAATAAAACAAAGCAAAGGAAAATAAGATTAAACAAAAAAAAAAAAAACAAAAAAAAAATCAGAAAACGCATGGCACGAATTAACCAGAAAAAGCAAAACCAAGAGCAAACAGAGGCGCGCAACGACCAAATGACAACCGGAAACATGTCAGAAGGTGAAGGTGGATGTTCCTCGGAAGACTGCGATGCGTAGTCAAAATCCTCGGAAAATCCAGGGGGACAATGAAGCGGCGACCATCGTCCCGCCAAGGCAGACAGGCAGCGCCACAACGGGGAAAACCTGAAACAAAAATAGAAATAAAAGAAAAAAGAAAATTGTAGGTTAGTTCCGAGAACAAATAACAGATGGCAAAAGACTTTCTCACAAACAAAAGATACCCAAGAAATATATAGAAAGGCACAGGACATGGCCAGGATATCGTGAAAAATTCATTCTATCACAAGAGTCGACAAGAATAAGGAAAGATCTCAAAGCCGGTACTCAAAAGAGGTAGCTGCGAGAGAGGACTGAATGAGCGGAGAAGCCGAAGGATAAGGAATTTCTCACAGCCGGTACTCAACGAGGTAGCTGCGAGAGAGGACTGAATGAGCGGAGAAGCCGAAGGATAAGGAATTTCTCACAGCCGGTATCAACGAGGTAGCTGCGAGAGAGGACTGAATGAGCGGAGAAGCCGAAGGATAAGGAATTTCTCACAGCCGGTACTCAACGAGGTAGCTGCGAGAGAGGACAGAATTAGCGGAAGCAGAAAGATCAAGAATTTCTCACAGCCGGCACTCGACAGAGATGGCGGTGGGAAAAAGTATCAGGAGCGGAACCACGAGAGGGAATTTTCGTACCGCCAGCCGGTCGAAAAAGCTCGCTGCGAGGGAACCCCGGGTATCGCGAGATCACGCTTTGGGCGCAGCGAGGACTGCGGCAGGATCAGAATTGCCAACTCCGGCAGGAAACGGGAAAAACCAGCGATAAGGAAGGCGAAAGGCAGAAGACAAGGGCAAAATACCAGCCACCCCGAAGGGGACAGCCAAGCGCCAGGGAAAACTTACCCGAGAGAAGCGACAGATAGGTCCGCAGCTTCCGCAGTGTAGGGTAGCCCGCCACACGGAGGAAGAAGCCATCCAGAGACAAATAGGCCTAAGCAGCGCGAAGCTAAAAAGAAAAAAGACCACCACGATCAAGCACTATCGAAAACAGACTGGGAAAACCGGAACAACTCACCGTCGAGGTTAGGGAGCCGAGCCTAATCGGCATACCACCGCGAATTCAGCAGAAACCGAGAAAAAAGAAAAGAAAAGTCGGTTCACACGTGGCCAGACATGCTGGCGAAGGAATGAAATTAAATGGTACTCACCAGGCTGCAGAAAAACCTAAGGATCACAACACGAGACACACACAACACGTCACACACAGTTCCCGCAGCCATCTTAAAATCTCACGCACGAAATACGACACGAGGCCAGCAGCAGGCCACACGCGCATGCGCAACCCGAGCATCGATCACGCATCGACCCGAAATATCAACATAGAAGAGAGGCAGCGACGGCCGGGCCAAGGATCGCACAGGCACGCGCGCACGGTAGCATAGGCGATAACGTCGCGAACTGTAATTACCGACCCCCTGAAGGTAGTCGCATAAAATAAAGAATATACGCTAGTCGGCCACACATCTGACTTACTGAATTACCCACTTATTTTTGCCTCCTCTCGAGTCCACGAATCCTCACAATTAAGTGAAACAAAGCCTCACGTTTCAATATGTATTGTAACGAGATTTTCTCGCCACCTTCGCACTCCCCTTCGGCCGCCTCTCTGGCCGGGGACGCGATCTCCTGCCAGGCTGACGGGGGCCGACCGGGGCGGTTGGGCGCCAGGTACCGTGGGTACCTCCGGTCAAGACCGGCTTATTTTAGTTTTCCGCCCCGGTGGCCCTGCGCCCCCGCGAGACGAGGGTCGAAGGGTTTCCGGCTCCGTAACGGGCTAGCTCAGCCCGCCAATTGGCGAACTAGGTAGAGGGGTGTGGACGAAGGTGAGAAAGGCCGTGGCAGCAATAATTACTCCAACGATGGTCGTGAAAATTTATCAGATTTATTGACGTGGCTCGCCGGGCTTACGTACTAGGCTTTTCTTACATTTGCTCGCTTACTACTAGCTTACATTAGTAGCGGTACAGCTAACCGAGCCGCCGGCCCGTCTTAAGGTTATGCGAATCTCCGACCTGAGTCGGTAACGACGCGTGGACGATCGCGGGTACGTAGCACCATTAGATAGCCGCGGAATCGGGGTGTCTATTTTCCCCCTTAAGGATGCGCCAACTAACTGTCCGATCGGCGGACTTGACCGCCGGAATTATCGCGGGTACGCAGCGTCGTTAGATAGCCGCGGAATCGGGGTTTCAGTCTCCCCCTTAAGGATGCGCAAAATAACTGCCCGATCGACGGACATGACCGCCGGAATTAGCGCGGGTACGCAGCGTTGTTAGATAGCCGCGGAATCGGGGGTTCAGTCTCCCCCTTAAGGATGCGCAAAATAACTGTCCGATCGGTGGACTTGACCGCCGGAATTATCGCGGGTACGCAGCGTCGTTAGATAGCCGCGGAATCGGGGTTTCAGTCTTCCCCTTAAGGATGCGCAAACTAACTGTCCGATCGGCGGACTTGACCGCCGGAATTATCGCGGGTACGCAGCGTCGTTAGATAGCCGCGGAATCGGGGTTTCAGTCTCCCCCTTAAGGATGCGCAAAATAACTGTCCGATCGGTGGACTTGACCGCCGGAATTATCGCGGGTACGCAGCGTCGTTAGATAGCCGCGGAATCGGGGTTTCAGTCTTCCCCTTAAGGATGCGCGATAGATAGCCGCGATAGATAACCACGATAGATAACCGCGAGAGGTAAACGCGGGTGATAGTTACGATAGATAGCCACGCTAGATAACCGATAGATAACCGCAAGAGGTAACCGCGACTGGTAGTTACGATAGATAGCCACGATAGATAACCGATAGATAATCGCAAGAGGTAACCGCGACTGATAGTTACGATAGATAGCCACGATAGATAACCGATAGATAATCGCGAACGAAGTGTAACTCTTTACTGGCTCGCAGACGTGTGAGAGAGACGGGACGAAGACTACTTTAGACCTACTACCGAAGACGCAAACATCGGACTGACACATTACTACCGAAGACGCAAACATCGGACATACCCATTTCTCGGGATAAACCGAGGTACACACGGGACAATAACTGGGGATCGCCGTAGAGGACAGCGGCGGCGAAGGGGCCGACTCGTAAACCGAGCCCGCCACTATACGCCACGCCGGCCGTGTCGGCCGGTGGAATAATACTATCACGCGCAGCGACTTGACGATGTAGGTTTCGACTCCCCGACGGCCACATAATACAAAAGTCCATTAATGGCTTAGGCGCTCAAGCCCTCGAAATTATCGCCCCGCCACGGGGAAAGCTTGAGCCCATAAGTCACACACATTTCCACTCAAATAAAAGGCCGCCGAGTCGTCGAGAAGAGAATCGGTTCCCCCGAGAAGGTACGAGGTTGACTTACGCACAATGCTGGCTGCCGGTTCTGCTGAAGATTCCTTCGTACCTCTTGCCGCCTTCCTCCGTCACGTATCCTTCCGTCGGTCGCCGCTCTCGCTGTTCCTGCTACGTAGCCGGTCCGTCTCTCCGTCCACCTAGTCTAATGGCTCGTGCCGAACTGATTTACATTGCTCGTTACGCGAGAATCGCGACTCTCTCCTTTTCCCCTGGTTCGCAATGGCCTTTCCCCTTTTCTCGCTTTCTTCGACGATTCCTTTGTCGATGCTCTCTCTCCGCGGAGCTTCTCCTCGGTCCTCCCGTGCCTCGTTCCCCTCGACGGCCGTCGAGTGACCCGAGGCCAGGGAGGGGCAGAGTTGACGGGCAACGTGCACAGTTCGCGTAGGACCCGAGTGCTCCCGTTACCCCGGTCAACGTCTCCCCACCGAGCGTCTTCCTCACGGAGCCGGGAGTAGTTCGGAGGACGGGGGAGGCTCACCTCGCGGGGCCGGCGTCCCGTATCCCCGCGGTTGACCCACGCTCTATGCCACCAGGCTACTCAAAACAACACCGCGTCCCCCCTCGCCACCCCGAGCCCCAACAAACGAGGCGCCGTGTTGAGCGGTCCTCGACGCTCGGTGTACTTCCGAGAATCCCGCGGAGACTCTCGATTTTTGTTGTTCGTCCATCGGCCAAGGGGCGTAAATCCGACCCATTCCTCGATCGAATTCGTTCGCGTAGCGAGAAGTCGGCGAATTCTCGTTACAAAGCCCCCTCCCCAGATGATGGTTGCCTTTGCTGGGGGCCGATGGCAGCGAGCCTGGGAGGTGGTAGTCCAGATGGGAGAGTACGTCGTGGCGACGCCGACGCCCATCCGATTAAAGGGGTTCCTGAAATGAAGCGAAACCATGGGGCCATTGCCCGAAAGCCAGACGAGAGGTGTTCCGTACTAGTCCCTGGCTCTTGTCCTTTAAAGCGGGGTAGGGTAACGGTATTCAAGGGACGTAACTCAGTGAGCGTAGCAACTCTTTTTATTAACAAAAGGCAAAGCTGAAGGCACAGTCGTTTGAAATTAAGGTAAATAAGCGAAATAATTAAGGGAAAACAAGGCAAAGCAAAGAATCTAACTTATTAGCGAGAGAGAGAGAGAGAACGTAGCCAGTCAAAACGAGAGAAAAGAAAAAAAATGAAACGCAAAACATAAAGTCAGCAAACAAAAAAAACGTAACCCGTGATCTCGGTGCGGAGGGGCGCCGCCCTGCGGGGTGGTAGTGAGCCGCCGAGGTAGGTAGGTAACCTACCCTCCGGGGTCATAGGAGCTGTTACCACTAACGCGAATAAAATAAAACAAAAATGAAACTGAAGGCTTACTTACTGGACTCACGCGGATAGTGGGGCTTACGGTGTCTTCCCTGCCCATTAACGGAACGGACTTTACTCTACTCAATTCAAACGACTGGATAACTAAACTATCTAAGTGGGACTTATGGCTGCCCTTAACGGAAAAGAAAAACAAAACGAATCTCTACTTATTCGTAACAATTGTACTTAAAAAAAAAAAAAAAAAAAAAAAAAAAAGAGAGGGAGCCCCAACTCCTAGGACCTCGGAGGGCCGTCCCGAGGTAGATGCCCCCTCGCGCCCGAGAATTCCCGCGCGAGACTTTGCTCGCGGGGGACGTTGCGCCCCAACGTCCTCACGTAGGGGCCCGCCTTCCTCCATGGGTCCCCGTGGATAGGGCACGTTTTTAGGGTGACGCCGGGGGTGCCACACCTATAACAGAAAACCTGCGGTGGTTCCTGGCAGGTGGCCCTGGTGTGTGCCGGGTCACCGCAGTTGAAGCAGCGCCCGTAACGGGGTCCCGGTGCGGCTGGCGATGTTCTGGCCGTGACGTCCGGCTGGCGGCGACCCTGGTCGATCCGCTGTGGTGAGCGGTCCCTTGGCGGCTCGGGGTTGGTCGGCCCCTTGGTGACTTGTACCCCGATCTGCCGGGTCTCCACCGGCGATGTCCGCCTTTGAGTGCGGATATTCGGCAGCTCGGGGTCGAACGGGCCCGGGATGTGCTGGACCCCGACGGCTTGAGTTGGCACCGGCGAGGTTTGCGTCCCGGCGTCCTGAGAGGGGGGAAACTCTTGTATGTCCACGCAGGTGGCGTATCGGATGGGGTGGCCCATCCCCTCGCTGATGGGGCACGGATAACCCTCCCGGTGGGTCAGGCTGAGCACCACCAGTCGCAGGTCCCGCAGGAACCCGGGCCGGAGGTATTCCATCGCCCTCAGTTCCCGTACATATCCGCGTAACGGTTCCCAGAGGGGGTCGGGGTCGACCTCTGCGTCCTCTTCCATCGAGATGGCCAACTCCAGTTCCTCCACGAGGGGCGGTGCCACTGTGGAGTCCTCCGAGGCCGCCTCCGCCTCTCCCCGTGGCCAGCCATCCCCCACGCCCGATCGTCCCGCTGGTCGACAATCCTCGTCCTCCATGTCCAGTACCTCGATCGAGGAGGTGGACATTTCGTCGACCTGGGGCGTATACCGCGGCCTTCCTCCTATATCCTCCCATTCGGGCTCCCCATCGCTTGATGGGGTCGGGCTATACGCCCTTGCACTATCCATACTGCTGTAGGGGTCAAAGCGGTCATTCACAAAGCCACAGATAGGGTGCAGGGTAGGTATAGGCGCAGAGAGCCAAGCGAGCCGAGAAAAGGCGTGGGACCCAAAAAAACAAAACAAACAAGAAAACAGAGCCAGTTAGCCGGACTGTAGTTAACCTCATTAGTAGAGTTAGCCACAAGAACAGGTAAGTAAGCGGAGCATACCGTCTTCTCAATTTGGTCCCTGACCGCCCAGTGACCACCTCTCTTACGAAGCCGGTATCAAGCGTAGTTAGCCGGAATGTTTACTGAGCTGTGAAAGAAAACCAGCAATATTAGAATCCGAATACCACACCATGCGAATACGCAACCCGTGAGAGGGGAGTTGCGTCGAAAGATGGCTAGGGTTCGCTGCTGGGTCCCGGACCCGGGTTAATCGCGATTGGGTCAGACGATAAGTATGGTTTAATATCTTGCACGTGGATCTTGCCGGTCCACTTACTCGCGGGGTCTTTTAGTTCGACTACGGTCGGGGAGAGGATTCGTGTGATCTCGAAAGGTCCGTGGTATTTGGCGGCTAACTTTGCGGCAAAGTGTTGGGCGGAAGACGATAGGACATGTTGTCGCTTTAGAACCGTGTCCCCCGGTTGGTATTGCTTATCCCGACGGCGGAGGTTATAGTAGTGAGCCTGGCGATCGAAAGCCTTTTCTAGGGATTTCTGCACGGTTGTACGTAACCCCTCTAGCCGTGACATGCGTTCGTGCCATGCCTCGGTGGAGGTGGGGGCCGGAATCTTGTCTTGCGTCCGCGGGATTAACGCGCTGGGCTTGGGTTCTCGTCCGAAATTGAGGAACGCGGGGGTGGTCTGTAACGAGCTGTGGTGGGCGGTGTTGTAAGCGAAACGTAATTCGTGCAAATGGAGGTCCCAGCTGCGGTGGTCTGTCCCCACGAAGGCGGTGATCATGCCTTTCAGCACCCGGTTTACTCGTTCCACCGGGTTCGCCTGTGGGTGATAGGGTGGAGTGGTATGGTGTTTGATACCCACTCTTTCGGTGAAAGCTCGGAGGTCTCGATTGTTAAACTCTGTACCATTATCGGTTAACAGCACTCGCGGGGCTCCCCACCGGCAGATGACTTGGTCCTCCAGTACTTCGACGATGCGTTTCCCGGTGGCTTTCTTGAGGGCGGTGCATTCCATCCATTTGCTGAACAGGTCCTGCACGACCAAGATGTAGGCGAATCCCGCACGACTGGGAGGTAGAGGTCCCATCATGTCGACGGCAATAGTATCCCAGGGTTGAGTGAGTGTGCGTCGGCCCATTAGGCCTACCGGGGAAGCCTGCTCCACTTTGCACCTCTGGCATGTATCACACTTCCGGACGTAGGTAGTTACGTCCCGGCGCATAGTCGGCCAGTAGTAATACGTAGCCACTCTCCTCAGGGTTTTGTCGATACCCAAATGCCCTGCCTGCGGTACGGCGTGGGCTTCCGCGATTACGTCTCTCTGTGCGGCTGAGGTTACTACCAATTTCCACGCGTCCAGGTCTTCTAGTTCTGTGGCCGTCCCGGGGGCACGCCGGTGGTGGTACTGCTCAATCTTCCACTCCGCGCATTGGTCCGGATGTTCGATAACCTGTCGCCACCGGGTCTGATACCATTCGGGTAGTCCCGCTCCGGTTGTGGTCAGCGTGGCACACATGGACTCCGGAATACGTGATAATGCATCGGGGACATGGTGTAAAGCCCCTTTCCGATGTATGATCTCATAGTTGTACTCTTGGAGTTCGAGGGCCCACCGCCCGAGGCGGCCGGTCGGGTTCTTCAGGTTGTGGAGCCACCGTAGGCTGGAGTGGTCGGTGATCACTGTGAACTGGTAACCCTCGAGGTAGCAACGAAATTTCTGGATGGCCCAAATGACAGCGAGGCACTCTTGTTCAGTGGTGGTGTAGTTCCTTTCCGCATCCCGCAAGGCGCGACTGGCATACGCGATGACATGTTCCCCGTCGTCGGAGGTTTGCGTGAGTACTGCTCCCAGGCCTACGCTACAGGCATCGGTCTGCAGCACGAACGGCCGGTCGAAGTCCGGGCAGGCAAGGGTTGGTGGTGTGGTCAGACAACGACGAATCTCCCGGAACGCGTCTTCCTGAGGTTTACCCCACGACCACGGTTGGTTCTTCCGGAGTAGCCCCGTCAGGGGGTTAGCCAGTTGGGCAAACTCCGGGATAAAACGTCGATACCACGATGCCATGCCGAGGAACCGTCGCAGCTGTTTTAGGTTCCTTGGGGTGGGGTAGTCCAGTACTGGGGCGACCCTGTCCGGGTCCACTTGTAACCCTTGCCGGTTAACTAGGAAGCCTAGGTACTTGACCTCAGCACAGCAAAATTCACTCTTTTCCGGGTTGATGGTTAGTCCCGCTCGCGTGATTTTTCGGAGCACTAAACGTAGCCAGTGGAGATGTTCCTCGAAAGTGGGCGTGACTACGATAATGTCATCGAGGTATACGTAGACGTGTGGCTGGAGTTCCGGTCCTAGGAGCCGATCGAGTAGGCGTTGGAAGGTGGCTGGCGCGTTAGTTAACCCAAAAGGCATGCGTCGGAATTGGAATAATCCCATTCCGGGTACGGTGAATGCCATGATTTCTCGGCTGCCCTTCTCTAACGGAACCTGGAAGTAAGCCTGACTGAGATCCAGAGTCGTGATGTAGTTCGCCCTACGTAGCCGGTCGAGAATCCCGTTCATGTGAGGAATTGGGTAGGCATCCTTCTTTGTCACACTGTTCACTTTACGAAAGTCCAGGCAGAACCGGAGCTTTCCGTTGGGTTTCTTTACCATGACGATGGGGCTTGACCATTCGCTTTGGGAACGCTCGATGATCCCGTCAGCTAACATCTGGTTGACGGCTTCGTGGATGGCTCGCTCGATGACGGGTGATACGGTGTAGTACCGTTGTTTGATGGCTTCATGGGTTCCCACGTCGATACGGTGCTCCGTCAAGGTGGTCGCGCCTGGCTTGTCCGGGGGTGGGGGAATTTCTTCCGTTACCACCTTGGCGAGGCGCCCCGCTTCTTCGCTGGACAGCTCTTGTAGTCCGCAACACCAGGGGTCTATTTCCCCACCGTAACCCCTCGCTTCAAACGGGTGCGAACTTGCCGGGTACAGCTTGCTCCACCAGCGAGCCTGGTCGAAATCGATGATGATCTTTGCCTGTTGCAAGAAGTCCAATCCCAAGATACATGGCAGTACGAGGATCGGTAATAAGTGCGCGGTGAGGTGGAACGTTTGGCCGGCTATTTGGATGGTGACGGCTGCTGTTTCACAAGCCGCGGCCTTTTGGCCTCCCGCCATCTCCACGTGAAGGGGGGCTGTGGGACGGCGTGGTATTCCCAGAGCCTCCACGAGGTTGATCGCGGCGGGGCCTAGGAACGTTCGACTCGATCCGGCGTCCACTAGGGCCTGGATGGCACGGTCTTCGATACGGAGCGTTAGATAGAAAGCGGAGGGGCTGGTCGCCAGTTGCAGGTTGGTGCACCAACTGGGTTCTTCCTTTGGTTTCGTGGTAAGCGCCGAGTGGTCGGTCTGGGTCGCGGGTGTCGCTAGGGCGAGATCCCCGGTTCCGCGTACCGGTCCCGCCGCTAACGGTTTCCCGCACAGCCGCAGTTGAAACTCTTCCTGCCTTCTTTGCCGCAACGATAGCAGAAGAGCCGTCGGGGTTCCCGGCAGTTGTTGAAGCGGTGGCCGGGGCGGTGGCAATTCCAACAGCTCGCGGGTCTAGGTGTGTCTCCCGCTTGTCGCGGGGCCTTTGGGCCAGGCGAGGTCGCTCGTGGTGGTTTCTCTGCGCGGCTCGGCGAACTGTGGTGCGCGTCTTTAAAAGACACTTTCCGGTGGTCTCCACTCGGATCGCGGGGTAGTAGAGGTCGGCCCGTGGTGTTAGGTAACTCCGGCTGGTCCTTCGGCGGCGCGGTGGGTGCACGGCCCCTGGGGGCGTCCGGGGTTCCCCAAAAGTCCTGGGAACCTGGATCCTCGGGTACGTATCCGCTCTGGTTCGCCTCTATGGTGGCGTAGAGGGGGTTTGGTGACGGAGCCTTGGGTGTCCGCGGACCTCGGTACGCTAACTCGGGACAGAGAGATTGCTCCGGGGGGGGAGGCGCTCGATAGGTACGGGCGGCGTGGTAACTCTTTTCCATCCTTACTGCAATATGTTCGAACGAATCGAAATCGAACAGGTCGTCTCGGTGTATGACGACTTGTAGTTTGGGTAACATGTTCCGATGGGCATATTGGATTTGCTCCTGGTCGGGAAACGGTGGACGTAGCTGGTTGAATAGCCCCCGGAGGCAGGTCAAATAATCCGCGACGGGTTCGTTGGGTCCCTGGGTACGACGCATGATCTCGGCCTTCAGAGCGTATTGGTAGTCTGGGTCTCCGAAACGTAGCCGGCACGCGGCCTTCAATTGGTTCCAGGTGGTCCATCGGTCGCGGTCATTCCTGAACCATTGGAGGGCGATCCCCGTCAGGAAGAACGGGAGGCACCGGATGAGGTCGGTGTCGTTCACGGGGAAGAGAGTTCGGCCCTCGGTGACTCGAGTAAGGAACGGCTCCACGTCTTCGCCACGTTGCCCCGAGAAGGAGAGGTTTCATTTTTTCATGGTGTTTAGCACCGTCGCCGCTGAGTTGAAAGGGGGCCTGGCTGCTTGGGGTGCGGGTGGCTCGTCGCCCGCGCGCCCGTCTTCTGGGCCACCAGGTACCGCCGATACTGGGTAACCCGGGGATGGCGCGTTGTAATGGTGGCCCCGTGGGTGGTGCCGATGGGGTTGTGTGGCGACGCCGCATCCGGTTCCGGGCAGTCCTCTTGCGAGGTTGGTCACCGGAGGGGGCCCCGGAGGCGGGAATGAGGTGTCTCCCATTCCTGCCGATAGTCCTAAGGGATGCCACTCGGGGTGCTGCGCGTAGTCCAGGGTGGAGGAGCGTGCGTGGGTCGAGGAATCCCAACGAGAATCGACCGGGAATCCTGAATCCCACCCGGTCGGTCCGGCTGGTCGGCCTAACGGATTCGGGTCCTTCGAGGTTATTCGGTCCCCATGTTCACGAGGGTTCCCCTCTCGGGGTCCGGAGGTTGATTGTTCTTCGGGTTCACCGCGTTCTGGGGGGTTCGGCGGGCTTGCGATCGTTTCGGGCATTTTCGGGATTGGGTACTTTCCGTTCTGTGCTACTCGCGTTAGCTAACCGGGAGTAAGCCTTAGTCGCGTAGATTAGCCGATGGGGGAGCTTCGATCGCGTTAGATAGCAACCGGATAGTAAGCCTTAATCGCGTAGATTAGTCGAGAGTAAGCCTTGATTGCGTTAGACAGCAACCGGATAGTAAGCCTTAATCGCGTAGATTAGCCGATAGTAAGCCTCGATCGCGTTAGGTAGCAGCCGGATAGTAAGCCTTAATCGCGTAGATTAGTCGAGAGTAAGCCTTGGTCGCGTTAGATAGCAACCGGATAGTAAGCCTTAATCGCGTAGATTAGCCGATAGTAAGCCTTGCTGGCATTAGATAGCAACCGGATAGTAAGCCTTAATCGCGTAGATTAGCCGATAGTAAGCCTCGATCGCGTTAGATAGCAACCGGATAGTAAGCCTTAATCGTGTAGATTAGCCGATAGTAAGCCTCGATCGCGTTAGATAGCAACCGGATAGTAAGCCTTAATCGCGTAGATTAGCCGATAGTAAGCCTTGATCGCGTTAGATAGCAACCGGATAGTAAGCCTTAATCGCGTAGATTAGCCGATAGTAAGCCTCGATCGCGTTAGATAGCACGCGTGTGGTAATTCGTGATGGGTTCGATATTAGCTGGTCACTCTCGCTCTTCACTGGTCAAGGGTCTTCACTTCACGTCGGGGTGATCACTGTTCACTCGGGTCAGGTCAGGTACCAAACTGGCTCCCTGACTCTGAGCCGCCTCCTTATAGTAGGCACCGACGAAGTGGGTGGGGGTTCCCCCTTCCTTGGGTCGCCCCCCACCCCACGATTCCGAACTCCCGAATAATAATGCGTCGTTCCACAGTGGCCATGAACAAGGACACAATAGATAATTTCGACATCGAAGTAAACACAAGAGTTCACGCGAATAGTATGGCGTCGTTCGGTAGCGACAAGAAATACAGACACAATAGATTTTTTTTTTTTGTTTTCGACATTGAAGTAAACACAAAATTCACGCGAATAATAAGGCGTCGTTCGGCAGCGACAAGGAATAAAGACACAATAGATTTTTTTTTTTTTTTTTTTTGTTTTCGACCTTGAAGTAAACACAAGGATTCACGCGAATAATAAGGCGTCGATCGGCAGCGACAAGAAATAAAGACACAATAGACATTTTCGACATCGAAATAAACACAAAATTCACGCGAATAATCAGGCGTCGTTCGTTAGCGACAAGAAATAAAGACACAATAGATATTTTCGACATTGAAATAAACACAAAATTCACGCGAATAATAAGGCGTCGTTCGGCAGCGACAAGAAATAAAGACACAATAGATATTTTCGACGTTGAAATAAACACAAAATTCACGTGAATAATAAGGCGTCGTTCGACAGCGACAAGAAATAAAGACACAATAGATATTGTCGACATCGAAGTAAACATAAGAATCCACGCGAAAAATAAGGCATCGTTCGGCAACGACAAGGAATAAAGACACAATAGATGTTTTCGACATTGAAATAAACACAAAATTCACGCGAATAATAAGTCGTCGTTCGGCAGCGACAAGAAATAAAGACACAATAGATATTTTCGACATCGAAGTAAACACAAGGGTGCGTGCGAAGGGGTATATATCGCGTCTAGGGCATGTCGAACTACCTTTCCGTTGTACGCCACTTTTAACAACACCCTACTCGCTTCCTTTTCCCTAGCTTGGCTCTCTCTCACACGACGCGTAGGGGGCCTAAATTCGCAATTACCATACTGGGGTGATCTGCCACGTACCTCCTCGTGCCCCACGTTGGGCGCCACTCTCGCTGTTCCTGCTACGTAGCCGGTCCGTCTCTCCGTCCACCTAGTCTAATGGCTCGTGCCGAACTGATTTACATTGCTCGTTACGCGAGAATCGCGACTCTCTCCTTTTCCCCTGGTTCGCAATGGCCTTTCCCCTTTTCTCGCTTTCTTCGACGATTCCTTTGTCGATGCTCTCTCTCCGCGGAGCTTCTCCTCGGTCCTCCCGTGCCTCGTTCCCCTCGACGGCCGTCGAGTGACCCGAGGCCAGGGAGGGGCAGAGTTGACGGGCAACGTGCACAGTTCGCGTAGGACCCGAGTGCTCCCGTTACCCCGGTCAACGTCTCCCCACCGAGCGTCTTCCTCACGGAGCCCGGAGTAGTTCGGAGGACGGGGGAGGCTCACCTCGCGGGGCCGGCGTCCCGTATCCCCGCGGTTGACCCACGCTCTATGCCACCAGGCTACTCAAAACAACACCGCGTCCCCCCTCGCCGCCCCGAGCCCCAACAAACGAGGCGCCGTGTTGAGCGGTCCTCGACGCTCGGTGTACTTCCGAGAATCCCGCGGAGACTCTCGATTTTTGTTGTTCGTCCATCGGCCAAGGGGCGTAAATCCGACCCATTCCTCGATCGAATTCGTTCGCGTAGCGAGAAGTCGGCGAATTCTCGTTACAGTATATATATTTTTTATTGTTTTTTTTAAATTTTATTTATTTATTTATAGTAATGTTATAGGGAAAGTAAGGAAACGTAGCATGAATAATATTAACCGTTTAGTAGTCCCGCATGATTTTCTTAACTCTATAGATTGGGCGCGAACGTCGCGTTCGGGGTTCGGACTGTGTTTATTTCTCTTTCGAGTGGCGAGTATGCTGGGTAGGCGAGAAGAAAGATAAGGCACGAGGTATTCGGAGGAGGGATGGTGCAGGACCGCCTAAAAGTTTCCGCGAGATTCATTGTGTTGCGAACCGTTGCATGGAACGAGTCTTGGGTGCCCACCAAAATTTTTTATTTAACTGGGAGAGAAGAGAGAAAAGAGAAAAAAATATAATAAAAATGGACGTTGCTCAATGTTATGTATGTGAGGAAAGAGAGAAAAAAAAATTATTGTTCTTTTCCTCTTGTTTTTAGAGTGAATTTGTTAATTTTGAAATTGTTTTGTTCGTGTTGACAGTGCATCAGGTCGTTGTTCGAATCATGGCGGAGGGTCCGGGAGGAGAGGGAGTTTCAACGATTATGGCGGTCCTATTGCGAGGATTTATTTTCTCCGGGGCATGGTGGTTTCGACCTCCTAAACATTCGGTGGCTGTTCGAGGGGCGTTTTGGGACCATACATCCCGAGGAGGACTGGGATCACCCCGCTTGGGCTGATCCGAGAGGAGTTGTCGCGGCCTATGATGAGGATTGAAGAGTTTTTATAATTTTGTCAATATTCGTGGAAGGGAAGGAGGCATATCATCTACTTAAATAAAAAAAATCCTTTTCATCTATCTGCGTGTTCTGGTGGTTTTATTTCTAATTAAGATTTTGGTTAATTTTATGTGTTCGATGTAGGTTAAGTAGGTTCGAGGAAAGAGCGGATTCCTAAGAACATCAAAGGTAAGTTCGGTTTTTAAATTTCTGTTGGTAATAGTAGATTTGTTGCGGCCGTCGGTACTGGTTAATTTGGTACAACCGTCGGTAATTGTAAATTTGGTACGACCGTCGGTAATAGCGACTTTGGTACGACCGTCGGTAATTTGTATTTTTGTGCGACCGTCGGTAATTGTATTTTGTGGCGACCGTCGGTAAGTGTATTTTTGTGGCGATCTACTCATTTATGTTTGATCGGGGAGCACAAGAGGGAGGTCTTGTAGAGTCGAACGATGGGTACAACGGGAAGTAAGCGGCTGCTTGAACAGCTGTTTCGGTTGCTCGTGAGTTGGAAATGGTGGTAGTCGTGTTCGACTCGGCGAGTGTTTGTGTACTATTTTCAGTATTTTCTTGGCTGTTTGCGGGAAGCGCGTTAACTTGCGTCAGGGGGATTTCGGTGTCTGATTTTTGGACAGTGTTAGTTGTATCGCGCTTCTCTTTTCCAAGATGTATAAGTAGGTGTGTAATTGAGTCCCATATGGCTCCTATTAGACATAAGCTCCAACCATAGATTGTGTGTAGGGCATAGCCATGAACGATAGTGTCGATAACAAGTTTAATTGCTCTGATGGTTACCCATACCCCTAGCAGGGTGGTGCTAAATGTACCGACAGTGTTAAAAAAGGAATACATTTTCCCCCAGGCCTTCTCTACGGCCTCTTGTACGACTTTTTCGTTGATCCAATGTCTGATTGTTATGCCCTGGTCAGTGAGTTTTTGTCCCGATGCTCCCCTAGCTAAAGTATTTAGGACCGCTGTTTTTTTCACAGGGAACATGATGCTAGTGCGTAAGCTATCTAAGTCTTCCTCGCTGTAGATTCCGGATTTTGCGAGGTGTGCGGGAGTTGTAAATTTCCACGTTTGTTTTGTTCCCGCAGAAATCCTCCCAGGAGGTTTGGTCATTGCCAAATGAGGGAGGGCTTGGTACCACTCATTTTCGAGATAGTACATCGGGGGAAGGAAACGGTTGCACTCGATCTGGTGTCCTGTGTTTATTAGGATGTGAGTTTTTGGAGTCATGAATAGCGTTTCGTTCCTTCTTTTTACAGGGATCTCGTTGTAGCATTCTTCGGTGTTCCGAGTCTCTACGCTAACGGGGACACATTTTATGATGCGGATAACTTCTCCTGCCACGTGAGCCATATAACCCGGCTCTTTCATATAGAAATAGGCAAAATCCGTCGGTGAAAGCGACGCGAATGATAAGGTATTTTTTAAAACTTGCTTTTCGAGTTCGCATTCCTGCTTAATTACGTCATTATACAGGTTCGTGATTTGAGTCGCAAAATTTTTTACCATGTAAACGAATTTAGAGTTTACATAAGCGAATAAGTCCATGTTCATCACCGAGATTCTGTTTTTTGCGAAGAATTCGCCATTAGCTTGATCCATGATAAAGAGCTTGGGATGCTCCGTTTCGATTAATTTGTAACCGCATACATTTGTTTCTCGTTTTGCAGTGAGCGCGAAGGTGATATCGGACGAGGTTATTGTGTAGAGTTCGGCGTCCGACGGGTCTGCTAATCCGTTGCGTATGAGTTCGGCGGAACCTTCGTAAAGGACTTCATAGTTTTGAAATTTACATTGATCTTTGGGGATTGGGTCCCAATATGTGCTACCTCCGACGGGGTCTGTGCACTCGCCCCGGGTGAGTTTGCAACGGAGACCTGAATGTAAGATTATTTCATTCTTATCTAGGTTGACTTTGACTACCTGGTCGTAGGCTTGCCTCTATGAAGTTAGACCCCCATTTTTCGATTTTGCAAATTTTTGTTGTTGTTCCAGATTATTCTACATTTGTTCTAAATTGTTCCAGAATTTTAAGTCGATAAACAAATAAACATGGCGGAAAATTAAAAAAAAACGATTTTTTGAACAGCCCCCCATTTTTCAAAAAATGAATTTTTGTTGTTGTTCTGGGTTGTTCTAGTTGTTCTTAACATTGTTCCAAAGTATTAGAACCCTACGAAAAAAATTTAAAGAGATATAGCGAAAAAAAGAAATCAAGCGCGTAATTTGTTTAAATTCGCATTTGTGCGTGTTTTGACCGATAACGATGAGCCAGAGCTACCAAAATATGGAACAATGTTAAGTAGGCATAGAACAACCTGGAACAACTCTCAGTTTATCCGGAACAAACGTACAAAGGGCACTTTACTCTTGAAGGTACGAAATTTTGTTTGCTTGTTTCGGCCGATAACGGTGTGCCAGGGCCACCAAAATATGGAACAATATTATTCAGATATAGAACAACCCAGAACAACTCGGAATTTGCCCAGAACAAAGTACAAAGGGCACTTTACTCTTGAAGGTACGAATTTTGTTTTGCTTGTTTTGGCCGATAACGTTGAGCCAGAGCTACCAAAATATGGAACAATGTTAAGTAGACATAGAACAACCTGGAACAACTCTCAGTTTATCCGGAACAAACGTACAAAGGGCACTTTACTCTTGTAGGTCCAAAATTTTGTTTGCTTGTTTCGACCGATAACGATGAGCCAGAGCTACCAAAATATGGAACAATGTTAAGTAGGCATAGAACAACCTGGAACAACTCTCAGTTTATCCGGAACAAACGTACAAAGGGCACTTTACTCTTGAAGGTACGAAATTTTGTTTGCTTTTTTCGGCCGATAACTATGAGCCAGGGCCACCAAAATATGGAACAATATTATTCAGATATAGAACAACTCAGAACAACTCGGAATTTGCCCAGAACGCAGTACAAAGGGCGAACTCGACTGTGTGAAGTAAAAAGAAATAACAGTTTATTATAAAATTAAGATTAACAAATTACAAGGTTACACGAGTTTATAGGAAATGAGCTTAGATCAGGTCAACCGATTAGCTCTATTCCTCAGTTAAGACTGATTGATTATCGTCGCGATTGCGGGTCGCTCCCGAGAGTCGCTATGCAAAAGTGTTATGATCCGAGGAGCGTCACCTAACGAATTTGAAATATCGCACGAATCGAAAAGCTTTCGTTAACATCTGCTCTGACAACTCGGGAAAACCCGCGCGATACGAAATCCACTCCGAAGATCGTTACAATTCTAACATATCACACAATCTAAGGACTGCACTTACCACCTGCTAGTATCGTCGCCCAACGCACTTTTGTACAATTCTAGAAAACAGCACGATACGAAATTCACCTATGACTCAGCACCTGGCGTACGCACCTATTTGCTAGATAGATAAGATCATTCGATATTGGTTTCTCCTATTACCAACATTACACGAGAAAAGGTATCGGAGTCACAACGCTCAAATGAATTCGTTAGCCCTTGACACTTCGTTGAGAAGTCACTTCCGTTTGACACATGAACTGTGACTCAGAGGGTGCGATGAGCATACCCAATACCTGTAGAATTCACCCCTTCTAAGACGAAACAATAATTCATGTACTGTCCAAACCTAAGCGAGCCGACGAGCTCTTTCCAGGAATCCCCTACTTATTAATTAGGTCACCAAATTGTTATGACCAATCAGAGGACGAATCAAAATGTAACCAATCAATCAGAGGATTTAGCTAGCCCTAAGCAACCACCAAAAATTAATATAAAAAGGCCGTCCTTCCGCTAAGGAGGCAGTTACAATTTCAACGGGGTCCAGCAACGCAACTACCTTGCGCAACAGAATCTGCGGATTATTCCCGCTCGTCTTCCGTCTGAGTATCAAGTTGTAAACTCACCCAGATCTACGAGTCGTATACTGTAATATATCTTAGAGTCAGTAAAGTAGTGTTTTCAATAAAAGACTTTGAGATAAACTTCGAGTGTCCAGCATACTCTCTTCCCTCTTCATCGAGTCACCAGAGTCACCGCTGCAGTACACCGAGCATCCACGAGTCTTCGGTATCACACGACCAACGAAAGAGTGAGTCGATCTATCGTACAATCTTTCGCATAGTCAAAACTGACCATCGAACTGTCGAAATCGACGGCGCCATCCTAGTTGAAAACCCTTCCAAACGAATCTTGCGGTAAAGTAAAGGCGAGATTTCCGTCCCTGAGGAAAGGACTTAATTGCCCTGCCTCGAAAAGAGAAAACGAACCGTGCTACGCATCCCCATACTCGGGAGAGTTCGGCGGATCGTAACAAAAGTGTCTGCTCTGCATTTTGGTCATTGTGAACATATATGGTCGTAACGACGATTTCAATGGCGTGATTCTCGACTTTACCCTAAAACTGTGTATCGTGCAATTTTGAGTCTGTTGAACTTTCTTGTTCTGTAACCATAGATGGTCACGGCTGATTTCTGGTGGCGTAATTCTCACCTTTTATTTCCCGAATGATTATCATGCATTCTAATCGTTTAATCTACTGGAATATTGCATTGGAATATTCCTTCGTTGTACTGTGGGGTACAGCACTTCCATGAAGAGGTATTCAGCCGTGCTCTTTCAAATAAGACACCTTGTATATCGCCAGGACTGCGGACAGGTTTAGTGTCGGTATAACCCCCATAGTCTGCAACCTTTTAGGCCAGTCTAATGTAAATACTGGAGTGTATATACCTAAGAACGAAACGAAAACAAAAGTGCTGACGCAATTCACAAATCATGCGCACATACGGAAGCGCTGTATCAAATAAAAGGTTCATGGGACCCTGTTTGATGTTAATGATAAGATATCAAAAACGTATTAGGGCTTTTGCGTCGTATTATATACTGCATGTGACTAAGCGGAGATCAAATTAAATACGAAAAAATAAAATTGAAGCTTGCACACAATTTTATTTCTAACGAGCTACGAATTTTCCAAACTTTACATGTTTATATTTTTTACCATATTTTATTAGACACGACACTCTGAAAAAAATCGTGTTTTTTTGGATCTTTGGTCTGCAACATTTTATTGCCAGGATTGACCGCGTTTTTAACATTTGTCTGCTGACTAAATATTTTACTGTGGACTGTTAGAGGTTTTTCCGAGTACAATCACGCTTCACGAATAGTTAAACTATCTATGAGAGGGAGTTCAGTGCTTAAGGTATTACTATCGCTCATATCACCACTAAGATTGGGGTCAAGAGAGGTCAGAGAAAAATTATCCCGAACAACCCAAAAGAGGTGGAAATTGTTTTATCTAAAATGCTATGCAATCTTAATAGTTCTGACTCTCGAATGAAAACATAATAGTGTATAGTAAAATTAAAACAAAAATATTCACAAATTAGTTAAATATTTTTTAAAGTATCGGGCAGTAAAAGTTTTGATACGTTCCTAACTGCACACATTGATATCGGACGTATACGCATGCTCGTACACTAATGTCCGACACTCAGTGGCATAAACGTTGCAACATCGCTGGTCACTGACGCTATTTTGTCGTGCTGCATACATACACACTGCGTGAGCCTACCGTGTTGAAATTTTCAGAAGGCAGAGCGGTGTTGCCACACGTTATAATCGCCGACTTCTCCCCGATGGACTCTTATAATCTGTATTAATAATTTATTTATTTTCTTAAAAACTATACGTCAGAAATATTCCATTCTGGTATCATAAAATTTTTTAAATTCCTGACTATGAGTTCAATTTTTTTCAGAAAAATCCTGAATCCATTTTTCTTGTAATTTATGATAAATGAAACGCAACTTCAATTTATACGAGTTTAGATGGAGAAAATAAAAAATTGGTAATTAAATATCTCAAATTCTAGACGTCAGAAAATGTTTCGTCTTGTAGAAAAGTTGTTCGTTTTAATGTCAAGAATATCTACACAAAATTTTTAGAAAATCCTATTTCAACCCAGTTTGCGATAGTAATACCTTAATGCAAAACTTAACGACAGTCCATTCAAATAGTTGTACATATTTTGACTATCTGGTGATAATAGAATCTATCATTTTCAGAGGGCTCCCCTTCCACGCCTACAGAAATGTTTACTTCTGAGAGTTTCCTGTTTTCGTTTTACGAAATCGGTGTTCTTCCACATTTGGATGGCATACAAAGATATAATATATATTTGCCGACTTAGCTCGAAAACGTGTTTCTCCGTGGGTCGATAATCGTTGCTGAGATAAATCAATTTGTAACGCATTAATAATATTCGCGAACTTTTAAATTTATTATGTTAAAATACACAATATTTATAACAAAGGTTTAAATCCAATTTATTTATACGAAAACAGTAGTCGTCAGTTAATTTTCACCATAAGATCCGATGCGGGTTTCGTTGAGCAAATTGTGCGAAGTGCCAGAACTGAATAACGACTGATGATCCGACATGCCGCTTACATCAGAACTGGACCTTGTATAAACAATCTCCAATTTGAGGAGGTACAGCTGATAATAAATATTATAATGAGCAGTTTTTTTGTAATGTTGCTCTTTTTATTATGTTATTTGGATCAAAAATCTTCATCGGAGTGTTCAATCTTGCTGACGGAACGTTTTTCAGGCTTGGGTTGTACATCGAACGTTGCAACTTCCTGAGCGAGAACAGGATTCATTAAAACGTCGTCGTCTTCATCATTATCATCATCGTCGTCGTCGTCGTCGTCATCCTCGTCGTCTAAATCACCGTCGATCAAAAAATCACTGTCACTGTCAAGAGAGCCACCGCTGTCGTTTGCTTCGCGAATCGGTCCTTGCTGTCTGCCAGACATGCTGCCGTAAATTCTTCGCTGATTCGAAATCTGGACTCTCGAAGATCGAGCTGCCGTCTCTGAAATTTCAAATCACTCACAATTATTATCAGTATAAAAAAGTTATAATAATTAACATTTCTTGACACGTTAAGCGCCATGTCGTTCACCGGTGACCGACCCTATTCTATCCGATCCGACCGCATCAGTCACCGGTGATTGACAGTATACGCGAACTTAATGCAAAGGCGAAGAAAACAGGCTTGACGCCCAATGTGTTAAATAATCTCAAATTGAACATTAGTTGAAAAAAATCGCATTTTCATATAGGCGATTATATGAATAATTTGACATTGCAATCGTCCCATGTAGTTATATGGTTTGGCTGGAACAATAAATTGTTAAGGTTAAAATATCTTACGAAGTCGATTTTTACATGAAAATTGACTCACAAGGGAAAGATCAGACGTGCGGATTTTTTTTTATATTTACACCGAGTGAAGGTGACCACCCACACATTCATTTGCCAAAGTAGTAGCGCGCAACTCTCACGCATTTTCGAAAAAATCGACTTTGAAATTTGCTTAGCCGGGTAGAAGGAGTTCGCGATTATCATTTATTACCAGGCCGAGTAGCCGAGTGGTAAGCGCACTTGACCGAAACACCTAGGTTGCTGGGTCGAATCTCGTTTGCGGTACTTTTCTTCGATTTGTATACCCAACAATAAATTAATGTTGTATGCATAATTGAAACGCTACATCTACAGAAGAAATATTCACTTTTTTTCATTAAAAAAAAGCATTTTTTTTATTTAAAATATTTTGGTGGAGCACCTGGAATACAAAATAATAGGATAAAAGGATAAAAGAATTTTGGGGGTTTCCGCTTTCCATCCTCGCCTGTATATTATCCTTGAGCTATAGACATATTTTTAGGAAATCCAGCAGATAGAAAATTACACGTACTGCATAAAACCTTCAGAAGCTACGTTTCATAAAAATACGTGTATATTATTTTGTATTTTATGTACTCCTCCAAAATATTTTAAATAAAAAAAAAGCATTTTTGGAATAAAAAAAAGTAAATATTTCTTCTGTAGAAGTAGCGTTTCAATTATGCATACAAGATTAATTTATTGTTGGGTATAAAAATCGAAAAAAGGTACCGCGGGCGTGATTCAATCCAGCAACCTAGCGGTTATTAGTCAAGTAAGCTTATTATTATTATTATTCGAACATTATTCAATATTAAGAATATTATTGAATATTATTCGAATATTATTCAATATTAAGAATATTATTGAATATTATTCGAATATTATTCAATATTAAGAATATTATTGAATATTGTTCGAATATTATTCAATAATATTCTTAATGTTCAATGTACGAAGTGCAACATTGAATATTAAAAAATGATAATTGCATTATATTACATTAATGTGAGGACATGTAGGTTAAAACATCTGAAAAAAGTTTTTCGTTCACTTTACATGAAATCTGAGTAAAGAATCAGATTCCGGTGATCGAGTTACCCCAAATTAAAAAAAATATGTTAAAATAGTCCCACTGGTTATTGAAATAATCAAATAAATAGATATCAAACTTGGGCCGAGCGCGCTTCTATTACTATATATGCGGCTTCCCCACGTCTGCCGGTCTACCCCCACTATTCGACCACTTTCGGGCGCTCGGGCGTTTTTGCTCATGTTTAGGCGCGATTTTCACCTATTTAAACGCCATTAAAGGAAAATCTAAGATTGACGATTTGTAGGTCAACAGTTCTAGTTTCAAAAGCCGCTTGGTAAACGTAAATGGTACGACCTCCAGAGCATCGAGCCTCTCCGCAAAATATGGTACAATGAAATGTTAATTGCAATAACGCAAAAACTAATTATCCGACAGCACCCAAGTTTCGCACACAAAAAGTACATATCAATACCTACTATCTCGGGACTTCCGTTTCCGGCGCGACTGAGAGTGGATGTGTGAAGAGTGAGACAAGGAAAAAGTGAATAAAAGTGAAGAAAGAGATAGGAAAGGAGGAGTACAGGCGGCAGGGAAGCAGGGAGGAGTGACAGGAATAAGGGGAAGAGTAGGGAGGAAAGAGAAAGTAGGGACAAAGGCAAAGAACAGGAAGGGAAGAATGGACGCAAGAAAGAGGTTAGGAAATCGGCGGGACAGAGCAAGACGGTGGAGAGAGAGAGAGGGAGAAGGAGGATAGGTGAGAAAGAGAGGAAAGTAGAGCAGCCGCGAGGTAAGTGCTGACATCGGGCGGGCAGAGAGGTAGGCGGCAGAACACAGGAGGTAGGGAAGAAAAGTGGAAGGCGAGAGATAAGGTAGGAGAAAGAAAGAGAGAGAGGCAGAGGAAGGAGATAGCGAGTCAGAGGCGGCAGGAGAGAAGAGCGGGAAACAGTGAGGCGGAAGAGAAGGGGAAAGTAGAAGAAGAGCGAAGCAGCCATGGAAAGCGGGGTAGAGGGAGTGAAGAGAGGAAGGAAAACAAACGCAGAGAGGCTTGGTAGAGAGAGAAGAGACAGCGCAGGAAGCATAGGCAGTTTAGGAGACTTGACGGAGATGTGGAAAAGAAAAAGAGAGGAGGGGGAAGAGAGGGACAGAGAAGAAGAGGTAAGAGAAGCAGGGAATAAGAACAGAAGAACGGGAGATCTGAGTGGAGGGGAGGAACAGGAGGAAGGGACGCTGCAAGAGATGATAAGAGGAATGAGAGAAGAGATGAGAAGAGGGAGAGAGGAGGCAAAGAGACAGGGAGAGAGATTAGAAGAGGAAATAAGAAGAATAAAGACAACAAATGAGCAAATAAGGGACCAGCTAGAGAAAGGAGAGGAGAGATGGAAGAAGGAGAAAGCAGAGATATGGGGGAAAATAGGGAAGATAGAAGAAAGAATGAAGGAAAAGGAAAGGGAAAAAGAAGAATTAGAAAGAAGGATAGAAAAATTGGAGGTAAAGGAAGGGAAGGGAGAGAAAGGAGAGAGGAGAGACGAAACAGACAGAAGACTGAAAGAGATAGAAAGGAAAATAGAAGCCAGGGAAAAGGAAGCGATAAAGAGAAACATAGTAGTGAAAAGAGTAACGGTGGGAAGAGACGAACCAGGAGAAACAGCAAGGAAATTGATAGGGCAATTGGGGGTAAGCGCGAAGATAGAGAAGGCAACGGCGATTGGGAGATGGGAACAAGGGAAAGAAGGGACGATAAAGGCGGAAATGGAGAACATGGAAGGGAAAAGAGAGGTAATGGAAAAAAAGAAGAGACTAAAAGGAAGAAAAGAGAGAATAGAAAGTGAAATGACAAGGGAGGAAATGAAAAAACAGTGGAAAATAAGAGAGATAGCGGCAGAGGAGGGACGGAAAGGAGAAAGAGTACGAGTAGAGCAAGGGAGGATAATGATGCAGGGGGTGTGGTGGAGATGGGACGAAGAGAGCGAGGAATTGAGAGATGAAAGAGGAAGGATAAGATGGAGGCCAAAAGACACGGTGAGGAACAGGAGGGAGGAAGAGGAAACAAATGAAAGGCAGACAGAAGAGAGGGGATGTCAAAAAAACGAGGAGAGGGGGGAAGGAGGAAGGAAGAAAGGATAACAACAGAGAAAGAAGGAATGAAAAAAGAGGGAGAAAGAAAAGACCAAGAAAAAAAGAAAGAAAGGGAGAAGTGGAGGAAGGAGGAAAAAAGGAAGAGAAAAAAGGAAAAGGAAAGAAAGGAGGGAGAGAGGGAATGGAAAATAGCATTCTGGAACGTAGCAGGGATATCAAACAAAGATAAAGAATTCTGGAAGGCGATAGAAGAATGGGATGTCGTGGTGCTAATAGAAACGTGGATGGAAGAAAAAGGATGGGGAAGGATAAGAGAGAGGCTACCGAAAGGATACGTATGGGAAAAACAGTGGGCGAAAAAGGAAAACAAGAGATGGAGAGCAATGGGGGGGATGATAATGGGGGTAAGAGAAGGGATAGAAATAAAAGAAAAGGAGAAAGCGAACGAGATAGAAGGAATAATAGAGAAACGAATAGAAGTAGGAAAAGAAACATGGGAAGTGGTAGGGATATATATCAAAGGAGACATGGATAAAAAATTAGAAGAGATCAGAGGGTGGACAGAGAAACAAGGTAAGGAGGAAAGGAGGATAATAGGAGGGGACTTTAACGCAAGGACGGGCACGAAAGGAGGGAGAGTAAAGGGAGAGGAGAAAGAGGAGGAGGAAGGGAGGAAATCAAAGGATAAAAAGGTAAACAGGGAGGGGAAAAAACTAATAAACATGCTAGAAGAGGTAGGATGGGAAATAATGAACGGGAATATAGAAGGAGATGAACAAGGGGAGTTCACATTCACCGGAGGGGTAGGGGAGACAGTAATAGATTACGTAATAGGAGATGAAAAAACAAGGGAAGGAGTGAAGAAGATGATAGTAGGAGATAGAATAGAATCGGACCACCACCCGATAATAGTGACGATGAGGAGAGGAAAGGTAAAGAGAAAAACAGAGGAAAAAAGAGAAAGAAAGATAGGGAGCGGGCAATGGACGGATAGGATGAAAGAGGAATACAGGAAGGGGATAGAACAAGGGACGAGGGAGGGAGACGAGCAGACAATACAAGAGATAGAGGAATTGATTAAAGGGGCAATGAGGAGAGGAGAGGAAAACAGAGGAAAGGAAGAGGGAAGAAAAAGGGGAGGGTGGTGGGAGAACAAAGAAGGGAGTAAGAAAAAAGGAGAGGTAAGAAGGGAACTAAGGAGATGGAGAAGAGGAAAGGGAACAAGAGAGACGTACAGAGAGAAAAAGAGAGAGTATAAGGAATGGTGTGAAAAGAAAAAAGAAGAAGAACGAGAGAGGATGATAAGAGAGATAGCGGAAGCAAGAACTGAAAACAAGGTATGGGAGATAGTAAATAGGGGGAGAAAAAGCAGAAAGAGGGTGAACGAAAGCATAGAAAAGGAGGAATGGAAGGACCATTTCATGAGGCTGTTAGGAGCAGAAAGAGGAGGGAGGGGCGGGGAGAAAATAGTGAGAAAGGAAGACAACGAAGAAGAGATAAGTAAGGAAGAAGTGAGGAAAATAATTAAGGAAATGAGAGACGAGAAAGCGATGGGGAACGACGAAATACCAAATGAGGCGTGGAAATATGGAGGAGAAAACACAGTAGAAATGGCGTGGAAGGTATGTAGGACGGTGTGGAGAGGGGAAGGATGGCCAGAGGGTTGGAAGGAAGGCATAATAGTCCCAATAGTAAAGAAAGGAGAAGGGAGGAAAGCAGACGAGTACCGGGGAGTGACTTTAATGCCATCAATATATAAAATCTACACGTCAATATTAAGGAGGAGATTAGAAGAGGAAACAGAAAAGAAAGGGGTTGTACCGGCAAACCGGCGGGTTTTAGGAAAGGAATGGGGACAATAGATAATATATACGTACTAAATTATATAATAGGGAAACAGGTAAAGAAAAAGGAAGGAAAGTTAGTAGCGACGTTTATAGACTTCAAGGCAGCATTCGACAGAGTGAACAGACAGGTATTATGGGAGGCGCTACGGGAAAGAGGTGTGAGAGAGGGTCTAAGAAGAAGGATAGAAGAAATATACGAGAAAACAACCAGTAGGGTGAGGGTGAGAGAAGAAGTGGGAGAAAGGTTTTGGACGGAAAAGGGAGTAAGGCAGGGGTGCCCGCTGAGTCCGGCGCTATTTAATATTCTGATAGCGGACATGGAGGAGAGGATGCAGCAAGGATGGCGGGGGGGAGTAAAGGTAGCAGGGGAACGAATCTGCACGCTAGCATACGCGGATGACGTGGTAATGCTAGCGGAAGATGAAGAAAGAATGCAAAGTATGATAAGGAGAATGGAAAGGTACGTAGAAGAAAAGAAGATGGAAGTGAACGTAGAAAAGACAAAGGTAATGAGATTCAGGAAAGGGGGAGGGAGACAGAAGAAAACGGTCTGGAAATGGAGAGGAGAAGAGCTAGAAGAAGTAAGGGAGTTCAAGTATCTAGGGTACGTGTTTAAGAAAAATGGGGGGCAGGAAGCGCAATCAAAAGATCGGGTGAAAAAGGCAAGCGCAGTAATGAAGCAGGTGTGGGGGATAGGAAAAAGAAAAGTCGAAAAAATCTGGGCAAGAAGAATATGGTTATTTGATACGTTAGTATGGACAGTGATGGGGTACGGCGCAGAAATATGGGGATGGGAGGAGAGAGAGGAAATGGAAAGGGCACAAGAGAGATATACAGGGTGTCCCATTTTAATCTTACACCTGATTTTTCTCGGAAAATACTGCTCCGATCAAAAATTGTGTATAATGAAACTTTTAGGGTTCGAAGGGGGACGTTCAAAAAATTTTTTTTTTTTGTATCATAATTCAAAATGGCGGCTGTAAGATGGCCGACATGTTTTTTTTAAATAGAAACAGGCCATTTCTTTGTTACTAAAAAATTTGTCGGATCAAAACTAACAACTTTTATAGGAACATTTTTTTGATAAAGTCCATAATTTTTGGAGTAGAACACCATTTTTGACTATTTTAGCGTTATCCAGGATGTACCACGAGGAGGTAAAGTCTTTAACATCCCAAGTGTAAGTGTGTGTGTGTGTGTGTGTGTGTGTTTGCGCGCGTGTGAGTGTGAGTGTGAGTGTGTGAAACACTCACAAGGATTAGGTCTCTGCGGCTCGTCACTTCCGCAGTATTTACCGACTCCAAAACCACCTCCTTATGAGTGTTCTCTGAACTCTTAAAGGTGTTCGAAGATTCCCCCATTCATGTTTAAGCATGCCCGAACTCTCCTCTCAAAACCATCGACTGTTCGCAAGAGAACAACTCTCGGGATTGCACGGCAGGCAGCTCAAATGATATGGGGTACCATGAAAATTTTCTCTGGAATGTGTCGCTGTTGAAATTTTTCTGTTAACTGGATACGGCAGGACAATACGAATTTTCATGGTACCCCATATCATTTGAGCGTTTCAAGTTCGCTTCGCTTCTGATCGAAATAAGAAAAAGAAATCTCACGTTGAACGCCTACAATAGACGCGGATTTGTTAACCGTTTACTGACGGCAATTCAACAATGGCTGATTTCAGTCCCAACGAAATCGTTGATATGCTCCTTATTTTAGGGAGATGCCGGGGCAATTATTTACGAGCAGAAAATTTGTATCGACGCGAATATCCTGATCGTCGTCATCCATCGCGGCAGACAATCCGAACCCTCGAGAGGAGAGCGAGGGCAGGCCGAATAACCCGCCACCGCCAACGTCGCCAAAACGTGAACAATGATTTTGGTGGCCCGCATGAGGCTCGAAACATGGCTATTTTAGCGATGATAGCAATCGATCCTCATTTGAGTGTTCGAGTGATCTCGGAGCGACTGGGGTTTCCCGGATCCACAGTGCACCGAGTACTGAGAGGTGCAAGGCTCCACCCGTACAGGATACAATTCCACCAAGATACGCCTAATCCTGATCCGTTGCGAAGGATGGAGTTTTGTCGGTGGGCATTGAGACGAATCGAGCAATTCCCAGATTTTTTTAGGTTTGTTATGTTCAGTGATGAATCCACATTCAACAACCGAGGTCAGGTAAATCGATGGAACTTTCGGTATTGGACTGATCAGAATCCACGATGGGTGCGACAGATCGATCACCAGCATCGGTGGAGTTTGAATGTTTGGTGTGGAATCATTAACGGGCAATTAATAGGTCCTGACTTCTTCGAGGGAACTGTGACGGGAGCCCGTTATTTTGACTTTCTGCAAAATGAATTGCCGCTTTTGATGGAAGACATTGATTTGGTTACACGTCAACAGATGTGGTTTCAGCAAGACGGTGCACCCGCTCACTGGGCTCGTGTTGTTCGAAATCACCTGGACGCAACATTCGGTCAAAGGTGGATCGGACGAGATGGACCTGTCCATTGGCCTTCAAGATCACCTGATCTTACCTCTCCCGACTTTTTCTTGTGGGGTTATCTTAAAGACGCTACGTCTACCGTCAAGCTCCAACCACACAAGAGGATATGAGGGTGCGGATAAGAGCTGCCTGCCGTGCAATCCCGAGAGTTGTTCTCTTGCGAACAGTCGATGGTTTTGAGAGGAGAGTTCGGGCATGCTTAAACATGAATGGGGGAATCTTCGAACACCTTTAAGAGTTCAGAGAACACTCATAAGGAGGTGGTTTTGAAGTCGAAAAATACTGCGGATGTGACGAGCCGCAGAGACCTAATCCTTGTGAGTGTTTCTCACACTCACACTCACACTCACACTCACACTCACACTCACACGCGCGCAAACACACACACACACACACACACACACTTACACTTGGGATGTTAAAGACTTTACCTCCTCGTGGTACATCCTGGATAACGCTAAAATAGTAAAAAATGGTGTTCTACTCCAAAAATTATGGACTTTATCAAAAAAATGTTCCTATAAAAGTTGTTAGTTTTGATCCGACAAATTTTTTAGTAACAAAGAAATGGCCTGTTTCTATTTAAAAAAAACATGTCGGCCATCTTACAGCCGCCATTTTGAATTATGATACAAAAAAAAAATTTTTTTTGAACGTCCCCCTTCGAACCCTAAAAGTTTCATTATACACAATTTTTGATCGGAGCAGTATTTTCCGAGAAAAATCAGGTGTAAGATTAAAATGGGACACCCTGTATATACAGCACGACTGGACTGCATAGCAATGTATACTATAATAATAATACATATAATTATTTTATGAACGACAACCGACAGTTTTTATTTGAAGATCCCTGAGTATAGTATCACGACTGTAATACATTAATGATATATTGTGGTATCTTCATATAAAAATTGCCAATCGTCGTTCAGTACAGAATTAAGAAATATCCATTTCATTTAAAAACAAATACAATGAACGCAGCTGTTCGAAATTCGAAAAAAAAATCATCTCATTATCTGTCCATTATTAGACCGATCTAAAAAACTGTTAAACGACGAACAGTCTTGTACAAAAAAATTGTAAAGAGAATCGCTCAGTGAAAATCGATCACGGAAAAAGAAAAAAAATGTTCGTGGAAAAAGGAGAATGGTAAAATTTTTTTACAAAATTGTAAACTTATCGAATAAAATAAGTCCGTTTCCGTGTAAGTCTTTTCTGTTTGTTTCGGCTATTTCCCATGGAAATCCTCTCTCATTACCGTTACACACACACATCACATCATTTTCACTGATATTCCCTGGTTCACTAAACACACCGCGACTCAATAAATGAAAGAAAACTCGTTATAACTCGCGACGAATTAAAAATAAAACACGTCGCGAACTGCCGTAAAACATTCGCTGAGCGACTAACATACGTCACGCGGCTCTCGGGCGACAGTCGAGAGCGTCCAATGTTTACATTTTTAAAGTCCCTTGTTCTCGACGTGTTAGATCGCGTCGTGGATACGTCTCTCATAATAATGCCGGCTGTACACTCTCGTCGAGGGACGGCGAGGGTGGACGAGTGCGAGAGTGTACAGGGTACACTCGCTCCGTCTCGAGATGCCTCGCAGTCACTCGTGAGCTCTCCATTCCGAGTCGGTTTTTGAGCGCGAGTCAAAGGGCGCGAGCGTGTACAGCCGGCATAAAGTCGAACAGAGAGACGCGTCATATACACGTTCGACCCTGCTCCGTACGTAGCCCCAATGCGACGCATATCTATATATGTACTGTCGCCGCAAGTATATGGCTCGCCCGATCGAGCTATAGGCAGCTTCTTAGGGCGAGAAAGATAAAACATATTATGCCTGAATTTGACTTCACGGCAATCGGTCTAATAATGGTATCGCTCTTATCGTCGCTTTTTCTTGCATCTATAAAATTTTTATATCGCGTCTATGATTTATAATAAAATTATTTACAACATCAAACGAAAATGTTTGGTACTATTTATTTAACAAATTATTTTTCAATAATTTTTTTTACTGTCAGGGATATGATGAAGGAATTTAAAAAAAAATCTTCAAAAACTTTGAATCCTCCAATATGCTACAAAAAATGTTCATCGATGTGTTTTGTTTCGTTATGGAGAAAATAATTGTTCAATTTCTACACGCGTGAAGAATCGGTCCTCGGTGTGGCAGCCACGGGTGTTCATCGCACCGGACGTTACGCGTATATAAATGGAATTTAATTTTCTCAAAACAGAAATAAATAGCATCGCTCTTAATTTTTTATAATGCATATAATGGTTAAAAATGGACGACAGTATTGTTTGAATTTGTTTTTAATTGTATCATCGACGTGAATGATGTGGGTCTTATTGTTGGTCGTGTTAGTTCGAGAGTAATCGGCAAATATTATAGTTTTATCAGTCGGTATTTTGCCATTTTCGTAGCAAAAATGTATGAAATTGTTAAAACGACAAAAAAAATTGTCGTAGGGATGAATCGAACCATCGAATCCGCTGATGACGGGTCGAGCTTATAACGCCTTAGCCCGCTCAACCGCCGCCGTTCATTTAAGGTGGTTGTGCCGTGAAATGAAAAAAGTCAGAATGTTTTAAAACTTCGAGAGAATCTTTTTAAAATAGTTATCTATAACCAAACCAAATTTAAATGAGTTTCACTGTACAGAAACTGAGAAAAATGATGTTGAAATTAAATATTTGTTATAGGTTAAACAAGGGGCTTATACGGCCAAACGTACCTTAGTCTTACGTTTTATTTTTTTGTATTCAAACTAAAAGTCAGATTTTGATAAAAAAATAATATGTTGTCATACGGAATATACGGCGTACATAGGATTTTTTTTAAATTACTTTGACCGTTTCGTTTATAAATTATAAATGATGAAAGTATGAAAAATGCGGGAATTTCGATACATGCACGAACGTACTGTAAACAAAGTGGCAAACGCGCATTTGAGCGACTGCCGAGAGGCCGAGAGGGACTGGCGGGAGCTTTTAAATCTTTGCAAATGAGAAATTGAAAAGCATGCTTTTTTAATGTAGACATTTATTAAAAATAAAAAGAACATGGAATATTTTTTATATATTTTTTAAACCGCAACTGACCTGACATATTGATAAAAGTTTACCGATTGTCATAAAAATTTGTTCAATGTAGGGACGTAGCGTAATTTCAACTATACACAACAGACGATAGGCAGTGTTGCCACGATCGCCACTGTATACCAAAGAATTAGTATGCGCTTGTACATGTATGCGAAGCTTGTGTGAGTATGGCTGTACTGAATCAAAAGTTTATCCCCGAGATTCTAAATTTTCAATTTTTTTAACGAAAGCTGGTGATCCTACTAATCAAAATGCATTGTGACGTTTTAAAACTTAGTAATGATAATACCATTTCCATTTCCACGACACAAATATAGCGTTAAATTCGGTGCTTATTCGTCGCTTTTGAATGTGGTCAATATAAATTTTTGGAACTGATTGTCATGGCACAACCACCTTAAAGTGTATATAGTGCGAATCGTAGGTACGGCCCTCGCTGCACACTGTACAGCGCTCGCTTCATGCTCGCCGAGACCGAAAAACTTGGTGGACGTTCAAAAACGCCATCCGAGTTTACGCCTGCTCTAATCATCCGATCGGATTGAAATTTGGAGGTGAGCTACAGAATGATGGCACGGGGTACCTGAGACTCGTCTTTTTTTAATATCAAAAGCGGAACCGCTTTTTTTTTATAAAAACGATAAAATGTTCATATAAGCACGATGTTTCTCGTCGCGTTGATGTAAAAATTTCTTGCTCCATGGAAATATGCACATTTTGGATTTTGTTTTATATCATTTGATAAAAAAATGACCGAAATATGGCAATTTGAGTTTTTATGCAACGCGGGTCTAGCATCGGCAAGTTCGTAGGCCCGCGCGGCGGGAGGGGTAGCCACGAGAGTCGAAGGCATAGGCGCAGTCCTCGTGTACACGTTGGCCTCTGCACGGAAACCTGACGCGTCGCGCGTATATATATAGATCAGTCGACTCTGAAAAATCAGTCAGATTTTGCATATCGTTAGTTCCTGACGAGATTACATATCGCGTCAAATATTTTTTTTAATTGCAAAATCTTTCGTTTTATGAATATTGGAACATTTTCCGAATTTTTAATCAATAAGTAATTACATACCTTCTTTCCTTTAATTTTTTTTAATTAAAGTTGTGGCAAAAGGACTATATTTTATCATAAAAATATTTACCACATAAAAAAAATTATTTGGTACTATTTATTTAACAAATGATTTTTCAATCATTTTTTTAACTGTCAGGGATACGATGAACAAATTAAAAAATAAAACCTGTGTGTGTGTTCTTCACACACGTAAGAAATGAGTACTTCTGGTACCCAGCCTTTCGCGTGAATCAAAAATTAAAAATATAATCATTGAAATAATCGTTAAGATCATTAAAAACAATGATTTTAAAAAATTGAAAAAACTGTGTTGCGGGGCCTGATGAGGCTAACTCAGAGACCTGCGGAGCTTATTGAAGGCGCTCGGATAGCCCACAGAGTCTTTTAGAGACCCCGCGGAGACCACACAAGAACAACAAAAATAATTATCATGGACATAATTACAATTTCAAAGAATTATTAAAATAACAATTTAAACAATTATCTAAATAATAATTTATTTTATCCGAAGGACTGCGCAGGGCTTCTACAACCCTGCGCAGCACTTTCGAAGGACTGCGCAGGGCTGTAGAAGGCCTGCGGGAGCTGTAGGAAGCCTTCTAAAGCTCTGCGCAGTCCTTCGAAAGCGCTGCGCAGGGTTGTAGAAGGCCTGCGGAGGCTGTAGGAGGCCTTCTTAAGCCCAGCGCAGACCTTCGAAAGTGCTGCGCAGAGTTGCAGAAGGTCTGCGGAGGCTGTAGGAGGCGTTCTAAAGCCCAGCGCAGTCCTTTGAAAGTGCTGGGCAGAGTTGCAGAAGGTCTGCGGAGGCTGTAGGAGGCCTTCTAAAGCCCTGCACAGTCCTTCGAAAGTGCTGCGGGTCCTCCTACAGCCTCCGCATTCCTTCTACAACCCTGCGCAGGGCTTTCGAAGGACTGCGTTGGGCTTTAGAAGGCCACCTATAGCCTCCGCAGCACTTTCGAAGGACTGCGCAGGGCTTTAGAAGGCCTCCTACAGCCTCCGCAGGCCTTCTGCAACTCTGCGCAGCACTTTCGAAGGACTGCGCTGGGCTTTAGAAGGCCTCCTACAGCCTCCGCAGGCCTTCTACAACCCTGCGCAGTGCTTTCGAGGGACTGCGCTGGGCTTTAGAAGGCGTCCTACAGCTCCTGCAGGCCTTCTACAACCCTGCGCAGTCCTTCGAAAGCGCTGCGGGGCCTTCGGATATACTAGATTATTATTTGGATGATTGTTTTAAATTGTTATTTTAATGAATCTTTGTAATTGTAATTATTTTCATGAAAATTATTTTTGCTGTTCTTATATAGGTCTCCGCAGGGTTTCTGAAAGACTCTGTATTCTGTCCGAGCGCCTTCAATAGGCTCCGCAGGTCTCTGAGTTAGCCTCATCAGGCTCCGCAACACAGTTTTTTCAATTTTTTTAAATGATTGTTTTTAATGATCTTAACGATTATTTTAATGATTATATTTTTAATTTTTCATTCCGGCGAAAGGCCGGATACCAGAAGTATTCACTTCTTGCATGTGTGAAGAACACACACACAGGTGTTTTTTTAAATTGTTCATCGTATCCCTAACAGTTCAAAAAATTATTGAAAAATCATTTGTTAAATAAATAGTACCAAATTGTTTTTGTAATGTTGTAAATATTTTTATGATAAAATATAGTCCTTTTGTCACAACATTAATTAAAAAAAAAATTAAAGGAAAGAAGGTATGTAATTACTTATTGATTAAAAAGTCGGAAAATATTCCAATATTCATAAAACGAAAAATTTTGCAATTAAAAAAAATATTTGACGCGATATGTAATCTCGTCAGGAACTAACGATATGCAAAATCTGACTGATTTTTCAGAGTCGACTGAGCTATATATATACGCGCGACGCTTTAGGTTTCCGTGCAGAGGCCAACGTGTACACGAGCACTGTGCCTATGCCTTCGACTCTCGTGGCTACCCCTCCTGCCGCGCGGGCCGCCGAACTTGTCGATGCTAGACCCGCGTTGCATAAAAACTCAAATTGCTATATTTCGGTCATTTTTTTATCAAATGATATAAAACAAAATCCAAAATGTGCATATTTCCATGGAGCACGAAATTGTAATATCAACGCGACGAGAAACATCGTGCTACTATGAAAATTTTATCGTTTTTATTTAAAAAAAGGGGTTCCGCTTTTGATATTAAAAAAAGACGAGTCTCAGGTACCCCGTGCCATTATGCTTTAGCTCACCTCCAAATTTCAATCCGATCGGATGATTAGAGCCGGCGTAAACTCGGATGGCGTTTTTGAACGTCCACCGAGTTTTTCGGTCTCGGCGAGCATGGAGCGAACGCTGTACAGTGCGCAGCGAGAGCCTTACCTACGATTCGCACTGTACTCCTTTCAAATGAACGGCGGCGGTTGAGAGGGCTAAGGCGTTATAAGCTCGTCCGGTCATCAGTGGAATCGGTGGTTCGATTCATCACCTACGTCAATTTTTTTTTTCGTGTTAACAATTTCATACATTTTTGCTACGAAAATGGCAAAATACCGACTGATAAAACTATAATATTTACCGATTACTTTCGAACTAACACGACCAACAATAAGACCCACATCATTCACGTCGATGATACAATTTATAATAAATTCAAACAATATTATCTTCCATTTTTTAACCATTATATGCATTATAAAAAATTAAGAACAATGCTCTTTATTCCTGTTTTGAGAAAATTAAATTCCATTTATATATGCATAACGTCCGGTGCGATGAGTACCCGTGGCTGCCACACCGAGTACCGATTCTTCACGCGAAGAGAAATTGAACAATTATTTTCTCCATAACGAAACAAAACACATCGATGAACATTTTTTGTAGCATATTGGAGGATTCAAAGTTTTTGAAGAATTTTTTTTAATTCCTTCATCGTATCCCTGACAGTAAAAAAAAATTATTGAAAAATAATTTGTTAAATAAATAGTAGCAAACAATTTCGTTTGATGTTGTAAATAATTTTATTATAAAACATAGACGCGATATAAAAATTGTATCGATGCTAGAAAAAGCGACGATAAGAGCGATACCATTGTTAGACCGATTGCCGTGTAGAGTCAAATTCAGGCATAATATGCATGTTTTATCTTTCTCGCCCTAAGAAGCTGCCTATAGCTCGATCGGGTAAGCCATTTACTTGCGGCGACAGTACGTATATAGATATACGTGCGTCGCATTGGGGCTATGTACGGAGCAGAGTCGAACGTGTGCATGAGGCGTCTCTGTGTTCGACTTTACTATGAGAGACGTATCCACGACACGATGTAACACGTCGAGAACAAGGGACTTTAAAAATGTAAACATTGGACGCTCTCGACTGTCGCCCGATATATATATATAGATCGTCGCAGCGCCCGAGAGCCGCGTGACGTATAAGGTTAGTCGCTCAGCTCGCCGGGCACGCGAATGTTTAATCCGGTAGTCGCGATATGTGTTAATTTTTATTCGCTGCGAGTTTTAACGGGTTTTCTTTTGTTTATTGTGTCGCGATTGTGTGTTTAATGAAACAGGAGATATCAGTGCGAGTGCTAATGATGTTATGTGTGTGACAGTGACGAACAGAGAGGATTTGTATGGCAAATAGCCGGAACATATCCAAGAAACTTACGCGGAAACGAACGTATTTTATTCTGTAAGTCTACAATTCTTTCTCGTTATTCTCGTTATTATATTTCTCTATTATTCTCGTATTTTCTTATTCACCTTTTTGCCTTCAGAACTATAGACAGAAAAACAGAGATCTTTTTCCCCGAACATTTTTCTTCTTTTCTTGTCATTGATTTTCACTGATCGATTTTCTTCAAATTTTGTTTGTACAAGACTATTATTCATTTTACAATCTTTAAGTCTGGTTCGATAATGGGCAAACAATGACATTCATTTCCTTATAATTTTCACTTTTCACGTTTTTAGTTGTCTCTATTGAGAATGAATAATAATTTTTTCAGGCTCAACAGCTACGTTTATCGTTTTCTTTAAATAAAATTGATATTTTTTAACGGCAACTGGTAATTTTTATTCGAAGGTAACACAATATATCATTAATCTATTACATTGTATATTGTACATTCATGATACTTTATTGTGATATCTTCAATTAAAAATTGTCGTTCGTCGTTCATAAAATTATTAAGATGGATGTACTGTTATTACAGTACACATTAATATATTTATAGATCAATTATATACGGGCCATTCCGCGTGAATCGGATCGGTCACCTCTCGCAAATTAGTCAAATTTGGCTCATTGTTAATTCCTGATAAGATAACGTATCGTGTCAAGTATTTTTTTTAATTACAAAATTTTTCGTGTTATGAATAATGGAAAATTTTCCGACTTATTAATTAATAAGTAATTGCATAACTTTTTTGATTTAAGTGGAATAACATTTTTTTTTAATCCAAGTTCTCATAAATGGACAATATTTTATGATAAAAATATTTGGGTGTAGTTCCGAAAAGCCCATATGCTTGATCGAGTTGAAATTTAGTACACTTATGTTTTTTGGCCTCCTGAGCACGAATATGACAATGAAAATTGCCGCAAATGAAGCTTTCTAGGTTAAACCCAACTCAAACTTGAAAAACTTGATTTTTTCGTGTTACGGGATTATGCCCAACTCGAAACCACAAAACCTCCCAAACCCAACGGGAAACCACAAAACATTCCAAACCCAACTCGAACCCAACGCGAAACCACAAAACCGCCTCCTCCCCCTGACTTGTCGATGGATTGTTGGTTACTGGAACGAGTCTCAACTCATACCACTGTTGGCTACTGGAAAGACTTCCAACTCGCACCCACGGGGGGGTCCGGGGGGACCCCCCCCCCCCCCCGGCGTGGTCAAGGGGCAGAGCCCCTGCGGGGGTGGAGGGGGCGGAGCCCCCCCAGCACGAGAACGAGATTTTTAAATGAAAAAAAATTGTTATTTTGGTTCAAATAATAAAATTGCATGGTCAAAAATGGGTGCCCCGGGTATCGCTATACCGCCGAGCTTACTTTTTATTCGACTTCGATGGCAATAAATCGTTTTGGGATTTTCCGCTGCTTTCTCAAGATGTGTGTGTGTGTGTGTGTGTGTGTGTGTGTGTGTGTGTGTGTGTGTGTGTGTGTGTGTGTGTGTGTGTGTGTGTGTGTGTGCAGCGGAGATCAGGAACTGTGGGGATTTTCCGCTGCTTTCTCAAGATGTGTGTGTGTGTGTGTGCGCGCGTGCGTGTGTGTGTGTGTGTGTGTGTGTGTGTGTGTGTGTGTGTGTGTGTGTGTGTAGGTGTGTGTGTGTGTGTGTGTGTGTGTGTGTGTGTGTGTGTGTGTGTGTGTGTGTGTGTGTGTGCAGCGGAGATCAGGCACTGTGGGGATTTTCCGCTGCTTTCTCAAGATGTGTGTGTGTGTGTGTGTTCCGATAAAGAAGCTTAATTGCCGACACCAGGATACGCCACCCTTATGTCCCGGAGCAGTTGGGTGAAAGGGTCCACGTTCAGTTTCCTCACCCGCCGTCGCCACAAGAATTCACAAAGATGGTCAGCCAGCTTATCTTTGTGAACTCCACCCCGCGAGAGAGAGCGACGCATCCATCGCCACGACGACTCGATATTTTGAGTGTGTGCTCCGGTTTCTTGGTTTACGAATTCTTCAGAGTGATTTACACTCTTGTGGGTATAACCGTGAGCACTCAGATTGTTGTATCCTTTCCAACAATCCGTGTGGATTTCCGTTCCGATGGCGACGTGCTTCTGAATAAGGGACAGCAAGGTGCGTTCGTCTCTTCTGTTTTCAGGGCAAATTTCGAGACGATAGGCTTCCGGGTGACCCCTGTGGATCATGCCCAAGATCCACGAACCCTCTACAACACGTCCCCTTTCGTATTTCCGCCGTCCTATTTTGCATTCATCGATTTCGACGATTTCGCCTGGGCCTCCTATTTTACCTACGTTTTCGAAGTGATCGTCAAGAGAGATCATGCACACCTCTCGACAGAACGAAAACCGATCCGCGACGGTTTTGCGCGATATTTCTTCATCTTCGATGATACTGCTTTCGTGGATTGTTTGATCGAAGGTCAAGTTCCTTGCGAAGCTGTATGTTATTAACATGCACGCTCCAGCTGACACATGACATCTCTCGAACCATGTATTTTCGGCGACCGTAGCAGTATGGCTATACTTTCCATACTTTTGGCATACAAATTCGCCACATGCCAAACGTGACTCGTACAGTGTCATTGATTTCTTATGCGTACGACAATATCGTGCGCTTGGAATTAGTTCAACGTCGCGTAACCATTGCAGCGTTCTGGCGCGGTCGTGCAAAATCAGGGCCAACGAAAAAAAATTGTACTTCCTATCCATAATCGGTTTTTCAGCTATGTTCTTTGGATTTGCGACTGGTGACTTTAGGAGACTTTAGGAAATGTAGATGATTTCATGTACAATGGTTTTATGTAGTCGTCGTATGTCTATGATGTGAATGAATGGTGTTATGTTAATGGTTCAGGATAATAGTTCTCTTCGGACGTCTGGTGTGTAATATGTGGGTGAATGATGTGTGAATGGTTTTAGTGAAATAGTTGTTCTTTATTCGTTAGATGCATATGATGTGAGTGAATGATGTTATGCAGATCGTTTTAGTAATCAGTAATAATTTTTCTGTTGTGGTGTATGTGTTAAGTTGATGGCTGTGAAGAATACGATTTGTATGGTGGTTTTGTCTGTCTGATGTGGATTGTTGGATTAGGATGTATTGGGTTTTATTGGTTTTTCTTCGGTTTGGGATTTATTGGTTTTTTTCCGGTTTGGGATTTATTGGGTTTGAGTTGGGTTCGGATTTCATTGGTTTTTTCGGTTTGGGATTTATTGGGTTTCAGTAGGGTTTGGGATTTATTGGTTTCAGTTGGGTTGGGTTTGAGTTGGGTTAGAATTAACATGTTACCGCGTTTTTCTCAGAAAAAAACGGTTTTGGAAAAAAATCATATAGAACAAAAAATATGTATTTTAACATTATCTACAACTTTTGTTTGAAACATTTTCGCCTTGGATTAGCAATTATATAAATAATCGAGAAAAAACACGAAAAAATCAAGTTTTTCAAGTGTTAACCTAGAAAGCTTCATTTGCGGTAATTTTAATTAACATATTCACGCTCAGAAGGCCAAAAAACATAAGTGTACAAAATTTCAAGGCAATCAGGCATATGGGCTTTTCGGTACTTTATCCAAATATTTACAACTTAAGAAAAAATTATTTCATACTATTTATTTAACAAATTATTTTTCAATAATTTCTTGAACTGTCAGGGATACGATGAAAAAATAAAAAATAAAATTTCAGAAACTTTGAACCCTCCAATATGCTACCAAAAATTTTCATCGATGTGTTTTGTTTCGTTGTGGAATAAATAATTGTTCAATTTCTGTACGCGTGAAGAATCGGTACTCGGTGTGGCAGCCACGGGTATTACTTACTTCTCGCATCGCACGTTACGTATGGAATTTTATTTTCTCAAAAAAGGAATAAATAGCATCGTTCTTCATTTTTGATAATGCTTATAATGGTTAAAAATCGTTGATAGTATAGGTGAATTTTTTAACCATTGTATGGATTATAAAAAGTTAAGAAAGATGCTATTTATTGACTTTTTGAGAAAATTAAATTGGATATATATGCGCGTAACGTGCGATGTGATGAAGTAATACCCGAGGCTGCCACGCCGAGTACCGATTGTTCACGGGGACAGAAATTGAACAATTATTTTCTCCATAACGAAACAAAACACATCGATGAAAAATTTTAGTAGCATATTGGAGGGTTCAAAGTTTCTGAAGAAATTTTTTTTAATTTTTTCATCGTATCCATGACAGTTAAAAAAATTATCGACAAATAGTTCGTCAAATAAATAGTACCAAATAATTTCTTTTTAAGTTGTAATTATTTTTATCATAAAATATAGTACTTTTGTCACAACTTTAATTTTAAAAAAAATGAAAGGAAAGAAGTTATGTAATTACTTATTGATTAAAAAGTCGGAAAATATACCAATATTCATGACGCGAAAAATTTTGCAATTAAAAAAAAATATTTGACACGATATGTTATCTCGCCAGGCACTAATAATATGAAATTCTTATACATATTTCTTCAGAGACATTGGGTGTACGTTACCCATATATATATATATATATATATATATATATATATATATATATATATATATATATATATATATGCCCGGCCGGAGTTTTGAGATCGGGTCTCGGCACTGCCTGTGTCAAGACTTTGACTCTCTGCGGGGAGCGGTGGAGGGGGAACACGAGGTTCCGTCGACCGTGCGCTCGGCACGAGGCCCGGGTCGTACGCACGACCCGAAATATATGGCATCTTGCCATATATTCATTTTTAATAATGTTTTATTTTTAGAATTACAATAAGTTTAATTAATAAGTACGTTAATTTATAAACACCGCTCTGCTAAAGAGCGAGTGTTAGCGATGTCTGTCGCTATTCTCCTCCGTCTGCTAACACGGGCGGAGAGAGTATCAGTTCATAAGAACTATTAGTCATATACATAATATGATTGCAAGAATTTAATTCTTGAATAATAAATATTTTTTTTCAGGTGAACATCTTCTCTTTTACCTTTAAGAATTATTAATTAACAAACATGTTAATTAATACGTACCTTGCTAAAGAGCGAGGGTACAGCGACACTTGTCGCTGTTCGCCTCCGTCGGCTACAATGGACGGGGAGAATTATAGTTTATAAGAATTATTAATTAACAGAAATGTTAATTAATAACTACCTTGCTGAGCAAGGTTACAGCGACGTCTGTCGCTGTCCTCCTCCGTCCGCTAAAACGGACGGAGAGAGTATCAGTTTATAAGAACTGATTATCTATAATATGATTGCATGAAATATATTTTTGGATAATATACTATATTTCTTTTCAGATGACTGGGTGTATATTACCCAGAAGCATATATATATATGCATAGCCGAAGCTTTGCGATCGGCTCTTGGGACTGCTCGTGGTCACTCGCTGCCTCTCTCTGCGGCGAGCGGCGGAGGGGGGGCACGAGTAGCCACACTGTGCGCGCGGCACAAGGCCCTGGTCGTTCACGCGACCCGATATATATGGCATCTTGCCATATACTAATTTTTGATAATTTTTAATTTCAGAATTACAATAAGTTTAATTAATAAGTACGTTAATTTATAAACACCGCTCTGCTAAAGAGCGAGTGTTAGCGATGTCTGTCGCTGTTCTCCTCCGTCCGCTAACACGGGCGGGGAGAGTATCAGTTCATAAGAACTGTTAGTCATATACATAATATGATTGCAAGAATTCAATTCTTGAATAATAAATATTTTGTTTGCAGATGAAAAAATTTTAGTTGACCTCTAAGAATTATTAATTAACAAACATGTTAATTAATATGTACCTTGCTAAAGAGCGAGGGTACAGCGACACTTGTCGCTGTTCTCCTCCGTCCGCTACAATGGACGGGGAGAATTATAGTTTATAATAATTATTAATTAACAGAAATGTTAATAATAACTACCTTGCTAAAGAGCGAGGTCACAGCGACGTATGTCGCTGTTCTCCTCCGTCCGCTAAAACGAACGGAGAGAGTATCAGTTTACAAGAACTGATTGTCATATTATAATATGATTGCGAGAAAAACATTTTTCTATAATACATATGTATTTCTTTACAGATGACTGGGGGTATATTACCCAGACGCATATATATATATATATATATATCTATATGTATATATAGCCGGAGCATTGTGCTCGGCTCTCGGCACCGCTTGTGTTTACTCTTTGCTTCTCTCTACAGAGAGCGGCAGAGGGCGAATACGAGTAGCCGCATATCGTGCGCGCGTCACGAGGCCCGGATCATCCACGGGACTCGAGGGATATGGCAACTTGCCATAAACTAATTTTTACAAACATTTTATTTTCAGAAAATATTTGTATAATTATTATAAGATTAATTATAAGATATATTAGTTAATAAACTCGCTCTGTCAAAGAGCGAGGTGCCAGCGACGCCTGTCGCTGTGAGTCTGTCCACACAACGGACAGAGATAATTTTAATTACTAAAAATAACGAATTAACAAATATGTTAATTACTAAACTCGCTCTGCCAAAGAGCGAGATGCCACGACGTTTGTCGTATATTGTCTCCGTTCGCGAAAATGAACGGAGATAATTTTAATTGTTAATAATTGTTAATTAACAAATACGTTAATTACTAAACTCGCTCTGCCAAAGAGCGAGATGCCACGACGTTTGTCGTGTATTATCTCCGTTCGCGAAAATGAACGGAGATAATTTTAATTGTTAATAATTGTTAATTAACAAATATGTTAATTAATAAACTCGCTCTGCCAAAGAGCGAGATGCCACGACGTTTGTCGTATATTATCTCCGTTCGCGAAAATGAACGGAGATAATTTTAATTGTTAATAAATGTTAATAAACAAATATGTTAATTAATGACCTCGCTCTGCCAAAGAGCGAGATGCCACGACGTTGGTCGTGTATTATCTCCGTTCGCGAAAATGAACGGAGATAATTTTAATTGTTAATAATTGTTAATTAACAAATATGTTAATTAATAAACTCGCTCTGCCAAAGAGCGAGATGCCACGACGTTTGTCGTGAATTATCTCCGTTCGCGAAAATGAACGGAGATCGTTTTAATTGTTAATAAATATTAATTAACAAATATGGAGATAATATTAATTGTTAATTAACAAATATGTTAATTAATAAACTCGCTCTGCAAAAGAGCGAGATGCCAACGACTTTTGTCGTTGCATACTCAGAATTATTATAATTCTGTTGCTCGTATTGTAGCAAAACCAAACTTGAATGTTTGGCATGCTCGGCTGTATACTGTAGCGAGAAATAAATGCTCGCAGTGCACGTACCCTCGTGCACGTCACATATACATGGCCGATCGTTAGTATAAGATTTTCGAGAGGGGCGGGTCACGGCTGGCCCTGCTACGACGCCTCGGCCTTCGGCCCGCGTCGATGTGCCGGCGCTTCGTAGCAGACGCGCGCCGTGACATCTAGCGGTAGTCCGCAGCGGCTCGTAGTGAAATGCTGCGAGCTCTGCACTACCGCGGAGAGAGCGAAGCCGTCGAAATTTTCCTGCGTGTTACACTGCCTCTTAACACGTCTTTGCGGATTTAAAATACTTCTAACAACTCCGAATCGATATTTCCTCATGTTTCGAAGTCAATATGAGACCCTGATTGTGAGAGGGTGATCGATTCCCTCTCTATTTTCCTTTTCATTGGCGATTTAAAAAGTTGCCACGCAATTTTGATGAATATGGTTTTGGATACCTGTGGATATTTCGCATTAGTATCTAATGGATTAATCTTTATTAATCTGTAATGGGTATTTTGCAATAATCTCAACAGGGGCCGGGGAAGAGGGACGCCGAGATCTGTCTCTTACTCCTCACTTTTCTAATGTTTATGAGAAACTTGTTTTCTATACGCGCACGGATAAATGCTTTTTCCACTTACTTTCTTTAATGCGATAATTTTTTTTATTTTGAAGAAAAAAATGCACACATAGAGATGCATTCCTGGTGTTTATATTAGACGTTTGCGTCATGTGATACTCGAATAGTTAGTGTGATTTCACCGTAAAAATTTACCGAATATGACAAAAAATTTCCATTCACCGATTTACCTGACAATCACCCGATACTCGACTCTGAAAATTACCGTAAGAAATTTCCATCGGCGAATCGAACTCTGCCGACAAGTGAACGGGGCAACATTTGAGCATCTGGTGAATTAAAAGTTTACAAGAAATCAGCGCTTTTCAGGGCTACACGATACTCAAAATCCGACCCAGCAACCTCCTCGTGGTGAGTATCGGGTAATGCTAATGCCGGCGGTGAAATGTTAGATGTGTTTCGATATGAGAACAATGTTTTGGTACACAACAACTTCAATCTTGAATCGACTTTCAAATTGACATTTAATTTTCTAAAAACGTGGAAAACTGTCAATTTATCCCTTCGTTATTATGATTTTACAGTCCAAATTACTGTCTGTGTGCTTAAATGGATTTTTAGTCATTTTGACCTCGATGACCTCTATGAAAAAAAATAAACTTAGTACATATTTCCATGTAAAATTTCCTGCTCTATCGAATGACGGAGTCAAAAATAGGCGTTTCCGTTCAAAAAGTGGATTTGACCTTGATAAAACCTTCAAGGTCAATCCCAAGGTCAATTCCGGAGTGACCATCAGATGTCCGCCTTCAAATCTGACAAATCTTGTCTGAAACACTTTTTTGTGAGTTGACAAATTTCGAAGATATTTGCGTGGATTGTCTAAAATGGGACACCCTGTATATATATAGTTCAGCCATGCCATGTGAAGGCTCTTTTTGCGCTTTTTGGGGAATTAAATAAATATAGAATTGCGAACTTTTCACCACATATTTATTAATGTTTTGAGTACACTTTCCATTTTTTCAGATCAATATCGTCGCTCATTGCTGAATTACGCGTTTTCCCCGAAAATGTATTTTTCTAATTGGCTTCAATAATAACTCGGAAACTATTTAACCGATTTTGCTGAGATTTGTATGGTATATTCGGCGCATCTATAGTTCTAACTGAAACTGTAATATTTGTGATATCTGCCATAGTTTTTTTAAGCTGAGAAAGTAGGAAAAAACTGACGAAATTTGGAATCCATTTTTTTAACCGCGTCAAAAGTCCAATTTCACACAACTCACAAATATTCTAGTTTCAGTTAAAACTCTAATCATGCTAAATATACCATACAACTTTGAGCAAAATCGGTTAAATAGTTTCCGAGTTATTATGGAGGCCAATTTGAAAAATACATTTTCGGGAAAAACGCGTACTTCAGCACCGAGCGACGATTTTGATCTGAAAAAATGGTAAAATGTACTCAAACTATTAATAAATATGTGGTGAAAAGTTGTATATTTATTTAATTGCCCAAAAAAATCCCAACAAAGCGCAAAAAAAAGCCTTCACATGGGATGACTGAATTAAGTTTGCCAATACTTGAAGTCGTTTCCGGCGGTTGCCCGAGGTTCCATGACCTGTGAAGTTCAATGGAGGGTGATATTAATTGTCTTCTCGCGGTGCCCCCTAAACACGTGCTCACCAATCACTTTAATGATAATCATTCAAAAATGTTTAAACTTGATTAGGCTATTCACAGCGAAATAGCGGATGCTATTAATTACGATTGTTGAACACGGCTAAACAATCAATAATTACAAGTTTCCAGAAATATCTTGAAATTTTTATTTCAGATTCACCATATTTCGCAAAATAAGATACCGGTCTTCGAAATTTTTGACGGCAATCAAAATATGTAAAACTAATGAAGCCAGGTACATTATACGAAAAAAAAGCCGCGGCGATCTCGCGCTGTTAGCTCAAGTCTTTTCTACTCGTGCAAAATAATATTCCGCTATAGCAAGAAAAATTTAGATTGATCCGTAGCATGTGGAGCTGGACCGACGACGAAAAATTATAATTTTTTCACATTATTTAATTGTGTTTCAAAAAATTCCAATTCGTCTATGCAGATTTGGTAGCTGATAGAATAAAAAATATCGGCGGCTTTATGTCCATGTTACACACGCTGATCTTTACATATATTTCGCTCGTTCGCATCTCGGAAAATTCGAGCAACGCGTACGGGTCTCGAATATACAGGGCGATTTTCCTAAGGTATAGCACCATTTATTCTGGGGTAGATGGGATCATTACAAACAAAAGTTGCAAATAAACATTAGGGATATTTTTAATAGTTTACGAGATATCGATTTTTGAAGTTTGTCCAATCAGCGCGGCAAGAAGCGTTGGAGCGACCCACTCCCCGCCCTATCCGTAGATATAGCACAGTGTAGGGCGTTACATTTGGGATCGCAAAATTCAGAGCAGTCAATTATTATTATTTTATTACGCAGTCATTTCTATTTGTCGGGCATTGACTGGCTAGGCTACGGCTAGGGCGGAGAGTGGGCGGCTCCAACGCTTCTCGGCAAAATTCAGAGCAGTCAATGACCGACAAATAAAAATGACTGCGTAATAAAATAATAATAATTGACTGCTCTGAATTATGCGATCCCAAATGTAACGCCCTAAACTGTGCTATATCTACGGCTAGGACGGAGAGTGGGCGGCTCCAACGCTTCTCGGCCCGCTCTGATTGGATCAACTTTAAATATTCATATCCCGTAAAGTATTAAAAATATCCCTAATGTATATTTGCAACTTTTTTTTGTAATGATCCCGCATCTGCACCAAAATCCCGTTTGAGACACCTTACAGAATTCACCCCATATATATTATGTTCTTTTCGCCATATATACGACTCCGATAGCTGTGCCAACTTCGGGTCATGGGTACAAAAGTACCCACAGTTTGATATTTCGCCGCTCAGATGTCTCCCCGCCGAACCAGCTCTCCAGATTTCAACTTTTGTCGAGCGTTGCCGATCTCCCCCCTAATCTCTGGTGTCAAAACGTGTACATAATGATACGGGATGAAATTTGCGACTGCGTGGTGCATCTCATGTATTGTTACGTCCCAACATGGGTAGCGCACACCCCCGGTCGATAAATTAGAACATTATCTCACCTATCTTCAAGTGATGCAGCCTGCCGGTAAATTCCAATTCAATGTACATCTTTTTCCATATTATCAACTTATTATTTTCCTTTCATCATAAGCTATACCTAAGAAACATTTAGTATTTACGTCATAGACATAGAATTACGACTTCCAAGAATATTCTTAGATTATTTTCTCAAACATTGGAAACCCTGAACTTGATCTTATTATTTAAACAGTCGCGCAACACAACAAGGCATAGTCCTTACCCTCGTAAACATTTTCCCAACGAATAAACATCCCTTCTATATACATCTTAGCGACACTAAGAAAACCCTTTGTTAATTTACGATACCACTATTTTTCTTACTCACATTTCATTTCAAAGAACGCCTTATCCAATATCACCACTCGAAAACCCAATCTTAAATATAAACTCCAAACCTTTTCTCCGATCTATAAATTGAAAACACTTTTTCTTTCTCACGAAAAGTCGTCCACAAAGCGACAATCTAGTATCTACTCAGAATTGTTTCAACTTCGAATCAGTCAATAACTTAAGGGAGTAAAATCCCCATCTCTCTACGAATCATTATAAGTACAAGTTTTGTGTTGTAATTTCAAAGTTATAATTTCAATAAGTCAAATAAAGTAACAGTTGTTTGGTGTATGTGGTGTATGTGAGTTGTCGGCGTTGCAGAGTAATAATTTCCCAAGAAATTCATTCTGCACGGATCAACACCGAGAAGTCTGGGAAACATCATCAAACATTGAAAAACGTCTTCGAAGAGGAATCAACCTCGATGATTAAGGTGATGTGAAAGGCCCGGACGAACTCCGACGACGTCGGCATAGTAGTGAACTTGCGCGCTACGCAACACCGCTAGATGGCAGTGCATGGCCTAAAGTGCGAAGCCTCGGCAAGAAACGATAATCTCGAGCCAAATGCAAGTATTGCGCCGAGAAATAGACGGGATCAGGATGGATCTCCAAACTTTGTACACTTTTAGTCGTCCATTAGGACAACATAATGTCCAAGTAGTAAGGCGTACTACGCAAGCGTTTTCGAGAAAATCGCAAGAGAAGTCTTCCGCGTTCAATATATACCGATGCGTTGCAACTGTAGTTGATAAGTGGTGACGGCCGAGTGGTTAGCATTCGTGTTCCGTAATCGATGGGTCTCTGGATCGAGTCCAGTTATCATTTTTTAATCTATATATCTTTTACAACATTGGTCATATTCTTTCGTATATATTACGACTCAAACGTAATAAAATGAAAAAAAATATGTGTATTTGTATGAACATGTATTGAATTGCCGTTGTTATTTGGCTGTTTACTAAATTTTATTATTAGAACAAATATCAGATTTATTATTATCGAGAAGTAAACGACCAAACGCATATAGTTTTCTTGAAAATGAGAAATCTCTTCCAAACCAGGCTTCGAAATACACGTATTTTTTCATTATATCGCCTTTCAATTTTAATATATATAAACAAATATGACCAGTGTGAAAAAAACATAAAATTGGCAAAAAAATGATCGGAACTCGATCCAACAATTGCGAAACAACTTGACCACCACCATCTAAGCCTGCTCTACACATTGGACGAGACGTCTCGCCGAATGTCTCGGGCGGGACCCGCCTCTCACGAGACATGAAAAATATGCCCCTCCGCACTCTTTTGTTGCTCAGTTGATGCCTCATCTTTTTTTATTCGTTATAAGTGTAGAGGGCGATCTCGTCTATGGACACGAGACACCCGAGATCCCTTTGACTCGTGTAAAAAAAAATGACAACGGACCGAGACGACACGAGACGGCGAGAGGCGAGACGAGACAGCCCTCACACTCTCGTATTGGCCAACATTCGTCATGTCTCGGCGAGTGTGCAGAGCCGGCTTTACACTTGCAACGCACCGGCATATATTAGACGCGTAAGATTTCTCTTGCTATTTTTCCGAAAACGCCTATCAATAAGTACGCATTACCGCTTGCACATTATGTTGTCCTAATGGACTTCTGAATGTATAAAAAGTTTGAAGAACATCCGTAATCCGTACGTCGTGGCCCCCTTTAATTTAATTTCATATGGTCGATTAAGAATCGATAATTCTCGATCGAGTCTCGACTCGGCTAGTTGCATTCGTGAAGCGCCTCCCTTCAGTCAAATGCACATGTGTCAAAACGTGTACATAATAATACGGGGTGAAATTTGCGACCACGTGGTGCATCTCATGTATATCCCATAGTTTCGGTCGGCGCGAACAAGCGCTAGTAGCGCCCGAAGCTTCGCGAGGGAGAAGCGGGATATGCGCGAACTGCGTGCACAACCCCGCTCTACTATACTAATTGCTATTATCGGCTTTCCACGTGTTATTTTCGGATGTATGCCATTTCTGTAATATTGCACATTCAGCAACGTCCAGGTACTCATTGTGTCAGATTTTTTAGTACTTTGTCGATGAAGGTCGCAGTTTTTTGATTCGAGTCATTAATTCGTCAAAATATGTAAATCTGCAATCAAAATTACCACATGGTAACGAAATCTGTACATTTTTTACGGAATTTCGAAATTCTGCGACCTTTAGCGTATGCACAGCGATTAATTGTATAACATACTCAAATTTCATCTCATTCTGTTAATTAGTTTAGAAATGGCATACATCCGAAAAATACATGGGCCGCAGTGATGGTAAAGAAGAGCTTTCACATCACCTTAAAACGAAATATCGTTGAGTCGGTATATTGAGCACAAGTAAGTCCCAGGCGGCGAGCTCACGTCCAGCCGAATAGCGCAAAGCAACTCTAATATCGCGCGCACATCGAATTATCGACGAAGCTACACTCTCTCCCCACCTTGGGACGTAACAGTACGGTCCGATAATTTTGGTCGGCAAGGCCTCGAGCGCTATTAGCGCTCGAAGCTTCGCGAGGGAGAAGCGCGAATTACGTACACGAGAAGCCCGCTCTACTATACCAATTACTTTACTTACATTAAGGAGAAACATGCGGCGAAAATTCGTATCCAGTTGTTTGCTTTTTCTTCAAGTTATCTCAAACCCGAGAACTTTTAATTGCTCGGCTTTTCAAATAATTGAAGCTGGTATATGATTCAATATGTTCTCAAAGCTAATCCAACTGCTTAGTTATTCAACAAATTAATACGAAACATTGCCATCCCGTTGACCACTTATTTAGAAAGTTTCTCGACTCTGCAGCTAAGAATCTACAAAATCACAAGTTTACGAGATGTTGGGTTTGGGCTTGGAAAAACCCGGAGATTTGATCAAATTTCTAGATTCAAGTTCCGAGACTCCAATTCAATTGATTCTGGCCGAATTCGATGCCGAGCGGAGTTGAAACCGGCCGTATTAGTAGAAAAACTGCGATCAGTATATTATTGAAAATGTTTACCTTGCGTATGTCGAACGCCAGCGTCCTTTTCAGTTGCTCTCTTTTCAACTTCCCCAAGTGTCAAAGGATCTTGAAGATTTGTGGCAAATATGGAATCGTTACCTTCCATAATACTTTCAAAATTAGCGTCCTCGGCGCGTAACTGTTCCAGTTGCTTTCTCGTCACAGTTTGCCTATAAAAATTGCATAATTTTTATAAAGGAAGGAAAAATTGTACAAACTAATTCTTCACTCGATCGTCATTACCTTCTCTCAAATCTCTCCTGCTCGGCCTTCGTCGCGTCCTCGTAAAGATGCTCAAGATAAGCCAGATAACGACACTTTTGCAGATAATCGTCATAGACCGAGCGCAGCTCAATTTCGAGCTTCTCAAACTCTTCCATAAAAGCCGGGCGAACTTTCCTCAGAGTTTGAAGTCTCTTCTGGTTTCGGTCCAATTCCGTGCGTCGCCTCTCGATTCTCGCCTCAAGGTTCTCTTCGTTGTCCTTTCGACGAGAATTAAAAAAAAAAGTCATCTTATTATATATCTTATTATTTATATACGAGTATATATAATGGAAGAGTCGTCTCTGTGGATAATGCCTCTCTTAATTTTAGCTTTTTTTAATAGAATAAGCTGGGGTCCTATAGATGTGCGAACCTCACAAAAAATCACAACCTCATTATACAAATGCCAAATTTTCACAATTTTAAGCCTTCTTTCGGTTGCTACAAAATGCAAAATAAAACATAGTTATTTCCCATTGTATGCATATAAAAGACATGGTCTAAGCGGTTGAGCATTTATTAAAGTCCAAGCGGTTACGTTATATGGTTTTTACATAGAAAATATACTCTGCCACTTATAATCCGTAATGAGCTTTACAATTCCGAAGAATCGAAGGCTATTTTCAAGTTCCGCTCAACTCATCAGCATTTACATTTACATTTAGTAGTCCATAGGCACACGTGCATATGGAACACTTTCAAATATCTGGGAGAACATACTTTTTACACGACGTTCGCACATTTAAAATGCACTATAGTATAAGAATATTGAAAATTTTGTTTTGCAAGAGCACATGAATTTCTCTACGAACGAAACAATAATTTAAACGCACAAAGAAAAACAAAGAAGAAGACGAAGAAGAAGAAGAAGAAGAAAAAGAAGAAGAAGCAGAAGAAGAAGAAGAAGAAGAAAAAGAAGAAGAAGCAGAAGAAGAAGAAGGAGAAATTGATCGAGCGAGAAGTACCTTGACATTGTCAATTTGTTTTTTCGTGTCTTCAATTTCTTTCTTCGTACTCTCGATCACCTCCGTCAAAGCTGCTTCGATTTCTACCGTATCGTACTGCCGGGCGACCTTCGAATTTCGCATCGTGCTCATTTCGACTTCACGACCAAGAAGATCAAACAGAGTTGCGCCATTCACGGTAAGCTGGCTTGCCAGTCTTCTGGTATTCTTTAATTCATTAATTTTTTCGGATATATGAAAATTCTGTAATAATCGCGAATCGCCGGATACGAGATCGCCATCTGCAGACGTCGTCTGGGCTTCGTAAAGTAAGCTCGCTATTTTTAGCATTTCTTGGACAGCGTGACCGTCGGCCTGATAAAGCTTTCTTGTGTTGAGCTTTACGCTCGTTTTAAGAGCCTGAACGGATAATACAGTTTATAAATTCAATAAATGTAGGACGGTAAAGATAGCAAATAATGAAAAAATTGTAAAACAAAATCGCCGTCGACTTAATCCATAATGAAACAAAAATTACCATAAATTCCGCGACTCGTCGAATAAGAGCCACACGTTCTTGCTCGCTGTCGTGATCGCTCGATAGATCGACATCTGTTTCAAATCTCCGAACGAGCCAAATTAATATTTCGGCTACGAGAAAAAAATTCGGCACACGAAAGTTCGTGAGCGACAAAAGACGTGGATAACCGAGTACTCTCATCATTTCTGTGAATTCTGAAAATATATTGAATTCTCATGTCGTTTACATTCCAGAAAAGGGACGTGGTATATTACGAGGCTTTACTTACTTGTTAGATTTCGAAATGACATTTTCTGAGATTGTTTTGACCGTTTAACTCGGCTAATTGCAAGTAAAACGTGACGAAATCGCGATCCGTACAGTTTGTTTGCTTGCCCTTGTTTGGCTCTGCATCTCCATGGTAACCAATGCCAACACATACCTATTCGTTCATCTCTATTATTGATTATTGCATTATAAACTACTGTGTACAGCGTGTACAGTACATAAAAAGAGTGGCGGCTGCCAAATTATCATTTGTACAAGCTTCTTATATTACAGGGTATTAAAAATAAAAATGAAAATTCATTGTTATACATATATTTTTCGTTTTCTACAGGATTCTATGACGAAATAGTATTAATCACGTTCATAATCTCCCATCTGCCTATCTCGTTTGATCTGCGATCTTATTCTCTTTACATAAAGACGTTCTCGCGTCGCTCTCAAATGTCGCTTGCGTACAACTTCTTCCGTCTCTGGACTAGCAACGGGCTCGGGTTGCGCAGCTTTTCTTATCATAGTTCTAAGCTTCTCTAGAGCATCGGCAAGATTTAATTGTTGAGATCTGGTTAAATCGGACTTGATGACCAAATATCCTTGTTTGTTTATTCTGTTTCTTTCCTATTGTCCACAACACCCAATTATCGAACAGTGAATAAAGAAACATGGAAATATTGTGATAATATCATCTAACCTGTTCAATTAATTTCGGCTTTATATCATTTTCTAGCCACCCAGCTTTTTCGACATTGAAACGCAAATCTACTTTAGTATTTACTGTATTGACGTTCTGACCACCTGGTCCGCTACTCCTCGAATAAGTCACATCGACCTCTTCCATAGGAATAAATCCCCTGAATTTTGCATTTGGGTCTTCAGGAACCTACGAAGTAACGAGAAAACACGTTAAACTCCGAACAAGCGAAATAATCGTTGCAGCAATATATTATCAGCATCGGCGGAAATATAAACATTGAGGTTAGGTCACATGTTGATGATTGAAAAAAACATTCTTGGTACTCGCTTAAAGTTAGCAGTGACGAATAAATATTGACAAATATATTCTAATGCAGGCTTCACTCACGAACGTCGGTGTGAAGAGTTTCAAAGAACTTGTCGGATACAAATTATCGAGAGCGCAAACGCTCTTGTAAGAGTAATTTCGGCCGAGACCACAAACGTGACTACTGTTGAGAATGTCATGTCTAAATATTTTTACAAATTGACTACCAACGAAATTCATGGTAGCCCACGTTTGGTTTTTTTCAGTAATTAAATTTAATATTTTCACTCAAAATGGACATAAGAAGTCCAAACAGCGTAGACGGGACCATGGAGACTAGAGTAAAGGAGTGTAATCGCTTATGGCGGAATCGTCCCAAACGTGACCCCAAAAAGCGAGGAACGATGTTAGTTTGACTTGAGCCACGGTGAGCGCTGTCAACGCTCTGAGCCAACTGTGAAGTGTGGCGTTGGCGATGAAATGAAGTGAGCGGGATATAGAACCCCGCGAAATATGTCATCTGTCATTTCATCTGACGCGTAAACAATTTTTTGCATAGAGCATTGGAGACTAGAGTGTCTACATAGTACAGAGCAGGGGGGTGACACTCCGGCTCCCCCACTCCTTCTTATTTGTCGCGCGAGGAGTTCGTTACTTTTTTCCACCAACGTACGAAAACTAAATATTCAGGTTTTGGAAATGGCGGTAACAGTTGTAACGGTGGTAACAATGCGTAGCCCGCGTAGCCGGCGTAGCCTATCAAATCCGATCAAATCCAATATGGTGGTGACGGGCGTAATGTGAGAAAGCGTGTATTGGCATTTTTTGAAAAAAAGTGAATTTTGTTTCGTATTTTTCGTGTAATAACGTTCGTTATAGTCAAGTAAATCGGTAGTGAAGTAGAGTAGAATCCGTAGAGTCAGTGTTCAATCTCAATCGGGGAAATACGGCGGAACATATAACCGAAGCTAAGTTAACCTCACAACCTTTTTCTAAAGCGCCTCGTGCAGTTAATATTTTACATATTAATATTTTTATTGTTTTGTAGATTTATTGTCGAGGATGGGCCATTCGAAGTGCGTGGTACCGTATTGCAGTCATGTCCGCAATACGGACAAGGGATGTGAACCTTATTCAAGGTTCCCTAAGGATCTTGAGCGGTAAGTAAAATACTAGTGGTTGGGTATAATATGCAGAAGGTATTTAACAATTTTCTATTTTCCAGGTGTCGTATTTGGATACGAGCTGTGGGCGTAGAGGATCTCGCATACCTTCCACACGAAAAATTAAATACTATACGTTTCGTGTGCGCCTGTCATTTTGACAATCAGCAGTTTACAAATGCGACCCGCAAACGATTGAAGCTAACTGCGGTTCCGTCGTTGTTTGATCCACGAGTGGTCCCACTTGGACAAACAATCATGGACGTGTTTGCTGCGGAACCTGAATATATCACATCGTTGGGAAAGATTATTCTCACAGGTTAGTGAAATTAACTATTAAGATGAAATATATGAAAATATTTTTATTATGCCAATTATGTTCGCATGCAAAAACTATGTTTACTTAAGATAGAATTTTACCAGAATCGAACTTTTTAAATGTTAATATTGTTATATTTCTGTTGCAGATGATCAGGATATATGTGCAAAACGTGTACCACCAACTTCGAAGAATCTCGATAACGCCAAAGAGGAGTCGGACACGGATAATGAGACCGCTTTGTGCGAGTCAATTTTTATAATAATGTAAAATAATATAGTATAGTTATAGTATATATATATGTCATGTATGTAAAATAATATAGTTATAGTATATAATAGTATATAATAAGTTCTATGTAAAACAATAATATTTTCTCAATAAAATGTAATGTGTTAATTGTTTTACATTTTTCTTATATTTTCTAATATATCCAATTCAATCTTAAAACCTCTCCCGCCCAATTTTAAATATTGCAGGGCGCCAACAGTGCAGAGCCAAATTTTTTTCAGATGTTCGTTCTTCGAGGTTGGTATAGAAAACGTAACGAACTCCGTCTCGACCAATGAGCGTCGGGACAAATAACGTGGGTCTCTTTAGCATTGAGTGTCACTCCCCTGGTACAGAGCATTGAGTTTTACGAAATTTAACATTGAAAGGCGACGAAAATCAAAAGAAAGTGCAGTGAAACGGATATTGTAACAAGCAGGTAAGAACAAAGTTTTTTGTTATAATTCGCGGATTAAATGTTAACCGTTCGAGTGCACACTTCGGCTGCCGATCTAGTGTTACGTCCCAGCCGGTAATATCAGAGTCGACATACCGGTGTATGTCGACTCTGATATGTTCGAGATACCGGTGTGTTCAACCGGTATCTCAAACTCTCGACAGTCGATAACATACCAGTAGCTCTATTCTGTAACTCGTTGATTTCAGAACGCTATCTTAATGATAACGAATTTCACTGCGTGTAAAAAAAATTATTTAACAAGTTTTTCGAAAATTAATTTTTATAGGATAATTGTTAATTAGTACGAAATCGAACTTACTTACTTAGTTGTTATTTCAACCGTCCTAATTATTTGTTAGTTTTTTGAGCGCATATTAAAGGTTAATAATTTACGAGGTTCTGTCATAATGGTCCTTATCGCATATCGAGGGGGTCGCCAAGGCTCGCTATCCGCTCGAGCCATATCGATACCTTACCGACGAATTTGAATATGGATAACCAAATAACTCGCTAAACGTAGTGAACAAAATGACAGTTGTCATAATAACGTCTCGGTAAATAACGAAACGAAACTTGTCTTTATAAGTTCATAACGACAGCATAGCGAGTTATACAATATCACGTCGCTTACTATTCGTAGTTGCAGAATCGTACCGCGGTAACGTCGAAGCATCGCTATTCGTAGTTACAGAATCGCACAGTCGTTATGGGAGTGTCATTACACGTAACGAAATTCGTTATCGTAACGATAGCGTTCTGAATCGTTATTCTCACAACGAGTTACAGAATAGAGCTACAGTAGCTCTATTCTGTAACTCGTCGAACAAATTCGACTTCGAGTTAGAACTCACTCGACTTCCAAATCGAGAACATCTACAACAAACAAAAAAACCTTAAACTATTTTTGTCGATATTCTCTAAGTATAATCTTAGTTTTTGTGTTAAAACTTCAAATTCAAATAAAGTATCAGTTTTGTTAAACTTTATGAGAGCTGTGAGTGTTGCAATCAATATTTTTCCCAACAAACTCATTTCTACGGGTCAATACCGAGAAGTTTGGGAAAACATCATCAACATAGAACGTCTTCGAAGAGGAATCAACCTCGACGATTTATCCTAAATCGTTGAATTGGTATATTGAGCACAAGTAAGTCTCAGGTGCCGAGCTCACGTCCAGCCGAATAGCGCAAGCCAATTCAAATATCGCGCGCACATCGAATTATCGACGGAGCTCCACTGTCTTACCCACTTGGGACGTAACAGCTCTATATACCAATAAAACTGGTGGCAGCGGAAAACTCAAATCAACAACACCACAGCAACACGCTCCATACACCAATAAAACTGAAAACAAAGGCAGAAGAATTTCAACAAAAACGACAAACTCCAAAACTCAACAATCAAATCGAAATCTTCATCTTCATTCATCTGACGGTACGAGATTCTCCAATCCAACAACACGGGACTCCCCGATTCAACAAGACGAAGTTCAGCGACCCAGCAACACGAGATCTCAACGAGACGACTCAAGTTTCTTCACGGCACGAGCTCACCGACACAACATTGAGGCGACTTCCCAGCGAGGGACCACACAACCACAACCGAAACCCGAGACGACGGCCGCAACTCACACACAGTTCCAGCAGTAATCTTTAATTAGCCATCATCGAGTAAGTCTTTAAAAATATTAAAATGAACCAAGCGGGTGCGCTCCCCCACGATCCAAATGCAATGGAAACATCTAGAATAGTTGCGATAGATAACGTTCGAACATACAATGAACAGAGATACCGCGATTTCAAGAAAAGCTTGCCAGAATTCGACGGCACTGATAAAACGTGCGGATTATTAAAATTCATTGCGAAATGTGAAGCCGCGCGAAAATTTGTAACGTATATTGATGAAGCAGATTTTGTCGCAGATATAACGGAAAAATGTATCGGCAAAGCTCAGATAGATATTGACTCAATCAGAACAATCGAACAATTAATAATCAGAATTCGAGACAAATGTGTGACCTCAAAACATGTCAATGAATGGATTAACGATCTCAGAAAAATGAAACAACAACCCAACGAGTCAGTCACGTGCTATTACGATAATTTCCTTCAGTTCAAAGCTATGGCCGTAGACGATATCAAACGCGGTAAACAAACAATAAAGGATCTTGCGTTAGGTTTGCTGGAAGACGTCGCAGCTGACGCGTTTAGGGACGGACTCCACCCTCGCCTCTATTACACTTTGCCATTCAAAACATACGAGAGTCTCGAACAGATGTACAAAGAAGCCAAAGAGGTCGAAACGGCCATGAAAAGAACGCACCCCCACCATGAACCTCCACAGAAAACGTGCCTCGCAACATGGCCAAAATAACTCGAGAAAAATAACGAAACACCCAATAAATTCTGCTCCTTTTGTAAAAAGTCAAATCACACGGTAGAACAGTGTTTCAAAAAGAAAAACCAGTTCCAACACACAAATAACAAATTTTGCACGTTTTGCAAGAGAAACAACCACAACACCGACGTATGTTTCGCGCAAAAAACGACGCGAACACCAAATACAAACTCCCCAGTCTCATGCAGATATTGCAAAAAACCCGGTCACGTAATTAACGACTGCCAGAAAGAAGAAAAACCAAAGCCCAGAACAGAATCAGGGAAACTCCGAAACGACCCCTCGTACGGGCGTAGCGACGGGTCCGGTGACACAAGAACGCCAGGAATAAGAGAGAAAAATATCGAGGCGCGCAAAGCCAGATGTGATCTCGGTCATACTGGTCGAAACTATTTTTCAGCCTCTATATTACTCGAATCACCTGACACGACTACACCCGACATATTATACTACGTAGATTCTGGCTCGGAATTGAATCTGATAAAACTAAAAAACGTCAAATACCCCGACTTCATCGACCAGACTACGACTTACGAATTACACGGAATCTCAGACATAGACATACCACGGACTATCGGACAGATTGAATTAAAAATCCGTGACAAAACAGAAAATTTCCACGTTGTTCCCAATAATTTCCCAATAGAATATGACGCGATCATAGGTCAGGAAATAATAGGATCGAATCAAGGAGCAATTGATTGGGAAAGTAGGACGGTACGTCTCAAAGGAGTACATATTCCATTCGCGAATTCAGAATCTTTTCTGCTCAGGGCCCGACAGAAAACGATTATGTTCGTAAGAATAGGGAACACGCTCGAGACAGGCTACGTGCCCCGCCTACCTCGCCCCAACGGCGTCTATGCAGGCGAAGCACTTGTCAAGAATATAAACGGCAAGGCATGCCTGTACGCGATCAACACCCTAGATAAAGACGTTAAAGTGGACGTTCCCGTGATTACTCTATATCCCTTCGATATGAGTACAGACGAGAGCGAAAAAAATCCAGAGTGCGACGTGAGAGTTCAGACTCGTGATAATGATAACGTGACTCGGACGCGAGAAAACCGTATCAGCGATGTAATGAGTCTCCTGCGCCTGGACCATCTCAACGTCGAAGAGCGTAATGCGACTCATGAGCTTATCGAAGAGTACGTAGACCTCTTTCATATACCGGGTGAGCCCCTTAGATCCACAAACGTATGCACGCACCGCATACCGACGACCGACGATCTACCAATACACACGAGACAATACCGACATCCACCTCACCAAAAACCCGAAATCGATAAACAAATAAACGATTTACTAACACTAGATATAATCCAACCGTCTGTCTCTCCGTACAATTCACCTGTTTGGATTGTTCCCAAACGAGAAGACTCTAAGGGAAATAAACGTTGGAGACTCGTGATTGATTTCCGAAAATTAAATGAAAAAACAATCGGCGACGCGTATCCTCTGCCCCTTATAACGGACATTCTCGACCAACTCGGCGGAGCGAAATATTTTTCCATCTTTGACTTAGCGTCCGGATTCCACCAAATTTGCATGGATCCCGCAGACAAATATAAAACAGCTTTCACGACACCCCACGGTCATTATGAATTCAACCGAATGCCTTTCGGATTAAAGAATGCACCGGCCACTTTCCAGCGCTTAATGGATGTCGCGTTAAAAGGTCTACAGGGAAACGAATTATTCGTATATTTGGACGATATAGTAATCTACGCACGATCAATCGACGAGCATAAAACAAAATTCAAAAAACTCGCAGACAAGCTTAGAAAAGCAAACCTTACGTTACAAACAGACAAATTTGAATTTTTAAGAACAGAAGTGAGATATTTGGGACACCTTATATCTTCCGACGGACTAAAACCCGATCCCAAAAACATCGAGGCAATAGAACACTTTCACACGCCAAAAACCTCGAAAAACGTTCGAGAATTCCTCGGTTTAGCAGGATATTATCGGCGTTTTATTAAAGACTTCGCGAAGATCGCCAAACCATTGAATGAACTTACAAGCAAGAATGTAGCTTTTCATTGGACTAACCAACATCAAACTGCATTCACAACCCTCCGCGAAAAGCTTTGTTCAGCGCCAATCCTCCAATATCCCGACTTCGATAAACCTTTTATTGTAACGACCGATGCGTCAAATTACGCGGTCGGAGCAATCGTCTCACAAGGTAAAATCGGAGAAGACCATATAATTTCTGCAGCATCAAGGGTACTTAATAAAGCTGAACAAAATTATTCAACTTTAGAAAAAGAAATGGTCGCAGTAGTCTTCGGATTAAAAACTTTCAGGCCTTATTTTTATGGCCGTGAATTCACTTTGCTCACAGACCATCGACCCTTAGTTTGGGTAACCTCAATGAACGACCCTACCTCCCGAGTACTCAGGTGGAGAGAGCGATTAAAAGAATTTGAATTCACGATACAATATAAGCCCGGTAAAATAAATACTAACGCCGATGCTCTCTCTCGAAATCCAGTCGTACTCCCCATTAAACTCAAGTGGAGAGTCGAACAAACTCCAAGCGGCGAAACATACGTAAACCCTGTGCCCGGAGTGGCAAGGACGTTTACGTCATCCGAAAGCGATATACGCCAAATCCCACGGAGGCCCAAGCTAGCTCGAACTGGCTCCGAGGAATCTCCTGCTTCTAATGCAGATAAAAATCAATCGCAAAATTCCTTCAGGTCGGAAGTTCCGAGAGAAACGATCCAGGAATTTATCGATTCAAATCCAGAACCTCTTGTATTAAACAATCTAAATCAAAATCCAAAAATTCGGCTTGATCACCCCAGTCAGGAAAGCGAAAATTCTAGCTTATCCGAAAAATCAAAACTCTTTCTTCACAAGAAGAAAACAAGCAGAAAATCTCGAGCAAAGAGGAACCAAAACCTCACAAAATCATCAGGCAATCAATCCAATTCCTCGTCATCTTCAGACGAAAAACAAATTCATATCGAACCACGGGTCATAATTCTCGAACCCGAACCAAATTCTTATGATAGTGACGCAGACGATGAGCGCATCCCGGAAAACGATGAATCTAAATCAAGCGCGCAACACTTAAATCATTCGTTAATCCCCCTCACACAAACGCCTATGCGACTACAAAGAGAAAATAATTTTCAACGTCAACTCTTGAGGGAAATTCATAAGAAAAGAAACAAAAATCTAGCTCATTTCACTCCCTCACCCGCCAGGCGGTTACGAAAGAAAACATTTACGGGAACTGAAACCGAAATCCCTAAACAAACACAGCCGACTACCCTTAACACGGAACGTGACACGACACTTGACGAGATCGTAGTCGACGAACCAACCATACCATGTGGTCAAAATACCATAATCATGAGAGAAAGTTTCACGGAAGAAATGAATACCTCTGAAGGTCCGAAGGAAACAGTGAATGATCTACCCCAGACTCAGACAAAAAACGAACATTCATTGCGGACCGAAAACGAAAATATACTCGTAAATCCACAGTCAAACACTTTGACAAAAACAGAACCGACAGTCAGACGCTCATCCCGAGAAACGGGACGAAAAAAATGCTTCTGCTGTCCGGACGAAGGGACTCACGAACAAAAAAAGCAAAAGAAGAAACGTACAAATCCGAGTAAAACGGGAAAAATTAACAAATTAGCAAACCCATTGTTGAAAAAGAAAAGAAGTAGCGCGACAATTCAAAGATCTCTGTCTCAATCAGCAAATCGACTCTCGACAATTCAAGATCTCTCAAATTATGCTACACAAACCCCGACAGTAAAAATTCCCGACGACCGAATACTCGTTCAAATGCCCAATACACCCATTCCATTCACACCGATACGCGACGAAATCCCAGCAACAGAAAACGTACAACCACTCGACGTGACTCAGGTTACAACTGCACCAAACCCTCCGGGTAATGCCCCCTGGGGAGCACCTACTCCATACTCGCGCGCATCGGGTGTTCAAAGTTCACCGGACAAGAATGAGAATTTCGAAAACACGACAAACGTAATAGAAACAAGAGACAATATTGAAATGACGCGAAATCATTATATTTGCCTAATCTCAGCTGACGGGACGGTAACAAACGAATTCGGGAAAAGAATGATCGAAATTGTTCTCTTATACAATCTGACACCAGATCAAAATTATGAACTTGGAAGCCTAATCGTTTCCGGAAACCCACAAAAGAAAGTCTTTGCGCTAGTCGTTCGAAAACACGACTCCGACCCCTTAATTCAGGAAAACTTCGTTCTCGCCATACAAAATTTGAAGAAAGAAATGTTGGAGTCGAAAATTAAATCGGCGGCCATCTCAAAAAAACGAAGTGGTCTTAAAAACGCATCCTGGCCAAAAATAAAGAAAATCCTCCAGGAAATCTTGGAAGGAACAGATATCATCATTCAAATCTGTAGGGACGAAATTGTCACCCCTCCACAAGAAGATAGGTCACGAATAATTCGCGAAAACCACGAATCCCCAATCGCAGGTCATAAGGGAGTAACCAAAACATACAATAGAATCAGACAAAAATATTTCTGGGGAAACATGAAAATACATGTTGCAGACTATATCAGGCAATGCGAAAGTTGTCAGAGGAGAAAATTAGTAAGGGTAAAAACTAAAAAGCCAATGGTCATCACAGATACCCCTCTCAATGTGTTCGATAAAATCTCCATGGATATCGTTGGACCAATCAACCCAGAATCCGAACTCGGACACAGATTTATTCTCACCATTCAAGACAATTTGTCGAAATTTTTACTCGCGATTCCATTAGTTCACGCGACAGCCAAAGAAATTGCGGAAGCTCTTGTCACTGAATTCATTTGTTGCTTCGGTTGCCCGAAGGCTATTCTGACCGATCAAGGCGCAGCTTTTATCGGAAAAGTAATGAAACATCTCACGAAAACTCTAAAGATCGAACAAATTAAGACAACGGCTTTCCACCCTCAGTCAAACGGCTCTCTCGAACGAAGTCATCAAGTCCTAACGGATTATCTAAAACACTACACCAATAGGAAAGATTGGCATAAATTCTTACGATCAGCCACGTTCGCATACAACACGAGCGTACACGAAGGGACGAAATACTTATCAAGTAGTCTATGGAAGAGAAGCCCGGCTACCCTCACAATTCTCATATCTCGATGAATTAATAACATACGATGATCACGTAGAAAATGTAGCCAAAGAAGGGAGAGGAGATACCAAAATATTATTTATTTTTTATATTATTATTTGAAAACCTCCAAATAATTGTAAGTATACGTTTATAAAAATATTTAGTCGTTAAATACATGCTGTACGACGCACTAATATTATTATATGCAGAATGGCTCAGTTTTTTGTACGGAAAGTTTGAACAATCATATAATTTCTGAATAATTCAATTAAAACAAATTTCAATAATTATATAATTAGATCAATTATTTTGATTCGCCAAGAGACTCGAAAAAAAATAATAATAGGAATTTGAACCCAAAATAACCGAGCTACACTTCATGCCTCTTCGAACATATAGCCAACAACGCATTACGAATTGTTAATTCAAAAATTCGTTCATTGTTTTCATGACCGCTTGATGTTTAGGGAGAAGTTTGAATATTGTGATGGTCGAGGGTAGAAATGATAATAAAGGAGATGAATGTAGAACGATTGTAGTTTATTGGTGAACTGTGTAAGAGATGACTGGAGGAGTGCACTGGGATTATTGATGGGAGGAAGTTGTAGCGTGTGAGCTGTTGAAGCGTTGGCGATGAACTGAAGCATCTTGCGACGTTCTCGAGGTCCGTGAGTCTAGGCCCTTTGTCTTGGGCCTGGGCGAAGTGGTCAAGTGCACGCGTCGTGTGAAACGTCTCGCGTTGACCGTGAGACGCTGACTCAGGGTGATAAGGGCGTATATGTGTGGCAGTGTGAGTGTGGTGTAGGATTAGCGTGTGGGAATAGAGTGATATGGGGTGTATGATGGACTGTGAGAATGGTGTGATAAAGATGCGTGGGAATGAAAGTAATGTGGATACGTTACAATATCGACTAACATAAAATCCATTGATTTTCGATTTGTTAGTCATCATATATCTTTTTTTTCAAGAAACAAAATTTATAGAAAATATTATGTATCAACGAGATTCTTGGGTTTGGAATCAAAGCTCGTGTAACACGCATGCGTGACTATCGCCATCTCTCTCGCACCGGACATCCCTCGATCGCAGCGACCCCAGCGGCATGACACGTCAAGGGAACGACGTCAAAACCCCGAGTTGCAAGACCCGTGTATAAGACATAGATATAGGAATATAGGGATGGAGCACGAGTTCACGGGGGGAAAACCATTGCGCGACGAAGGGACGAGGTATTATGTGCCTGAATCTAATTGGCTGGAATAGTGCGCAAGTGCAGTGGGACCAAGTGAGACTAACTATCCGTGCCATAACCACAAAATAGAAGAAGAACAAGAAGAGACTAAGCTTGCACAATCGTGGAATATATCCTTTTCTTTTCAAAATAGTTATCATCAAAAGCGAAAAAGAAAGCAAAATGCTATTCATGAGAGCGGCATATTGATAAAACAGAAATTTAATGGCCACTATTTAACAAACCGAATTTTAACACACTTCATAGAGGCTGATATATTTAGTACTTTGGCGGAACATTCTCACGATCATTCAGTCATGGAAAATCATGCTGTTCATTTAATTCGAACTATCGTGCAGAAATCTAACGATATAAAAAAAGTCAATTAATAAAGTGCAAGTTGTCCGGCCAACTTCAGGGGAGTGTCTGTCCCAGGGCCCCACCCCAGGTTTTGCGCTCCGCGGGCTCTCTGGGGCTCTCTCACTAGTCTTACGACTCTCACACTCTCAGCTCTCAGGTTTCTTTCAGGTCGCTTAGTGTTTGTTGACGGAGCAAGATTTTGTTGGTCCGTGGTGTTGTACATTAACTTTGGTTATTCAAATTCTGTGCTGCAGGTACTAAATTTGTCTATTTCGATTCACGAAAGCATCCTTTCGTAAGGAAATAATATTTATAAGAGAATTTTACAAGTGGAATGAGAATTTCTAGTGGTTTGTCGAGCCCATGTATAAAGTTGAGCACGTTTTTCTCCCGGCTTCCGCATCGTCCCGTTAAAGAGCTTAGGCTCTTTCACAAACTTTCCACGATGACATCGAAAATCATAAAAATTGGGACACACGACGGCTGCTTTCATTGCGACGAAGCACTGGGTTGTTTCATGCTAAAGCAACTGCCAGAGTACAGAAATGCAGCTATCGTCAGGCAAGTAATTATTGTAAAAAGATGAGTATTGTCTTATGACTCTATCGCATTACGTATTAAATACCCTATTTGAAATTTGTGTATTACAATTAAGGTCTCGTGATCCAAAAATCTTGGATAGCTGCGATATTGTGTTGGATGTCGGCGGTGTATACGATCACTCAAAACTTCGTTACGATCATCATATGAGGTACGTCGAGCATGCACTAAAGTACGTTGGCCATTCCTAAACTTTCCAAACATATTTCTTCCTACGTTCATTTCTCTCGTTTCATTTCCTATTATTATATTTTATTTTCATCTCATTTTATTGTATATTATTAATCGCAGAGAATTTAAAGAGACGGTGGGCTCGATTATGAAAAAGGAAAATCATAACTGGGACATGAAATTGAGCAGCGCGGGTTTGATTTATTGCCATTATGGCCACAGGTTCATCGGACAGCTTCTTCCCGAAGCGATCGACGACGCCGATATCGAACTTATATTTAAAAAAGTGTATGCCTCGTTAATTAGGGAAGTCGATGCTGTGGATAACGGTTTGCCGATGTACGACGGAGAACCACGGTAAGAACGCTCGCTAGCAAGTGCTTTTAACTTTGACAATTCAATGTCTCGTTTCATAAATATCATTAATATATTTCAGATATCGTATCGTAACGGATCTAAGCTCCCGCGTATCTAGACTAAATCCTGGATGGAACAGCGTCGATATCGATGCAGAGCGCCAATTTATAAAAGCGATGGATTTGTGCGGCGAGGAATTGAAATATTTCGTAGAGCATGCAGCGAGTATTTGGCTACCGGCAAGGAGTATAGTCAAAGAAGCCGTTTCCAAAAGATTCCAAGTAAGTTGGGATCTTACTGATAATAGTCACGCAATAGTAAAGCAACGAACCATTTAAAAGAAAAGTTTTTCTTATTATTAGTTTGGACGAATAACGATTCGTTGGATTTTCACAGGTCGACCCCAGTGGTGAAATAATGGAACTCATGAAAGGAGTGCCCTGGACGGAGATGCTTTTCGAGCTAGAACGCGAGACCGTAATAGAGCCACCAATTAAGTATGTCATATTTGGCGATGGTTCGTTTCGGGTTCAGGCAGTACCGGTCGAACCACAAAGTTTCGTCTGCAGGTATAAAATAACTGTAGGGCAATTGTTAGGCTTTGTCAATTTGAATTTCATTATAATCAAGCTTGTGATACTTTTCAAGGATGTTTCTGCCGGAGCTATGGGCAGGTTTGAGGGACGAGCAATTGTCGCGAGTCGCAGGTATCGATGGTTGTTCCTTTTGTCATAGTACTCGCTTCATCGGCGGACACAAAACGAGGGAAGGCGCTCTTGCGATGGCACGAAAGTCGCTTGTAATTGGAAAATTAGAGATAAAATGATGCTTTCCTGTTGCGGCCTAGCTATCCAACCATCAAAATCTTGTACATATTTTCCCGAACAATTAAAAAGACGCATGCATTTTTTCAAATAATACCGCCTTTCGAGTATAAAATAATCGGAAAATGTATATTTGCAATCATGTAACATCGCAATGTCAGTTCCATCGAGAGAGAGAGAGAGAGAGAGAGAACGCGCAAACGGCTTTTCCCTCTATTCCTTGCACCGACCGGAAAATACGACTTGAGCTTAACCGAGGGCGTGACAATTTTCTTCCTATTACAATGCAAGAAAAATATTGTTTAATGACCGGCCGCGGCGTGAGCGGCGAGATGCGCCGCTTTGGCATGGGCGACTTCCGGTGTATCAACGACACGACCATCGTGTCCTAACGGTGCACCGCCGGCGCTGTATCCGTAAGCATAGATCGGGGAATGCGCGTAACCGAGTGCTCCGTATCCGTTTCCGCCGGTTTTGGCAGCCTCCTGATATCGAAAACAAACGTGCGAGATTAAGGAAACATTAATTCGAAGGCAAGGTCAAAAGAATATCTTTTAAAAATATTCTATATGTAATATATAAACGAGATCGAAGGTACCTGTGCATGAGCGGCGAGATGAGCGGCCTTGGCACTAGCAACCTCGGGGGTATCGACGACACGTCCATCCGCTGCAAGTGGTGCACCGACGGGATAACCGTGAACCGGATAACCGACGCCGAGGCCGACGTACGGGTGAGCCGCGTAGGCGAGCGCGGGCGCATAACCGTATCCGTAAGAATTTCTGGCAGCTTCGTGAGCGTGAGTCGCAAAGTGAACGGCCTTTGCTTGTTGGACTTCCGGTGTATCGACTACCCTACCGTCGTGTCCGATCGGTGCAGGTGCGTGATAACCGTAAGGCACGTACGCGGGGGCCGCTACTGCCACAGCCACGAGGGCGGACACAACGATCTGCAATTCATCCGATTCATCAAATCGAAACAGTTTCAATTTTTGCATTTCATTAATAATTTCATAATAATAGTAAATTTAAGACATTTATTTATCATCGAAATAACACTAATATTACTACAATCGTCTCGTTATTGGCTATTTCATTTATTATTTCATCCAATTATCGTGATTATTTCAAAGAAAAGTATCTATTTTAAATCAGTTTTTTTCGTCTTTCAAATTGTAGTTCAAACAACTCCATTTAGGCTCTTCCTTGTCCGTTTATAATTCGCACGTTTCTGCCAATATTGAGCATCACGACTCTACGATAAAGCCGAATCGTTACGCTACGATAATATCTGCGATGCGTGGCGTGAATAATTACCCTATTGTTTTTTACTACGCAACGCGAGGGATATATTCCTCGACGATAAATCTATAAATTGGAGATGTGAAAACAAACGAGAATGATGGCAAAGCGAAATCTACGCGCTTTCAACGTTTTTAATGCACTTTGGCGAAAGTGTTTCGAGCGCGGGTAACAGAGTCGTTGTAGCGGTGCGTCTCGGCACGCTCGTTTTTGTTCTTGTTTTCTTTCGCACGATTCTCGCGAGCTGCCACGGCTATGCGTGGCGAGAAAAAAAACAATAATTCGGAATAAAACACACCCGAGAATCGTTCGTTTGTTCTTTATCGATGTCAACAAATTCAAATGATGATTCAATTATGCGATTATGAGAAATTGTAATAATTACGTTTAGTGATTTTATTAATTACTATACTATTGATTGCGATCGTTTAATTATCATCATAATGATGATATTGAGCAATTTTTTCCAACGAAATGATTAATTAGACGTATAGTTTTTTGTTTTCAGATACTCACGAAGCTCTGCATGATTTTGATGAGGGTCGCGGTTCTGTTTTTTTTTCAGCGCTGCTGGAATTCCAGTACTCGCTGACAGACTCGAACTGTTTATGCTGTATCAAGCTGTCGGGTACCCCTTTTATACTATATGGGGAATCGAGTAGGGAGTCACTCGTACTTCTTAGTTACTCGGGTGGGGGACTACGCCCTCAAGCGTACAAAGTACATTACTATTCGACGACCCAAAGTTGTGTACATATGCGACATTGACACTCTGTACCTCTGCTACATTCACGATCACTATTACCATCTGGTCATGAATCAATAACGAAGGGGCGAATGGCTCGCCATCTTTCTCACACGATTCTCGCGTACCTATCGTTTTTCATCACTACTTGCCTCTCTGTGTAGCTTGCCTTCCCGGACTCGACCCGATCTCCCTCTTCAAACCGAACCGCGACAAGTTCCTCGTCTTTCTTGCCGATGTCCAGCAACCGCTTCTCCTCGGTCACGAGGCCACAAGCTCCATTGCCGCGGGCAAAATACATACCACCAACCCTCACTCGCCCGACCTTCCTTGAGCCGACCTCTCGTCGAGTCTCGTTCCTTAAATTCGCACTCATTCATCTCGTTTCGAACGATTCTTTCCTCGATCTGGTCTCGAATCGAACCATATTTATTCATTACTTTATCGATGATCGTTTGTTTTTTCTTTTTTTCTTTTCGAAATATATCGGCACCGACTCGGTAATGAATAGTTTTCGAGGAAAGAACGTCGTAAAAAAAAACAATTACAAATTAAAGGAAAATAAAAATGTTGAAATATTCGCAGGATTAAACATTTATAGTCGTATTTTATGAGATTTTATTTTTAAAAATTCATTACATAAAAAGGATTCGCATGCTCGGAGACGATTACCCTTGCGATAAGTAAACAACGATTTTTACATTGATTAACGTTACTCGATCTACGTGAAAAGCGACACGTGTCGTTGATTTAAACGTAGGTAGGTACGTATTTCTCGATCTCGATCGGTGACGAAAATCAGATCCAACGATGTACACCTACCAATGGTATTTCGAGGCTAACGAATTTAAATATATGCTGACGTAAATACTAGATGAGAAAGAAAAAGTGTATTTTATTATTTTGACATATCGAATTGCCGTTCGACTTATTATTGTAAAACGATACGTCGCTGACAGTTCGCAAGGACGCTTTCGATGTTATGCGACACATTCTCATCCTACGCCACCACCTACAAACGTACGAGGACCATTTTTTTCTTTCATAATAAAAGTTAATTAAGTGGATTATTGAGCATTTTCAAGGTGGCAACATTGATTGAAAACAAAAAATACAGATCGTTTACCGAGAAAAAACGATCAAATCGATCGTGAATATTTGATTCGTATCTCGATCGATTCAGTTCGATACTTAAATCGTGGTAAATCGTCAAAACCGTAAAACATTTAAGTACCTACAGATGTTAATGCATCTCGCGATAAAGGGGGTGGGGGTCCATATATTGCAACTTATAATTCGCATGGCAATCCCCAAAAATTGCCGAACTCGTAAACCTTCCAAGCCTCCTGAATATTTGCCTCCTGGGACGCGAGGTAGCCGCGCGTCTCTATCCAAAGTTTTATTTATGTTTATCGAAGAAAAATAAAAACGTGTATAATCCTTCGTATAATGATCGGATCGGGATATGCGTCAAGTCGAAAATGGACGGGCCGAGTAAAAAAAAGGTCGTTGGCAAAAGTACGCGCGAGAGAAGGAGAAAAGAATGGGAAGAAAGGAAATTGAGAAGAAAGCGAGCGAGATGGCGAAACACGAGAAAGCATTATAAAATGTATCGCGATAAGGGCAATGAGTGGCAGGGCCTGCAGGTGAGTCAAGATCGGTGGGCAAGAAACTTATTGTTAGCAACAGGCTTGTCCTTGAAATAAAAACAAAATAATCCCCAAATAATGACCAATTATTCTTCATTATTACGAGTAAACATACAATTATTTTATAATTATATACAAAATTATGTTTCATACAATTTGTTCGAATGCTTTATCTGGTTTTCAATGGCAGCGACGTTAAAAAGTTTTGAGAGATTCACGAACGAAAAACAGATACGAGAGTTTGATATTTAAAAAAATAATAATAAAGAAATAAAAAAAATACTTCCTCGACGTGTCATTAATCTCAGTTTACCTTTGAATAAAATATCGGACACCCCTTCGCTCAAACGCCCTTTTCAATACCGACGACGAGAAACGGGATCGCTAAAATTGATCCAATTCTCCATTTATACGATTATTACACGATTTACCAATTCATGATTTATCCGCGATAATTAAATCCTCATGAATATGTATATAGTAATATAAGAAATGTACGAATATTCATAATGTTTACAAATTGTGACTTAATGCGGAAATAGAACGGTCTTATTTCTGACGGTGGTGCGATATTGCCGCCGGTGCCGAAAAGCTTATCGGCGAATTGATTCACGGCGAACGGACGACTTATCGTTGTATTATGCCGCGCGTTGAAAACGAGGAATGTAACGGGGAACACGCGGCATGTAACGAGCGTGAAATCGAAAATAGTTCAAAAGTACCTATTTCGTATGAGCCATTCCGTTTCCAATTACTCAAATATATGGGACGTTTCATATTAATTAAAATACAATTAAACTATAATGAAACACATTTTCAAATTGTTGATAATACTATTTTATTCATTGCTAAATCCGACCGACCAGGCTAGAATGTTTTTCAAAATATCGAAGAAAAATATCGATCAATGACATCCGAGCTATCGTTAATTTTGCATAAAACGCCCGATAAACGCATACCTACGGTCAATTAATGTAAAAAAAGTACTCGTGGAGTATCGGCAGAAGCAGGGTTCATTTTCTTTCCGAAACAGTGGGCTGTCTAATAAAACGAACATTTGAATATAGCTTAAGTATATGCATCGGTGCTCGGGCACGCATACGCGTAGGTACCTATATATTATCAAAGATCCGATAGCCGACGAGATCGTTACGCACGCATGCTTCAACGCGTGTAGATCCCATACGTATAACGTAGACATACCTATATTATTTTGGCTGGAAAAGTATACGTACCTCCTCACTACGTATATTTTTCCCTAGTCTACACAAACAGCCGGGTTTCACACACACAATACATTCGCTATTTCGAGCTTGCGCTCCAATTGTTCTTAATACATTTTTGTTTCTCTTCTCACCTACCTTCTTACCACGTATTATATCGTTAAGATATTCATCGAACGAAGGTGCCGGGCCGTGATGCAATGGCAGCAAGATTGCGTGGTTCGATTTTCCGCGGGCGAGCCCTGGTGGGTGTTATAATACGTACCATACACACGAACTATCCGTCTCACCGTTGTGTTCCTCCTATTTAATTCCCTTCTTATTTCTTATTATTATTCTTAGCCGTATTTTCTTTTATTTTCTTTCCTTTTTTTACGAGTCGCAATACACTTCGTTTTGTGTTAAGTAACGCGACCTCTAGCTCGGCGCACAGGTTGCCCTGTCGTTAAGCCGTTACGTTTGTTAGACGCGACGGCATAACGGACGATTTTTTAATTCATTTCTCAAATATTTTCCTGACAGAAATCATTATGATCGATCGTCGAATACGCACTGTGGACAAGCGTTATGGAATGCGCGATTACGAAATCATTCGATACGTCGTTGGTCCGTTCTGATCAATAAATTGATCAAATTGTTCTTATCGTTAGCGATTAAGCGATTTAATTGTAACCGATGTTAATTAATTGATAAAATTATTGGTAAATAGGGCTCGACTCTACGGAGACAAACGTCCGATAGCTATATATATATATGGTGCTTGCGCGTTGTACCTATGTACCTATATTTGTGTTAGACCGCGGTGCAGGTGGCTGTTTTAATGACAGATTTCCCCGATAAAACGCATCGTTCCCTGGTAATGAGGACCTCGTGTCATCGCCTGTTACTACATTCTCGTACACACACACACACACACATATATGTAGCATACCGCATAATACGATGCGATGGCGAAAGAAAAATCGAGTCTTCTCCCACCGTCATTCCCTCTTCGCTCTTATCTATGGACTTTCCAACCATATTCCGGCACGCCCGATTCACCAGTCTGCATGTTCATTGTTTGACACGAGAACGTTCATCTTTGCTCTCAGCGCTGGACGATCATCTCACTTTTAACTCGCGATCATTACATAATTATCAATCGTCGTTCATGTAACTCGTACTTGACCAGCTGTGCAATTTTATTTTTTTCAAGAATTCCGCTTTTGTTATCGTCGTTGACGATATTGACCGTCGATGATAGTAGAATTTTGGAAATTAAATTGACGTCAAATGCAATTAACGCTATATTCAGCGAGTAACTTTTTAATGTTTCGATTAGAATATTAAATTGAGATTTAAAAAAAATAACCCAAAATGTAAATAACGTTTGCATTAATAATGTAAGTCTATATATATATATATAAATTATTAGAGGATACACAATTAATTTTTTGACTTTCTTCATTCTCGGCGCTATATATATAGCGCCGAGAATGAAGATCCTCTAATAAAATGTAGAAATGTCACTTGATTTGGATGAAACTTGGTACTAGGGGCTTTTCGAGGTTGCTGATTCCGAATCTGAAGTCGAAATTCGGAAATTCAAAATGGCGGATCCAATATGGCCAACCGAAATGCAGAAATGTCACTTGATTCACGTGAAAAAACGGTGCGATTTCCGCTTTTCCGTCGGCCATTTTGGATCCGCCATCTTGAATTTCCAAATTTCGACTTCAGATTCGGAATCAGTGACCTGGAAAACCTTCTGCTACCAAGTTTCATCCAAATCAAGTGACATTTCTACATTTTATTAGAAGATTAATTTTTTGACTTTCTTCATTCTCGGCGCTGCATCAGTCCGCCATTTTGAATTTTCACACAAAGCCACATGAAATTAAAAAGTAGACACTTCAACGAGAAATTTAAAACCCTGGTTCGTTGAATTATCTCAAAAATTGAAGTGGGCAGGAAAGAAGGCCGACACAAGGAGAATGCCCCATATATATGAGGTATTCCACGGGAGATCGGCCACCAGACTGCCGACCCCTCTTCGATTTTGACGAAATTTTGTTCCGTTATAGTACTTAATGAAAAGAGCAAGGCATGCCATTTTTAGATTTTTAACGCAATTTTTTTTTTGAGTCACGAATTTTTGAAAATTTCGAAAAAGCAATTCAAATGCAATTAACTCCAGAACAAGACATTTCTAGTAATATTATAAGTGGGTCAAATTATGCGTACTGAACTGCTTTTTGAGAAAAAAATAACGAAAAAATTATTTACAAATTTCTCGATGTTTTTTTCTAGATATAATTAAAAAACATCAAGTATGGCGTTACCGATTTTTTTCCATTTTTTTCCGAAATCCGCTTACGCTTTCGAAAAAATCTAGACTAGTTTTATCGTGGAATCACGATATTTACTATTTTTTTTCTTTCAATATTTTGAAAGTTCTGGAAAAATCAAAATTTCAATGAAAATTAATTAATATAGTAAGAGATTGAGATAGAAACCATTTATTCTTGACATTAAAAATTTTACTTGTGAGTTTATGGTTTTAAGATTTTAGAAAATCCAAAATTCGCATTGGTATTCAATGAGTAACTTATAAACATTTCCATCGAAATATTAAATAACAATTTATAAAAGTATTAATATGGTCTAATATTGATACAAAAATGAATTAATGTCAAACTTAATTAACGCTGCATTGTGCGATCTATCGTCCAACATTCGTGAAAAATTAACAATCACGTGGACAATAGAGACTTTACGCGGGGCCAATACAAGGCGGTCCATGGGTTCATTCACAAATATCTACTGCAGGCCGACGGATGAATATCTATATGCGCATGTATTACAGCATTGTCATCATTTGCGTGTGTAAACGCGACGTAAAAGGTGTGTCCCGGACGAGAACAGAGGCGGATATATCTCGGGAATGTCTATTGTAAAACTTGCATCGACGTTGTTATACACAATAACGCGTCGCGGTATCATTTATATATAGCCTCGTAACGTATTATCGACATCGCGACGCGATATGGTGTACATTCGATACGGCAAATGACAAATTCTTCATCGCAAAGTCCAGGGCACCCTCGACAACTACGATACTTCCTCGCCTCACCCCTCGCTCCAACTTTTTTCAACGATTCTCGATCACCTTTTCAACGACCCACGCAATACCCCGTTCCAACGTTTTTCCTTCCTAATTAAGATTCATGAGACTTGGTATCGGGTTTCCCCTAGAGGAAATGTGGTATTGCCTCCGACTTATTCATCTCTGGTTTATTTATCCGTGATTTACCGCAGATAAATTGGGTTGAAATAAATTTGACATTCAATATTATTAATTTGATTTATAATTCTAGTAATTCTATTAATTTGATTTATTTCAAATATTTTGTCAATTTAAATGAATCGGATTTCCTACAAACACACAAAATGGTTCGATTTAAATTCTTGCGCAATGCTAAATTACATTTTTGAAGAAAAAAATCGTTTTTTCCCTCGTCGTAACGGTTGGAGAAATTGTACTCGTATAGTCATCTAATTTAGTCCGAGTTCGGATCATAGCTGATAGGCGATACGTATTAGATAATCAAACAGTAGTAACAACATTTTATTGCTACGATGAATAAGTAAGTGCTAACGTATCATCGGCGCGAAAATAACGTTCGTTGATCATAGAGCCTCGCCGGAAGTCATTACGTAGATGTTAATCCTGAAGTACTCCAGTAAAGTTGAACGAATACTTTTCTTCAGCCATTCGACATCTATCCCCCTCCAAGTCGGTACCTTCGTCTCGTTTCATCACGGTATAGTGCACGCGCGTACGTGATGCTATGTTGGCAAATAATATAGCTCAACGGCTCGGCTCGGCTTTTGCTTTCAAAATAAAGAGATCGCCCGCGAGGAGGACTGGCTATGTATACGAGTCAAAAGGATATTTCGTGTTGCACCCGTGCGCGATGGTTGGGTCTCTATCGAAACCGTACAATTGGTGCAATCCTCTCTCGTGCGGTTGAGTACAAATACGATATCTGTTTTCTTGCCACATTCGTGAAATCACCGGGCGTGACCATCGCGTTCAGACTCTTTTGGATTTTCGTCTTGGACTCTGCGGTTTTTATTTCACTCCGTCTCGTTCATAGAGACGCGCGTTCGACTATTTCGGCAGTTAAGCAATCGAGCCTAGGTAATCAAAAACTTTGTGCATTTGGATTAATGTTATTTCGTGCTCTTCTTTCTTACTTTATTGCGAAATTAAATTTAATCGCTCTTTACATTTTCACAATTATGACGAACTGAATTTTTCGGAGATGATTTTCAGTTTTGCGTTGTCGAATACGAAACTCATTTTCTTTCTTTCTAATTTTTAGGGGATGAATAAGTTGGTTCAGGGGTGGTTTTCCTTAACTTTCGCGGCATTGACGAGTTTGATCGCAAGAGCATTAGCACGTTCGAGAATAGCGAGATGTTCAGCTTTCAACGTAGCCACTTCGTCGGTATCGATGACGTTGCCGTTTGAGTCGAGGGGGGCAAGTGGTCCATCGTAAGTTGGACGAGAATGACCCGCGTGATTCACAATTAGCTGATAATTATTGTTTTTCAGCGGTTTCATTACCGATCTAACGGGTGCATGGGTGTATACCGATGACCCACTCGGATTCAAGGCTACAGAATTGGCGACCTGAGTTGCAGCTTTCCGTTCCTCGACGATTTTGTTAGATCGATGAACAATTGCTTTGGACGACGTTGGCATATTAAAGTGTTCGATTTGATGCTGAGCCAAAAGTTCGACCTGATTTTTGTCCAACGATTGAGGATTTCCGAAATTTGGAGATGGCACAATTTCGAGAAATATGGGCGAAGAAGATGAGATTGGTGTAGCTGCCGCAGTTGCAAGTCGAGAACTTGCGTGCGATACGCTCGTATTGTGTTCACTCAAGGAACTCTCGTGTCCTGTGCATTCGGACTTCTTTGCTACCGGCTTAGTGAAAGACGGTTCCTCGTTCAGTTGAGTTGCTGGTACCGGGTAGAAATATCCTTCGGGATTGGACTGAGGGGATGGAACGACGGTTTGACCGGGCGACGCTGGAAGGTTGATAGGTTGAGGGTTAATTACCGATGGTATCGTAACAGCAAATTGTTGAGGCTGTTGAGTTGCTGCTCCCGCGTAGGAATATTCTTCCGAGTGTGACGCAAGTGATGAAGCGACGTGTTCACCAATGGGAACTGAAAGGTTGATGTGTTCAGAGTCGTTAGTAGCAAATCCATGGGTTTGCTGACTGGCTGGTTCCTGGTAAGAATTTGCTCCAGTTAAAGGAGATGAGCTCGGTGTGGCTGGGTCAGCCACGGTTTGGGAATTAGCATGTGTTGACGAAGTAACTTGTTCACTTGTGGGACTCTCGTGTCCTATGCATTCAGGCTGTGCTTCAAGTGCTTTCGTAGGAACAAATTGCTGAGTCTGTTCAGCTGCTGTTACCGCACGGGGTAATTCTTGAGGGTTACTATGAGGGGATGTAGCAACATGTCCACCGGCGGAAGCTGGTAAGTTGGTATATTGCGGCTGGGTCTTTTCTGCATACGAAGGAGATGGTGTGGCTGCGACAGTCATATTTTGGGAATTAGCACGATTTGACGACGTAACTTGTTTACTTGTGGCAGTCTCGTGTCCTGTGCATTCAGACTGTTCTCCAACTGGCTTCGTAGAAGAAAGTTGCTGAGTCTGTACAGCTGCTGCTACCGCGTGGGATAATTCTTGATGGTGACTCTGAGGTGATGTAGTAATATGTCCACCGGTGGAAGTCGGTAAGTTGTTATGTTGAGGCTGGATAACAGTAAATCCATGTGTTTGTTGACTAGCTGATTCCACATAAGAATTTTCCGCATACGAAGGAGATGAGCTTGGTGTGGCTGCGATACTCACAGTTTGGGAATTAACATGAGCTGAAAAAGTATCTTTTTCACTTGTGACACTCTCGTGTCCTGTGCATTCAGGCTTAGCATCGGCCGGTCTCGTGAGCGGAAGTTGCTGAGTCTGTTGGTCTACAGTGCCTGTGTACGTATGTTCTGCAGAGTAAGACTGAGAGGATGGACGAACCTGTTCACTAACCGGAGCCGATGAGTTCCCGTATTGATTCGGAGTTAAAAATGGTCGTGTAGCCGAAAATCCTTGTGTCTGACGACCTCTTGATGCGTGGTTGAAATATCCTCCGGACGACGATGAGATACTGTTGGAAAATCCTGCACCATCCTTAGCGTGATTCTCAGCCAAAGCAGCGAGATATTCGGCTCTCATTCTGGCAACTTCTTCACGGTCGAAGACAAGGTTATCGTGAGCTATGGTAGCTTGAGGTCCGCTATATTGATGCTCGTATGACGAAGAGAAACCTGGTGCAACGAGCATAAAAGTAGGTACTTGTTGAGGCTGAGGGGCAGTTAAGGGTTCGAGATGCACAGGTCTTGCTGCTGCAGTAGCGAGGGCCGCGGCAGTCGCTTGTTCCAGCGATGCGATACGTTCAGACTTAAGCTGAGCGACTTCGGGTGTGTCGATAACCTGGCCCGCTTCGTTCAAAGGTGCCGGAGGACCTTGATAACCTTGGGCGACCTTGAAGGGGTATCCCTGTACCTCAAGATGAGCAGTCTTGAGTTCAGCAATTTTCAGAGCGGGCATTTTGACCGCTCCATTGTAAAGATAGACGTGCGGTTTGGCTGTCGCCAACACCATGCAAAGGCTCAAAATCTGCAAATTATTCGAAAAATAATTAATTCGATTGATTATTGGCGCTATTATTTATCAATATTTTTTTATTTGATTTGTTCTTATTAAACGATGATTAATTAATTATAACGGCCATGAACTCACTAAAAACTTCATTCTCGTTCTGTTTGATCTTCGAGGACGTGTGTCGTTCGTAACAACGGACTTGGTTTATATACGAATTTTCAAAACCCCTCGGGTCCTCTTTCGAATTGTCCAATCCCCTGGGGTATTGTTTCTTCATCGTGTAGGTGAATCTTCGAAAATTAGTGAGAACGTCACGGGCAATGTGAAAGTTTAATTTCTATATCAGAAGATACCCGACAAGCACTGAAATCGGTGTAAAAGGTTGCACTCTGACTCGCACTTGGAATAATTTCCTCGTGGATATTTTTCATCGACCTCGGTAATTATAATCCAACAATGTCTATGAGTCAATTGATTGTTCTAAGATTCAATAAGTGCCATTTAAAAAAGTGCGTCTATTAATAGATCGCGGGAGAAACTTTTATACCCTAAAATTATCGATAATTACATTATACTGCCTAGATATTGCATCGTAAAATCGCATGCTGTTAGACATAGAGTTACTATATCCGAAATGATACAAGTGCTTAACAAGATAATTCATTCAAGGAGATGCGATTCATTTGATAATACAAAAATGTCACGAGATTGGAAGAAGAAAAAAGTTTTTTTTTCTACAAACAAATTTCCCTCAGTTTTTTTCTCTGGCCTTAAAAAAATCTTGAGTTTTCAAATTCTTTCGAAGCTCCCGACTCGATCGATCTCATCGACGGAGAGCGAGAGAGGAGCCAATAACTATCGAGCTCTGCTCGCTCGTTCCAAAGAGTGCCTCGTGCTGGTATATTCCGTTTTACAGCTCGAGTGCCCCGTTGCTTCCCTCGGAATAAGGTGAGACCGTGCAGGAGAAATTATTGTATAACGTCTTGTTTTATCTCACCATTACACGACTTTTCTACGATACTCGCACGTACAGCTCAAATTTCGCAACGTCACTAAAATTCCACCGGATTCTGCGGCTGTGTCCTGTGTACCACCCAGGTTCTCGACCACCGGCGCAATATTCACGCAACTTGCGTCACCTATTGTGCCAATCCGTTGTATACCTATTCGAATATATTCCTGCGTAATCCGTGAAATTCGTTAACTGTGCGTAAAAATTGTACTCGGTTAGGAAAGCCGGGTGAGCATTGCTCGAATGAAATTGAAATTGATCTTAGCAAAAAACAATAAAATGAAAAAAGGAGGTCGTTCGAACAACGCTCTGAATTATACAATTTTCACCATAATGAATTTCACTTAATTACCATTCGGGTAATTAAATTTACAAATACATTTATTTCGACAGGTGAAACGTCTAGAATATGCTCATTATAAATGAACGCGTTGAAAATTGATCGACGTTCGAAATGGCGAAGCGCATCATGCGCTCCGTTAAACCAAATTAATTTTTACTAAGGGGTCACCGGTTCGAGAAACATTTTGATTAATCGCTGCTACGAGTTTTATATCTGATAGATTATGTGCATCGTTTGTTCGTACGCCACCCATATATATATATATATATATATATATATATCCGCATAGACGAGTGGAAATTGATTGCAGGATAAAATATTTGGAAAAAATTAGTTCATCGTGATATAATTGTCGTTCGTCTCGTGTCGAACCTCGAGCATGTGTACATTAATGTATTCACGTATGTAGTCTATCGGTACCTATATGGCATCTCAGCGACGAGGACAAGCAACGATGACGGCGTTTACGAGTGTAATGCAGAAAATCTCTATGCACACAACGAGAGAGAGAGAGAGAGAGAGAGAACAGAGCGCAACGTGCGACCTGGTCGGCGAACCAGGACGCGGGTTACCACCGAGCATTTTACCAGCGTACAACGACAGCAAGACCGGGCGAACACTTATGCATATTATAAAATGTTGCGAAATCAAGAACACACAGGGGTGAGGAGTGAATAGTGAGAATTTCTCGCTCGTTACTCTCACGGATCTGTCAGCGAGATTCGTTTAAAAAATCATTCATCGTCTCCCTGCTGCATACCGAGGTAGTATGAGAGAAGGGGTCGGCGAGAGAGAGAGAGAGAGAGAGAGAGAGAGAGAGAGCGAGAGAAACAGTGATACGCAATTTAGTGCACTATGCGCGTTTGACACATTCTCGGTGCGAGTTATATAGATAACTGTCGCGGGACGAACGATAATAACGCCATTCCACTCGATCTCTGGATCGACAAATTTTTCAACAAAAACAGATTTTCCATTTGATTTTTCTGGAACTTTCAGGAAAATTTGAAATTATGATCGTAAATTTCTTCTTTTTTCCGCTCGTGCTCGATCGCTCGATCACATCGTGCCTCGTTATACGAGAGTGTTTACTGATAATATAGAGTTTAAATGAGAGACACAGATCGAGGCTCATGCCACCGGTCTCGCTCGGGAATGCGGCATTGATTGTCGAGTGTCGGCCGATAGATCGAGATCGAACGAGTTTGTCTACCAAGCTTCTCATAACTCGCACCGATCACGATCCTCGGGCACTTTGCAGCGCTATCGTTCCTACGGTTTTGCTGCAATAATTCTTCAAGGTCGTGTGTCCGTGAACGGGGCGTAGTGGATTAATGGCTTTGTCGGCGCACGCGATCGCGCGCGTTATTATTTCAAGCTCGTCTAACGGTTCCGGTCTTTATTATCGCGATACTCGATCACCCCCTCACTGCGAAGTGATACAATTACGCGCGACGTCATGAGCGATAACGAGAGCAATGAAATTCGATTGAACGATTTTCCAGAAACTCAATAACAATGTCATTGCGCAATGTATTCTCCTTTCAGCGATAAGAGAATAGGACCAAAATAACTTTTTTGTTTAAGAAGAAATTGACGAAATAGTCGAGAAATTTTCGAAGCATGTTTTTATATTTTTTTACAACGAGCTATCGCGGCGTGGATTTAGTGGCTTAAAAATGTCGAATTATCATTGGTATTTATCGTCGTGATATTTATCAATGTTAATAAATGCTTTGGGCGTCATCAAACTTACGACGAATAGGAATTGTATATCCTTCTCGTCCTCGAATGCGCGCCGGGTGCATGTGCGAACGCACTTGGGCACGCGCCCCGAGATCATAGCCGCGACACACGTCGTCCACGAGCGCGCTTATGACTCCCTAGTCACTTCCTGTGTGTGTGTGTGTGTGTGTGTGATAAACGTGTGCGAAGTGTGCAAGTAGTCAAGGCGCGTTAAATGTTACGGGGTAGGGCCTCGCTGTCTCGCTAGTGACGCTATATAGACCTAGAAAAGAGAGCATTTTCTTGGGTGTGTCGCGGCTTGGTTCTGCCGGTCGATGAAGCTCGATACCAAGATTCCCGGGTGGGGCGATACGCGTCTCTCCCGATCGCCCTGTACAAGCGAATCTCTATAAATTGGACGTTTCGCTCAACTCCAAGCCATGCAGACTCGTTGCACCGGAATATCAGCATCGACACAAGGAGCCAACGTTTGACCAAGGATAATCCGATCTTTCAGTTTTTTTCTTATCAGCAACATGATTCGTACCGTGAGTAATCGATCGAACGATAATATCGATGACGATTTTTTCTATCAATCAATTCCGTCGCACAATCTCCATAGATTTTTCTGACAATTTAAATCGCTCGATTATAAATTCATAATTGCGCTTCTTCTCGATTTTATCACGTGAGATCGTAAAAGCAAATCGAATTTCCCGTTATGTTTCGGAGGTTCCATTTTGTATTCTTAGAATTGTACGAGCGTCGACAAATCTCAGTATTAATTTCCTACACTCTCGGCCATTTGTAATTTTTTGAATTACCAGATCAATCGTCCCGGGCGGGTGTGAGACCGGAGGAGGTGAAATGCTAACTGAGCGACAAGTGAAAACGAGCGATTTTGCAAAATATTTTCTAATTTCTCGATTTTTTCTATCGATCGTGTTTCTTGTCAGATTCTCTTATCGGCCATCATGACGACGGTTTTCGCCGAGCCTCAGTGGTATGGCGGACCGGCTTACGGTGCTCATGCTGGCTACGGAGCTGCTGCTCCACTCGGACCGGACGGTCGTGTCGTCGACACACCGGAAGTAGCTCAACTCAAGTCCGCACATCTTGCCGCTCTCGCTGACGCAAATGCTCGTGCTCCGAAGGTTCCCGGTGGCGATGGAGCTTGGAATCCTACTGGCGCGCCTAATTATGCGGGACCTGCGCATTACGGCGGCGCCGCTCATTACAGGTAACGATTTAATTATTTATCGATCAATTTTTCATTTGCTTAATCGATCAATAATCGGTCGATAAAATACGCGCACTCGCTCGATCTCGGCTCGATTAATTTATAATTAAAATAAAACAATCTAGCGGACCACCGGCTCCTCTTGGTGCTGACGGTCGCGTGGTCGACACGCCCGAGGTACAGCAAGCCAAGGCGGTGCATTTCTCGTTGTTCAACGCCGAGGCTCAGCGAGCACCTGCCGGTCCGGCCGAGGCTGACTCGGGGGCCTGGAATCCAGCGTGGAACAACGGTGACTGGAACGGTGCATGGAACAATCACTACTAAATAACCAAGAGGCGATTATTAAAACGAAACTTCGAAAACCACTCGTACGTCGCAACGAAAACCGATCGATCACTTGATAAATACACGCTTTCAACTAGGATTTCAAGAAACGAAAGAAGCCAACGTATTCCCAATATTCGTATTTGGATCAGCGATGATCCGCGGAGCATTCGCAGAAAACTAGAAGACCCTAGTACTCTCCTACCTCGATGAATTTGCCCGATCTACCTCCCTCGAGAGACCAGGAGTTTTCAAACGAAATTTCGTTATTACCTTTTCCCTGTATTTACCATTTTCTTTGTTTCTTTTTTTTTGTTACGTACTTTTTCTTTCATTACTTGTAATATAAACTCAGTACGCACAAAAAACTACCTCATCCGCATTGGAGAAAAAAAAACCAAGTATGAAAAGCTACCGAGTATTGCGCATTGTAAGTGTAGATTCCCTCGAAAAATTCTTATCGACTCACTCTCTGTTTATTCCTCCTTCTTCTTCCTCCGCACTGGCATTTAGAGAACAACAAAATCATGAATCTAATGCATCTCCTTAGACTCTCGCAATAGGCGTTGTTTCGCTGACGAAATCGCTCGAATGATATCGAGCTAGAGATTTTTCGCTGTTTTATACGATAAGCATGTTTTTTTGTACTTTATTTGATACTTTTGCGATCGAACTGAAAATTAAAAAAGGCTCAATTATAAATAACACTTGTTTTTGACGAATGGCTGGTTTTCTTTGTCATATTTAATGTATTGATTTATACGCATTTGTCGTTGCGCGCGTTTCGTTTTTGCTCGTTTTCCCATCTGTGGGCGATCGAGACTACGATCGGACGAGTGATATCGTACATTTCAACCGGTTTTCTTATCTCCCGTCATTGCGAACACGGTGACTCGTACAAGGACGCAATTGGTCATGCTCGTCGAGGAACGTGACAACGGCGGGATTAACAATACGTCGCTACAGAGGGATTGGGTGGATGCATCCGAGCACCTTTCGTTTCACGCGATACGACGTATAGATTTTCAACAATTTCCATAAATCGATGCAACAGCGAACGAGATCAACTGCAATACGTACCAGGAAAGAACGTTTCGTCGATGAATTCCTCGTTGTTCGGCTCGGATTTCGTAACGATAGGATTTTCTATTGTCTAACTTTTATTCGACGATATCCTCGTTGCGTCATCGGGGATGATAAAAAGAATTCGAAAAAGAAAAAAATCATAACGATCGAATATTCGAGAAGGAGAAGCAACGATCCCTTTTCCAGGATAACTCGCACTCGTACGTTCCTTGGCTGGAATTTTTATCGGGCTTTGTGCCTGATGTCTCGCGTTGCGAAAATATTCAACGAGAACGGCCAGTAGGTAGTTCGTACCTACCTCAGGTGCGATATCCCATCGAGCCGAGCCAGTTGAGCCCGCCATGGGAGAGCGCTTCCTTTCCATTTCTCATTCAATCGACCCGCCTACCTTATCCACTTCCAAGACTTCCATTAACCACCCAACTAGCCAGACGTGCTTAACAATGACTAAGCTTCGTCGCGATTTTGTTTCTCTACGTACACGTTGGGTACGATGATACAACGGGTGCACGTCGACGAGCCACGGTACCTTGCTCTCGCCCGTAATAATAATCGTTATTTATATCGTTTGTAGGTAAAATAAAAAAAATAAAATAAAAAAAACAATAATAACACCTGTAGTTTCAGGAATTTTTAAAACATGTAGAACATGTTTGTTGGTTTTCGACAAAAATTGTTACGTTTCGTAATCGAAAGCAAGACGAAACAAAGTCGTGGGAAAAATGACGCGATTTTAATAAAACTTTGATGAACGACGCAAGGAAATTCTCCACTTTTTTTGGATATGTCTTATTCATAATTGTATACATTTTTGTTTTTGTTTTTTAGCGATACGACAATGTTATTTACACTCAAGTACATGAATTCGTTACTTCTCGTATTGGAAGAATTAATATCACTGAAAGAATTATTTGATGCTGCTTCGTGGCTGTATTGTTACGTTAAAGTAAGTGTGGCTAATAATAAAACTCGGCTTCTCGGTGAGCGGCGAGAGCCGCGGCGTAAGCGTGAGCGCGAAGATGAGCCGCCTTGGCCTGCGCGACTTCCGGCGTGTCCAAAACTCGACCGTCGGGTGCCAAGGGAGCGGGCGGACCTCGATAGGCCGAATGATAATGCGCGTAAACGAGTCGATGAGGCTCGTTGGTAACGTAAAACGGGTCGTTGTTTCGATCGTCCCAAAGCTCGTTCTGTGATCCGTGATAGCCGTAATCGTGCGAAGTCTTCGAAGCGGCTTGCGCGTGGGCAGCTAAATGGGCGGCCTTAGCGTGAGCGACCTGATAAAAGAAAACCACCAAATGGTCAAGATTTTTTGTTTCAAGAAAACTGACGGTGAGAATTTTTCACGACTTTGGACGAACTTGCGCTAACGAGTCTGAAACGAGTGTGAACATTTATATTTTACCTCGTCGGTGTCGACGACACGGCCATCATGTCCGAGAGGGGCGAGAGGTCCTTGATAAGGCTGCGTCGTCTCGTAAGCGTGTTCCTCGTGTTTGTTTTCCGCGTTGTCGTCAGGCTCCTCCCAAACTTGCTGATGCTGCTCGTACTCCGCTCTCGCCGCGACTTTCGCGTGTGTCGCGAGATGAGCCGCCCTCGCGTGCGCGACTTCCGGTGTGTCCATCACTCTCCCATCGCTACTCAATGGTGCCGGTGGGCCACGATAACCGTAGTACTCGTTACTACTTGGCCACTTGTGCTCGGCCACTGTCAGAGTCACGAACACGGTCGTGACGATCAGCTGGATTAACTACAACATTACGAAAAATTCTCTCTACTTTATTCCCTCGATTTCATCGGACAATTTTTTATTTGATCTTTATTTTTTACATTTGAAATTAGAAAAATCGAGAGATTGGGGAAAATTAATTATCGTGTAGCCACACTAGAACCACTCGAACTCATAAATTGGATTTCTGTTTTTTTTTCTGTTCGTGTGATTTTTCCAGCCACTTGTCATTAATGAGTTTTTTTTCGTTTTTGTTTTATCTTGGTATTATTGTTGGTACCTTTTTCTGGTAGACAACAGACGTTCAATGAATCGGGAGATGAATCAACACTTACGAAAAATCGCATTCTCCTTATTATGTCGTTTGTCCGTTTTCGTTCGTTTGTTCGTTCGTTCGTAGGAACGCCGTCAGCGTTGACACCGGAGATGAGGTAGTTTAAAAGGCTCTTTCTGGATGGAAGTGCGCGACGGGTGACGGTGAGAATGGCTTTTATACCGGCGGGTTTTGTCCGGTGTCGGGACTCTCGTCGACCATCCCCCGTTGCCTCTGGTCTCTTCGACGCTCTTTCTCGATGTCTGTCCGCGCGCGAGCGCGCCTGTATGTGTGTGTGTGTGTACGATTGTGCGGTTCTAGTCGCCACACCCAGTGCGAGAAAAATAAAAATATACACTAATTACCCCTCCGTGTTAATGTTTCTCTCGAGCTTCGTTTTGTCTCTTCTCTCATTACCCCTTTCACGGGGTACTGCACATCGCGGCACGACCTTATAGAAATACCATTCGCTCCTAAGTGCGTCACGTATGAGCAACACGTCCGCGACCTGATTTTATTTTTTCACTGAAACTCTTTGGCGACCGAACCCTCGCGAAATGATGAATTATCGTCGATCTCATTAGCGACGAACGTTCAACGACGTCGAAGTAACGCTTGATGATTCGTAGCGATTCGTAAAAAATACTATCGATTCGTCGAAATTCTTAACAACGATTACAAATTTCCAACATGTCGTTATAACCTTTAAATATTAATATCGATAACAATTTATACCAAGGATTAATAATTCATCGAAAAATGAAACGAAAGTTATACAATAAATATAAAAATATGTTGTTTCTTTAATTCAAAGAAATGAAACAAAATTTGGTTTCGAGCGAATAAAAATGATTAAGAAATGAATGAAGATGTGTCGTATCGTGGACGTAGATGCGTATAATTATGACTGAAATGTTAACCGTTGATCGATTATGAGAAGAGGCACAAGGGCTACAAGAAACATCGATCCCTCGATACTTCTTTTTCGTTATTTTTATCGACGCCCCCGCCGCAAACTGCCAACCGGTAACACCGCGGTACCGTTAACCGTATCATCGTCATGATTCTTAGTTCGTTTTTAGTCGTGTGGTTACGTTCGTATTCATGGCCGACGAGATATGAAATATACTACGATCGGTAGAACTAACGCGAGAAGGATTCCTTCGTTCTTAGCGGTTTTGTCAAGGCTGCCCTCGTTCTAGTGCGTAATTCGTCAAATCGTAGAAAATCGATCCAACATCGAACGATCTTCGATTTCGATCCTCTCCCTCGAACAATTGCGCTATTCGATCCAACTATTTCGAGCAATTTTCTACACGGATGATTCTTATTTGTTTTATTCGAAATATCGAATACCGCAAAAAAAAATTTCCCAATTAATTTTTTAATTATTTATGGCTAATTAAAGGGGTATTTTCACCTGCTCGAGGGCAACAAAAAATATAATTTAAAAAAAAAGAGAAAATGGACAGCGACCATAAACTTGGCCGGCTCTCGCTCATCACCTCGTTTCATACTGCTACGAGGCAATTGCGGAATCGGCGAGCCTGTGCGCTATTCTTTGATTTTTATTGTTACACTCGTGCGCGATGATCATCGCAAATTTCGCGAAGCGCATAAAGGGGCTAAAATTTAATTTTGATGTAACCGGCGTGGGCGTCCATCGTTGGCCATGATGGGATATGAAGAAAACCGTGAGATTGCGGTATTTTTTACCGATACGTGGCACGCGGAACACAGCTCGGTACGATCCGAGTGCACTCGCTTGCATCACGGTGGCACGCGGTCGTTCGACCATCGCGTCGATAAAGGCGGATAAAGATCGAGCAACGAAATTTTATTCCGTCTTCGTTCTCACGACTTTCGTGATGAACGATATTTGTGATTTTTGTTTTTTTAATTTTCGTTACCGTAGCTTATTATCGGATTGGCACGAACTTTTCGTCGATTTCCATCGATCGTTCTATTCGAGGAAGTAATCGGATCGAACCGTTGATTATCGATAATTTGACAACGTTTGATAAAACGAAATGTCGTTCATCCGTCACTGCGTCGCGAACAACTTATATTTACGACGGCGAACTATCGGACGCCTAAAGAATGAGAGTTACCCGCGCCGATAGAGAAAGAACTTGCGCAAGGGCCTCCGCCGCGTACTTACGCTCCGAGAGATTCACGCAACGAAAACGCGCCCGACGTATACCTGTACCGCGCGGTGATCGCGTAACGTGTATAACTTGCCCGCAAAACCCGACACGTAACGAGCTACACCGCGAAGCTACTCATGCTTGGGTCGGGTGAGCGATATGGATCGATCGGTCGATCCAACAAAAAGAGTCAAGGGAAATAGAAAAAAGGACAACGATACCCACGGGTATTGTAAAATGTAAGAAAGAAAGTAAGTGGAATAAAATAAAGCATACGAGGGAAAATAACGAAACAAAAAGGAAAGCAATCGCGCGTCGTCGATCGGTGAGTCGAGTTGATCTACGTGACTGTGCTCGCTCGTACGTACACCACATTGAATTGTAAGTCGGTGGAGCAGAAAAACTTTTTCGCATTCTTCGACTCGACGATAAATGAAAAGTTTGAATAATACGCGAATTAAGCGTTTAATTATTGGTATATGGCGCGAGAGTCTTTTATTCGTATCGGGTGGAGAATTTTATTATTCGATTAGTCTGCACTGTTGCATTATCTTTCGATACGAAAAATGTCCATGTCCTCTCCGTGAACGAGTAATTTTTTCATTACTAATTCACCGACACCGTATGTGCATTTTTAAAGCTACAGAATCTTCGAGATCAACGGTTGCATGGAAATCATCGATACGCGAGGGTCCACGGATTGGTGATATTAAAAAAATTACTCGTTACAGCGCTGAAAGGCTGAAAGGCAAACACACACGACCCTCGTGATCCTTATATCCCTGCGTGACTGTATTCATACAATTAACACGTAACGGTTAATATACGATGGTATGGATAATACAACGTTCGCGAATGAAATGCGATTGTTCGCTCTTTCGGCGTAACGCCGATCGTGCCGTACGAAAATTTGCCACTTCGTGGTAATACGAGGTTTGCACCAAAAAGTGTATACACACGGTCGAGAAGCTCGTATCATAAACCGCGTGTTCTATAACGCGCGATTATATCACTGGCATAACACTAGGAATAAACGAGTATATATGGATATACGGGTTGATGCGAAAAGAGTGGAAGATCGAGAGCACCGGGTCTCTAGAGCGGTTCCTGACCTTTCCTGGCTGCATCTGAATGCTCTCCGAGGCTCAAATAAGCGGCGAGCGGACTTTTTGCCATTTCTCTCTCTTTCTCTCTCTCTCTCTTTCACACACACACACACACACACACACACACACACACACACACACACACACACACACACACACACACACACACACACACACACACACACACACACACACACACACACACACACACACACACACACACACACACACACACACACACACACACACACACACACACGCGCGCGCGCGCGCGCGCGCGCACACACACACACACACGCGCGCGCGCACACACACACACGCACACACACACACACACACACACACACACACACACACACACACACACACACACACACACACACACACACACACACACACACGCGCGCGCGCGCGCGCGCGCACACACACACACACACGCGCGCGCGCACACACACACACGCACACACACACACACACACACACACACACACACACGCGCGCGCGCGCGCGCGCGCGCACACACACACACACGCGCGCGCGCGCACACACACACACGCACACACACACACACACACACACACACACACACCCACATACACACACACACACGAGAGAGAGAGAGAGAGCCTAAGAATATCATGATGCTTGTTTGAGTTCGCATATTCTTTTCTGTTCTCGAACGAGACGTTCCTTTTATTCTCACGTGGTCCCGCCACGGTGACCTATGTCGCAATCGAATTATATTTCTTATATATCCATGTATATATAAACACACATATACATAGATATATATATAAGGTACTCAAAGCTTCATCCTTTCAGCCCTTATCTATTCACCTCTCGTTCTCCCACGTAATCATAAACCGGCACGCTTGCTAGAATTTCACACGAAAGGAAGTGTCGGAGAAGAAGTGACGTGAAACGAGGCCTTACATTAGAAACTTGTCGTAAATTCTCGGGCGATCGATCGATCGCAATGCTAGAACGTCCGTGATGAAGCTCCCTCGAGATATTTCGCTGCTTCTTTTATTCATGCCGAATAATTTATGCCTGCGTCAATTTTAATGCCGCAAAGCGAGACAAAGTAACTCCTAATCCCTATAATTTTACGATATGTGCGAAAATGAACTATAATTTTCAACGAACGTAAACTTTTACATCGTGAATTTGTATTACGGATTATATACATACATATGGATATATACAGGGTGAATTCCGTAAGGTTTCTCAAACGGGATTTTGGTGCAGATGGGATCGTTACAAACAAAAGTTGCAAATATACATTAGGGATATTTTAAATAGTTTACGAGATATGAATATTTAAAGTTTATCCAATCACAGCGCCCCAAAAAGCGTTGGAGCCGCCCACTCTCCGCTCTATCCGTAGATATAGCACAGTTTAGAGCGTTACATTTGGGATCGCAAAATTCAGAGCGGTCAATTATTATTATTTTATTACGCAGTCATTTGTTATTTGGCGCGCTCGGCAAAATTCAGAGCAGTCAATGCCCGACAAATAAAATGACTGCCTGATAAAATAATAATAATTAATTGCTCTGAATTTTGCCATCCCAAATGTAACGCCCTAAACTGTGCTATATCTATGGCTAGGGCGGAGAGTGGGCGGCTCCAACGCTTCTCGGCGCGCTCTGATTCGATCAACTTTAAATATTCATATCTCGTAAACTATTAAAAATATCCCCAATGTATATTTGCAACTTTTGTTTGTAATGATCCCATCTGCACGAAAATCCCGTTTGAGAAACCTTACGGAATTCACCCTGTATATATATATATATATATATATATATATATATAGGAAAAGTAAAAAACGTGTGGTAACATCGTTGAAACCATAGATCTTCCGTAACGGTGAAAACATCGACGAGTCGTTTGTCGATAATTCGCAGTGAGACAATTCACGTTGCCAGAATGTTTGAAAAGTTGCGCGATAATGATCGTTGCGGTTCGAATGAGATTTTTACGATATGATCGGAATCGGTTCTTACGTGGGTAGAAGCGACAAACCGCAGGTATATAAGAGCGCTCTATACTTTCCTTTAGGGAGTCGGTAGAGAGCTTAAAGGGTATGGGGGTGCAGGGAGAGCGCTATGTCCAAACACAATAATCACCGCGAGCGCCCGTTTGCATCATCGAAGAATGTTTTATCGATAAACGATCGATTTCGTTTAACGCGTTATACATCGACGGCGGTATTATACCGCGAGTCCCGCGTATTATTCCTCAACAGGTCTCGTGCGCGAAGTATACGGCCGTTATATGCGATCGTTTCAACGACACCTCACGATAACGCACGTGGTTTGATGATCTCCCGAACGTGATGCACCTCGTGCCTAATCTTCTGTTACAATCATGATACAAGCGCAAGTATCGTAATTAATCGTCGACCATGCGAATGTAGGCCGCGGTTACCGTGCCTACGCCTCGAACGAAGGGGATTGGGTAAGCGGCCGGCTCTACTATTTTGTTGTTGTTGTTGTTGTTGTTTTCTATTCAAGAAACAAAAAGGTCTTTCGTCGAACTTGTCGGCATTGGAAGGATATCGAGGTTATTTTCATTATTCCTTCGATTATCGATTTATCGGTGGATCGAGAACAATGGCGTCGCGAGGATCGTGCCTATGGCATATCTTTGACAATCGTGGATTATCAAAATCATGTTAAAACTTATCAATATTTCGTTTATATTCGTAGAAAAGAATTTATTTGCCTAAATTATTTACAGGATTTCGGGAGTCGTGTGCTCTTGAGTGCGATGGATGTTGTTATCCGTGATTGGTGGATATCGTTGAGTACGCGATTTAGTAAGTTGGATAACTGTGTGACTGATAAGCCTGAGGGGCTGGCTGATATGGCTTTCTGTAAGCACTCTGACTCGGGTAAGCCTGTTGGGGCGACGAGTACGCGGATAGTCCAGCGTGCTGTTGAGGACCGTAGGCACGGTGAGCTTCGTAATGATCGACAGATTGTACCGGACCAGCCTGGTGACCTGCGTAAGCTGCGAAAAAAAGATTGTTTTCGTGAAAAAATCCTACAATATTCTCCTCACGATGTTGACATGAAAATCGCGAAAGAAAAAAAGGGAAGAAAACAAATAGGGAGATAATCGAAGATAGTTAAGTACACGCCCTAAGAGCGAGAATTGAAATAAGAATTTCTTTATCTACTCAAGCACGTGGTGGCGTAAGAAGGTCCGATCGATTAATAATAAATAATATTGTCGTATACAGCACGGCGAAAAACCCGGTTTTCCTCGCGTGCCCTCGCTTTACTACCGGTATGTCGACGAGACGCTCGATATAAGTGCCTTGGGGCACCAGAGCGAGCCCGAGATCATCGACGAGATGCTGTCCGATGTTGAATTAATAAACGAGTCGATATGACGTACAGTGTAGAAGTACGCCAACGCGACTCATGTCCGTGACTTAGGCTACGACACGGTCGAAGGAAACTAATGATTCAATCGACGCACGGAAAGTACGCGTCGACGTTTATGCTAATGCTTCCGTACAAAAATTCCAGATTAATCGATCGTCGATCACGTTTCAGTTCCGTTTCCAACTTTTAAATTCGGCGTTTCTGTTTTTTTCATAATTTTTTGAAGGCCAACGATATATTTCGCGAAAAAAATCTCAGATCTTTCTGTCTCACTGTCCGAAGTCAGCCATGTTGAATCGAAGATTTTCGGATGTTTTTCGTATGAAAATGTTGACAAGGGCGATTAGCATGACCTACTGACCTTGACCCTGACGCTCGTACTCATCGGGTCCGAATTTGTAGGCCCTGGCTTCGGCATCGGCGAGTTCGGCGAGACGAGCCGCCTTGAGCGCGGCTACTTCCGGTGTGTCGATGACAGTGCCGTCTTCAGCGAGTGGAGCAGGCTGGAAGGGAACTTTGCCGGGATAGGCAGCCGGCCTGGTACGTTCGTAATGCTGGGGCGCCTGATAGGTCGGCTGATAAGGAGCGGGTGCGGGGCGTCCGACGGGACCGGAAGTCGCGTAAACCGGAGCGGGCGAGGCATAAGCCTGGCGAGCCGGATACGAGGCAGGGGTGGGTGGAGCTTGAGGACGATAAGCGTAGGCAGCTTGATGGCCCTCCTGGGGATAGCTTGGTCCTTCGTTCGGCTTATGCTCGACCGCGCGAGCCGCGGCGCGAGCGTATTCCGCGAAATGAGCGGCTTTCGCCTGGGCAACTTCCGGCGTGTCGATCACATTGCCATCGTGGCCGACTGGGGCAGGAGGCGCGAATTTCTGAGGTTGCTGATAGGCCTGCTGGTGATAAGCCGCTGCCGCCGTCTCGTCGTAATCCGGCGAGCCGAGGTAACCGGCATTTGCCACTGCGACCACTGCGAACGCTACGATCTGAAAAGAAATGGGAAAAAAATGGATAATTGACGATCGATCCATCGCAACTTCGAGCCTTACACCAAGAACAGAAGAAAGAAGAGGTTGGACGCGGAACAACGATATGAATGATAAGCCTAACTGCACCTGGAACGTTGAATTATTCGCAAGAATGTTGAAAAATTCATAAGAATTGTGTTGGGAACCGGAGGGACGGTACCTGGTTGGGTGGCTGTTCGTAGGTAGGTACGCCCAGGTGCTCCTTCGTCTACCTTTCTCTTCGGTTAATCTTCTCACGGGACGAAAGATACCTCGGGTGGTAGGCTCGCGAAGAACGAGACCGAAGCGAGAGGCTTCGCGGTGGGGAATCCGACAAAAAGGTCGCGAGCCGGGGCAATGTTGCACAATTATCCCAGTTAGGCTCGGGCAGTCTCTAATCATACGTTCATGGCGTAGACAATTACGTGACACAATAATGGCAAAATATATGGTTGCGTCACGTATTCGTATCATCGAAGCTATAGACACAATCGAGGTGACTTAACGAGATCGGGAGCGAGAACAATCGCGATACATGTACAATCCTTACGAGAATCTCGTGCTCTCGGTTAAACGACCGTGGTACACGCTCGAGAATTCGTCATCGCGGGCGCCCCCCCCCCACCCGCACCCCACTTTCTTCTATCGTCTCGATCCAAGAAGAACCTTGTATGCTTTCTCTCTCTACGTACAATGCATATTCGTAACACACGTGGTAACAATCAGTCACTCACCAGTCGATACATGTTGAAAGTTAATCGATCTTTTTCAAATATTAATCGTGTTTCCCTCGACGAATAATCCGTCCCTCGAGAGTACCGCGGTATTTATGCTTCGGCGCTGCTGATGTCGCGACCAGTACTCGCCTCGTCGTAGTCTGTCGAGGGAGGGTGAGGTGGGCTTGCTCTAGGATTGCTCCTAGGGTATCGGATATTCACGAGGGACGCTCCGTTCCGTTTGTGTTCCTGGCGAAGGTGGCTCGAGCGTTTTATACATGCGGAGAAGCCACGATTCCCCGGACGTCCCCATCCCTCCTCCACTCCAACTTCCCCACTAGCCGTGTCGTATTCGCCGTAAGGTGCGCGCGCACGTATACTAACGAAGCCCGCAATATCGGCAACCGGGTAGGGGAGGCAACCAGAGCCCAGAGGCCGCGAGATCGGTAAACTCCCGCGAGTTTTATTGCAACGTATCGCCGCGTATACCGGTAATATCGTATGGAAAGAGCTTGAAAACTATGCTGTATGTTGCTCGAGAGAAACGAGCCAATCTGCGTCTGGTACCACACCCCACGCGCACGCGCGCTCTCTTCCTCTCGTTCGCCATCACGTTGGCCCCATTTGACCTTGACATTTGATCGAGGACCTGCGCGCGCGACGGCCCAATACGCGTACAGATTACACGCAATTTTTATTGTTTGATTTTTCAGTTTTCTTTATTCTCGTTCCTCTATTACTGATCCCCGAAGAGACCGAGTTGAAGACAACTATTGCGCTTCTGACTCGATCGTCGATTCGACCAAACTCTCGGGGTTAATAACGCGCAGCATTCGAACCAAATCGTTGCCGTGTAATCCATTTGTTTCAATATTTGTTATTCATAACGGAGAAGGCCCGTCGGGATTTATCTCGTAAACATTTGTCATTGGTAAAAAGTACCAAAGTAACGTCAAAGACCTTATTACGTATAGATATTGTTGCGTGGACATCGCCAAGATTAGGTACATCCGTGATCGAATCACGTCTATTCAGGAAGATATGATTTTATCGCTTATAAACGTTCAAAGTGGCAAATGAGAGATATTATAATACAATTGTCATTTCAGCTCCATACCTTTCAAGGATCTATCATCCGCGATTTATTATTTTTTGCCGCGCATAAATCGTCGATGATTATTCCAACTGTCTACCTCATGAATATTTATACGCGTTATTTGTTCTTACATGGGGTAAGAGAGGGCTCGACGAATGTTTATTCGAAAATTTGTTTCGCTGAAGGGGAAAACCCTCTCCTGATGGAGACAAAGGCGTGTCGCGCTTACTCTCCCTATACATGTATATATAAAGGACATAACTTTTGAACGAGCCATGAACCAACGAAGGACTCGCCCGGAGTTCGAAGGACAGCTCTTCGATAGCAACAGCTTTATAACGTGCATTCCCACACTGTTCACGTGTGCAACTTGCGACAATGCGTTAATACACCGCGCGCATATACATATATACATGTATAAGCATACATACATATATAAGCGTGTAAATCGCGGAAAGTGCAAGGACTCGGCATCGTGCTGTATCATTTCTCTGCACATTACCGAGATATGCAAAGATCATTGGGTTTCCTGGATTTTCCATTATTATTAACGCCTCTTTCGCGTCAACCTCGAGTGAGTTCATCGCCTGGATTCACCTCGAACGTGCTATTGTTTCTTTTTTTTCGTTTTTTTTCCAACGATTTCCCGGTTCTACAGAGAGTTTCGCAGCCGGTACATCTATCGATCGTTATCTATCGCTATTGCGTTATATACCTACGTATCGAACGTACGAAGGGTTGCGCGAGCGTGACCTACTAATATCGCGTCGACAAATGTATTCTGACACTGTGAAAGTTAGCAGCTCGGCCACCGTATACTGCACCGTCCTCGAGTTGGCCCGATAACGAGGTCGTTATCGTCTACTCGAACGATACAGAATTTCGAAAAATCTCCTTAAAACGGTATTTTCTACGAATAATTCATATAACAAATGGTACAACGGTCCAATGCATCGGGGCAGAAATTGTGCGAGGATAAATTCGTAATCGTTGGTTCGCCGCTATAAAAATTGAGAGATATCGTCCTTCGAATTTCTCTCGATCGCGGCATCTGTATAATCCATGCGGTTGCTAAGAATTTTCATGCCGTCTGTAAGACGCGCGAATCGGAGCAATAGTCGGAGGGGAATAACAGAAATAGAAAGAAAAAAAACGAAATACTTGCAAAATTTTGCAACTGCCTGTGACTTTCCGGTATTCCGATCTACACATATAGTCAACATCGGACGGGGCAATCTTAGAAAGTGTCTTGTCTTTTTTTTTCATTCAAGTTATATATATATGTATACGTCGTTGAATCGGACGTGCCTCACTCGGCGAGTCTGGGGAAACCCTTCGAACGCATTTTCGATGAGGAAATAAACAAAATTCCACGCGCCTGTACTTCTCGAATACGTTGGATCGAAATGTTCGAAACGTGGTATCCACCGTCATCGACGCCGTTAGAAACCAAAAACAAATAAGTAAGAAAACAAATAATGAAATTAAGAAAAATGCTGATCGGCAACGACCTTTACGGCTGGATATATAAGCACGCGTATGGTTAAACATTTATGGGAATCTCGACGAATTTGACGTTAATGCAAAAAGATGAAATATAATTCCAATATTTTTCGGTCGATGGGAAGCGAGGCTTTTTTATTTTGAGTCGCGTCACGTCGTTAGGAAAGATCGATGTAATGCGTTATCGAACGAAAGTCGAATCAATTTATGTAATACCATTAATCATTAGATTCACGTAGGGCCTACGTCAATCCTGCGATTTTTCAACGATTACAGATTTTATTTCGTATAGTTAGTCCGACCGACAAATCATGCCGTCTAATTAATCACGCAGTTAAATGATCCATAATATTCCATATCCAAACAAATCGATGACCTTTCGATACGATAATGTGGAAAAAAGAACGTAGATTTTTATCACGAACAACTAAATCGCAAATATTGATCGAACGAATTTTCTATCGAGACGTGATCGTTCAACAATTTTCGAGCGATGTGCTCCGCTCTAGTTGGTTTGTACGTATACACGATCGTAGCTTATCGTTTTCTTTGTGCACCTACTTATCTAACGGCAAAAAAATGATATCGAATATCACGAAAAGTCTAGCTCGTATTTGTTCTCGATGTAACGCAATCTCACAGTACGGTGGAGCCCCGGTGCGCGACACGTGAATTTTGTTCGGTCGTCACGGTCGAGAGTGCTCGGGACGTGTCGACGACGAATCGGCCCCGTACTACGCACCGTTCCGTTCGACTCGAGATCTATTTTTGGGTAGGTATCGATTGTCGAACCGTACGAAGAAAAGAAGAAAAAAACAACACTCGTCTCGCTTACATTCGAATTTTCACGCTATTACCGTACGGATAACGCGTGATCTCGTGAAAAAATTCGATAGATCGGTAACGTTGACGAGAACGTACTCGCCGAATGTAACGTAATAAACGGATACCGTGATGAATGTATATAACTGGGACACGCCCTCGAGATCCCAAATCGGTGTGTCGTAGATCTTGTCGAATTAATCATTCTCGCGGACGTCCTGAAATGCCGACTTGGACAGTTCCTCGTTTTGCTATTACACTTAGCGTTATACAATCGTCGATCGTTGTTACGGCGTGGCGCTCGATATTTTTTTTTCTTTCATTTTTCTTTTTTTATCCCCAACGAAGTATTTAGGAATTTTGTAATAGCCCGCTCGACATGCTTAGGAATTGAATTTTTGTTCGATAACTTCTGGCCGTTGAGAAGAAAAGGAATTAATCGAATGAACGAGTGATTGACACGGAACGGCCCATACGTCGACCCGCTGAAAGGGTTAAGGTCGCGCGAAACGAAGATTCTCTATATACGAGTATATGAAACTCGGGAATGTGCCTAAAGCGCCACCCTGGAAATTACGTCAAGGAACGGCGTTTCGACTAAGAATTTTGAATACGAGAGCATATTCTCGGTGAAAAACTTATTACGATATTCCGGGTCGTTCCTCACTGTCCGTAATTCCTTTCTCGTGACCGAGGTCGCTGCTACCACGAGTCTCTTGCGTGATCGAATTAACGAGCAAAGCCAACGAACGGCCATTGGCCTGGACGAGAAGGATTTAAATAAATAATCACTATAAAAATAAATTGTCCTTTCCGTCCGGATTCTTTCTTCACCAAACTCTAATTTCTAAATAAATCGTCGCTCCGGCGAATTAATTGGAACGTTATCAAAATTATAACTTATGTACGTTGGATGCAAAATTGAGAAAAACGTAAGTGACCGAGAACTTTTCTCGTAATTCGTGCAACAGTGGTAAAAGAAGGGTTGTCTATTTGTTGGGAACGTTAGAGAGAGAGAGAGAGAGAGAGAAAGAGAGATTGTCAATTCGCAATTGTTTTATGTCGTTGTCTCGGCGAATGTGCGTTGGCGTCAATTGTTAGATTACGGTTTAGCCTTGGCACGAAGCCACCTCCGGGGTCTCCGAGGTGGCAACGCATATACGTCCACCCAGCTAACTGGACACTACGAGCGAGACGATGCTGACTACCACTCGAGCACGGATTAATACCGCCTCGACGTATATCTGTAACAATGATGTTGCTCCGGTTCGACGCCCCGTGGGCAACTCGACAAGAACCCACGATCGTCACGAATACAAAACTCGCCAGAGTTCAGCTTTTCATGCGCGACCACTCATACAATAATAGAAAAAAAAATCTTTGATTTAAGTTAAACATGTACCTAATTTTAAAAATGGCAAATTTATCCCTCCTTCCCGGTACATACAGAATTCGGATTCGTAAATGATTTTTGGTAGTCGATAATTCGTCTAATTACATTGATGTATAATCGTCGTGGATGGTGATCTAGTAATAGTGTTGAATATAACCGGTGGCATAAGCAGGCGAGGCGTAAGACGAGACGAGAAGCGGCGACGAGCTGTATAACGAGTTGCTCAATAATTCTTGTCCCTGCTCAATGTTGTGATTGATACGAGCGGCGGCGTGTTCTGCCTTGGCGTATGCGACTTCGGGGGTGTCGACGACGCGACCGTCGAGACCGATGGGTGCACCACCACCGGTGTGCTTCAGAAGCGAGAGGGCTGGCGCGGAGTAAGTCGCGGCTACGAGAGGAGCCGAGGTGAGAATGGGAGCCGCGGCATAGGCAACGTGATCGACGCTTCTGAGAAGTTCCTTCGACCGTACGAGTTTCTCATTGACGTGAGCCACGGCATGCTCGGCCTTGGCGTGAGCGACTTCGGGGGTGTCGACGACGCGACCGTCGAGACCGATCGGCGCACCGGCGCTGTACTTGGTCAGCGTCAATGCCGTTGGCCCGGCCGCGCCGTAAGTCGTTGCTACGAGAGGCGAGGCGGGTGCTGCGTATACGTAGCCCGCCGATTTAACGGCCTCGTTCGCAATATTGAGCTTCTCGTTGATGTGAGCCGCTGCGTGCTCGGCCTTGGCGTAGCTCACTTCCGGTGTGTCGACGACGCGACCGTCGAGTCCGAGCGGTGCTCCTGGGACGAGCTTCGCGTAAGCCAGAGGTGCGGAGTAAGCCAGTGGGAGGACCAACGAGCCGGATGGCTTGGCTAGGCTAACCGCTGCAAGGGCTGACAGAACGATCTGTTGGAACAACATTATTTCGGGAGGTTGAATATGTGTTGAAATTATCCGAAAAATTTGACTTTTTTAAATTGATAAATTATGAATTTGTTTTAATGACTAGGAATTTTTGCTTTTGTGAGTAATGCAGTGTTTTGACTTACGAAGAGCTTCATGATGATTGGATTAACGCGACACTTAGCTATCATTTAGCGCTACTGTTACTGGAAAACAGAATTCGCCGGGAGAACTGTCGAGATAGCGTTTGATGCCGAACTACGTCGTCCGATCCTTTATATACCTACGTTTTCATAGTCGTGCAAAAAAACAAGAGTTCGAAGGAGGTGTACCTATCTGCTTCGAGGCAGATTTTACCCTGAGAGCTTATACGTTGCATCGGGAGTCAACCACGCCCAGCCCAATAAACCAGCCGCGTAAACTCGACATTGACGTTCTTTTACCCCGGGGCGATAGCTCTGCCTTGGTTCTTCGGGATCAAGTTTATCGTTCGCTTTTTTTTCATTACGAGAATGCTCGAGGAATAATCATACTTGCTAATAAGAATGACAGATTTTGGTTTACCCAATTTGTCGTATAATTGATTCGATCCGATCCAAGTATTTCGATACTTGGTCCTTTATTTTTATCGACTCTTAATTTATACTCGAGCAAATCTCTATAAATACGTCGAATGACGAAATCTTTAATCGGAATTCGAACGAGCTAGGGCACGATCTCGAAAAGCGATCGAGAAAAACATGGATGTAAACGCGTCCGTCAAATAACTCCAAAATAATATCCGGGAAGGTCGATTAAACGATCGAAGGATCGTCGAGGGTTTCTCAAAATGTGATACAGAATTTGGGCCGATCGTCAAACGTCGATCGATACCCACGATCGTGGCCGATACTTGGCACGAAAGCGTCGTAACTCCCGTTGAATCGAAGCACCGCGATAAAACCGGACCACCCACGGAACGCTTCGCGCTGGTCCCTCTAGTCGACCCTGAAAGTCCCGAGGTCGTTTAAGGCAATGGCATAAATGAAAATGGAGGGATCGAATGTCTCGATCGCGAAATACCATTTTCGCGCTGAACGTTAAGGTCATCAAAGAAAAAGAAAAAAGAAAAAGAAGAATAATAAAAAAGAAAAAACGATATCGTTACTTTTACGTCGCACTCGAGTATCTCTCGATACGGTATCCCTGCTGATTTATATTAATGGAAGAACGATCGAAAATATATCGTATCTCGGTATATCGATCGAGATGCGGTCGTTTTACAACAGGCTAGCCTTGTCCCGTTCGTTCGGGAAAAATTCGCAGTCGTACCGTGAGACAATTCTGACCACGCTCCGCGAGGGAAACAGTAGACGCGAGGATGTGCGAATCGATACAGGATCCATTTTTTTCGTCGCATCGCCGTGACATCCGATAGATGGTATACCGTAATACGACGATTACGATTATATAACGCCGAGGCTCGATCTAGGTTCGTCCCGTTGATCGAGTCGCTATAAAAGCATCGAGCGAGCCTCGTATCTTCGCAGATCGATCGTGATTCACCAAAGCAAAGTCGGAGTGTGAAATTGAGCGAGACGAGGGAAGATAAGAAGAAAGAATCATCATGAAGACTTCCGTTCTGTTGGTACTGTTGGGTACACTCGGGTGGACGCTGGCCAAACCGTCGAGTCTTCTCGGTCTTCCAGGACTGACGTACGCCAGCCTTGTCTCCGGTGGGGCACCCGTCGGTCCCGACGGGAGGGTCGTCGACACCCCGGAAGTCGCGGTAGCCAAAGTCGAGCACGCCGCTGCTCAACTCAACGAACGCGTCAATCTCGCGAACGAAGCTGCGAGGTCCGGCGAGGTCGACCTATCGCGCGTTTTCATCTCGCAACCCGGCAGTCAACTGGCCAGAATTTTCGCGGTTCAAAATCTCGCGGGTGCGAACCTGACGCCGTTGACTCTGGCTTCTCTCGTCTCCGGCTCATCAGGATCCGCTCCTGTTGGTTCGGACGGACGCGTCGTCGACACCCCCGCAGTCGCTCAAGCCAAGGTCGAACACGCCGCCGCACATCTCAACGAGAAATTTACTCAAGCGAACGAGGCTGCCAGAAATTCCGGGCTCATAACGATCGCCGGCTCGCCCGCCATTGCTCTACGTTTATAAACCTTATACGCGTCGTTTCTTTATTGTTTATCGACGATTTTTTTCATCTTTTTATCTCGTCCGATCGTAGCTTCGCTCGAGCGAGAATTATTTACTCTCTTGCAATGGGTCCGTAAGTTAATGTCCTCCTTCTGACATCTCGATTGCATTATTGTATCTCTTCGATCGCTTTGGACCAATAAATTAATATTATAATTTATCGTTCTCGTTCACCATGAAATGTCTCACGTGTCACGACACACGACAGGTCGAATATCGCGCAACGGTCCTTCTCCGTTACGTCACGAGAAAAAAAAATGATCCAGCTCTTCGAGTGTTGTTACAAGGCAGCGTGAACGGTAGGTAACAAATTTCGATCATCTCGAGCACATTGGTACCTTACAGAAGCGAACTTTTGCCTAATTCGAGACTGTCCAGCGTGATTTATCCCACGAGATTTCGAAACTCGTCGAATATGAACCGGGGCCGACGAAGAACGCCTTTCAAAGTCACATTTGCTGGGCGTAACTTCGTCTCTCTCTCTCTCGCTCTCCCTCTCTGTTCAAACCCGCCGTTTAAAGTTCCCGGTAGCCAGGCATTCTCTCTCGGAGCACATACACGTGTAGCGCGAACGAAATATATCTCGTCGATGAGAAGGACAGCCGATCCTTTCAGACTCGATCGCCGATCGCTTTCTACGCCGTTCCGTCTAATTTGAGTTTTCTTCTCTCGCTCGCACGTTCACCGAAAAGCTTCGTTGGTACCCAATTCATTCCCATACACACCTCAATGTCACGCGTACGAGCGCGATCGCACAAATGTCGAATAGAAGTGGTCTCGCATTATATTTCGGGGGTTTCGATACGTCCCGCCTAATCCACCGTGTGTCCGAGTTCGAGTATATATAGGCCGAAATGGGACTGACCAGACACACAAAACATAATCGACTTTCGTAGCGAGTACTGGATAGTTCAGCAGCGCTAAGAGACAATCGACCATCATGAAATTCTTCGTAAGCATATATTAGCATTATCGATCGAGACGTTTTGAAAATAAAACGATCTAACCAGATTCTATTATCGATCGAATTATTACTTTTTTTCAGATCGTTCTTTCCGCCGTCGTGGCAGTCGCATTCGCCAAGCCAAGCTTTCTCGTCGGGCAGCACGCCACCGGCGTCGCAGCCCCGTTAGCCTACGCAGCGCATCACATCTACGCCGGACCTCACGCTTACGCTCACTCCGCTGCACCAGTCGGCCATGACGGACGCGTCGTCGACACCCAGGAAGTTGCTCACGCCAAGGCCGAGCACGAAGCGGCTCACATCAACGAGAAGGTCACCCTTGCCAACGAGGCTGTCAAATCGGCCGACCACGTGACCTATGCCGTTGCACCAGCCGCTGTTGTAACTTCTTATCACGGTGCCCTGCCAGTAGCTCCGGCTGCTGCTTATCACGGCGTTCACGGCTATCACTCGGTCGCGCCCCTCGCCTACGTCAGTCACGTGCCCGCTGCGCCCGTCGGTCATGACGGACGCGTCGTCGATACTCCGGAAGTTGCTCACGCCAAGGCCGAACACGAAGCCGCTCACATCAACGAGAAAATCACCCTCGCTCACGAGCACGCGAAATCTGCCCACTATGGCGCGCCACTCGTTCACTCAGCCCACGCACCCCATTATTATAGCGCTCATCACGCCGGTGCACCGGTCAGTCTCTGGTAATGAGAACGATTCTGGATCACTGACGGATTCTTTGAATATGTATTAGACCCCTGCTAAAATAAAGTTGCCACGATTCAAATCTCGTCGTTTTATCGCCTCGAATTAAGTCTTTTTTGTTCTAACGTCGGTTCGCCGAAACGCGTTTAATTATGGTAAATAATCTTGCTACGCATGAAAAAATAAGGTAAGCCGAATATTTTAAAGAAGAAAGATGATCTGATTTTTGTCCATCCCCCGGCTCATTGCTGCACATCGGACTCTATATTTCATGCCCGTTAACAAGATGATTGCTTCGCGCCGATGGTTCACCGTCCAACTCCATTATCCCAACGACGATCTCCACTTCGAGCCCGAAGACAAAGAGTAGAAGAAATTCAGCAACCGAAAACCTTGAGCAGCCAAAGAATTGACGCAGGTCTTCTTGGCAGCGATCTGGATCGCTTATTTTTCTTGCCCGAGCGTCTCGTGGGCAACGAATAAAAAGAACTAACGACCGCGACAGCGAAGGGCTATGTCGAACATGGGGTCCGGTTTGCGCATCGACCTTCCCACGTCCTTGACTGTAACAAGTTCTCCATCTTCGAAGGTCGTGTCACTCGGCGTTTTGTGTCCGCGCGAATCCGGGGTGGTTGTTTTTCGCTCGCGTATCGGACAAGAGGCTGCAGCAGTAAACGAGATGCGAAAAGAAGATCGTACGCGGAGTGTGGTACTTGGCTGCAGTCGCTTATGAGTGTGGCTGTGCGTGAGTGTACCCAACACCGCGATCGAATCTCGAAGCCGCAACGCATGGTACAACGAGCGAATTTCCATCGAGGATCGTATATAAAGCTGCGGGTTGTTTTTCTGCGATGATACTCGAGTCGAAGCTTTCGCAACGGTTGGTTCGTTGACGAGCGAGAAAACTCAATCATGAGAGGACAAATCGTAAGAAAATCGTCTTCGTCAATTCTTCATTGTACAATCGATCGATCGCGATCGATGATTTTTCGTCGCCTTTAATTTCGAACTCAATGAATTTCGCAGATGTTGTTGGCGATTTGCGTCATCTCCGTCAGTCTGGCGAAGTCACCGCCAACTTTTCTCGAGTACAAGGACAGTCTGGGCCAGTATAGCTTTGGATATAGCGCGCCTGGATCGGCAAGATCGGAGGTCAGATCGATCGACGGCACGACCCGCGGATCTTATAGCTACGTCGACGACTCGGGAATGATACAGAGCGCCCAATACACCGCGGACGGTCAACACGGCTTTCGAGTGATAGCGACGAATCTGCCTCAGGCACCGATACCGGTCGAGGACACGCCCGAAGTCATCGCCGCTCGCAACGATCACCTAAGAGCCTTCGAGGCTGCGTCGAAAATCGCTGACGAAATGCCGGAAATGGAAGCACAGCGGTCGATCGTGAACGCCGAAAATACGGATTCGATCATGATCGATAATGCTGTCAAAGTCGATGAGGAAGCAATGAACATGCAGGCAAGAGCGAAAATCGCCGAGAATTCTCGAAACGTTGTTCAAAGCAGCTCAATGGAATCGCAAGGAAAAAGGTCGGATCAAGGTCAAACACCTGTAATTAAAATCGCTGGGGTGGATAATCAGGCTGAGGCTATGAAGATTATGGACAAATTTGGTCAGGATGCGTTTAGCGAGGTAAGGGCTTCATTTTATCAATTATTTTTACTTTTTATTGAAAATTGATTGTCCGAGGGTGCCAACGACAATTATTCGTGCCTTGTCAGCGTTTGCACAGCTTTCGTTTGAACGATCGTTCAACGATAAAATAAACTCCATTTCGGGATTAATAATTGATTTATTAACAGGAAATGCAGCCCAAGAAAAAATCTGGAGGATCGAGTCGTTCGGACGTTCCGGTAGTGACGACGTCCTTTGTCATACCCGGTAGTGTCGATCTACACACGAGGATCGAGCTCGACCAGTCCGACTTGGCACGAATCATCCCCGAACCAGTACCACTCTTTGCTAGCCAGCCTTCCATATCTCAAGGTCAAGGTCGTTAAGATCGTTCTCTATCGAAATTGTAGCAGCGATAATCGCCGATTTGTGTAAAATCAAGCGGAACAGCTCGAATAAAGGATGTATAAGGTCGTTTACGTCCAACTTTTTTTTTCGATTAACGACCATATTACTGCTCTCTTTCAAGCGCATTTATCCCTTCCGTCGGAAGACTTTTTGTTGTTGTTCCGCGAAGTGTTCGAAGATCGATTTCTTCGAGGTTCGACAGAAACCGTCGACCAAGGCGAGGTGAAACTTATTTCTTCTCCCTGTTATCCGATACGTACCTTTCACATGGCGACAGGGACCAGCGCCTGCCCATGAATAAACCCATCGCCTCTGGGGCTGCGCGCTCCGGCTCGCGAGTCTCGGCGTCCTCGCTTCCGCGGTCAACGGCCATGTTTCAAGGCCATGGTCATTGACGGCCGGTACTAAAATGAAATCGAGAACGAAGCACACGCATACGTCCACGAGCGATCTCTAGATCCAGATCATGAAACGGTGGGCTGCCGCGAGACGTGATTTAAAGGCCGTCTGGTTCTTGACCTCCAAAATCATCGAGAACGCCGCAGGGGGCGGAAAGAAACCGCGTTTAATTATAAATCTGTCGTAGCCACGGTTTTACATTACGGGATCAGTTTCGATATCTCTTTACATATTTGTCCGATCAATTCGACGCGAGTTCAATAAAAATTGACCAGCAATGTTTCAATAATAAAAACAATTTTTTTACGCAACAGAAAGATTAACGATTTATTTTTGTTTCTTACGGCAGTTGACGAGGCGAATCCATCGATGCTGACTCCGGCAGCAACAAGAATGATGACGATGTCTGAGAGCGAGAGCGAGAAGTCAGAGATTCTCAGCCGAATGTCTCCACTTACCATCACAACGACAACGTTGACGAAGAGTCCCAAGCCCCAGGAACATTCTAGCGCGAGAATACCCGGAGTCGTCGCACCCGTGAACGCTTTCGCTCTCGCTTACGGAATCGGTGTCGATCCGATTTATCATCAGTACAATCCTTACTCGTACTTCCCTTACGGCATACTCTGAAAAGACGATTTCCGGTACGAAAACATACTCGTGTCCGATTCTCAAACTGTTTCCTTTCATTTATCCTCGATCCGACGATTCATCGATAAGTAATAAGACGAATAACACGCAAGAAACGTCGAGAAAAGTTACGAATAGTGTATGAGAAAGAGACGAAGAAAAATATACAATAATTACTTATTTTTCGTTTGATACCGCGGGTCCACACCATCTGAGATCTCTTCGACGGCGAGTAACATAATCAAGATTTTATCATTTTTTTTATTCTTCTTTACAAAATAACGCAAGATGAGTGAACAATAAAACGAAATATTTATGCATGAATAATAATGCGATAATGATGGTAATAATAATAACATAATGATAATAATAAGTTCTTGTATAATATAATAGTAATAAAATGCTGCCTTGTGTAGATCCTGTACCGTACTTTATATATATATATATATATATATTCGTTTGTTCTTTTCATCCGAGGTTTATTTTGCGTCGAATTAATAAATGTGCGATGGGAGAATCGAGTTTTGGTTAAATCGTCTTGGATAATCCAACACCCAACGCCCTCCGAGATACCATCTCGGAAGTATCGTTATTGTAGTCTCATCTCTTATCACTGACGCGCGTCCATTATGGCGTCATGCTTTGTGTTTGATATATCAAATAAAAACTAAAAACGAAGGACCATCACGGGTATTCACGTATGCAGCATCCTCGACTCTTCGTCGAATGAAACACGACGATTGATACGCGTGTACATTGATAAAAGATCGCGATCTATTTCACGTCGAGGCTTTAAGAACAAATGAAAGAAACGTAAGTTCCATTCTTATTGTTAATGAAAATTAAAAAAAAATCACTTGGCCTTAAATACGAGGCTACGGTCGCTACGTGATCGATTTACGACTAACGTAAGTGTATGAAAAAGAAAAAAAAAGAATAATGTTAATCTTTCGAAAGCGCTGATCACTCTCCGTCGTTACTGGAATACCTTGGAAACGTAAGTTTGAATTTCCCAAGGAGATGAAAAATTGTTTAAAATGGACGAATCAAGCCGGGCGTAGTCCTAACGGGCTTTCCCGTTTTGCATCGAGACCGGTCGATTTTCTGTTTTTCCCCATCGTTTCTTCTTCGCGGGGTTTCGATTATTCGATGGCAACGCAACAGAGGCCATCACGGTCATCGATTCCTCCGCATGAAATATTGCGTCGTCGTTGACGTTAATTATCTCGTTATCGAAGCTTAATTCGGATCAATCGCTTTTATCCTCGTTCCCTGACCGGTATGTTTGTATCTGCATGAGTGTTTGTGTATTTTCGTAATACTGAATAAAATCACGATTCTCTCTCTCTCTCTCTCTCTCTCTCTCTCTCTCTCTCTCTCTCTCTCTCTCTCTCTACCTCCCTCCCTTCCTCTCTCTCTCTCTCCCTCTCTCGCCCTTTCTCTCTTTGCCCTACGTTAATTGTCACGATCGTGCTAACAATAGGAATTTATGTTTAATAATCAATATTAATTAATTAACGATCACGATAGCTAATAATTAATATTAATATCCTGATTATCATCGATTTACGTTTTTATCGCCTCTCGCCTTTTTTTCGCTCGCTTAATCCTCTGTTTCTTCTTCTTCTGCTTCTTCTTCTTCTTCTTCATCGTCATCATCATCATCTTCATTTTTCACCCGCTATAACTCTCTTATATCCATATTATATATATGTATAATATATATAAATCTAAATATAATATGTATTTATACTGATCATATGTTTATACATATATATATTTATATATAATATATTCGGTCTAACGTTATCGTAACATCGCTTTTTTTACTCTCTCGCACGGATTACACTCTCTTTTTTTTCTATTCCCATTCTTTTTCGTGCTCTTCTACTTCTTTTTTTCTCGCTATTTTTTTCTCTAGACGTTATCCACACCTTTTTTTATTTTCCTATCTGCACCGTTCGCAAAAAACGATTCCCATCGAATAATATCATTGTTTCATTTCGCGTTTTAATTTTCCTTTTTCTTTTTAATGATAAACCGTGCCGGCAAATTACAAATAATCGCGAAACGAAACAATATATATATCCTCCATGGACTATGAATAATTAATTATATTCGGTGAGCATCCTCGTCCGCTAACGAGCTTTTAAACACGCCTCGTTGAGCCTCAACGTTATCTGCAATTTTTTCTTCTCTTTTTCTTTCAATTAATTTCTCTTAATTTCGTCCTTTTTTCACATAATTCGTAAAATTCCTGTATCTTCAATTATGTTCGTATATGCGAGTGGATAATTGTGTACGTTTAATGAGTTGTCTATGTGGCATGTCAAATATTACAATTATATACTTTTGTTTATTTCTTTCTAGTTCCTCTTTCTTTTCTTCTCGTATTTCACTTGGGCGTTATACCTTTTTTTGCGTAAAAAAAAAAATCTGGAACGAATCGATGCCACGTTGCGTATTTTGCGTGTAGCGAAGACGTCATGTCACGAAAAAAAAGAAAACGAAATAGATGAAGAGAATCCTCGAATATTCAATTATTATTATTATATGTTTTTGTTGTTTTTATATTTACTCGACTTTCCCGCATCGTGGCTTTACTATTTATAAAACATTCGTAAAATGTACCCTCGATTATACTCTGTTTCTTTTTCATTTTTTTCTTCATCTCGTCACTCTCGTTTCTCACGTATATATGCATCGTCGCTGTAAAATATAGCCACGAAACTCGTTTCGAAGAATCTCGACGTCTGCCGCGAACAACCCTCGATGATTGAACGACCCCTTCCCAGGTCTTTATTATAGTACGTTGCGTAGTGTTCTTAAATTCCCGTTTATTCTGTATATATATATATATATATAGATAGATATATTTATAATATTATCGTCCGATCAACCATGTACGATCCTTCGCTTCGCGTCGCAGTTCGACCGTGTATAATATTAGCTGCCGCATCTCTCGATGATCTTACATTATGTATATTTATATATCAATTATTTATATACTTTTGTTGTTGTTTAATTGTTGTTGTTGTTGTTGTTGGTTGAATTAGCACTGTAATATTGATTCTCAATTGACACTATATCCCTAGCATTATTCTCTTCCCCCGTTTAATATACATATATAATTTTTGTTTGTTTGTTTTATCTCACTCCGAATCTTCCCCTTTCTTCTCGTTAAAGCGTATTCTTCGGTGTGCCCAAAGCTCTTTAAATTTTCTCGCGCTTTTTTCTTTTTCTTTTTTTTCTTTTAAGGTAGAACTCGATCGACCTACGATCTAATTAATTTCATCGATCACCGTCGAACCGTTCCTCCCTCCCTCTCTCTCTCTCTCTCTTTATCTATCTATGTTGCTCTCCTCACGATTCTATACACTCTGGATATGTAGAAGAATTTTTTGTTGTTGTATTTATCGTACACCGAGGTGCGATGCCTCCGCGATAATTGGCTCACGGTTTCGTACGCTCGCTCGTGGAATAATTACGGTTGTGTACGTTTGAAATACGTTGACGCGGATTTGAAATTATATTGTATAGTATATTTATTTTTTTATGATTTTCTTTTCCCAGAGTATTTGGTCGGTAAGTGGAAAGAATAGATCGTGAGGAAAAAATGATGGAAGATCGAAGTATTTAGAGAAAAGCAACCGTTGTCGAATCGTTACGCGTATGTTCCGGTTTCTTTTTTCTTCATCCTCTCAGTTTCGTTAACCGGTTCCTTAGATTGTCCTTAGGCCTGGAACGTTAATTCGAGATTGAAGTGCGATCGTCGCGAAAGCGATAGTTGCTCTAAGCATAATGACGACCCCTCTGACCCTCTTCGGGACACTCGAAGTTACAATCGAGTTATCAATGAAAAAATCCTCGTAAAATCGTTGAGAGACAAAAAACAGAATATAAAATAAAATCTCAGAAACGACACGATTATTCTCACTAACGTTCAGACTTGACTGCCTTTGTTTATCTCGTCGAACTCACAAGTTACTCACGTAAATATATATATATATGCATATATATATGTGTGTACATGGATAATTCGAAAAAATGTCGCCCTATCTCAACAGCGTTCTCATTAAATCCTAGATTACATAGCTTAGTTATTTTAATTATGGTAAAATTGATTTATCGCACGCTTCTTTCTCAACCTTATCGTTATCACTAGCGACCACTTGTACGACGGAAGTGAAAAAAAATTGCGCCGTATCGTATCAAGTGTGTGAGTCTAATTGTTTAGATACTTATCCGACTTTGCATAAACATACGCTTTTTACGCTATCTATCTTAATATTCATATATATATGCAGGGTGAATCATAACGGGTGGACACCACTTTTTGATGGTATTTACCATGCGTCGTAAATTACCGACTACCTACAACTGGATTGCTTGACCGCTCCAGAGATGGCAGCTGCTTAGTGACAGGCAACTACATTCATGCATCTTCGCGCGATTTCGATGACATTTGGTATGCTTGTAGAATGGATAAAAATACAAGATATGAAAAAACTCGAAATTGCAACAACGTTTATTTTTTCGCGTACTATACACTGGAAATCAGAATGGTGCAGATAGCAACAAATCTCTTATTATTTATTGCAAATTTGTAATTTTTTCATACGTATCTCCGAGAGTTTTTAACCGATTAACATAAAGGAAATTAACATAAAGGTAGAGGATGAAAAAATAAAGTTGACGGGTTTGTATTTTTTCGATATCTCATAATTAAGGGGTTGAAACTGCCCCTCGATTTTTTAGTCAATTGCATCGTATGATCGGGTAGCCTTTTGCTATTCCGGGTTAAATTTACGTTAATACAAGTTCGTTTGAATACACGAATACATATTTGTAAATTCCACTCAACCCCTCCGCCAACCATCCCCCTCGCGAACGTTCGAAGTTCTTACCGTGTGGCATGGACGAAAATTTGTAGATATAAAAATGGGATGAAATGAAAATGCAATGAATCGAAATAGTCCGTACAAATTAATCCGATCATACGATACAATTGACTAAAAAATCGAGGGGCAGTTTCAACCCCTTAATTATGAGATAGCGAAAAGATAACAAACCCGTCAACTTTATTTTTTCATCCTCTACCTTTATGCTAATTTGCATCCCAATCGGTTAAAAACTCTCGGAGATACGTATGATAAAATTACAAATTTGAAATAAATCACAAGAGATTTGTTGCTATCTGCACCATTCTGATATCCAGTGTATAGTACGCGAAAAAATAAACGTTGTTGCAATTTGAAGTTTTTTCATATCTTGTATTTTTATCCATTCTACAAGCATACCAAATGTCATCGAAATCGCGCGAAGATGCATGAATGTAGTTGCCTGTCACTAAGCAGCTGCCATCTCTGGAGCGGTCAAGCAATCTAGTTGTAGGTAGTCGTCGGTAATTTACAACGCATGGTAAATACCATCAAAAAGTGGTGTCCACCCATTATGATTCACCCTGTATATATATATATATTTACTTACTTTTTTAATCATGCTAGCGATCGAAACTTGGCAGAATAAATCCTCGACCGAAAACGTCGATTGAAATATTCTTTCGCACCCTTAATCCATACACGCCCTAAATATATAATATTTTCTTTTCTCACGATCCTGCAAAAAATTCCTTTGACCGATGGAAATGGAATGAAAATAATGTTGTTACGGCGTGTACATAACTCCAATCGTATTATGATCGAATATATAGGTACTCACGATTCGATCCGGAATAAGATCGCCGCTGTCTCTCTCTCTTTGTTTCTCTTACGCAATCCCCAACGGACTCGCGAGATTCGCGATTTTTCCCTTCTCTCTTCTAATTATCCGAATTAATAACGAATGTTTAATTAACAAATTCGCACGCGAGCCCCGTGCTCTCGCCCTGCTCTCGACGTGTCTGCATGTGTTGTTTTTCGTGTTCTTTTATTTCGTTCGTTTTCTTTGTTCTTCTTGCAAATATGTTGGGTGCGTTTTGGTTAATCAACACCGACAGAGATCGACAGCATGCGGGATAAATTCGAGGCAAAGATAGTAAGTACATTGGTATAAAGAGAGAGATATTTCGTATGTCGGTGTATAGTCGTAAGTTGAGATCGATAAATACGACGACGTTTTAGGCCGCTTTTTTCGTAGTTCGTGATGAAGAAGTAGAAGAAGAGTTACACGTGTACAATTACATATAATAAGTATTGAGAGAGAGAGAGAGAGAGAGAGGGAGAATGTACGTGCGACGAGGCGTTGTTAATCCGCACTTACGACGGTCGTCCGTCCGGGCTTGCCTTTTTATTTCTCCATTGAAAGAAACACGGTAGTGAGAATTATGGCTCCTCCGTCTGGAAGAAATAGTACGTAGATGAAAAATACAGATTATCGCAGGATGCGACGAGAAAGTACGATAGACGAAGCGAACGTAAAAACGAAAATTCGAAATACAGGAATAAAAAAAGAACAATAACAACGATAGTCTCGGGACTAACAAATGGAATAAAAATAGTTGAGAAATATGAATTTCTCGAGATACCTTATTCGAGATACGCAATTTTCTTTTTTCCACGTCGTGGAAGCTTTCCCATGTAATTTAATTAAGGGTTTTTCTCTTTTTCTTTGTGCCATTTTAAATATAATTATCGACTAATGATTGTTCGGAATTATCGATTGTTGTCACGCGTCAACGACAAATTGCGAGACGGGAGAAAATAAAATACACGGCGCATCGGACCCTCGCGGATGCGGTAGAATGCGGTAGAAAAATATAAAGATTCTCAATGGTCGCACACCACGGATGAAGAGAATGCATCGAGAGTAGAAAAAGGATAGGAATATATAGTATGCATAAATAGTGTGTGTAGATATATACCTGTTATGTACGATACAGACAGATATGGAGCTACATAGGTACACGGATTGCTATCAGGTAATATATATAGAAAGAGAGATATGAAATTATAGAGTGTGAATAGTAAGTAGACGATGGTATAGATATGATCGACGATATAAAATGATGGATTATGCGATACTCATCTCGCCGTCGATAAAGCCGATTGTCGATGATATTTTTCTATTCACTTCCGAGATCGTCGCAGATTCAAAAGGCGATCGATCAAACGAGGAAAAAAGAAACGAGAAAGTGCATCCGAACGGTTCAAATGTCCACGATCAAAATCAAATTATCATTATGTGTATATATATATATATATATGTTTTCTTTTTTCGTTATCTATATCCCTCGCTAATCGATCACCAACCGAGACGACAATTGGAAGGCCGTCCAATAACGCTCGAGCTAACATATTTATGTACTTGTTTTTTTTTCCCTCTCGATATTGTATCCACGACTTCGCAGATGGAACGCGTAACCGAAGGCTCCAATCAGCGATATCTTCGATATATTTAACATTCAGCAAAAATTGACCATTCGCGCCAACAAGCTGCGATCCAACTAGACGTATATTATACGCCAAGTTAGAAAACGTTTGGTTTTCAATTCTTGGCGTTTCTTCTTTTTCTTTTCTTCTTCGCGCGTACATTCTAGAAAGGGATCTTTCTTTTTCATTTAGCTTGTTTTTTACGCCCTCTGGGTATAATATACTGTATAGTCAGATCGATATCACGATTCTTCTTACATTATTTCACTCTTTCTCTCTCTCTTTCTCTTCCATTCGTTAAAAGGTAAAATGACGTTGATCCCATAGAAATACGTGTTTAAACATCTAGGCACAATTCCTAACGATTGTTTTGGGCGAGATTGTGCGCAAGAAACCTTTCGAGTGAACTCTCTCTGCTTCGTTATTCGCGACAATCATGATTTTATGTTTTTCTTTTTTTTTCTTTCTATTAATTCTTTTTTTGTTATCTTCTTTCTACTAACATTTTATCATTTCACGTTCCCCTCGCGAGACTGAGGGCAATAGCAAAACTCGCGCGAGGCAAAATAATATTTCCTCGTTGTCCCACTGGTGTAAACAATAAATGGAAACAGGATGAACCGCGAGAATGAAGCGTTTTCCTTTTTTTTGTAAAAATTTCTTGTGCGTGTCGTGTTAAGTCAGTAGAGAGATGATTAGAGACAGGCAATAGACAGACACACAGGCGAACAGGCAAACAAACGACTACCACGTGTGTGATAATTGCTGGTGGATCCAACGCACACCTGCGTTAAACTTCGTAAACGTATGTGTACGTTTTTGTGTTCATGTATATTTTTATTTTTCGCCCAAAATCATGACTTCGCCGCGAGAAGACGATCGAATCGATTCATCGACGATTGCCTACTCGACACATCGATTATATATTTTTCTCTCTCTCTCTCTCTCTCTCTCTCTATATATATATATATATATATATATATATATATATATATATATATCGATTGCGTTGGTCCGAATTACTTCCGATTGGAAGAGACGCAATTTATAATTCGTAAAAATAACAAAATCTTGGACAGACGATAGAATTGTGCGCTGCGTCGAAAATCAGGTCAAGTCCGTACTGTTGAAAAAAAAAATCATAAAAAGAAGGAACTAGCGCACTACTGACCAACGATATAAGAAACACAGACGAATCGGGGGTAAAGAAAAATAAATGCAATTGGATAAAATAGGAAGATAGAAACAACACAACATAAAACGGGCGGGTTTCACACAATGGATATATATTTTTTTCTCGCTTGCTTGCGTTTCTTTTCTTTTCATTTTCACGCCTTATCGTCATTCTCTCCTTCATTATCGAGACAATAAAAAGGTAAAAATCATCAGAGTCAGATAAAATGGATTGCGCTTTAAAGACGAAATGATGCAATGGATAATTAAAATTATATTTAAAAAAAATGGGGAAACAATCATAAAAATAGTAATAAAGAGAAGAGACCAAACTAAAGATGTTAAGAGTTTCGGGCAAAGGTGATCATTAATTATAGTAAGGAGTAAGTGATATAATATAGTGATAGAAGAAATAGACAGTGAAGTGGAGTACAGTAAATGAGAGTATAGATTATAAGATAGAGATACATAGTTGTGGTAATAGCTTAAGAGCTGAAGAGATAATAGTAAGAGGTAAGAAGTATAGCAATAGTAAGAGTAGTACAGATATACTAATAGTAGTAATAGTAGTAGTAGTAGTAGTAGTAGTAGTAGTAGTAGAATAGTAGTAGTAGTAGAAGAAGTACTAATGATAGTAGTAAATAGTAAATAGTAGTAGGCGGTGACAAACTCATGAATGCGTAATTTGAAGAGAAAAAAATAAAATAAAAGAAAATTCACCAATTTCTTTCCAAAGTTAATAATGCAATTCTCGGCATCGTACAAACTATACGGCTACCTATACAGCGAAAAAAACCTTGTTCGCGCGTATTTCTCTTTTTCAGCTTGCAGCCAAAAAATACACGCGCAATGAACAAAATAATAAGTAGAAAGAAAAGTAAAATGATAATCATAAGGCTAGGTGATGATAGTATTCGATTAATAACAAGAACTGTGTAGTATTAATAGTAATTTTAAAAAAGAATAATAATAATAATAATAATAATAATAATAATAATAATAAAATCATAATGATGGTGTTGGAGTAGAGCGACAGTGGTACTAGTAAGTAATAGCGGTAGACAATAGTAGTGCTGTAATACTAGGTAACGCACGGCGTAAAAAAACAAACAAACAAAACGCACACTAGGCTAGCGACCGATCTGTATTCAAGACGCAAAATGTGAATAATAATAATAATAATAATAATAATAATAATAATAAGAAATGTTGAAGAGTTACGAACAAAAACGCCGGTCTAGCGCAAACGTACGGACTTTTCGTGATACACCTACACGCTCATCGGCTTTTTCGTTTTTTAGTTTCGAACCTCGACGTCTCGCCGCCTTCGATTCAATTCATTCGTTCCTCGGCGAAGAATTCGTGGAAATGATTACAACAACAACAACAAAAGAAGAAGAAAGAAAAAAACACACGTGTCGAGCCGGTAAGATGTAGAGTCAAAAAAATACAAGCACGATTACTTTCCCGCGTCTCTCTTTGTTTAATCCTTTTCGTTCTTTTTCTTCTTTCTTCCCTTCTTTCTTTATCGTAATTATAAAAATGTTGAATTCGCGACAAGAAAAACTGAATCTCTGGGCATTTTGGAAATTCATTTTCACCAGGTAGAATGTAAGGAAGAGATTTTGTTTTGCGGTCTCGTGTTCGTATTTGTGTATTTTTAAATGTAAATGTATGTTTGCGTGCGTGTAGGTCTTTGACGTATAGAATGATATTTGTTATTTCGCGAATGCCAAGCGTGGGCGCTTGCATGATATTGTGTTAAATGCGAGTGCGCAACATTATTTTCATAGTTTTTTTTCTTTTTTTTTCCATTTTTTTTAAATAATTTTTGTCATTTGCCTTTTTTCCCCTTTCTCGCGCGTGTCTTTGTGTTACGAGTACGTTTGTTTGATTCTTTTTTTCTTTTTTTTTTACTTTCTCTCTCTATAATCTTAGGTCGATAAAATAATGCGCATTTCTCACTTGTCATAAAATTATACGTGGCCTTAAAATCTATCTCGGTGCTTCTATTTTTCTTTTTTTTTCTCTCTAAACTTAACCAAGAAACTCTTCTCGTAACTTTGTTCTCCCTTTTCGCATGTTTCAGGAAATATCCCGGATTGAGGAGACACGAACGAGAATTCGGAATCGACCGTGTGGGAAGAGCGAGGCGTTTTCGGAACCTGCCGCAAATAATTCTTTTTTTTATCTTCGTCGTTTTTTTTTCATCTTTTCTTCATATGGTCCCCCCGAAAGAAGTTGGACTTCTCCAACGTATCGCCCATCTCGCTCTCGGAGATTTGTTTGGTTTGTTTTTCTTTCAGGATATCATTTATCAAATGCTTTTTAATGGGTAGTAAAATTTGTATACTTCTCGCAAGGGCCTCGCGTGCGCGATTTGAATTTTGTTCTCTTTATTTATTTCTCTTTCTTTCTCTCTATTTCTCTCTGTGTGTCGACTAAATACCTAATCAACTTACTTAGAGCTTAACCGTAATACGCCCGCTCTGACAATTGTTCTCCTTTTAAAAAATGATTTGTCTTGCCGGAGCTGAGCTGATTGTGATTTGCAACGCAATTCCTGGCCCAATACTGGTTTCCTTGGTAGTTTTAAAAAAAATTTCTTATTTTTTCCTTTTTTTCGTTTTTTTTTTCATTTAGATTCTTTAGTTCTCCAATGGGCGATACCGATAGTTGCGACTAGCGACGCGGAGCTGACATTAATATTTTTGTTGTTTGTATAAATATTTTGGTTTCATTCAGATTTGATCTATCGAGGATATTTACAATAGCGACTCTGAATTTTTTGAACGAAATTGCAAAGGGCCGAGTACTAGGATGAGAAAATATTAACAGCTTTCCAAGATTTTCACCTTGTCTATTACACGGGATAAAAATGTTTTTTTGTGCTAGTCAGCCGAGCGTCGTGAGCACCTTTAGCACTATCGGCAACACGTAGTAAGGGAGTACGTTTCGAAAGCGACCGCGGCAACGAGGAGAAAGATGAAGAATAATTTTCCATTTTCAGCATAATTATTTTGGTTTTTCTTTTCTCTTCATTTCTCCTCGAGTGTTCCGTTGTTCTGAAACGTACCCAGAATAGAGGGCGACAGGAAGAGTAGAAAAGAATCGAGCTAAACAAGACGACGAGGCTCCCGGACGCGTAATATAACGAGTTGTTTGCGATAAAAAGGCTCATAGTAGCGAACAAATTCCATCACCGTGTTCGAATATTAGGTTCAACGATGTGCCGATTGAAAATTTGCCGCGTCATTCGGATGCGATAAAACGGAGAAAATTAAATACGTATCGATCGACGATCGATAATAAGGAGAAAATCGTGCATAGCAGCTTTGAACAGTTCGAGAGGGAGGAAAAATTGTTTCTCTTGTCAATTGGCTGATAGAGAGTGATTGTCATTAACTATACAAGTTACTTGGAGCTTAGAAAGAAGCCTACTTATTAATCTCGACTCTAACAGCGCTACAATTTCTCTTATCATCTAAACTTCTTACACAGCTTGGTTGTATATTTTTCTCCTCTAAACACCTCTCTAAATCATTCACGTCCTAAACCTTAAGTTTATTTCATATTCCTTTCTTTTTTTCATATCATGTTTTTTTTTTTTTTTCTTTTTTCTTTTTTCGTTCAGCTTCGTCCCCTCTGCCTCGTTACAAAACGCTATTCGCGGAGGTTCGGGGTTCATCGAGGTGTCGTCATCGTGAAATCGAAGAGGGAAGAGACAAACGAATCACAGCACGATTCGTTTTTTTAATGTGCAGCTGGTAATACTCGAAGAAAGCCTTCTGGAAATCTGCTTATTCGTATGTTTTTATTTACCTAAACACTTGTTCTCATTATCTTTCTTCTTTTTCTTTCGCTCTCTATGACTTCTTCCACCTCTTGTTCCTCGTTTCTCTCTTAACATTGATACAAACACCGACAGTTGTAGAATTTCCGATATAGAATATAACGTTTTTAATATTACTGGAGTCTTGCGACAGAGCTGTGCCCAGAGTCGCTTTTCTTTCAACGACTGTGATTTTTTGAGATTCCAGAGAAAACAAAAATGGAAAGACATTGGAACGCGAGACATCGAAGCGTTCATCGAACAAATCCGCGTCGGAGTTTAATTTTGATTCCCTTGAAACCGTACAAATTTCGTCCGATCCTCGAATCGTGTTCCCGAATTCTGATACGCGACATTCCTGCCTCGCGATTCGTTTTTATTTCTGTTAATCCTTCTAGTATATTTTTCTATTTCTTTTTAAAACCCTGTGTCTAATTGTAATATACGTATGAATATAATTATACGATCGACTCTTTCTTTTTTTTTCTTCTTGTTTTTTTTGTTGTTTTCTTTTTTCTTTTTTCTTTTTTCTTTTTTCTTTTTTCCCCCCATTTATTTTAAGTAATTCGCGTCACGACGTTCCTTTCGGAAGAGCAAAATCGACGAATCGGTGTTTCGGAGAAATTTGATCCACGAATTTGCGAGTTGTTTATTAAAAAGCGCGCACGAGACAACGAGTGCGAACAATAACCGCGTGGTTTGTGGTCGTGTTTAGACAAACCCCCTCTCTCCCCGTGTACGATTTAATTATAGAACTTTTCTCACTTCATTTATTTGTTTTTTAGTTTCATCGTTAAATTTAGTAATTCACGCGTAAACCTAGGCCTTATGATTTATTAATAAAATATAGTTATATATATTGAAATGCAGCCATCGCCTACTCCGAATACTTCGCCCTTTTCAAACCCTTCCGCCTCGCTACAATGCAATATATCAAATATATAGGAAATACACATTCGCCGGTGTACGCGCGTTTTCGTTTCGTTTTCATTCCCGTTTTGTTTTTCTTTTGACTAATCGTGCGTCATTCGGCTCGAACGCAGAGGCGTGTAGATGTGAGAAAAAACAGAAACACCGACACAAGTACATTTGTGCGTACGCAGTTCGTACACCGTAAGATCGAGCGGTCTCGTTGTTGCTCAGCCTCCGAAACATTCGCGGCGTCGTTTCGTATCGATCGCTCGCTTTTATCGGAAATCAGATCGTTTCGATTTGTTACGGACGAGTAAGATTACGAAATCCGAACAATCGTGACACCTGCCTAACGTACGTTGGCTATTCCAACTCTCACACCTCGGCCCCCCTCAATCCAGCTAATTAATTTTGTTTTCTTACATAATGTTTTTTTGTTTTTTGTTTTTTTAGTTTTTTGTTTTTTTTTGTTTTTTGTTTTTTTTTGTTTTTTTTTTTTTTGTTTTTTGTTTTTTTTTTGTTTTTTGTTTTTTTCTCTCTTTTTTTTCTTTCTTTCCTCTTAATAGTCGATTGTGCACCCTGAACGAGCCACAGACCTCGTCTCTCCGGGAATTTTTTGGGAAGCCCCGAGAAACAAATGCAACCTCTCTGTCGTAGGAGATAGTGAGAAATTACGACAAAAGCATGGAAATTAGAATACTCGAAAGTATCGTGGAAGAATGGAAAAGTGGCGCCGAGCGGACTTACCCATCGAGAAACGATGTGGTAAGTCAAAGCCCTGAGATTATTCTACCGATAATAAAAAGTACGAACGGTCGAAAAAACGAGAATTAAGAGTTATGAAATACTTGACACGAGCGTACTAATACTAAATTACTTTGCTTTTCGTGGACCGTCGGGTGCTCCCCTCTGTTCGTCCCCCCCCCCCCCCCCCCCCCTTAAATTTCTCTTTAATGGTTAAGAAAACGAACACAAAAGAAAGTGGTGTTTTAAAATTGAGGACCCTATCGACGAGGCTTGAAGAAACGTACTCAACTCGCTCTCTTGTCTCCCTACCATATACGTTTAATAATCGTAGTTGTAAATTGGGAGTTTAATTGCGTGTGCAAATGGTTATTATTTCATAGGGAATCGAAAGACACAGATCATAGATGCAAAGACTGGCCCCTTCGCTCATGCCGGCTACTCGCTAATGTTCACCTCGTCCATCCCGAAAAAGCGAATCGCTTGCTTTTCCCTTCGTTCCAACTTCTTTTTACCGTTCCAAAGAACATTTGCTTTTTCTTTTTCTTTCAATCTCACCATTGGCTAAATTGCGAAAACGTTCATTCCTAGAATTTAAGAGCTAGCCTATTTTGGCACAACCAACGCTACCCCGGGCCGGCACTCGCTTATATTTTCAATTTTTTTCTTCTCTTTCTCCCCCCCCCCCCCCGCCCCTCTCTCTATCTTTTGTCTCAATCACGCTAAATAATCTTCTCTCGTTGATTTCTTTCTGTATCATTTTTTTGTTGTTTTTTGTTTGTTTGTTTTTGTTTCCACATCGCAACACTTTACGTCTAACACGTTCATTCTTTCTTACACGCGTTCGCGCTGCGCCGCATTCATCACGTCATCTAATTAAAATACCATTATAATTTTAATTGACTTCAACAGAACGTCGTGTCGGCCTGACCGCAAACGTACGCAACTTTTTTGTTGTTTTGTTTTTTGTTTTCCCCTATTTTACACGGAACTCTGTTTGTTTTTTCACAAAGTACTTCGGTTAACTCGTTTCAACCATTTTCTTTTGCTCTCCCTCGCTCCGTAATTTCAATTATACTCGCGCGAATCTTTCGGAAGATTCTTTCGCGATAATCTTCGTGGCGCCTGTGCCTGCGTATTCAGCCATAAATTCGATTCTTTTTTATCTTCAGTAAATCTTTTAAGTATATGTATGTATATATAATACAGCTGATTGCATATGCACACTCGTCTAGGGCTTTGCGTCCTCGCTCGATCTTTTTCTGTTTTAATATCTCCGACGCTAAGAAGCTGTTGGCGAGAACGCATTTTTGCGTGTCAAGTTTCGTTTTCACACTGATATCTTTTTTTCCTCACTCTTCGAACTATCTACATATTTCTCTATCCGAACGTCGATTTGCTCGTTTGGGCCCCGTCTTTCGTCCTAAACTCTCTGCCTAGTCATTATAATTTGTCCCGTTCTCTCCCTCTCTCTCTCTCTCTCTTCCACCCGTGAAACTTTCCCAGATCCCCCGGACAGCACTCACAAACCACTTTTCCTCGTTTCTTGTTTTACCCGATGGAAGACTGATGCAAAACAAAAGAAAACGCGATTTGACACGCCGATCGCTCGATTTCGACGATTATCATTAAATCGTCACGGGAGAATCATGGCGAAGAAAGAAATATAAATAAATGAAAAATTCAGTGTTCTTGCGGGCAGAGACTCGAAACAGCGATATGTTCAAAGTTCATTTTTCTCTCTTTATCTATTTCTCTCTCTGAACGTCGTGTACTTAATTTACGATATCGTTAAAGCCTACGCGTTTCTAGGTGTCTACGTATGTGTATATTAAAAAAAAGAATAAGAATGAAAGATTGAAAGAGCCAAATAAAGAAAAACGTGTTAAAACCGGTGTAAAGTGTCGTCGGTGTTTCGGTGTGTCAAATGTCTTGTTGACGAGCATGCCGATGGCTGTTTGTTAGTTAGTTTGTTTGTTTGTTTCTTTATAATACTAATCGTCGAGAACGTAAGTTACAAATTATTTCTTTTAACAAAACTATCGTAATAATAAGACCCTTTTCGAGTCGTATGACTTTCACCGTCCATGCGATATATCGGGAGCATTGAACACGCGACGATCTCGGCCATATTTTTATCGGATCGACATTTTTTCTTCTATTTCTTGTTTCCTTTTGTTTACTGCTCCAAATATTGATCTCGAAACTGGCAATGAAATCATCGACGCGCGTCCTGTTATCGTGTAAAAAAAGAAAATCACTGCCTCGAGTGACTCGGAAATAGCTGACTCGGAAATCACTCGATGTTCTACGAAACGGATCGATCGCGGCCGATCGAGATGATCTTTTCTTGTTTTTAATTGTTCACGACGCCTTTGTTCGATCGATCCGTCCGTCGAAATCTTAATAATAGCACCTCCCGAAAGCTGCAAAGGGTACATAATTGTCCCTCGTTCAAACACTGGCAATTGGTTGCAATGGTCGTTGCGAATAACTTCTTATTCGCCTATTTTTTTCTTCTTCTTCTTCTTCTTATAACCCTCCTCCCCACCACGATCGTTCTCCACGAGATCAGAGTCTCGATCGATAGCGAAATGATGTTTCATGCGCTCTTACAATTTTCCCGTATCTTCTACCACCGGGGTGGCATTCGCCATTTACGCCTTAAATTTTAAGAATCCTTAGCTCTTAAAAACTTATAACTTTAAACCTTAATTCTGCATAAGAGAATTTAGGAGCAATCGGACGTGTTTGTGCGCCCTCTCGCGTCCACCGCGTTTATCTATATTTCTCTCTGTCTGTGTGTGTGTGTGTGTGTGTGTGTGTGTGTGTGTGTGTGCGCGCGTGCGTGCGTGTGAGCGCGCGTGTGTGTGTGTGTGTGTGTGTGTGTGTGTGGGTGTGTGTGTGTGTGTGTGTGTGTGTGTGCGTGTTTCTTTTTTCTGCCTTTCGTCAATTCTGCCAATCCAATTTTTGTTTTCTTCTATTTCCTTTTCGTTTATAAATCGTACAATCACCGAGCTAGCGGGCTTTTGTTTTTCTTGCGATGTTTTCTTTTTATTTTTCCCTTGCTCGGCCTCTTTACCATTTTGTACCACAACGAGACGATCCTGGCTCACGAGGAGACGAATTAGAATCTAAATTGAATTCTGTCGATAAGGAAATCACGTTCTTTCAGGCGCGAGGGCGCTGAGGCTCGTTGGAATTTTTCTTTGCTCTTAGTTTTCGTTATCGCGAAGATTCCTCTCGTTGTACAACGAGGAACCGTTTGCAAAAGGCCGATACGATTAAAATAACGTCGCGGAGCACCAGAAGCCAGCACCGTCTCTCTATACTCCCGTCCCCGTGTTTGATCACGAATTTTTCTCTTATCAATTACTAATACACTCGACAAATGCCTAACGTTTGTAGGAAAACTGTCACATGCTTTTTCCTTCCTCTTCTTCTTGCTATATTATTGTTACTCGTTGAGAGTTTATCTTCTCAGAATAAAATTGTAGCGTCAACCGAAAACGTGGCCGTTGCTTTGGCAACGAGTAAGACGACGCAGCGATAGCGAGCGTTGGACGTTGTCGCACCGACCAGCCTCGAGAGCACAGCTTACTCTTGATTTTGTCGTTTTATTAGTTTACTTATTTTCTTCTCATTCTTCTGTCATCGTTCAGCGTCAACAAATGCGATAACGTCGCTTGGGACGAAACGATTCGGTCGGCAGTAATGTAGAATCGTAGAACATCGCGGGATACCAGTATTGGACACGGGGGTAGGTCTGAATGAACCATGGCGTCTCGTTGGATGGCTTCTCTTGTTAGATGTTACTCTTGGAGAACGATACCCTCAGATGGTTGGATTCGCTCAATTGATAGTTGTGCATTTTCTGCAATGACGAAAATATTGTATAATTTCGAATCAAATGAATATTCCTACGATCGACTGACATTCGATAATGGGGCTCTTTTACTCACGATCAAAGCTGCGACAGCCTCGTCCATGCTCGGCATCTGTATGAGTGCCATTTTTCTATCCTTGGGGAAAAATTTGAATGCCTTTACCGTGAAACCGTTTGTCGTGAAGGCTTCCTTGATTTCCTCTTCCGTAACCGTTGCTCTGCAACATTTTAACGTGAAATATTATTATAAAAACGGGATAATTTGACCGAAGCAAAGCTCGAATGTAAATTTGAAACGCGTATCGATTGCCCTTACGGAATATTCGATAAGTGTAGCGTCGCGCTTGGCGGATAAATGTTCTGGTAGTTCTTCGAGCCGGGTTTCTTGAATCTGTGAAGAGTGCTGTTGGTGTAATCCTTGGTGAGACCCGCGTCTGGCTGGCCCTCCTTTGGCAATTGTACCGTCTGATGCTTGCTTGTCATGACTCTTATCTGCTTTCCGAACACCCTGAGTTTGTCCATATGAGTCATAGCTGCATTATGAAAATACACAAACGAATGTATAACGTTAATAATCAATTTTTCCATTTGACACTTTCTGAGAAAACGAAAACATAAATAATATTCACCTAAGTGACCTTGATGAGGTTCGGCCATCTGGATGAGAGCAGAGTCTTTCTTGTTGTAGAGGATTTTCACGCGCTGTACATCCCCATAAACGCCTACGTTTGTCAACACACGCGTACACACATAGAAACGAATGAGTTAAACAGTATTTTATCCTCTCTATCAAAGAAAAATTAGAATTCAACGATTTGACTTTTCTCTTGGGATAATATATATCTATATATGTATATATTAATACATTTAATAATAGACTGAGCAGGGGGCGGGGCGGGGCGGGCACACTTTTCGACGATGATACGAGATCGAGAACGGAAACGACGACCTGATCGAGATCTATAGATCATGCAATGGGGCACTCGGCTACGGTGTCGAAATATTTTTTCTTTATTATTTATTATCGTGTAATATTGAGGGAGAGCTTTCTTTTTTTTTAAACGAGCCACAAACGACAGGGCAAGAGGATATCTTGCATAATTTATATATATATATATGCATATTGATGGTGACCCAGGAGGCCGAGCACCCCGCAAAGTGTGACTTCCTATGGAATTACGTAAATTGTATATATATATATAAGAAAAGCCAAAGCTTATGTCAATGAATGAAGGTGGTTCTATAGAACTGATAATATACATATATGTATAAACAATATACACATATATCTATATATATATGTATATATATATGTATATATATATTAATATAAAAGTGATTTGGTTGTATTATGAAATAAATATCAGAAGAGATGCTTGGAGGTATAAAAGAGTGAACGTGAAGGTGTATGATGGCCATGATGATTGATGACGAGAGAAATATAGTTTTGGAAATTGAACATAATAAAATAAAATGAAAAAAAAGAAAAAAGATAAAAAAATAAATAACGAACGAAACAATTGAACAATGACGAAGACGATTGAACGTTAAAATAAATATTGAAAAAATAGAAATAAAAATGAAGTATATAAAATAAAAACGACAGGCGTTGAAGATAATTGTATACCTCTGGTTGGATACGATATAACGTAAACGAATGATGAATTGTGATTACTTGTGCCTTTTAACGATAAAACAATTTTTCATTTGTTCGATTTGGACATTGTATATATATATATAAATATATATTTTTTCAAAGTCGTACTTTTGACTTGTTAGGCAATCGATACAACGAAACTCGAACTCTCTGTTTTTTTCCTCCGGGGACATAATACTCGATCATAGAAGTCACAAAGTGGGCGAGACAAATGTAATATTCTCAACAAAAAAATGACTCTTCTTTTCTTTGCAACGATTTTTCCAATAATATGAACTTTTTACTTTCTATTTTTACTTTCACTTCAGATATGGGTTCTCGCGCGATATTCACAAATACGAAGATTTGCAGCAAACTCGAACGGAGGGTTGTTTTTAATATAATAATTAATAATGTAATATAATTAATAATATAAATGTGGAGACGTACCAAACAGGGTAAAGAGAGCGTCAGGCGTGACCATCTACACAGAGAACAGACAGAGTCCAGTCAGTAGTCAGCGAGTATAATAGGGTTCGATGTAAAAGTACGGGAGTGTCCCAAGTTTCATGTGTCGACCTCTCGAGTAAGAAATATCGAAAGTGGAGTAAAAATGTGTTTTTTTTCTTTCTTTCGGAAGTAAGAAAAATGAAAAAAAGTCGTTCGAGCTGGAACTCAATTTTGACTTAAAAAACGAATTTGATCAACAAGCATGGAACTTATTTGGAGAAATTGTGGACTGGTTGAAATAATTGTTTGATCAATTGACAATCCGTCGCGGCGAAGAAAAATGGCAATGCAGATAGAAAAAAGAGGAGAGGTCGAGAACGCGAAGCTTGAGAGCGACTCAACGATAGTAAGTAAACACACAGTTATAGTACAGTAGTGACAAGTTGCAGCTGCGAGATATGTATCGTTGTTAAGTTGAGCTTCGAGGCGTGATTTTCGTGCAAATTACATTTAACCTTTGATCTATTTTTAACAGATCACTCTTTTACAGTTTTATTCGTCCCAGGCCTCCAAGCTTTCGAGTAGACAACGTAACGACGTTACGATTATATCGAGGGCGAAGTGATTCGTATAATGTGTGTTTCGAAATGAGAGTTTTCATTTTGGGAATAAGTTCGAGGAAGAGGGAAGAATAGTTTCACAGGTGGTTTTCGACATAACAGGAATAGCACATACGCAAATTGAGAAACGTATTTTCTCGTCCAGTTGAGAATTTACCGAACAATGAAAACTGTATTTTCGTACAATTTTACTTTATAAAATTATGAAGCGAATGAAAAAAAAATACATTTTCCATGGTCTTTGATTAGTGTAACATCGAATAATAATTCGAAACGAATGAATGTATCTCGACTTTCAACGATTAACGATTAATAACTTTCTGCATTGAAAAATTAATGTTAAAGATTCGTGAACGCTCATTGTAAAATTATCAATTGGGTTCGACGAGAAAATTCGTCTCTCCGGATAAAGAAACTGCAGGGTTTGCCTACTACGTCAGCTCTACGTTCTTCATATTCATCTTTCTCTTATTTATATAATAGCATGTTATACATTTATTATACGTGAGTTAGATGTATCGGGAAAATCGAGTCGTGGACGATATGAAAGACTCCATTTTCGCCGTTTTGCAATGCGCTCAAAAATAAATATACGGCAACTCTCGTTCTTTGTTAAAAGTCGAAGAAAAGCAATCAATATTATCACTAATTCAATATCGTCGGCTTTCAATCGAATTTTACCGAACAATAAGATATTTCACTTTATAGGAACAAACGGCCGGACAGAACTTTCACATTTCCTCAGGGACATTTGAACATTCCACTAGTCGAATGAAAACGAGGCCGGAAAAAAGAATTTTTTTTCAATATTTGCGAGAGTCATCGCGATATTTCAAGTATGATTTGGCTACTAGGGCCGATTGTACTCGAACCATTATTGTACACTCGATCGACACTCGACATGCCCGATATCAGCAGACAAAGTCGATAGAGTTGAGCGTGCAATGGTGCTGCCGAGCGTTTGACGATCGACGCATACACATCGACAAATTAAACTTAGTACTTGGTATATCACTCTTTCTGCCTGTATTTTTTTCCAGTACTCGACTGTTTTTGTCAAAAATGAATTCAACATTTTTTGGTCGTTGATTTTTTTGAATGGAAAAAAGAAGAAAGTATCGTCGCAATGGTACGACTACTCACCTCTTCGTTGAGATTGGTGACGAGGAGAACGGACGAGATCTGAGGACTCCCTGGTACGCGTACACCGAGAGTTCCGCCACCGAGGCCAAAACCACCGAGACCCGCGAGGCCACCACCCGGTGCAACGCCGTTGTAAGGGGCTGCGAGCGGTGACGGAAGACCGTGCATCGCGGCGAATGGCGACGCTAGGACGCCTGGCGCCCCTGTAATTGACTCTACTTGAGGAAATTCATGGATTCTCATTAATGAATTTGACACAGAGTGAGAAAAGTAATAAAAATCATTAAATATAATTTAAACTCATTCGTTGTAAACATATCGACGTATTTTTTTTTTTTTTTGAGGTACGTGATTGACTCACCGGGTAGTCGAGCACGGGGTTGAGATCCAGCAGCCCCGAGCAACAGTTGAGGTAACAATTCACCCCCGAGAGCGAGAGACGCGGCGTCAAGGCTGGCGTCGCCGGTCGGCAGCGTCGGATTCGTATAGTCTCTCGATTTGTCATTGTTGTATTTTACGTTTAGACTCTGCATTTTGCTGTAATCGATGCGAAGAGTGCAGCACGAATTGTAGATGTTTTGGCCATCCAATGACTGTAAAAAAAAGAGACGGGGTTATGATAAGAATAATCTTATAAGTTTTCTCGAATTTTCCATTCGACTTTAATATGAATGGCGTTGGTAACTCGATAAATTCCTATTTAAGGGAATTGAGGCATTATACTGAATATTGTTTGTGTTTGTAATTAATTGTACAAAATTTCAACGACTCTATTTTCTTCTGACAAAACAGTGACAAATCAGAAAATAATTTTATTCGTCTATTTATTTTTGCATATAGAGGAAGACAATATATTATTTTAACGCCGATCGCAAATAACAGAAATTATAATTAATCAAATGAGAGGATTAAGCTTCATCGATGGTTTGTTTTGGTCTCTTATACAACGTGTAAAACACTCGGCGCAAAAGTGAATCTTCGACGAACCTCAACGAGTACGTAGAATTAATTAAAACCGACTGTACGAAGTACGTAGAAATTGAGAGACGAAAATTTGCAAAGGATTGAGGAGGGTATCATCTGGTATCAGGGATGAAACGTGCCCAAAGGAATAAGGCGTATGCATACAAGCTCGGGTTCTCCACCGTGTACAGTACGTCGAAACGATTCTACGCTCTCTTGTAAAATGCAACGTAGCCAACGATTTTACGTCGCTCGAATTTACTGCAACGTAAAGTCGTTGTTGACCGTTGCATACATCAAACCTGCGGCGAGCACGCGTTGCAATACGATCCTGTTTCATTTTCATTAATAATCCAAGCCGGTGTGCGGCGGCAGAGGGTCAAGAGACCTGCGGGAATTGGTGAACTGTTTGTCGTCATATCTAGCGTAAACAATGCAAGGGAACGTGAATACGGACAATTGTGGCAGGAAACCCGAAGCTCGAATGACCGGCTGGCCACTCTCGTGGTCATTGCTGACCGGGTATCTGCTTTATGAGGAGTTTGTTTGAATTATAAATACGGTCCAACCGAGCAATATTTCATTGCGATTCTTCGCTCTCTAAAATTATATGAAATAATGAAAAGGTATTGGAAAGACAGGCATTTTCGATTCATCGATTTCTTTCAAACACGAAAGACCCTAATAATAATAAAAAAAACTCGTTTATTCGCGTTATATTATCTTCATCGCCTGTTGTTCTATTTAACTTGGTATCTACATTTTTATATCAAATGTATCAATTCAAGTTTGATATTTATATCAAGGTCGTGCCGTCGTTGCTCAATCGTTCTCTACGTTAATTTCATTTTATCACATCGCGCTCACCACCTTTTTATACGATTATTCGAAGCGTTCTCAATATTTTTTCTTCATGTTAACTAAAACTATTTAATTGTAAAGTCAGCATTGGCTCCGATGTTCAATCGGATGATTCGGGAATTGCTGAACAGTCCTGACTCGTCCGAGACTATACTGGTGGATAGAACCGGGTTCGTCATTCGGCACGGTTCGTGTCTCATATGGCGACGAATTTAAACGCGTTTAGAGCACGAGTGGAGGTTCCCCGGTTTGTCGTTAAGAGGCAGTGTAACAGCCGACGAGCGCTTCGAAAACGGCATCCCTATTTATACGAGCACTGAGCAACCGATCGGGTTAAAATTTGGCCAGTACGTAGAGAATTATGGCACACGGTACATGAGAGTCGCGTTTTTTCGAAATTTTGAAAAAAAATTTGCAGATTCGACTTATCATTGGAGAAATGAGACAATTCTTCATAGTACACCGATTCGATCGAAATTTTCCGACTCTCACTCACTAAAGCATCAACAAACGCACATTTTAAGCTTTGTTTCATTAAATTTGATGCAAAATTGGCTTCAAAAATAGGGATGCCGTTTCATGAAAGAAAAAAGCGATATTTTTGTCAGCGTAACGAGAAAATAGTGTGACGAAATTCCGCGCGAAGCGCTGGCGCAACATTCTCACGAGGTCGGCAAGTGCTGTGGCCCGCGCGACGGAAGGGGCAGCCGCGAGAGAGCAAGGCATAGCCGCGCCTCGTGTACCCGTTGGACTTTGCCCTGCACGGAGACCTAATGCGTCGCGCGTTAGGCGTGAGGCACATAGGCACGAGCCGTGCCTATGCCTTCGACTCTCGTAGCTACCCCTCCCGGCCCTCTACGCCACCACAGGTCACATAAAATGAGTACAGTGCGAAGCATAGGTAAGGCCCTCGCTACGCACTGTAGAGCGTTCGCTCCATGCTCGCCGAGACCGAAAAACTCGGCGGCAACTCGAAAACGGAATCCCTAATTACTCCGGCACTAATCATCCGATCGCATTGAACTTTGGAGATGAGCTAGAGAATGATGGCACACGGTACCTGAGACTCGTTTTTTTTAATGGCGAAAGCGGAACCGCTTTTTTTTGTATAAAAACGATAAATTGTTCATAGTAGCACGAAAGAAAAGCGGTTCCGCTTTTGATATTAAAAAAAGAGGAGTCTCAGGTACCCCGTGCCATCATTCTGTAGCTCACCTCCAAATTTCAATGCGATCGGATGATTAGTGCCGGAGTAATTAGGGATTTCGTTTTCGAGTTGCCGCCGAGTTTTTCGGTCTCGGCGAGCATGGAGCGAACGCTTTAAGCCGGGTACAGACTTGAGCACGAACGCGAATGAGGCAGGCTGAGGCCGCACCGAACGTTCCGCGCTAAAAAATAATAACTTTTCCCGAGGACGTACGCGGCAAACTGAGACCATTGTTCGGAAGTGCTCCAGTCTGTTCGGACCGTACCAAAATGGCCGCATAATTACCGCACATACCCTGGTTTTCCGATGCTCTGTCCGCGGTGAAACGTCAACTTGTTGATGCGCATACGAACACGTCCAGACTGAGCACGAATTTCTTTTGATCGACCGACAACATTTGGCTCGGTCAGAGGCCGTGCGCCGAACAACTTGAGGCAGTTTGCCGCGTCTCGGATCGACGTCCACACTTGCATGCTCATGCGGCCTCGGCCTGCCTCATTCGCGTTCGTGCTCAAGTCTGTACCCGGCTTTACAGTGCGCAGCGAGGCGCTTACCTACGTTTCGCAGTCTCCTCATTTCAAATGAACGGCGGCGGCTGAGCGGGCTAAGGCGTTTTAAACTCGTCGAGCCATCGATAATTCGATTCATCTCCACGCAAATTTTTTTTCGTTAACAATTTCATAAATTTTTTATTTAAAAACGACAAAATATTAACTGACGAAAAAATATGTTATCTCACGATTATTCTCAAACTAACACGACAAGACAGCACGATACGACCAACGTTATAAGAGCAATGCCATTGTTAGACCGATCGCCGTGTAGAGTCAAATTCAGGCATAATGTTTTATCTTTCTCGCCCTAAAGCCGGGTACAGACTTGAGCACGAACGCGAATGAGGCAGGCTGAGGCCGCACCGAACGTTCCGCGCTAAAAAATAATAACTTTTCCCGAGGACGTACGCGGCAAACTGAGACCATTGTTCGGAAGTGCTCCAGTCTGTTCGGACCGTACCAAAATGGCCGCATAATTACCGCACATACCCTGGTTTTCCGATGCTCTGTCCGCGGTGAAACGTCAACTTGTTGATGCGCATACGAACACGTCCAGACTGAGCACGAATTTCTTTTGATCGACCGACAACATTTGGCTCGGTCCGAGGCCGTGCGCCGAACAACTTGAGGCAGTTTGCCGCGTCTCGGATCGACGTCCACACTTGCATGCTCATGCGGCCTCGGCCTGCCTCATTCGCGTTCGTGCTCAAGTCTGTACCCGGCTTAAGAAGCTGCCTATAGCTCGATCGGGCGAGCCATATGCTTGCGGCGACAGTACATATATAGATATGCCTCGCATTGGGGCTACGTACGGAGCAGAGTCGAACGTGTATATGAGGCGTCTCTCTGTTCGACTTTATGCCGGCTGTACACGCTCGCGCGAGTGCTCTCACGGTGTCTCGTCGAGAGCTCTCGCGCTCTCGCGCTCCCGCGCCCTTTGACTCGCGCTCAAAAACCGACTCGGAATGGAGAGCCCACGAGTGACTGCGAGGCATCGCGAGATGGAGCGAGTGTACCCTGTACACTCTCGCACTCGTCCAGCCTCGCCGTCCCTCGACGAGAGTGTACAGCCGGCATTACTATGAGAGACGTATCCACGACGCGATCTAACACGTCGAGAACAAGGGACTTTAAAAATGTAAACAGTGGACGCTCTCGACTGTCGCCCGAGAGCCGCGTGACGTATGTTAGTCGCTCAGCTTGCCGGGGACGCGAATGTTTTACGGTAGTTCGCGACGTGTATTATTTTTAATTCGTCGCGAGTTATAACGAGTTTTCTTTTATTTATTGAGTCGCGGTGTGTTTAGTGAACCAGGGAATATCAGTGAAAGTGATGTGATGTGTGTGTGACGGTAACGAGAGAGGATTTCCATCGGAAATAGCCGAAACAAACAGAAAAGACTTACACGAAAACGGAGTTATTTTATTCGGTAAGTTTACAATTTTGTAAAAAATGTTTGTCATTCTCGATTTTCCGTGAACATTTTTTTTCTTTTTCCGTGATCGATTTTCACTGAGCGATTCTCTTTACAATTTTTTGTATAAGACTGTTCTTCGTTTAACAGTTTTTTAGATCAGTCTAATAATGGACAAATAATGAGCTGATTTTTTTTCGAATTTCCAACAGCTACGTTCATTGTATTTGTTTTTAAATGAAATGGATATTTCTTAATTATGTTATGAACGATGATCGGCAATTTTTATTTGAAGATACCACAATATATCATTAATGTATTACATTCGTGATACTATACTCAGGTATCTTCAAATAAAAACTGTCGGTTGTCGTTCATAAAATAATTATATGTATTATTATTATTATTATAGTATACATTGATATACAGTCCAGTCGTGCTGTATATGGCATCTTGCCATATATTAATTTTTAATAATATTTTATTTTCAGTGTTATAATAAGTTTAGTTAATAAGTACGTTAATTTATAAACACCGCTCTGCTAGAGAGCGAGTGTTAGCGATGTCTGTCGCTGTTCTCCTCCGTCTGCTAACACGGGCGGAGAGAGTATCAGTTCATAAGAACTGTTAGTCATATACATAATATGATTGCAAGAATTTAATTCTTGAATAATAAATTTTTTTTTTCAGGTGAACATTTTCTATTTTACCTTTAAGAGTTATTAATTAACAGACATGTTAATTAATACGTACCTTGCTAAAGAGCGAGGGTACACCGACACTTGTCGCTGTCCTCCTCCGTCCGCTAAAACGGACGGAGAGAGTATCAGTTTATAAGAACTGATTATCATATAATATGATTGCATGAAATATATTTTTGTATAATATACTATATTTCTTTTCAGATGACTGGGTGTATATTACCCAGAAGCATATATATATATATGCATAGCCGAAGCTTTGCGATCGGCTCTTGGGACTGCTTGTCTTCACTCGCTGCCTCTCTTTGCGGGGAGCGGCGGAGGGGGAACGCGAGGTTCCGTCCAGCGTGCGCGTGGCACGAGGCCCGGGTCCGCACGACCCGAAATATATGGCATCTTGCCATATATTCATTTTTAATAATGTTTTCATTTCAGAATTACAATAAGTTTAATTAATAAGTACGTTAATTTATAAACACCGCTCTGCTAAAGAGCGAGTGTTAGCGATGTCTGTCGCTGTTCTCCTCCGTCCGCTAACACGGGCGGAGAGAGTATCAGTTCATAAGAACTGTTAGTCATATACATAATATGATTGCAAGAATTCAATTCTTGAAAAATAAATATTTTTTTGCAGATGAAAAAATTTTAGTTTACATCTAAGAATTATTAATTAACAGACATGTTAATTAATATGTACCTTGCTAAAGAGCGAGGGTACAGCAACAGTTGTCGCTGTTCTCCTCCGTCCGCTAAAACGAACGGAGAGAGTATCAGTTTACAAGAACTGATTGTCATATTATAATATGATTGCGAGAAATACATTCTTCTATAATACATATTTCTTCACAGATGACTGGGGGTATATTACCCAGACGCATATATATATATATACATATATATAGCCGGAGCATTGTGCTCGGCTCTCGGCACGGCTTGTGTTTACTCTTCGCTTCTCTCTACAGAGAGCGGCGGAGGGGGAATACGAGTAGCCGCATATCGTGCGCGCGTCACGAGGCCCGGATCATCCACGGGACCCGAGGGATATGGCAACTTGCCATAAACTAATTTTTACAAACATTTTATTTTCAGAAAATATTTGTATAATTATTATAAGCTTAATTATAAGATATATTAGTTAATAAACTCGCTCTGCCAAAGAGCGAGATGCCACGACGTTTGTCGTGTGTTATCTCCGTTCGCGAAAATGAACGGAGATAATTTTAATTGTTAATAAATGGTAATTAACAAATATGTTAATTAATAAACTCGCTCTGCCAAAGAGCGAGATGCCACGACGTTTGTCGTGTATTATCTCCGTTCGCGAAAATGAACGGAGATAATTGTAATTGCTAATAATTGTTAATTAACAAATATGTTAATTAATTAACTCACTCTGCCAAAGAGCGAGATGCCAACGGCGTTTGCCGTTGTTCACTTCCGCCTGCAAAAATGGGCAGAGATGTTATATTCAGAATTATTATAATTCTGTTGCTGTTATTGCAGCAAAACCAAACTTGATTGTTTGGCATGCTCGGCTGTACACTGTAGCGAGAAATAAATTCTCGCAGTGTACGTACACGAGTGTACGTTACATATATATGGCCGAGCGTTAGTATAAGATTTTTGAACGGGGCGGGTCACGGCTGGCCCTGCTACGACGCCTCGGCCTTCGGCCCGCGTCGATGTGCCGGGGCTTCGTAGCAGACGCGCGCCGTGACATCTAGCGGTAGTCGGCAGCGGCTCGTAGTCAAATGCTGCGAGCTCTGCACTACCGCGGAGAGAGCGAAGCCGTCGAAATTTTCCTGTGTGTTACACTGCCTCTTACGGTGATGTGAAAGCTCTTCTTTACCATCACTGCGGCCCATGTATTTTTCGGATGTATGCCATTTCTAAACTAATTAACAGAATGAGATGAAATTTGAGTATGTTATACAATTAATCGCTGCGCATACGCTAAAGGTCGCAGAATTTCGAAATTCGGTAAAAAATGTATAGATTTCGTTACCATGTGGTAATTTTGATTGCAGATTTACATATTTTGACGAATTAATGACTCGAATCAAAAAACTGCGACCTTCATCGACAAAGTACTAAAAAATCTGACACAATGAGTACCTGGACGTTGCTGAATGTGCAATATTACAGAAATGGCATACATCCGAAAATAACACGTGGAAAGCCGATAATAGCAATTAGTATAGTAGAGCGGGGTTGTGCACGCAGTTCGCGCATATCCCGCTTCTCCCTCGCGAAGCTTCGGGCGCTACTAGCGCTTGTTCGCGCCGACCGAAACTATGGGATATACATGAGATGCACCACGTGGTCGCAAATTTCACCCCGTATCATGTACACGTTTTGACACATGTGCATTTGACTGAAGGGAGGCGCTTCACGAATGCAACTAGTCGAGTCGAGACTCGATCGAGAATTATCGATTCTTAATCGACCATATGAAATTAAATTAAAGGGGGCCACGACGTACGGATTACGGATGTTCTTCAAACTTTTTATACATTCAGAAGTCCATTAGGACAACATAATGTGCAAGCGGTAATGCGTACTTATTGATAGGCGTTTTCGGAAAAATAGCAAGAGAAATCTTACGCGTCTAATATATGCCGGTGCGTTGCAAGTGTAAATCCGGCTCTGCACACTCGCCGAGACATGACGAATGTTGGCCAATACGAGAGTGTGAGGGCTGTCTCGTCTCGCCTCTCGCCGTCTCGTGTCGTCTCGGTCCGTTGTCATTTTTTTTACACGAGTAAAAGGGATCTCGGGTGTCTCGTGTCCATAGACGAGATCGCCCTCTACACTTATAACGAATAAAAAAAGATGAGGCATCAACTGACCAACAAAAGAGTGCGGAGGGGCATATTTTTCATGTCTCGTGAGAGGCGAGTCCCGCCCGAGACATTCGGCGAGACGTCTCGTCCAATGTGTAGAGCAGGCTTATCGTTAGATGGTGGTGGTCGAGTTGTTTCGCAATTGTTGGATCGAGTTCCGATCATTTTTTTGCCAATTTTATCTTTTTTTTCCACACTGGTCATATTTGTTTATATATATTAAAATTGAAAGGCGATATAATGAACAAATACGTGTATTTCGAAGCCTGGTTTGGAACAGATTTCTCATTTTCAAGAAAACTATATGCGTTTGATCGTTTACTTCTCGATAATAATAAATATGATATTTGTTCTAATAATAAAATTTAGTAAACAGCCACATAACAACGGCAATTCAATACATGTTCATACAAATACACATATTTTTTTCATTGAGTTTGAGTCGTAATATATACGAAATAATATGACCAATGTTGTAAAAATTATATAATTAAAAAAAAATGAAAACTGGACTCGATCCAGAGACCCAGAGATTACGGAACACGAATGCTAACCACTCGGCCGTCACCACTTATCAACTACAGTTGAAACGCATCGGTATATATTGAACGCGGAAGACTTCTCTTGCGATTTTCTCGAAAACGCTTGCGTAGTACGCCTTACTACTTGGACATTATGTTGTCCTAATGGACGACTAGAAGTGTGCAAAGTTTGGAGAAAATCCATGATCCATCCTGATCCCGTCTATTTCGCGGCGCAATACTTGCATTTGGCTGGAGATTATCGTTTCTTGCCGAGGCTTCGCCCTTTGGGCCATGCACTGCCATCTAGCGGTGTTGCGTAGCGCGCAAGTTCACTACTATGCCGACGTCGTCGGAGTTCGTCCGGGCCTTTCACATCACCTTAACGATGTTGCCTTTCGAACGATTGTGGCTCTCTCACGGTTATCGATTAACTCGCCGAGTAGAGGGAATAATGCGACGAAGACCGACTCCGTAGAACAGAAGTTAACTTACAGACCGGTCTATACATATACATATATTGTATATATAATAGATGGAACAGAGGGTTTGGTAGACGCGCAACGCAGAGTTTGTTGCGGTTTGTAGGATTCGTGTGAATCCACGAATGTTCCGAGATGTGAGAAACTGCGCGGAAATAGCTCGGGAACTATGGACAAATGGAGAGATCGTAGTGGTGCAATTTTGCGAGGGACCAACTGACAATGAGAAAGATTATAAGAGACAAAGGGATATATGTATACCAATAAAGGCTTGTCCAATAAAATAGCTGGATTATACACGCGTCTCGAGGTAACTACGATCTCTCATTTTTATGAAACGAGAAATCATGAAAGTCTTGCAAAAAGTAGATACCCGGAGATAAAGTAAACATTTATTTCGCTCTACTTTTAAGCGAGATTAATTTAATTTTCAATCAAAGGGACTGTTGCAACGGGAAAAAGATGCGTTGCATATTCTTCTTTTTAGTCGTTGAATTTTGACGGATCTAGCTTGGTTACCTACGCTGCCAGGCAATTTGCCTCTCACTTGTTTTACTGCGAATCCTAAGACGTGGTGCGAGTCCAAAGACTAAAAGAATGGGAATTGTTTTTGCTTATTCCTGACTCCCGAACGGATATTCGATTGTCGCGGAATCACAGGCTAGCGTATTTTCACCTGCGTAGTTGTGGATGAGGGAACTTCGGAGGGTGCGAACGAATGTCTTACGCGTACAATGCTAACAAATTTACTCTGATTTATTTTCACAATAGTCTCAATGTTTGAGCGCTAACAGTATGTCGCTTGCTTGAGGAGTCCGAGATTGTTGTTTCTCCTCTCGACGTTTCGTGTGAACTGAGGTAAAAATTTACAATTTTAAAATCGTAAGTTTTGAAATGTTCTGGGGTTAGAAGACCCTGTGCCAGGGTGGGGATGACTCCAGCTTGATATTTTAATTTCGTGCCGATAAAAAGGTCGGAAAAACGGCGTGGACAGCCCAAAGAAGCGACTGCCCACTGGAAAAACCCGAAGTGGCAATAAAACATCTGCTGCACACTCGGTCACTCCTTTTTACTCGGTACGCGATTTTTTGCATACGAGCCATCCTCACTACTTGAAACCTTTCGTTTTATGGTTCGAGAAACATTTTACCTTTTTAAGTTCTTGAAATTATAGAAAATCACGTACTACCTCGTCAACGGAGATCTGCGGAATTCCCCAAAAAGGGATCTTATTCTGAACATTTATTTTATTTTATTTTTTCTATTTGTCGAGACGCGACATCCTCCCCCCGTTGCGAGATAATACGAGTAACTATTGTCTCCGAATATTGTTTGTAAGATGATGTGAATACAGACAAGTCAGTACATAAATTGAGCTCTTAATTCTATGAATTTATCATATAGGCGAGCGATCGTCCTTTGAAATCTCGTTGTTTGTTATGGGAAGCGGTGCTAATTTCTTCACATTCCGCTTATGGACCCCACTGGATGTTTTCACGGTCACTACTCTTACGACACCGTCAGCTCCAGGAATGCATTCTAGAACTCGCCCCATCTTCCAATGCATCGGTGGTAGGTTGTCCTCCTTTAATAACGCGACCGATCCAATCTCGAGATTAGATTGACCTGACTGCCACTTGCTGCGGACGTTTAGCTCGTTCAGATATTCCTTATACCATCGTGCCCAGAAGTGTTGGCGCACTTGTTGGATATGCTGCCAATTTGACAGCCGGTTGACTGGAATATCTGTGAAATCCTGTTCTGGCAAGCTCGTTATAGAATCACCTATGAGGAAGTGACCAGGAGTAAGGACTAAAAGGTCGTTTGGGTCTGAGGAAACTGGAGTAAGCGGGCGAGAGTTGAGAATGGCTTCGATTTCGATAAGAAGGGTGTTGAGTTCTTCAAACGTGAATAGTTCGTTACGCACGACTCTCTTCAGATGATGTTTGAAAGATTTCACGGCTGCCTCCCAAATGCCCCCGAAATGCGGTGATGCCGGTGGTATAAATTGCCATTTTATGCCCTGCTCCGTAAGATGCTGGGACACCTTCTCCTCTTGCGATCTTAGTGAGGCCACAATCTCTCTCAGCTCGTTATCCGCCCCGACAAAGTTCGTTCCGTTATCTGACCAAATCTGCAGGCACTTTCCTCTTCTTCCGATGAATCTTCTCAGGGCGGCGATGAAGCCCGCACTAGTCATGTCGCTGACCAGCTCCAAATGGACCGCCTTTGACACTAAACAGATGAACACCGCTACGTACGTTTTGACTTTACCGCGATTCCGGAACTTCTTTTCTTTAACGTAGAAAGGACCGCAGTAATCGACTCCTACGTTTAAAAATGGCCTGCTCATAGTCACCCGTGCTCGCGGTAAGTCCCCCATGATATAGTTTATGGAGGGCGGTTTAACTACGAGGCAGGTAATGCACTTGCGAACAATGCGTCGTACTGTGTTCCGTCCGTCGAGAATCCAATATCGTCTTCGTAGGCAGTAGAGGGTGCTCTGTGTACCTGCGTGCGCCTGAGTTTTGTGCTCCATCTCAATTATCCTGTGCGTAATGTTGTGATCCTTTGGTAAAACAATCGGGTGTCTCTGTGAAAAAGGAAGGGTTGAATTTTTCAACCTTCCACCCACTCGTAAAAGTCCATTTTTGTCTACGAATGGGTTGAGTGGGAGTAATTTGCTCCCTTTGTTCAATGGTTTTCCTGTGCCGAGCTCGAGCAACTCATGTGGAAACGCCGATTTTTGTACCATACGCACGATTGTTTCTTCAGCTCTCGATAACTCCGATACGCTGAGGTTCTTAGTCTTATGGTTATTCTTTCTCCAGCGCAGACAATACGCCACGATTCTTTTCAATTTGGCGAAGTTTGAGAATCGCGTAAGCAGGGAGGTGTCCAAGATTTCTGTAGACAAACATGTTCCCTTTTTTTCCTCCGGATCTTCGTTCGGCTTAACAATCTGCCCTTTAGGCCATTCGTCGTACGAGCGGATTAACCAATTTGGCCCTCGGCGCCAGGTTTTATTTCGTATAAATTCACGCGGCAATTGACCACGTGATAGTGCGTCCGCCGGGTTATGCTCCCCTGGTACGTGCCTCCATTGCGAGTCCTTTGTTCTTTCCTGGATCTCTGCGACGCGATTTGCTACAAAGGTTTTTAATATGTGCGGGGAGGTATGGATCCAGTGCAGTGCCACCATTGAATCACTCCACAGGTAACCTTCGACGGAAGGGTCAGGTATATTATTCCTGACCGTCGCGTATAGTTTCGCCAGGAGCACCGCGCTACAAAGCTCAAGCCGGGAAAGCGATATTGTTTTCAATGGCGCTACCCGTGATTTTGCACAAATTAGCTGAGATAGAACCTCACCAAGCTCGTTAGTAGATCTCAGGTAAATGCACGCTCCATAACCGCTCATGCTCGCGTCACAAAATCCGTGCAATTGTATAGTCTCCGGTTTATCTAGAAGAATTTTTCGGTCGAAAACGATCTTATCTATTGCCGTGATTTGGTCGCAGAAATCGATCCATGCTGTGTATAGGTCGCTCGGTACTGATTCATCCCAGGTGATCTTCAATTGCCAGAGTTTTTGAATCATCAGCTTGGCCCATAGTACGACCGGACCGAGCAAACCTAGGGGGTCGAATATTTTTGCTATCTCCGAAAGCATAAGTCTCTTTGTGACCTTACTGTTCCGAGGGATAGCCCTTGCCGTATATTCAATCGCGTCTGATTGTGCGTTCCACATTACGCCAAGTGTTTTAAGCGTGCTATCTCCTGCGAAGTGCATCCTTTGGTTTATGCTATCTTCTGGAAGTCCATCGAGCAGTCGCTTGTCGTTTGAAGCCCACTGCCGCATTTTTAACTTTCCCGCTTCGAGTATTTGGGTAATTTGACGCCTTGCCGCTACTCCCTGCTCCACAGTTGAAAATCCAGTTAATAAATCGTCTACGTACATGTCTGATTTTAGAATGGCTGCTCCGAGAGGTGAATGGTGAGCTTCCTCATCCGCAAGTTGCTGCAGGCATTGTACCGCTTGATATGGCGAGGAAGCCAATCCAAACGTGATTGTGTTTAATTCATAAACAACTACATCTCCCCCGGAGTCTTTCCACACAATTTTCTGGAATTTCCTATCTTCCTTTCGTACCAAAAACTGTAGAAACATTTTCTCGATGTCCGCTGTTAGGACATATTGTGGGAGCCGAAAGCGTAAGATGAGACAAAATATATCGTCTTGTATCGTCGGGCCTACCATGAGTGTATCGTTGAGAGATATACCCGACTCAGACTTAGCCGATCCGTCAAACACCACGCGTACCTTTGTCTTCTGTGTATCTTGTTTTATGACCGCGTGGTGTGGCAAATAGAAGCCGTCCTCTAAGCGGTCTTCTACCTGGGTCATATACCCTTTATTTAAGTGCTCGTCAAGAGCGGTTTTGTAAATTCGTTCGAACTCTTGATCGCGCGCGAATTTGCGCTCGAGTGTCCGAAGTCGACGTAATGCACGATTCTTGGAAAATCCTATTTGTTTTATGGTCTCCTTAAACGGCAGTGCGACAATGAATCGACCTGAAGAGTCGCGCGAGTGCGTTAGTTTAAAATGTTCGACCGCCCGCATTTCTTCATTCGATCTATGTGTAATTTTTGGTTCCTCTTCTACGGCCCAGAATCTCTGTAAATCGAAGTTAGCTGTGACGCTGAGACAATTTTGCGTTGGCTGTAGCTTTTTGGGTGTCTGCACTGTCCCACCTATGACCCATCCTAGCTGCGTTTTTTGTGCAAATAGGTCCGGTCCTCCAGGGGGTGTCAGCTTGTATTTCCCTATGCTCAACACTGCCAGCGTCGGTCCAGCGCCTAACAACATCTCGATTGGAGCTGGCTTGTAGAAGTCGGGATCCGCCAATCTTAGATTTGCCGGAATTTGTATCGCATCCCGCGGTAGAACCTCGCTCGGCGTCAGGCCCGTAATTTTTGGGATCACAAGGAAGTCCAGAGTGCTATTGTACCCTCCGGTGGTTGCCTGAATCTTAACGGTTGCCGTATGGCGTGTGCGAGTGACCATATTGTTTAAGCCTCCTATCGGAACGGAGCATGGTCGTTTGTTTATGTGTAACGTAGCCACTAGCCTCTCAGATATAAAATTTGCAGTTGACGCCGTGTCTAATATAGCTCTGCAATTGTGTGATCGACCTCGATTGTCCAATGCGTTGAGGATGGCGGTCGTTGTCACCTGGTTTTGCGTAGTTCTCGTGGCTAACGTTACATTGTTCCCCGATCCGACCGATGATAGTCAGTTCGTCGATACCTGCCCCGCTTGCTCGACTCGAGTTTCCTCGTTTACAGGGGCCGGGTGAAGAAGGTTATTGTGCGGTTCTCCGCACGTCTTACAACCTTTGAAATTACAGCTACCGATCTTGTGACCAGTTTGTAAGCACTTCGAGCACGCCTGCATCTCCTGTGCCGCCTTCCATCGGTTAGCAACATCCAATTGCAAGAATTTTTTACATCTATACAATGGATGTGGCGACTCTTTGCAATGCCTGCATGCTTGCGTGGCGGCCGTAACCAACGCTTGCGACAGTTGTCGCTGTGGCTTGCTTTTGTATTTTTGATTCCCATTACCTGAGATGGGCGACGGCCTTTCCTTTTCGCGATTTATTAATCGAGTTGCTCTTCTGGACATAAATTCTAGTAAGACCTCCAGTTTCGGGAATTCACCTCGGATCTGCTTATCATCCCACGCATCCGCGGTGGTTCTATGCATTTTATCTTCTATTAAGGCAACAATCATGTCTTCTATTGTAACGTTCATTGCCCTTAATGATTCTAAATGCTGCCTGGTGTGATCCACTATCCTGCTTAACCCTTGAGCGTCTTCTCTCTCCTGCTTGGGTAGATGAATTAGGGAGTATAGATGCCGCGACGCTATTATCCTTTTGTCCGAGTATGCCGATTCTAGTACCTCCCAGGTCTTACGATAGTTCTCCTCGGTGATCGATAACATTTGCACCTTACGTAACGCATCGCCCTTAAGAGCCGACCGTAAATAATGCAATTTATCGGACTCGCTCAAATCGGACTGATTACCGATCATTGAGTCGAACTCCGTCTTAAAGGAGAGCCATAACGTATGGTCTCCGTCGAAGGTCGGAAGCTTTGACTCAGGTAATTTAATCCGTCGCTTCAACCCGTTCGAGGATGTATTTGCGGACAGGGGAGGCGATACATTATTTGCCGCCCTCTCCATTGATTCTGGTTGACCGTTCAGAATTTTTTCTGCTTCGGCCAATACATTATAATATGTCGATTCGATATTGTATCGGTCGACTACATTATGCTGCGCTCCTTCCGGGTCCAACTCATCTAGTTCGTCCATTAGTCTTTCGAAATCCGCGAACACCCTTTCGTATTTTGACATGCGAGTATTTATCGCGGCCTGATCTAATGGTTTGAGACGTTGCAATGCCAAGAAATTGTTCACCGAAGTTGACTGGCCTTTCCAAATGGCCATTTTTCTCACCAACTCCTGGATTCTTCCCGAGTGATCAATGACTGTATCGTCATCTTGAGTTCTCATTGGGAGACTCATTTTTTCGCGTTTGTGTAAAAGTTAGTGGAGGGATCGGTGATTCAATCTAAAACGAGCTTACCTTGACGTCCTTTCTGATTGCTGAGGCTGCTGCGTGGTTGATCTGGTTGATCCTGGACCCGCCTGATGGTATTGATGAGTTCACACGCGTAGCGCTTTTATTCACTGTGATTAACGTAAAACTTTTCGTCTTTAAGCGCACTGAATTATCCACCGTTCACTGAAATCCGGCTCGAAGGACCAAAAAGTGTTTTTGCTTATTCCTGACTCCCGAACGGATATTCGATTGTCGCGGAATCACAGGCTAGCGTATTTTCACCTGCGTAGTTGTGGATGAGGGAACTTCGGAGGGTGCGAACGAATGTCTTACGCGTACAATGCTAACAAATTTACTCTGATTTATTTTCACAATAGTCTCAATGTTTGAGCGCTAACAGTATGTCGCTTGCTTGAGGAGTCCGAGATTGTTGTTTCTCCTCTCGACGTTTCGTGTGAACTGAGGTAAAAATTTACAATTTTAAAATCGTAAGTTTTGAAATGTTCTGGGGGTAGAAGACCCTGTGCCAGGGTGGGGATGACTCCAGCTTGATATTTTAATTTCGTGCCGATAAAAAGGTCGGAAAAACGGCGTGGACAGCCCAAAGAAGCGACTGCCCACTGGAAAAACCCGAAGTGGCAATAAAACATCTGCTGCACACTCGGTCACTCCTTTTTACTCGGTACGCGATTTTTTGCATACGAGCCATCCTCACTACTTGAAACCTTTCGTTTTATGGTTCGAGAAACATTTTACCTTTTTAAGTTCTTGAAATTATAGAAAATCACGTACTACCTCGTCAACGGAGATCTGCGGAATTCCCCAAAAAGGGATCTTATTCTGAACATTTATTTTATTTTATTTTTTCTATTTGTCGAGACGCGACAGGAATTTTTCTCTAATAAGCTCTATACTGACTTCTACTGTTTTTACCGGTTCTGGGCTTTCCCATTTTTTATGGTTCAAAAAGATTGAGCCTTTTTTGAGCTCTTTTGGACAAGTGCTGCTGACCACGTGAGCGCTCGAGAAAACAAAAACGATTTTCTGTACGCTTTTCCGTTACCTTCCTTTCTTGGTCTTTGAATACTCTACTGTATCCACCAATGAGAATTGGGCATTTGTTTAAAAGCAGGGGTACGTTTTCCGCTTTTTATATCTAAGAAATGTTTTGTATCAGATTCGTAAGTAACTCCGAAGAGTGAACATCTTCGCTGTTCGTAATACACACATACACATAGTTATATTATAGATTTTTAGTTAAAATCGACTGTCTAAAAACTCGTTTTGAACTAGCTGACTCTCGATAGAACGAGCTTCAAAACGAAAAAAAACAACAATTGGAAGAAATGGAAAATAAAAAATTTTGCCAATCAGGAAAGAAAATTGGCAAGGCGATGAAACGACAATTTGATCGAAAGGCAAAGGTATAAAAAATTGTTTGGGAAAGACGTTTTTAAATTAAAATTGCGGTGATACTCGATTGCGTAAAAACCGTTGTGTTTCTTACAAATTGAACGAACGCCCGCAGAGACCAATGGAAAACATTTGGAATGTCCCGAAGATTCAAATCCGGTTAACACGAACGAGAAACCGAGCGTATGGAGTTACGATAAACGAACCAAAAAGCTGTTTCATCTCTATCCAACTTGAATATGACGAGAAATACGAGCCAGAGACAAGAGAAACGCAGCCCGTAGGCTACGCTAACTAGGTTGGAACTTCGTTAGCGAGACCTAGGAAGGATTCACGTGCGGGTTCGCAGTTGTTCTCTACGAGGATGTTCGGTTGGTACAGGGAAGCCTTCGGGGCCATTTCTAGACCGTTTGCGGTTCATCCGTTTCCTCCATTTTCACGATAACGCAGCTTGCTTCGTTGTCGTCGATGTACGATCAAATATGACCGAGCATATACGTCCGTGATTCTTCGTTTATCTCGCGCTCGCGTTCGCCTCATTCCAACTATTAAAATCATTTAAAAAGGGCGAAAGGACGAGATATAAAGATAAAGCAAGACGAGCAACCCCCGTTGTGTTTCATTGGCTCGCGCATAGTCCTATTATTACTCGTTCCAGCGAGTACAAAGGAACTGCCCCAGGACTCTCGTCGTCGTTTCTTATACTACCTTCGTCAACTTGTCCTATCTGGCTTACACACACACACACACACACACATGCATATATATATATATATATATATATATATATATATATATATATATATATATATACCATATATGACATTTTTGCCCTATAGCTATTCACTGAACAGTCTTTCGCAATCCGACACACGACAGCGCTTTCACTGTGAACAGTTTTTCTTCACGTTCGTGTACATCGTTAGTCGTAATACGTTTAATACACTCATGGTTGTTCTGGCAAATAAATTGGAATGATTTATCAGAGAATCCTAAAAGCTACGATAATTCGAGCTAACCGAGAGATTAAAAAAAATATATCAATCGTGCTCATTATTGCTGATATTTCTTGGCAACAACGAAACTGTCATAGACAAATTATCGCGAACGACAGTTTCGAGAATAAGTATATTCCGATGAGCGTATAATAGTTAGGCGAAAATCCGTAAAATGATTTTCTCGTGAAATCGTTATAACGTCTGCTTTTCTGTCTTTTCTTTCTCTCGCTAGCGACTACCGGTACGAGGAAATTTAACATCTTTAATTGGCGTGAATTTGAAGATCGAGCGCATACGCTGGCTCAGCGTTTTCTCGCAGAGCTTTCTTTAATGTACAGGGAATATAATTCATCTTGACGGAGAGCGAGATGGAGGGAGAATAACAAGAATGGAGCCGAGATATGTAGAGAGATAGGAGAACGCCCGAAGAATATTTCCGGCAGGCTCGCGAGATTCCCGCGCGCCGGTTTTCACGTGAGTCGAGGACCCCTGGGGAGCATCCTCGGTCCAGACCCGGAAAGCGGAAAATTTAAGGGCTTGTGCGCCAACGGGAACACACGGATATGACCGAAGAAACGTTCTCGTGGGCGTGACTGCACGCTATGTACATAATACCATGGGAATACTTACGAATTTAGCGGTCTGCGCCGACAGCATGTCTGGGTACTGTATGAGAGCCTGGAACGAGTCTGAAAGAACAAGAAGAAGAAAAATGTTTTTATTTTCAAACCAAACATCTTCGTAAGATAGTTATGTGCGACTAAATAAAGGGTGTGAGTGAGAAACAATACTCATCAAACGTAAACATGGCTTCTTCGTGATGCAATTTCATGCCGGAGTAACTATTTCAAACGGACGATAAATCGTATTGTAAAGAAGAATGTGCATTTGTGTAGGCGCGCGTGCGCATGTGTGTATAAATTTATAAGGAATAAGCGAGGCGTTTCCGGTAACTCGACGCGCTGAAATCGTTGAAACACGAAAATGTACTCGCGCGCGAACTAGACCCGCTCCGTTGAGCACAGAGTCGCGTCAGTCGTTGGGGAAGAGTCCAAGGGGTTACCTACTCGAGAGCACCGAGTGAAACTGCTGCACGTTTCTGGTTCGTACACGTATATGTCACTACTATATATACATATATATTTAGGTTTATACATGTCTCTATGTAATAGAGCCATACAGCTTTGTATACAGCGAGTCGCCTACGGGCGCCAAACGGCGAGCAACCATCGTGGAGTCGTGGAGAGGAGAGGAGAGGAGAGAAGAGGAGAGGAGAGGGGTGCTCGCGTAGTCGCGAGATGTACACAATCCACCGAGCTATCCACCCTTAACCCAAACCTCCCTTACGCGCCACTGCAGCGTGGATGCTCCTTCACCGTACATAGGCTTAAATTCGTAACGGCGCGTCTGCCCTCGGTTTTGCTCCAGGCTCGCATCCCGACCCTCCTGCACACCGCGCTCTTCGTCCACGCATCGCCATATTAACCCTCGGCATCCACCTATATATATCAGCCATCTCTCACCTGCGGCCACGACCGCATAACGGGTGAAACGTGAAAAGGGACACGGTCGCGACCCTCGATGCTCTTTTTTATGAAATATACATATATAGTTTTTTTCTTTTTCATTTATTAAAATGTCAATTTCTAAAGGAATCACGCCCAATTTGTACTTTGACCTTTCTTTCGCATTCTATTATCTCAACTTCGTTATCGTTAATCGAACTATCTTTATTAAAAATCTTATGTCGATAGTTTGGATTCAGTGCAGTAATTCTAAAAGATTTTTCGTTAAGGTATCACTATCGCTCATGTCACCACTAATTGTAAGAGTGGGGCCAAGACAGAGGTCAGAGAAAAATGATCCCGAACAAGCCAGAGGCGGTGGAAATTGTTTCATCTAAAATGCTATGCAATCTCAATGGTTCTGACTCTCGAATGAAAACATAATAGTATATCGTAAAATTAAAACAAAAATGTTTACAAATTAGTTAAATGTTTTTTAAAGAATCGTGCAGCAAAAGTTTTGATACGTTCCTAACGGCACACATTGATGTCGAACGTATACGCATGCTCGTAAACTAATGCCCGACACTCATTGTCAGTGGCATAACAGTGGTATTGTATACACACTGCGCGAGTCTACCTGCGATGGACTCTTATAATCTGTATTAATAATTTATTTATTTTCTTAAAAACTAGAACGTCAGAAATATTCCATTCTGGTATCATAAAATTCGCAAAAGTCCTGACTATGAGTTCAATTTTTTTGAGAAAAATCTATGAACGAGTAATTTATGATCAATAAAACGCAACTTGAATTTACACGGGGGGTTTATTGTTAGATGGAGAAAATACAAAATTGGAAATTAAATATCTCAAATTCTAGACGTCAGAAAATCTTTCGTCCTATAGAAAAGTTGTTCGTTTCAATGTCAAGAACACCTACAAAGAATTTTAAGGTATTACTATCGCTCATATCACCACTAAGATTGGGGGCAAGAGAGGTCAGAGAAAAATTATCCCGACCAACCCAAAAGAGGTGGAAATTGTTTTATCTAAAATGCTATGCAATCTTAATAGTTCTGACTCTCGAATGAAAACATAATAGTGTATAGTAAAATTAAAACAAAAATATCCACAAATTAGTTAAATATTTTTTAAAGTATCGGGCAGTAAAAGTTTTGATACGTTCCTAGCTGCACACATTGATATCGGACGTATACGCATGCTCGTACACTAATGTCCGACACTCAGTGGCATAAACGTGGCAACATCGCTGGTCACTGACGCTATTTTGTCGTGTTGCATACATACACACTGCGTGAGCCTACCGTGTTGAAATTTTCAGAAGGCAAAGCGGTGTTGCCACACGTTATAATCGCCGACTTCTCCCCGATGGACTCTTATAATCTGTATTAATAATTTATTTATTTTCTTAAAAACTATACGTCAGAAATATTCCATTCTGGTATCATAAAAATTTTTAAATTCCTGACTATGAGTTCAATTTTTTTCAGAAAAATCCTGAATCCATTTTTCTTGTAATTTATGATAAATTAAACGCAACTTCAATTTATACGGGTTTAGATGGAGAAAATAAAAAATTGGTAATTAAATATCTCAAATTCTAGAGTTCTCAGTTCTAGTTTTAATGTCAAGAATATCTACACAAAATTTTAAGAAAATCCTATTTCAACCCAGTTTGCGATAGTAATACCTTAAGAAAATACTAATTCAATCCATTTTGCGATAGTAGGGGAAAGGTGTACGAGATGATCCGTTGGGGTAAGATGATCCTTTACAGTTGCGGTGAGACTATCAGCGCCATCTAGTTCTTTTTTTCGGTAAAACGTAGGGCCCGACCTCCTCACTCATCAGTCAAGTTCTAATAGCGGTGTGACTCGCAAGTGAATATTTACAAAAAAAAAGAAAAATTGTGTGCTCGTGATCTAAGGTAAGGCTAATTTCAAGCTTAAGTTACTCTTAATGTAGATAGTTAATTGCAATTATTGTTGTCGTTACGGCTTTCTGTAATGCTCAATTTGTTTGTTTGATGGGCATTCTAACCGCAGTTAACTTGTAGGTTATATTATCGGATGTAGAATGAAAAAGATGAAGTTGGGGCAAGATGATCCTTTTGTTAGTGTACAAGATGATCCGCCCGGAACGCGGTGTACACGACGATCCGTGCGGATCGACTTGTACACTGTGCCCCGAACGAATACAATGTATCCTGACGAAAGATATCCTTTTTCTTATTATAGACTATGCCACGAAATTATCAAAGAAAAACAACTCGTGGTGAGTGGTCGGAAACGTCGATGTCGAAAGCGCTGAATGCCGTGAAAGATGGCATGGCGTTGAGATCGGCAATGATGATCCTGATGATTTTACCTGTGATTTCTGCATGAAACCCAATGCAAGCAACATTTAATATTCTTTCGTAAAGCAGTTTATTACAATTATTGCCAGAACATTTTAATTATTTTACTTATTATTATAAAGATTGGGATAAAGTACCGAAAAGCCCATATGCCTGATTGCCTTGAAATTTTGTACACTTATGTTTTTTGGCCTTCTGAGCATGAATATGATAATTAAAATTACCGCAAATGAAGCTTTCTAGGTTAAAACTTGAAAAACTTGATTTTTTCGTGTTTTTTCTCGATTATTTATATAATTGTTAATCGAAGGCGAAAATGTTTCAAACAAAAGTTGTAGATAATGTTAAAATACATATTTTTTGTTCTATATGATTTTTTTCCAAAACCGTTTTTTTTTCTGAGAAAAACGCGGTAACATGTTAATTCTAACCCAACTCAAACCCAACCCAACTGAAACCAATAAATCCCAAACCCTACTGAAACCCAATAAATCCCAAACCGAAAAAAACCAATGAAATCCGAACCCAATTTGAACCAAAATAACAATTTTTTTTCATTTAAAAATCTTGTTCTCGTGCTGGGGGGGCTCCGCCCCGTCCACCCCCGCAGGGGCTCTGCCTCTGGAACCCGCCGGGGGGGCCCCCCGGACCCCCCCGTGGGTGCGAGTTGGAAGTCTTTCCAGTAGCCAACAGTGGTATGAGTTGAGACTCGTTCCAGTAACCAACAATCCATCGACAAGTCAGGGGGAGGAGGCGGTTTTGTGGTTTCGCGTTGGGTTCGAGTTGGGTTTGGAATGTTTTGTGGTTTCCCGTTGGGTTTGGGAGGTTTTGTGGTTTCGAGTTGGGCATAATCCCGTAACACGAAAAACTCAAGTTTTTCAAGTTTGAGTTGGGTTTAACCTAGAAAGCTTCATTTGCGGCAATTTTCATTGTCATATTCGTGCTCAGGAGGCCAAAAAACATAAGTGTACTAAATTTCAACTCGATCAAGCATATGGGCTTTCCGGACCTACACCTTTATGTTTCATGTTTATTATAAAAAGATTTGTTATTTGAATTATTTAACAAGTTATCTATTTTCATTAAAACGTTGTATTATTAAAGTCACAAGTGCAGTTAGTATTTTTAAGATAGACTGATTATAAAATCGTCAGTATTAATTGAAGTTTAATACAATAAAATAAAGGTCTTCTAGTCTGAAAGTTCTCCAAACGTTATTGCATACGTATGTAAAGACGTTGTGCAGTCTAATAAGGTATTTAATTTAACCAAAGTCCTCCACTATTCCAAAGTGCGGACCTTAGGGATCATCTTAGACACTGAGGTGTCCAAGATGATCCTTTGGTACGTTTTAAAAAAAGTAATAATAAAACAATGAAACATTAAAAAATTAAATATTATGAGGATGGTAATAGTAAGACAGAGTAATTTGCCATGAGTGAGTGCTTTTATATCTGGATTAAGTTAAAAATCCTTGAATTTGCGAGCATTCTCCCTTAGGGGGATCATCTTGGACACCTTTCCCCTAATACCTTAAAAGAGAGTAGTCAAATTTTTTCTCGATGAACAAAGATGAAAGTTTCAAAAGCCGAGAATATTCGACGATCCCAAAGTTTGCGACTACGTTTAAGTAACTTCAAATTGATAGAATTATCGAAATGTTGCTATACGTAGAAATTGTCAGGGTGATGGAACGAAAAAAAATGTGCGGTCATTACCCATATGGTTGGAAGGAGGGGTTTATCGGGAATATTGTTGGATGAGAATGCCGATTATCCTGTTTCCTGCGCAGCTGGTGCCGGTATTACGATGGAAAAACCGATGGAGAAACGAGGCGATAGTGGTTCAAGTACGAGCATATATTATATGGAAGTCTGTGTCTATAAGGGCGCGACAGAGTCGGATGGAAATTGCATTCCAAAGCATAACGCCGGTCGAGAAAGGGAAACAGAAAAGAGTTGGAAAAGCGTCGGGCCGATGGCGAACGAGTATGTACCGCGAACCTACTTTCGAGACACCCCTTGGGGGCTAGCTAGACGACTACCAATATCGAAAGTATACTAACAGGCAAAACGGAACCGTACACGCAGGTAGTTTCGATTCGTAGCCAGTTCTATCAGTCGGGTAAAGGGCCACGAGATAAAATGCTCCAACTATGTGAGACGTACGAAAGGAGAAACCCTGAGTGGCATCTTGGCTACTATCGTCCGTAAAAAAATGTCGAAAACAGAGAAAATCTACTTTTCATATTTTATGGTTCGAACGCGTTCGACAAGGGAGCGGGGGAAGAGTGCTTGGTCTCCGATGCTTATACGCAAGGACATGTGATCACTAGCAATCCTAAATATGCTGATAAATTGTTGTAAAATTACCAAATGATAAAGTAAAATAACATGATCGTGCTGAAAATACTTAAATTATGTAATTATATCAAAATTGAAACTTCTTATCGATAAGTTTTTCTTTTATAATCGTGATTAATAATCACTGAGAATAATGATACCAGCGCCAGTAGTTCAAATATTGAAAGTCATTCCTTGGCATAAGTCTACTTGCATTCATGCACATTTATGGTATGTCTGCGTTCGTATGTTCGTCCGACCGATAAAAAAATTCTTCTCGTACGATGAGAATTTTTCTATTATATTTGCATAATGATAGAATATGGCTCTTCTTCATGTAATAGGTATAGATTGTTCCGAAGCGATTTAACTTACAATTAGAAACGATACTTGGTTCGTTTGAGCTCTGATACAATTTTCTCAAATTCTTGACTTACTGTTTTTTGTGAATGTGACAATTTTCAGGACCTTGCCGTATCTCGTGAATATCTGAAACATAAATGATGAAAAAACTTGGTTGATTCAATGTTTCGAGATATTTAATGAATAAAGAAGTATAATATTAACACTGTCGCCCTAGCGCACAATAGTTGTGTAGGGGGTGCCATCGCATGTAGACTCTGTTATTATATTTTCTTTCATTTAAAATCCCTCCCTGCCTGAAGTACATAGCATAGGTGGTATTGATCATTTGAGAGGAAACGAAAATTTCTCCCTCAACATACATATATAAGTCAATTTGTCTCGGTCTTTACATTTTGGTTAGGGTCCTACTGTAATAGAGATAGATCCCCCCATTTGGTGTAAACGGGAACGAGCGAGAGTTGGCCGTCGAAAATTAACAAACGTATCGCGTGTCCCGATGATCATCGATAATCAAGGATGCTGGCAGTACCTATGTGGCGTTTGGGGGCTTTGCGAAACTCTCTCGGAATACGAGCTATAAGCCCATGACCATTCGGTGCTGTCGCGCGATCGTCGTATTTGATGATCGCGTTATTCTCTGGAATTCTCAATATTTGTGCTCGACCGTCATTTCGTCAGTAGCCAGCCAAATATGATGAAACGTTTTGGCTCGACGAGCTACGGATATCATTACAATTTTCATTTCGATAAACCTATGTTTGTGTGTAAGTACTATTCTCCAGATACGATCTACGTTAGCCCGTGTTTGTGTGCTCACGCCAATGCTGTCAATCCCACGAGAATGCCATATGATCAATCAATCAATTCGATCGGCCGGAGTGCCGATAGCCTAAGCTTTCACACATTCTACATATGGATTGAAAAAGCTCGCACCGAGTTAAATCAACAATCGAGCGAGCAAATTTTCTTTTCAAGCTTACTCGAACGTGCCAATATGAACTGTTTGTCCACTTTGCATCTATTTTTAATAATCATATAGAGATATGCATAAGAGACGGTGCCTCTCTCTCATCGTCGTACGAAAATATCTTTACGTGTCCTATCATTTATACGTGACTAATGGAAATTTATCGATATGTAGAAAAAAACTTATTATTTTGTAACATATCTCAATGAGGTTACTCGGATGCATCAACGAAATATATATTCCATGCTAGATCGACGTGGATCAACTTTTCTCGTCTCAAATATTTACCGCGGCTGTTTCTCATGGTTCGACTTGCCGACTCGCGTAACCAACACCAGCCACGGTGAATTCCATTACGAATTGTTTAATAATTGTGTATGAATTTTCGATAATTAAATGGAGATACTTGTGCAGAATTTACAGCCTATCTACATCTTATGAAATATCTTCGTGTTATCTATCATTTACGTGACGACGCAGCGAGTTTTCTTAGCGTACCTATATGAAAAACGATCTTCAGGCATTGCAATGATAAAACAAAATCTACCATTCAATTGGCAACATTAATGTTGCCATTTTTTCTTTATTTTAATATTCAGCGCAGTCACCTTCGACCGGAGAACTCGTCGACTCGACTAACACGAAACTACATCCGAGGATGATAAACTCTATTGCAGTGGCTGTTGTTTTTTACACTCTTTTATTTTCATCTTTCATTGCAAATGTCGGGATCGAGTAATAATAAACGGATGCCATTAACGTTATTGCTCGGTTATTATCACAAACATTATGCGGAACTGCGTGGCCCAAATAGAAAATGGGTTTACCTCCGTGGGAAATCGTCGTACACGACGACGTTGCTTTTTTTTCTTGTTTGGTTAAAATCCATTATATTTCGTTCTCGTCTCTCTCGGGAGATTCTCGACGACAGCATCGACATCGATCGGGGGCGTGTGCGATAAATGACGATGGTTCAGAAGTAATAGATTTTTTCCGTCGTGAGTATTTCCACAAGTGTTGAATTAAATGGAATCAAGCATAAAAATCGGGAACGAGTTAGATCGTAGCGATTAAAATACTGCGAAAAAAGTGTGATTACGCTCTTTTAATCGTGCTGCTTTTTGCTGCTCGATAGAATGAAATATTGATTTATCAAATTTTAACATGAATTTGATGGGTTTTAGTCGCTCCGGAGCGTAAGGAAATATTTGTTACGTTTTTCTAATAATTTAGGACATTAATTTGATGCGAGGTTCTCGTAATTTGACAACTATCCATCAATTATACATCGAGAAAGAATGCAAATGGTGATTCGTTTTCTTTCTTTTTTTTTACAACTCCATACGAAAATGCGGAACACAATTTTCACATAACGCGCTGTGGTGAAGCGTATGCTTGTACCACGGATGAATATATTCCCGGTATTTTTCGAGAATGGTCAAGTTCGCGTGATTTCAGTTTCGAAAAGGGTCGTAGCACGTCGATTCGTTTAATGAGTTAAATACCTGTCCGTTTGGCGGTCCACGATTCACAAAATTCCTGTCAAAATTCCGTTCGGTTGAATAGCGCCCCCCCCCCCGCCCCTCATTGTTCTCGCCGTGTGCGTTACATCGAGAAATGAGTGCGTTGCATATTCGTTGGTTGATTTTTTTTTTCATACCGGTCAACGTTTACGTCAAGCTAAAATTTCAACCACGTGCGAAATTCAACGAGCAACGATACCAAAAGAGTGTCGACAAAAATTGGGAAATTATATTTGCATAAAAAGTTTGTTAAAGGCACTAACCATCATCCCGTTTTATGCAAATCAAAGCTAGTGTTGACTAATCATTTGGTAACACCTTTCGTTTCATTCGGTAAAACACTTTTAATGAAACTTTTTGCTACAGCACTTCTTTTTTCAGACATTGTATATTTCGTTCGTTGATCGATGTTCTCTTTCAGCATTCCTGAATTTCTTGTTATCTTCGACAAAAGCGGGAAAAAAATCTTTGTATCTATCGAAGTGAACGATTGAAATTGCTTTTTCTCGGCGAATCCGCCCGAGAGTGAGAGAGAGTCTCTCGTTGGTTTTCCACGTGATTTCGTGAGACTCGTACGAAAGGTAGGTGGTGAAAAAGCTCTCTCGCTCGTTCGCAGCAACGAGAGACAGGCTTTAGCTTCGACGTTTCTGCAGCCGTGCAGTTGGATCGTCCACAGGCTGTCTCATATGTACGTGAATTCGTATGGGGCGTTCCATCCGAAATTATCCACCCTCGCTATATTTTAATATTCAAACCTTTTTTAACCTTTTTCATCCATTTGATTATTCAACAAACTGACTACAAACGTCTTTTTATTTCCATATTCGATTTCATTTTCATAACTTAACGAACTTTTTTTCGTCCATCAGCCTGGAAAATGATTAATTCGACTTGCTAATATATTCTCCTGCACAGCAAATTATTGATGAGATGCAGAATATAGGAACAAATAAATCTATAATCAATTCAACATACGCAAATGACAAAAAATTTCAAATATAACGAAATAAGGGTCGAATAAAAAAATGGCAAAAATCGACACTTTATCGATTCGGGGTAAAATCGCCCATATATATATAAGCAACCAATGCTGTAGAAGGATCGTTGGGCAACCCTTTTGAGGCGCCAGCGAGGAAGAGAAAGAGGATGGCGCGCGCGCGTGTGTGTGTGCGAGAGAGGGAGAGAGAAAGAGAAAGCAGGAGAGAGAAGAGACGGTGGCACACGGTATACCGTCAACGCTCTCAGTATATACTCTATGCAAGAAATCCCGCGGGAAATCAAGTTGGCGCGGCGGGCGAGCGTGGACACACACACACACACAAGCGTGCGCTCAGGCACACGAACATAAACACACATTGGCGTTGAGACACATTATAGTCATAGTTGATGCCGTTGGAAAGATTGCGAGGGGGGGGGGGATGGGGTGGAGAACCTACAGGAGCGGTAAAGGGTGGGAGAGGTGGTTGGCAGTGGTGCACCCTCGTACTAGGAAATATACGAACCTATACATGAAGCTATCGCTAATATTTTATTTGCTCGGAGGTTTATTGTGTCGTTGTATTCTCGTTCGACTCGACGATCTCTCCGCGCCGTACTCTCGCGTCTCGTGGACACTCGTATCTTTTCACTGATACACTGTTTTCATTTTTCTCGTCTCGGGAAAAGAGGGGCCTGTTCCCACCCTCGTTCCGATGTTCGAAACGAGGAGAAACTTTTCACGAGACTCGAGAGAGAAAATACGGATGGGGCACTCTTCTTTCAGGGGTTTCGGTGCTCGAGAATTTTTCTTTCTTTTTATTTACTCGTTCACCGAGAAATATATTTATTATCGTCTTATTCAAAGATTTATTTTTCTGTTTATCTTCCTTTTTTCTCGTTGTTGGTATTTTTTCTTTTTATTTACGATCGGTGAGTATACATTTATCGTTTCAAGGAGATTATCGACCGGATGTCGAGACCTCCTTGTCTTTTCGATAAGCTAGTTTCATCCCGAGTGCGATTTAACGAAACGCAACAACGTAATTAATTTCTTTCTTTTTATACGTTCTCTTGCCGATTAGATAATCGATATTTGTATTAAAATCGGGTAAACGGTGGCCTACGCTAGCGAATCGGGCCGGCAGATGCAAAATAATCTTTTTATTCCCCTCAAACGAGCTCGTCGATTATGCGGCGCATCGTATTAACGGATAATATAAACCAATGAATTAAGCGGCGACTCGCATTAGTGGACGCGTTTCGAAAGGGAACCGGGAGGTGATGTAGAATCGGGCGGGGAGAGGCACGGCTGGATGCATAGTACAACGAGCAATGATGGTACATGACGCTTTTGCGAGAGGGATCGATAAAACGGAAGGAATACTCGTCCAGGCGAGAGATAGAGGTGGTTCTCTCTCCGCATCATTCTCGTCAACTCATCTCGTCTCTCTCTCTCTCTCTCTCGTCATACACGCACGCGGCTCATACGGACGCACGTAATTTCGCAGTTAATTCGCTATCGCAGATCGAGGTCCCCCGAGATGACCGGACGCGTCGACAATTTGAATTAGTCCATATTACCAGTTTGACGGAAAGATATAACCGGCATTGTTCATATTTTCGTCTCGGCAATGTCAGATTCTGTTAAACGAAAATAACAACAACAAAAAAAGAAAACGTTCGAAAGATTGATCGGTAGGGAAATTAAAAAAAAATCTGTATATCGATCAGCGACCGCTGCGTCGCGAGCCGAATGATATTCTAAAATATTTCTCAAATTATATGCGAAAAGGTCACGAAGCGAAGAGGAGCTACATGAAAATCCTCGTTCGAGTCGGCTTTTTCGGGAATATCTTTCGGGCTATCCTTTGCAGCTGCGGCCTTTTTATAATTTCGATATTTTTGTAAAAATCTGAAAATGAGGGGTTTTTCTTTTTTGCAATAAACTTTTGTGTTAAGAAAGCGTTTTATTTCAAATGGAAATTTGTTTATGATTTTGTAAAATAACGCGGTAATAATTGTACAAAAATAAAATTGATCGAGAGACTCCAGTTTCGTCCATGACTCGTACGAAACATAAGAAAAATCACGCAAATGAAAATCTCGTTGTTTCTTTCCCAGAAATGCAAAGTCCGTGCCTCGAGAATGGCGCGTTAACGAATACGATTGCGGTAAAATAGCAATGTCTTAACACTGCCAGGGTAATTGTTTCACATCCATATAGAGCCAATACGACCCTAGGGTGCGCTCACTGGGAAAACGTAATCGTCACAATCAGGAACATATATACGGCCTCGTTGTATTTAATTCTCGACATAATTATCGAGCAAACGTTGGAAGGGGTGGTTCGGGGCGTCGTGCACGCACGAACGTAGGGAGGTCATTCCGGGCAAACCGCGCGAAAACGGTACGGCCTATTTCGTTCCTTCCGGTATGCGAGACCGGGAAAACTCGTACCCGATCGATTTTAACCCCCGCCCCGTGTCGTATTGCAGTCGAGAACGCGTGTATGTGATTCGATTCCATTGTTATTATACCAGTGCCCGAATATACGCGGAAATGCCCTATTACAAAAAAAGGGACAACACGGGTTTAAAGAATTCACGGGAATTTGATTCAAAACTGTCTTTTGAAAAAAAAGCCAAACAAATATCAACAATTTTTATTTCGAATTTTGTGTCTTTTTGTTTTTTTGTTTGTTTCATATCAATAATCGAATGCATAAATAATTCGTGTTTTGACGTCAACGAGTAGATCGTGTTTCCCCGCGTTCTCTCACGTGCGCCAAACTCGTTTGGCTTCCCTCGATGCGTGAAGAAGCGTTGATCTCGATAACTATTAAGTTAATTGAGCGCGTAGCCCCCACGGAGCGTTTAAATTTTCATGGCATCGCGTTCAACGGATCTCGCTCTCTCTCTCGTACCGCTACTCACCGGTCGTTGGCTCATAAGCTAACCATCGCATCGTGGCACAATTTGCTCTAGCGATAAACCCAACGAGCAAACATCCCACCGCCGATTCGACGAATGGTCGAAAATATTTTTTACGAACGATTCGTTTTCTGCTACGATTAATATTTTTTTTTTAATTCTCGACAATTTTAGCGAATGACCGATATGCGCCGTTTATGGATACCGATGGAATTCGACTCATCGCCCTTTGCCTCGAATTATCAAATTCCATCGGCTAAAAATAAAACACATTGATTTTCAATCGAAAGCTTGGCAATGTAACACTGGCGCAACCGTAGACTTGCGAGAACAGATTATAATTATTTTTTATTACGAAGCTCCATTTCACGACCCGCAATATTACAAAATTTTAATCCGCAGTTCTCGTTCCTCTCGGACTAACGGAAATATTCAGTAGTGAGCAAAGCAAGTGTGCTCGCTGGAGAGAAGAAAAAACAATGTTATGCACATAATTGGATACTGTATGTAATCCCCGGAGAACAGCAGGGACGTCTTCTTTTTTATCTAAGGTGTGTGATTAAAAAAAGTATATATACATATATGTAAACTGGAGAAGAAGTATCGAGAGAAGTCGTTAAATCGAATGGCTTATTGGCTATGCGAGGCTCTATCGGCTTCGATATTGTACCCCTGGGAAGCTTCTCCGCTATCTCTATACCGGAATTCAGATTACCTATAGACAGATGGATCTACCTAAACAAATAGGTATACAGCGAGCACTGGTGCTTTATCCGCGGTATATCGATGGAGAGGAAGAGAGAGAGAGAGAGAGAGAGAGAGAGAGAGAGAAGAGAGAGAGAGAGAGAGAGAGAGAGAGAGAGAGAGAAAGAGAGAGAGAGAGAGAGAGAGAGAGAGAGAGAGAGAGAGAGAGAGATACGGTAGATTGAGTACACTCTGCACACTATACAGAGCGAACGTCCGGAATCGATCGAATCTCACGCGCTTTTAATTCTTCAATCAAGGCCTTTCATTGCTAACGTTTACTCGAATTCTGGCAGACTTTCGGAAGGGTCGATCTCGACTATCGCGATGGCGAATGGTAAAGTCACGTTTCGAGATATCGCGATTTTTCCATTTTTTCTCAATTTTATAGTTTGCTTGCGTAGAGAGATGCGGGATAGGGATGGGGCGTTATTTTTCCAAACGCAATCCAAGACTTAAAAAAATTTCAATGGTGGCGCGAACGGCGATACGGCAACATTGAATCGTTTTCTAAGTGGTCGGGCGAAGAAGGAAAAAAGAAAAATTGATCCCCCGAGATGCGCGTTCGGGAGTGCTCGATAAAAAATAAATGTGATCGAATGCGGAAGGGGAAGGAGGAGTAAAAAAAAGATAGATACGAGTGACCATTAAATCCGACCGCTTATCGATGAACGCAGAATAGGAGGGAGGGAAAAAAGGAAGGATGGTAGGAGGAACGGAGGAAGAGATGTAGGTATAGACTGGCGAAAACGGATCGATGATCGATGCGCGTACACGCCGGTTTACACATCCTCGACAACGTCGTGAGACGTTTGCGAAACTTGCGACGACGATTTTGTACCGTCGGATTATATGAAAGCATCATCCCGGACCGCAGAGTGAATATATGTATGTGTGTCTGTGTGTGTGACACAGAGGGAGAGAGAGAGATCCTCTAGACCTCTAGTCTTACTATAGTTGATCCCTGGGACACACGATCGCAGGATACTCCGGGTAGCTTTCTCTGTCGACGATGAGGACTGACAAAATGGGGGGGGGGGGGGGGGGGGCGGGGGGAAGGGACGTGGCTGTAGTTATCGACATCATCGTTGAACGACAGGTTATTAATACACGTGTTTGATTCGTTACGACACGTGCTATTATGATTCGATTGAGCGAGAATGAGAGTGAAAAGATTAAGGAGAGGGGGTATTGAAAGAGAGTCGCGCGAGGAAGTAAAAAAGAAAAAGAGAATAAAATGTATAATCGAGGCTTTTTTTAAATTGTACGAACGTAGCGGGGAGAGAACGAGCGATAAAGAGGAATGGAGGTTAGGGGGCAAAAAAAGAAGAGACGCGAAATAACCGTTAAATCGAGCGGCTTATTGGCTACGAGCCATTGAGCGCATGGACGATATTCGTTTCGAGCACGTCCTACACGCGTATGGAACGTTCCGTGTCGACTCGATCAACGCGTAAATGAAATTTTATACTTTAAACTCGACGAGTCCATTGCCGTTAATTTATGATTTTTTTTAAATTCGAGACTAAAGAAATAATTGTATTTTTAGTTTTCTTATTTGCATATTATCGAATGAAAAATGTTTTCGAAATAAAATATGTGGCCTTGGATATTTGAGATTGAAAAAATTATCGTGACGACAATAAGAATATGTGAGCCTATCGTTCATAAATTCCGGTTGTTTCCTCAAAGGTTGCAACGAGATAATAAAATTCCAATATGGTCAGTAAAGATAGATCAGGAAGCAGGCATGAAACGTTTCATATACGTTATATATTATGCATATGTATGCGCAGTCTCACGAGATTTACTCCGGAAGTGCTGAAATTCTACCAGAGGCTTAGCATTAGATGCAAACAGTGGCTTTGAACCGGCGACGTTGGGCTTGACGGACTCAGGGTTGATACACATCAACTGGCGAGTACACATACGCCCACCCATATACGCACACACACACACACACACACATATATACATACCTATGTGTGTACATATGTACGTATGCATGTACATATGTAGGCTGAGAGAATCGTGGGTATTGCGTGTACCGAAGTGTATGCATATGTATTATGCGGAGTAGCGACAATGACGTCGAAGCCAAACGTCGTTATTGATTGGCGTGTTGGAGTTATTAATTCGTAGGGTTCAATTATCGGGTGGGCGAATCTCCCGGGTTTGGAAACAGTAACGATATATATCTATGTGTGCATATCCATATCTATATTATATGGAGAGAGAGAGAGAGAGAGAGAGAGAGAGAGAGAGAGAGAGAGAGAGAGAGAGAGAGAGAGAGAGAGAGAGAGAGAGAGAGAGAGAGAGAGAGAGAACGAGGGGTGGAGGATGGGGAGTGGAGAGGGGAAGGGGGCGAGCATACGAAGCTGGAGAGCTACGGGTGCCTTTGCCGCGCTCGATCTACGGCCAATGCAATAACCCGCAATAATAGTAATTCAATTTCAGCGTAGCGGCATCGTGCGATATCGAAGCGAGGTAAAGCTATACAGTCATACAGTTGGCTCTAGGTAGTTTAGTGGGCTTTGGGATATGGGAAGTCCTTGTTTATATACATATATATAAATGTACGTATGTTCGTATGTTTCCCATATTTTGGACGGTGACTCGGTCCTGATGGTCCTGAATGACGGGCGGGCTATGAATCTCTATTGAAAGCTTTGCCCTGTTCACATTTTCGGGCCAAGGGTGCATACCCTGCGATAAAAAAACAAAAAAAAACACTCAAAATCATAGCCCGGCATAACGATCGTAAATAAAAACAAAAACGTATAAATTTTTACGTTATTTTTCACCCGATTGATTATTTTTGAAATGCCGCGGCTGTTTTTTACGCAGAAAAATAGTGATAAAAAAAATACAATTTTATAATTATCTGTCGTTATTATAAACATATTTGCTCATAAAAAAGAATCTATGAGGATGAAAAAAGAAATGTACGTATGCGTACGTTTTCTGTTTTAAGTACAGTTTTATTCTTGTAAAATGTCTGTGCACTTGACGATATGGGTGGCTTTATCGATAAGGGTAAATTACGAGAAATTATAGTGTATATTTCGCACAACGATTAGACTCAATTATTTCGCTGTAGCGTTATTTCACAAAAGAAAAAAAGAAGAAATAGAAGCACCTCCCCGTGGCTCAAGGGATTAATAATGTATCGATGCATTTTAATCTCGGGTAGGATCATGTTACAAATGAGTCTGTCGCAGCGTAGAGAATCCGCAACCCTCTGTTTAGGACCGCAAACACGCAGCTACACAACAAATACGAGAGAGTTGCCCGATACAAGAGGGTGCTTGTGTCTGGGTGTGAGAGAGGGAGAGAGAAGTAGAATAGGGGGTAGGAGGGTGAAAACCGAACGCAACTGGAACGATCGAAGCGAATCATCGTGCACACGATGCAACGCGTCGACGAATATATACGCGCATAGGAACGAAGAAGTAGTAGGAGGTGTAGAAGGCGAGGCGACCCATTAATCATAGGGCACGAGGAGTCCGTGATTAATGCTTCACGTACCATTCACTCCCCTCGTCATCCCCTTTCAGACCCTCGCTTTCACTCTCACTCTCTCTCTCTCTCACACACACACACAGAGACACGACCTCTTTGAAGCTCGTATCAACAGTGGTTCGAGCTTTGCTCGCGCGTAACGTACCTCAAGAACTTTCAACTTTTTCCGTCTTATTTCTTGGTGGCGCCACCGATGCGTTCGTACGATCGTCCGGTGAATCGAACTTACGAGCGGATCGCGAGTAAAGGAACGACGAAGAAGTAAAGAAGAATAAAATGAAAAACGAAAAAGACCCGGCATAAAGACGCATAAAGACCTTTTCGTGCCACCCCGCGTTTTCTTTTTCATTCGCCCGCGCGGCTCACGACCTCTTCTCTCCCGACGATTAATATCGACCCCTTTTTCCGTTTTCTGAACGAGACTCTCATTCACACGCGTTTTTCTCCTTTCGCCGGCTATATGGGCTCTTTTCGCCCTCTTTCTCTCACTCTTTCCCCTATACTTCGCTAGGGCCTTGAAGGAGGGCTGTCGCAGCCGCGCCTTTACGCCTGTCTCGTTCGTCACTCATGTGTGTTGTTGCTGGTGAAGAAATGAAAATGAAAAGGTACGTGAGTTGTGAAAAGGGGAAAGAACAAATATTTCTTCGCGCGGCGTCAAACTCAGCCGAGGAGAACCCTCTCGAGCGAATAGGCCGGGGCCCGGACCTTTCCCTCCTACGATGATCGTGTTATTTTCGTCGATGTTGCGATCGCGTAATTTATTGTTATTTTCAAAAATTCATCAATGTAGAATGAATATTCGCGGTTTTATCATCAAACTCGATCGGTTCGAATCGATACAATCTTTTGTCGTTGATCCCCTTTCTTTTTAAGCCCCCCCCCCCCGCCCCTCATGCCATTTCAACGTTCGTATCTCGATAGGATATAATACAGATATATCACTTTGTTTTCCATCGTACGACGAAATTGTCTCTAGTATACGTATACATATATATCCTATTCCTGTTACTTTCCTCAAGGATAATTCATCGTTTCTCATGAATTATTCTCACAAAAATTCCCACGGGTTGCGTACGACACTCGCCGAACATACAAATTATCAGCTCGTCCGATGACGCGAAGGCTGGCCACGGTATAACGTTAAAATATTTAATAAAACTTCCTCGTATGGACATTTTTGGTGTGCGACATAGTTTTCATCAGCGTATTTTAGTCGCGTGACGAGACAAGTTTTGGCGTGCGAGTGACTGTCGCAAACGTGTCCGTGTGTATGCCTGAGTCATTTTACGACTCGACACAGGCGTACACATAAAATAACGAAAGGAGGAAAAGTTTTTTTTTACCTCGTGACGGATATATATATATATATATATATATATTAACATCCCCGCACTATCCAAGAATTACTCGAAGCATCGCAATATCTGTAACCGCGAAAAAATCGTTCTTTTCCAGAGTACAATGTACGTGTCGGCCGCTAAATAAAGTTGAATAAAACCGAGGGTGGAGAAAACGTAGAGAGAAATAGAGAGAGAGAGAGAGAGAGAGAGAGAGAAAGGGGGAAAGCGAGGGGCGCGGGTAATATTTGCCCAGAATGAAAACGGCTCTGCACCCGGCTCTCCGTTTTTCTCGCGGGAACGAACGTTTTCCTTTATTACGAAGTTTGGGATAGTGTGAAACCAGATCGAATGTTTGCTTGGCCGTGCTTCTGCAGTTATGCGCGGGAGCCGGTCTCCTGCCGGCGTTCTCGCCTGGTCGCGCACGCGAAAAAACTTTTTTCGCCCTTTATCCCCGCAGTTCCATTCCCTCTTTCGTCTCTGGGGGATATAACCGACGGACCATTTAGCCGTGAAACTAGGGACGCCATCCGGAGAGAGGGGTGTGAGAGGAGGGACGGAGAAGACTCGGAGGCGCGCAGTTAGTCGAGAATCCGGACTACGGTCGTAAAGTTGGATATCGAAAGAGGAGGAGAGAAGGATGGAGGATTTTAAGTAACAAATAAAAGTAGTCAATATAAATTAACCCCGGGCACAGAGGCGCTAAGGCAGAATACAGATAAAGATAGAGAGAGGGACGGGATGAGATGGGTCTCGTACTATATGGCGCAACTATTCTATATATAAAGTGGGAACAGCCGCAGCTGCGGACTTGGACCGAGGCACTCTCCCGAGGGGAAAAAAAGGAATCGTGATAATATAGTAAGAAAATAATATTTATAAAACAAAAAAATGAAGAAGAAAAAAGTGAGGATCGTGAATACATATCTTATATGACCGAGGGGATGTGAGAGAGAGAGAAAGAGGAGGTTGGATGTTCGCATCGAATCGTTGACAGACGAGGCCACGAACGAGAAAGTACGAGGGAGGAGAAAAAAAGCTTTTATCCCGAAAGTTTCGAACGATAATTCGATACGTGGTATTCGTGATGAGTTAGTGAAATTGGAATGACCCGCGGACAAAGTTGAATGTATAATAAAGAATTATAGTATACGGGCCTGGTTGACAGTAGATAACTAACGCGTCTTTACGAAAGGTAAAGTTAAGTTGTTATTGGTTGATCGATGGGGACGGCAAACAGCTAACACCGAGGCCGGCAAAGTAACGAAAGTTCTCTGTGGTACGCCGTGCCAAAGCCTCTAATGGCTCGCAGTGTATTATCGTGCGGTACAAGACGAACGACGGAGGGTTTGCTTTCGGGGGTAGAGAAAGAGAAATGGGAAACGACGGAGGACACACGAAGTTTTAGTGGGATTAGAATTTTCGGTCGATAATAGAGAACAAACGCGTGTTTCATCGTTCCCGATGGCGTTGAACGCACTTTTGGGGTCTCCACGCGCTGGTGCCGTTAGTTACCTATATAGTATAACTCTCGCGGAGCGCACTCGAAACTCGTGTAAGTAGCGACAGTCACTCTCTTCTCGGACAGTGGATAACGGAGTACTTAGTCAGACTTAACTACCGCGTACAACGTGAGCCGGACCTTTCTCCGATAATTGTTGCCCCTCGAGTCTCGCGCGACTACAGATGAGCACGTTCAAAGCAAACAAAATATCGTCGAAGGTTTATTTTTCGTGAAAATAATTTCACGAAGATCTATAATATATTATTTTTGTGGAATTGTTTCGCGAAATTAAATATTTTATGCGGCATAATTTCGTGAAACTAATGTATTTGTCATGAATATCATTTCAACTGTTAACAAACTATATTTCCGTATGAAAGGCTATCGTCGAAAATAATTATAATGCTCTTTAATGTTATTCGGAAAATAATTATCAATACTTTTTTATGCTTTTGCTATGAACATCGATGGCTGAAAAAAATATAGGTATATCGAGAATAAAAGACGAGAGAGAGGGACTAAAAACTTGTGTAAGCTCACGATGCTAGGAAGTATTAAGTTCGAATTATTTAGACGGAGGGAAGCTTACGTGAGCATAAATCCCATGAGCTAATCAGCTCATTACATATTCATCGTTCTCTCCGGATTCTTGTATAGAGCTCACGCTTTATGCCGCACCTACGATCCCCTTCTTTGCCTACCCTCTTGCAAACCCTCGTTTACCTCTACTTACCTACGCGTTTTTCTATATTGTGTGGAAGAGGAAAGAGAGAGAGAAAGAGCGAGTGAAAGTGGACACCTACGGTAGGAAACGTTGTTTGGGATTCCCGCCATTAGCGGCGCGGACTTTGCTCTTTCAAAGGATCAATTTTTTTCCTCGTCGGTGATCCTACGACGACGATAATCCTACCGAATTATTACCCGGCACATCAGAACGCGTGTTTCGTTTCTTTGAACTGGCAGTTCTCGATATCTGTCTGCACTTAAGTAGGTACCTATGTATGCGATAAAATCAGTCCATGGAACTTTGAAAATTAATTTTTATCAAATGTGCAATTTTGTCATTATTCCTCATGAAAAAAAGCAGAACTTTAAATCTTAAATCATTAAACAACCAAAAGATCGATAACCTTTTTTATCACTAACCAAAACGTCTCAATAACCGTTTCTTTTCTCCCCCCCTCTCCTGAAGTTAAACAAAGTTTTTAGCGACAGGAAAGCTTTTGCAGGAGATAAAGCTCGAGTCCGAACATATATACGCCGTACTAAACCGGAGAGTGGTCAAACTACCCCATACTCTCTCTCTCTTTCTCTCCCTCTCTCTCTCTCCCTCTCTCTCTCTCTCTCTCTCTCTCTCTCTCCCTCTCTCTCTCTCTCTCTCTCTCTTTCTATGGAGATAAAGAGACAGAATTAAAACGCTTCAGACGCAACGCAGATGAGGGGAAGTCTCTTCTTGCGGGCAAAGTTGCGGGTTCAGAGTGAATGGTAGTGAGTGGGCGGGGTAGATGTTCTGGTTTTCCGCGGTAAGCTTGTTTGTATACGTGAGCCCCCCCCCCCCCACCCGCCATTCGCCAAACTCCCATGTGCCTATATAAAATGGTCAGCGCCGCGGCACGAGGTTTCGCGGTACTCGTCGGAACTAATATCATTTCCGGCTGGCATTTACCGCTCGCTAACGTCCGCGCGTGTGCGTGAGCCTCCCCCCTCCCCGGCCCAACACACCCACATAGACGTACCTACGAGCGTATAGGTACACGTCTAAACGTTAAAATACATAGGCGAGGGGCGGAGAGTGAACCCGAGTGAACATAGAGAATAGCGCGGGCTGGCGCTCGTTTTATGGTCCCAGCGTGGTGGGATTAAGTTAGGTTTACACGTCGTGCGGCAGAAGCCAGTTTCCGGCATGGGCCGACCATCCCCACTAGCGAATCCCCCCTTGCGACAACCACCAAGTATTATATAACATTCGCGCCCACGCCGATATACACACTGTGTAAACGGCACGGAGTATCTCGTGAAGGTAAATGTGTGAGTGGTTGGACATATACGTGCCTGGTGCTGTAAGATGTATATATATATATATATTTGTATATATATACAGGAAAGGGAAGTAAAGGCAGAGGCCAGTACCGCGTTTAAAAATGCATGGACCACTCAACTCGAACCGGAAGCACTCCCCGTTATCCCCGGCGGTTCTCCATTCCCGAGACTAGACCGTGCCTCCCTGCCATATACTCGAGGGGGATGATGCTTCATGGACGAAACGAGAGAGGGAGAGAGAGGAAGATGGAAAGTTAGCTAGCGGAAGGTAGAGAGAGAGGGAGCAAGTGGCGTTCCAGGTTGGCGTCCCTAATGACAGCGACACGATATACTTAACGTTGCTGCAAGCGGCAGCGGGGGGGGGGGGGGGGGGGGAGTTGGGAGGGCTCCCAACCAACTAACTACCGCTCTTGGGATCTCGCTCGTTTGACCGAGGTGCAAACAACCGGGTATTTCCCGAATCCCGCGCCCCTCCCCTGCCCACAACGGCACTCTACTCTATTCCTATGGGTAGCTTGATCCAAACCGGACCAACGACGAAAACGTTTAAGCCACTAACTTAGCCTGCCTGGTGACTTTCAAAGACGGCGACATTATTTTATATGAAGGAAAAAAGAAACGACTAAAGAGGTAACTTGAGGATCGAAACACTTAATGAAAAAGTATGTTTAAGTGAATGAAAGACGACCGGGGTCGAGTAAAAAACTCGTAAAAGCTTGCGCGACGTGGAAAATGCGTGGGTCGTTACACGCGAGACACTTTTTTTCGATTTAGTTAACGAGAGACACTCTGTTCACGGGGTTAAATCATTTTTTATTTTACGTTAAAAATTAGTATCTTTGAATTTGTAATTGCATTATGTTTCATAGTGACAAGTGTACACTTTTTTTTAACTTGTGCAATTTTTTGTCTATTATTATGAAAAAGTCTCGCAATTTTCGCATACCGTGAGAATTGTATCGTGCCCGTCGTGAGTTTCTCATTCGCGCATATTTCGTTAATCATCGACGATTGATTTCTTACCTGATAAAGAGTGTCCAACGAGATGGCGTAGATCATATGTTCGACGATAACTCTGAGAACGGTGTTGGGTCCTCCTTGAGTGTCGCCTCCTTGCGCCTGGACGCCCTGTCCCTGTGCAGCCTGAAGCGCCGCTTGGGCATTCGTGTTCTATGAGAAAAAACAAACGAGAAATTTCGTTAGATAACTGACACGCGTCACGACAATATTGCCAAGCGCTACTTCACCATATCGTGATCGTAAAATTCTGAATATTTTGACTGGCAATGTATATACCGTGTCGAATTAAAAAAAAAAGCACACGAATTTTATTCAATCGTTCAACATATCCATCCACCCTCGTTCTAGCTCGCTCGCTCGTTCGTGTAACAGATGTCGCGAACTATGTACATTTCTGGCGGCATAAGTTTCAAAAATGCGCCGAGCCTCCCCTTTCATCGCGACGACGGGAAAAAATGGTATATATTGCTCTCGTATGAAAAAAATAAGAATAAAAAAAGTGAAAAAGAAGAACGAGGAGGCAAAGGCGACGAGAAGAAGGCGAGTATTCAAATTCGTCGCATATTGAGCGTAAAAACGACGAAAAAAGCAGCTACCCCTATTTTCCTGGTCCTTTCTTCGTCCTCTCCCTGCCGCACGTCTCTCTCTCTCTCTCTCTCTCTCTCTCTCTCTCTCTCTCTCTCTCTCTCTCTCTCTCTCTCTCTCTCTCTCTATTATACTTTGTAAGTAAGAGTAACGAAAGATGCCAGCCGGGTTATTAAAATAAACCGCGGCCTGTCCTTTACGTGCCGCGAGCCGGATTACCGCGAGCGGTCGACCGGGAACTACGCAGGGGAACTGAGGGGCGAACGGATACGAGGGTGGATACGACAGGCGTCGACCCGCAGGGTACGTTCTCTTATCCTTCTCGAGCTTCATCTCTCGACTCTCGTGTTACTCCTTTAAACAATTTTTTTTACTCGTTCTTAACCGCCGCAAGAGATCGTAATTTCTTTGTCGTTCGAGACTCCGTAATAGCCGAAAATGCACGGTCGTGCCGGGTTGAAGAATCAAGAGAGCGGAATATCCGATCGAAAGCGACATCCCTCGCTTGTTCTTTGACGAATTATTTTCCTGATAATACGATGCGTTTTTTTTTTACAAATTGCCGAGAATCTTATAAATCCCGAGATAGACCACGTAAATCGTTTATGTTCTTTATAAATCAGTGTGCGATAGAGCGAGAAAGAAAATTGAAAGATTAACATTTATAGCGAATCTTTAATCATCGACAATCGCTGTTAATTTCTTTCGTTGGGAACATGGGAAATCGTTATTTTCTTCTTTAGAAATTATATTCGAGGATTGAAAGAACAAAAATCATCTTAATTCTCGGGTGCAAAACGAGTCTCGTATAATAAAAGGGAAGCGATGCTTTCACGCGGAATAAAGAAATTTACGAAGACGCGCGTACAAGAGCGCAGAGTGTCAGCCCATCTCAGCATGGGCCAAAGTGCTGCGAGAATGGAAAACGAATGAAATATCCTCTTTTCCATCTATCCCGTCACTCGTCGTCCCCGCGTGTCACACGCTCTCGCTCCATTCGCTTCTCGAATAAAACACGAAGGGAACAAGGGCTGGTGAAATAAAAGAATCCGCGAACGTGGAAGCGCGAGAGAGATCGGGCGAAAGATAGACAAGTGGAAAAAATGGAGGAGAGAGGGTTGGGCCAAAAATAAAGAGTTTCCAACCCTTCTCGCGAAATAAGAGAGAAATGCGAGGACGAGGAGAAATAACAAATTCGGTTTATGGATACCCAAGTAAGAATTCTGCCAGGGCTTAGACTAGGTCCCGATTATTTTTCCCTCACTTTACAAAGGCCCTAACAGGGCACCTGACTAGGTCCCTTGGTGGCCGGTCACACTTTGTCAGTGAGGACCTAAAGAGGCCTATAAATCAGGGCCCGGCTGGTTGCCTCAACAGAACCCTGCCAGAACCGAATCGAAGCCGTGAAGCAACCCTATTACTGCCCTATAATTACCAGCTTTATTAGTGGATACATATCAGTTTGTAAAAATCCTTGCGACAAGGATGTGCAAATAAAACTACCAAATAATAATAATAATAGTGGATACATATCAAGCGAGATGTTTTGCAATAATGAAAACAATTTTCTTCGGGTAAAGGGTTATTTATTACTATCCACCCGGCCCGGCTTCGCCCGGGTGTAATTTATAAGTAAACATGGTGAAAAATGTAAAGTTAGTGCCTTTGTTTATAGAAGTCCTCTATAATCAATGTTTGCATCTAAATTTTCGTTACACATCCATAGATTGATAATGAATTAAATTATCGGTCAGCTTGCCGCTTTATAATGCCAGCGGGCGACGACTACGCGTGCGAGAAAGCGCTCGGCCATGCGCCGCCCATCGGCCGCTGGCGGAACTACATACTCGTCGCGCGGTGAGCACATACAACAACCAAACGGTGTTGTACGTAGGTATATGTGCTGTCATTCCTGCACGCATGAATATTATTTTTAAAAAAACTATTTTTATATTGTGAAATTTATTTTCCAAACATTCTAAATATTTATAGAATGCAAATTTTACTACAGATAATTTGAGAATTTTACTACAGATAATAATATTCATAATAGAATACAAATTATCTATAGTAAAATTTCTATTCTATAAACATTGAGAAAATTTGGAAAATAAATTTCACAATATAAAAAAAGTTTTTTTTAATAATATTCATGCGTGCAGGTAAAATTAAAGCTTAAAAAGCTTAAATTAACTTTATATGTACATCACATCTATGGAAAATAAGTATAAAAACTAGACATTGGTGTAAATAACTTTGCAAATATTGTATGCTCTGTAATAACTACTGCCCTGATGAATCCCGATTAGGCCCTTTATCATTTACCTCGCTACGACCTTTTTTAAATAAATAAGGCAACCCTGTTATTTCCCTGTCGGGGCCTAGTCGGATTGTGTTGTGAAAATCCCTAGTAGGGAATCCATATTCAAACCCTTTTGGGCCCCGATCGTTTTCAGGGCTGCCCTACTAATTTCTTTCACGGGTAGTTGTACGAAAACATTCATTTTCTCGTCAATTTTTCGGACGCCTGCGAGATAAAATTCGCTCGTCGCGTGTTCGGCAATTGGATAAATTTTGCTCGTGTTTTCGATAAGGCGTAAGCAAAGCAAAGAATATTGTGAAAAACACAAGCCGACTAAAGTTTATTGTTTCCTGAAAATGAGGAATGGTACGAGCGGGGAGAGAACTTTGATCAATTCTAAATCAAACAATCGGTGATGTTCGTCGTTTCGCGAATGAGTGATAAAAGCTTACATTCGGACGAGACGTACGAGAAAGAAGGAACATTTTAACTACACGTATATTTATATATCGAGTAAAGAGCCAAGAATCACAAAGGCAATGGCAATACGTGACTATTCGCGAGGCCCGCTAAAACCAGCAGTCAAAGGGCTTACCGACAATAGCCATCGGAAACAATGCCGCGCTCGTGTTCCGAAATGAGCAAAAAGGTCGGAGGGATGAAGAGGGATGAAGCCCGTTGGTCGAGGGAGGGTAGGGAAAAACATACGCGCGGAACAACGAGCTGGTCTACAATGCAACGGTCCCGACGTTTATGCAAACGGGAATGGTGATTCCAAACTGAATTACCGACACACGACAGGAGAGAGAAAGAGTAAGGGGGGGTGGAAATGCATTTGGCTGGCGGATTTGGAAAACGGCGCACGAATGCGCGTTTTCATTCGGGATAATCGAGACTATGGGACGAACTATGGAGCAGAGTAGAGAGCAGAGAGAGCTCGGCGAGTGAGAAGGTTCAACGAGAAATTTCTTAATTCCTTGTTTCCAAACTTAAATAGAATAAAGAATAAACAACGACAAAAACGTGGCCACAGTTTGAAATACACGAGGCTTGTTCATGGCTGTTTCATTTTGGGAAAGAGTTTTTTTGGGCTTTTTTGGGAGAGTTCTCGAAGGGCAAATGAGGGGGAGTAGAGAAGGAGGCATTCGCAACGAAAATGCGAAAAAAATTGTCAACGTCATGTGGAGAATCGGCGTGCTGGAATTGTCTCTGTTGCGGCGTGTGTGTTGCGAGAAACGTATGTACACGGAGAGAAAAGTCTTACAAAAATTACCATGCTTGCCCTATAAAGCGTGTGCAATCGACATGTGTAGGAGATTTTCTACGAAATCTTTGAAAAATTGGTCTGAAGCGTTAGAATTTTTACCCAACATTTCAGAGACGGTTTCATAGAATTTCATCTGTAGCAGGGTAATTTTTACGATGTTTTGCGATGAATTTAAGCGCTGTCCTTTTCCATCTCACAGATAAAGTAGAGAAAGAAGATGTTCGAACATTTTCGGTTCTTCTCGGATCTTGTATCTATGCAGGGGCTGACACTGGGAAGTCCCCCTTATTGTCGCCACGTAAACTATCCCACCATGCGGAGCTAGTAGTCACCCGCATGACCCCCACTCCGCAAAGCGCCTTCACCGTATTATTTCGTCATCTTTTTCGTCGCGTGAACCACGCGTGGAACAAGTGGATATTTTTTTTCGTTTTGCGCGACTGGAGTGCAGGTCATGCGGGTGACTACTAGCGCCGCATAGTGGCTTATTTTACGTGGCAACAATAACAGGGACACGGGAGACCAGCAGTGCCGGGGACCTGTACCTAAGTCATGCGTACGTCGGACCACGCGGTCCGTGTTTACATCCGACGGGTCGGATTATAAACGCTGTCCTTTTTTATTTCATATATATATATATATATATATATATATATATATATATATATATATATATATATATATATATATATATATAGACATAGGTAAAATAGACAAAAGAAATGTTCGGGTGACTTCGGTTTTCGACATTTGTCGCACGTCCAACGGACGAGGGTTTTTTCCGGCCAGCAGTGCGTTACGAAACAGCGCAGTATAGTGTAGTACGTGCCCAAGTAATAACAGCGTCTTGTTTAACGTAAGTTAACAGGAAAATTTATTAGAAATAGGTTATATTATAATAATACCAGATGAAAATGGGCCAATTTTCCACCAAATAGATACCATCCTGATTGAAACGGCAACGAAAGTTCACATTATCTCAAAAAAACTATCAAGTATTTTATCTGATGAACACACAGAAAACTATTATTTCCAGGAACAAATATATTCATGGGACATTTTAAATTTAAGTACAATATTTAGTTATAAAATCACGAATATAGTTCGTGCGTCGAACGGTGTAAAATATATTTTTAAAAAATGGTAATTATTAAATAAAAAACAAATTTAATACACCGGCATATTGTTTATTTATCACCCATATCTTATATCATCTATATCCCGTACAATTCATAATAAATTAAATAATTATCAAATTATTAATGCTGTCAAATTACATAACAAATTTTAAAAAAATGAATGATAGTGTAAGAAATTTTATTAGATAGGGTGAGGGAAATTTTAATAAATCGGTAACAAAATTTTGGTGTCGAGCACAACAATTTTCACTGTGCTGGCATCGGCATTTTTGTGTAGAACGAGGAAGACATTTTACTATTTCGGTATCGAAATTTTACTGTGCTGGCATGGGAATTTTTGTGGGGCTGCGACTGAGAATTTTTCCTTGAGTATAAGATAGTTTTTCCGTAGTTGGTCAAATGCACACAGATTATAGGACAGCATGGTAATTTTTCCTAGAATTTCATAACAAAAATTCTAAGACTTTTTCTCTCCGTGTATAAATCGACGTATACCCCCAGTACCTACGAGATCAATTCTGAGTTCGTGAATTATTAATCCGACAATGCGGGCAACATCGCTGAGGGCCGTCAGGCGTTTTGCCTCGATTAATATTGTAATTCAATTAGCGGAGAGAGAGAGAGAGAGAGAGAGAGAGAGATGGAGTGGGGGCGAAGTTTCTGTTGTGACCGCGAGTACTCGCTCGTTCTCTTGTCTCTATTCCACTGTTGCCAACTAATACCGATGGCGATCGATCAACCGATTGCAGAAATCGAACATAATCCCAACCGTACAATATATGTATATAGATATATATCTACGTATTAGGCAAGTTCTCGGTTAAATCCACCTCTCGTTGCCTACGAATAATATTTTGACAGTGGCAAATTCATGGAGAATTTATGCGAAACACGCGCCGAGAAGGAATTATGGTCGTATCGTATGCGAGACCGCGTCGGATTATTACAAAAATTTGTATCCTTTGGCTGTTCGTACGAAATTACAAAATGATTTTTAATTAACTTCGCGATTTTTAATTACCAAAATAACGATCGATTGCAATTTGAATTTAATTACAAAATCATTTTCAATTATTTTATGATAGAGTAATCGTCAACTATTGCCGAAAAAAACAATATAATTTGCCCTTTTTTCGTGATTATATTTTGCAAAGTACGAAATATTACACCAACAAAAATTGCCATTTTTGATTGTTGCTATGAAATCATGCAAATCAATCCAAGGTTGATAGAACGAACGTCGATTCTTTTCGGAAAAGAAAAAAAAGACGTTTTCAAAATAATTTTGTTATATTACATTTTCCACGGTCAAAGGGTCGTTAAGTTGAACGATGTAGCGTATGCTATTCGTACTTTCGGGCATAAGTTTCTAAGAGATAGCGACAACACCGGAAATGACGGGTAACGGCGAGATGGTAACGGGCGACCTGTTTCATCTTCGATCACGTCGTACAGCTTCCGCGAGAGCTTTTGATGGGCTCTCGGCAAGTGATTTCGGAGGGAGTGTTATGCGTCTCCCCGTGTGCCAGCATGTTCCGATCCCATTATATTATCGCGCTATTTCCTACGTAGCATCGAGCATTTAACGGCCGTGTCTATCTTCGTTGTCTATTTCGAGCCAACAACATTTCGCCGTGGGCTATACGCTCGTTTTTTTCTTTTCTTTTCCCCAACCCCTATCCGTTAACTTCTTTTGATGACGGACCGTTTAAGCGACCTCTGCGCATGACTACGTTAAACTCTATCGCGAGCCATCAAAACTCTTGCAAAGTCCTTCGAGTTTGATGATTATCCTTTCCTCTGTTTAATCGATCTTTCAGGCAGTTATCACAAATATGTATACATACGTGGCTGTGTCTATGTAAGTATTGTTAAGTCAAAGTATCGACGCAATCGGCGCTAAAAAGGGTATAAGAATAAAGAGGGGTTATAAACAACAGCAGCCTCGGCGTTAACCAACTTCGTTTTTTCCTTTATATCGCAGTCTAAAACATATTCAAACGTTTATATACCGCATTTATTATCACCCTATTCATAACGAAACTGACAAGAACTTTGAATTTACTAGAATCCACGTTCGCAACGCGGATGTTGCGCAAAGTGGAGGTTTTCCTAATTTTCTACGAACAAAGCAATTGCATTTCTTTTTTCGACAACGAACAGGGTGTTTTAAAAAAAAGACGCGAAACAATTTTTTGTAGGTTTCGGGGACAATTCTTGCTTATGAGAGCGAACTTTGCCGATTTACTAATGGCGCGTTTAAAAAATTTGTCCAGCCAAGATAAAACGAACGAAGGGAGAAATTGCTCGTGTTGTCATCCGACCTTTTGTCGAAATTTGAGAATTTCCTTGACGGCATTTCAGAGTCGAGATAGAATAACGAGATAGTCAGTCTTTCCTCGTGTCGTCGACTGTCGGATTAATTTCTCAGCACATAACAGAGGGAATATAAGTACAAGCCGCTTGCGTTATGCTATGCTTCTCCGTAGCTGTCGAATCTCCTTCTCCCCCACCTCCCCCACCTCCCTCTTCTCTGCTCATCCGCTTTCAGCATCACTGTCGTTGGAGCAAAGTTTACGACTTGCTAATTAATTAGACTGATAAACGAGACGCTCGAACGAGTTTGAACGTAACTACGAGTACCTCTCTTTTCCCCCACGTCGATTCGTCGTCACACCCACACTCATTGCCATTCTCCCTCTTTAGCTGTAACCGAAGTAATTCCTATCTCTCTCTCTCTCTCTCTCTCTCTTTTGCTCTTTTTCTCGCACGACTCGTAAACCTGAGAACCCTTCTTAGCTCACTTTCTCACTCTCTATATCTCTCGCCCACTTACTCTCACGTGCGCCGTGCCTCCCCGGATTCGACATTCATTCGAAAATTCCACGAATAAGACTCTTTCATTTTCACCCCACCCGCCCCTCAATCTTTGAGAGGAAAGCTGTTTCCACTCGACAATTAGAGAGCTATAAATTATGGAGCTCATTTGAACGAGTGGCGCCCCAGGGTCGGCAACAGCGAGAATTTTTGCAAATACGAGGAAGAAGCGTACGACGACGGGACGACGATTAAGAAAAAAACGAAGATAAGAATTTTTTGCATTTTGCCATAAAACGCAAAGTTCTTCGAGGAGGTCTTCGATCCTTCGATGGAACGAGAATTAGGAGAAGAAAAAAGGGTAGTGGTAGGTGGGGGTTGAAGACAGACGAAGCTGGTTTAATGATAAGGTCGATAAAGTCGCCAGCTGCGCGTCTTTTCCGTCGTGGCTCAATTAAAGTCTTCACGACTTATTGTCTCTCTCTCTCTTTCTCTCGCATACTTCTATCCGTTAAGCAAGCCAGTGCGCCGCACCGGAAAAGCCTTTCTTCGTGCTACGTCTTCGTGCTGCTAGAGTTCTTCGTTACGACGACGACGACGACGACGACGAGAACGAAAACTATTGCGATATAACTGGAAGAAGAAACTCGTCGGATTCCGGATGGACCGGCACAACGACAAGAAACGACCGAGACGTGTAAGGAAGATGGCCCACGTATAGATACACATCGTGGTGTTTCCAACGAGCGATGAAAAACTACTGTGCGCGTTTTAAGAAAAGACGGGCTTGTCATTATAAGGCCCTTACCGCAACCGATTGTAAGACTCAAGATTTTCTACCGGTGCGTTTGACTGCAATGGTACGACACTCGGCGACAATTTAATTACTCGCTTCCCGACTCCATCGTCGTAACGAAAAAATAAAAATATCGTATTCCCACTATCCATTTTGAAAGAGACATTATTTGTCGAACGTGACAAATCTTCTAATTAGAAAATATCGTCAGTTGGATGCGTTTCTTGAAAATCCGAAAAGTCGACATTTCGCGGGGCTGTATCTACGTTCTCATTCGCCCGGTGCCCAATTTGAAAAGTTAACTTTTTAAAGAGCTCACCGAGATCTAAATAATGGCCCAAGGTTCATCCGAATATCTCAATATTCCTAGCCGAGGTGAAAATTTGATAATCGCGATTTTCCGACCGAAAGGCTGCGCTCAATCTTTTCTCTCAAAAATGACTTCTAAAGAACACATTTTCATGAGAAATTGTTCATATAACGCGCATATATCATAGTCGATTATCCAATATTTAGTAAATAATTTATGCCTCGTAACAACAAGCTCTCGCGAAGCAGAGGTCGCGCTTAGCAGTTGTCGGTAGTTAGGTAGCGTCGAAAGTTTAGGGTCTCAGGACGTATTTTATACAAGCCTTTTTGTTTGCTATGAGATGACGCGCGGATATCATCCTCTATACGCGACCTGTACAACCCGTTACGTCTAGTTATTTCAGCGTCAAAAGAGCCTTGCACACGTCAGACTACGAGACACGAACGATAGCAATGAAAAAAGCCCCTTGACAGTTATGAAAGTATAACGAGACGCGTTACGTATCCACGAAATTTAAATTACGACGGTAATTGCATGCTCGTTAATTTATCACTGCCCCCTCCGCCCCGGACTTTGCCCGAAGGGAGCTAAAAACGACGAGATTAAACGCGCGTGAAACATTTCTCGTATGTTTGATGCTTCGGTTACTGTAATAAATTCGAGTCTCTTCAATCGGTATGATGAGAATGATAAAAAGTTCTCGAACTTTGTGGATCGCGACGAGATTCGATATAACCCAATGCTAGCGTTTAAGCGGCGTTGAAAAAAGAAAAGAATAAATGAATATCTGCCAAGTGGGCGCTGGATCAGTGAAAAGCTAATATTTTAATTCAGTCCCCGCCGAACACGGCGAATAATTTCGCGGGAGATAAAGACGGTGGCGGGAGGAGAGTTGAGGGGTGGGGGTTAAGTGGATGTATTATTCAAGTGTAAGAGATCCGTTGAACAATTGGGGAGAATTGATAGAAGGAGAACGTGTGATGGGGCTGTCGATGGAGGGACGGGCGTGGGGGGGGAGCGAAGCTGGTGAGACGAGAAGAGTTTATTTAAGGGGGTTGAGGAAGAGATAGCGGGAGGAAAGGGCGGCAAGGAAAGAGGGAAAGTGGAAGAGGTGGATCAGATTGGTATCTCTCGGGAACACGCTTCGGCAGCTTCGAATTCTTTGAGGGGTCGTGAAAAAAAAATAACAGAAAGCAGCCGGGCGAGGAAACATTGTGAAAGGACCTAGGGAAGAAGCCACCCGCTTCTCCCCGAGTGTATCATACACGATCGTTTGTCGAAGAATTCCGAAGAAAAGAATTTCGAAACGAAGAAGAAACTAGATACAGGGAAGAATCAGAAAAAAGAGAATCGCTGAGCTAAGCTCGATCTAGGCGGCAGTCAGTAAACACCTGATTTATGCACCACCACTGTGAAAGATTTGGCACGCCCTTTTCTTTTCGCGAGTGATGGAACGCGTGAGAAGAAAAGGGACGATTTGCAACCCTCGATGATGGAGAGAGAATATCGCGAGTGCTCGAGATAATAATGGATACGGAGTAAAAACCAGAGAAAATTGAAATTCTCGCGCCTTCCGACCAAAATCATGTTTTCGAAAGAAAAGAAAATGAGAAAACATATTCTTATTGCAGGGTTCTATCAGATCTTTATTAAAGGTACAAATCCCGAAATCGTAGCTTCGACGAGGGCGAGCAGATGGCGCGGCAAATTCAAATATCGAAGCGTGAGTACTTGCGCGGGGTAATCGGAGTCGTTCGTGGAATTCGCAGGCCGGTCGAACGATCGGCCGAGACTATAGTATACCTATACGTATATGTATATATATATATATATATATATATATATGAATGAACCGTACGGTAAGGGCTCGTGGGAAAATGTACGGAACGTTGCAACGAGCGCGCGCTCTTCCGTGTTTCGACGTTTCTCTTTCTCTCTCGCTGATCGGGGAACCGCATAAATTTCGCTAACGAGTGTGTACGTCGGTTGACGCGCTACCCCACGCGACATGGCGCTCTATCGTTATCCGCTCGTGATACCCGATTATATAGGTTCAATGTTGCGCGTCGTGCGCGTGGCTGTGAGGGTGTGTGCGGTATGTCGTATCGCGGAGCAAGTAACTAAAAGTACCAACCGCCATGATGCATATTCTCTTCCCCGTTCATTCTTTGTCTCGTTACTATTCGATACTCTTAAGCCATATCGCGTAACACGAGGGTCCTCGATCTTGGTCACGTCAAACAAAAATTCATTGATGGAATGTTTTTTTTCGTTTCTTGTGTTTTTTTCTGTTTTTTTTTCCACACTCGAGACTTTGATGGGAAAAGTTCATTTTTCTTTATCGTTTTTCATAGAGCGATCACTTTCGGGAAGAACAAAGGAAATGCATATAACATTCGTTGTAGGTTTTATAAAAGCGAGTAACAGGATTTACAAAATTTTACGACACGAAGGTTTTTAATTAAATTATTTCAATTCGCAATAATGCGAATATGTTTGTAGTAATTTTTTGTATTCCAATTTTCGACGTGTGAAAACAATTTCAGTTTAAAAATTAATTTACAATGGCTGATTGTAACGCGCGTTTTTAAAGGTAGATAGTAGTCGAGTTTTAATTGACCCTCGATAACCAAAAAGTTGCATTTCGTTTGCCCCAGTCGTTATTCTGAAATTTATAGAAACTTCTTGGAGATTAATGTCTATGGCAAAACGCTCGTAACGATTTCGCAGTCCTTCTTTTTTTCCTATGAAACTCGCGATTTTGAATGAATAACACACACACATATATATATATATATGGGGTGAAACCGAGGGAAAAGGGTGCGCGCTCAGAAGAGCGAAAGCTTGAGAAAATAGCGGAAGAACCCTCCTGATGAGCTTCTCGAATCGCTATCTCTCGTTTCCCGTTGAAAACGAGGGTCGAAAGACGAGAAACCCTCGGCAGGAAGAAGAAGGAGGGGACTAGTGAAAAAGAGAGCTTGAGAAATATATGGAATATCTCGAATGGGAATACGCGATACGACTACTGTGTGCTTTCATTCTCTCAAATTGTCTTTCCCTCGCTCTCTTTCTCTCTCTGTCTCTCTCGGTTTCTTCACAACTCCGTGACTGATATACCTAATAATCGGGTTACATTACCCAATGTCGAGGGACATGAATATCCCTCCAAAACGTTTTACACTTTAAGTTCCGCGAGCACGAAAGACCAAGACTCGTCAATAATTGAAACGACATGGAGGTCTGCAGCAATTTGCTCCGGTAAAATAGTCTCGCGGTATAATCGTATGACGGAAGGGATAAAAAAAACCTCTCCAACGGCACTCCATAATCCGACTCTCCTCCGATAAATCTTTCATCGACAATCACATTCGTCAATTAGAAGAACCAGACTTCTTCGAATAACGTTTAAATACAAAAAAGACCAGAGCTTTCATTAATTTATGATTCGTACACCGTGAAAAAAAGCTACAAGCACGATCACAAGGAGAGAAAAGTCTTACAAAAATTACCATGCTTGCCCTATAAAGCGTGTGCAATCGACATGTGTAGGAGATTTTCTACAAAATCTTTGAAAAATTGGTCTGAAGCGTTAGAATTTTTACCCAGAGAGCACGATAAAAATTTGGAGGCAGCACTCTACACTTTACATTTCTATTGGAATAAAGGACTCTTTAGTGTAAAGCAGCGAAAAATTAATACTGCCCCGGCAACATTTCAGAGACGGTTTCATCGAATTTCATCTGTAGCAGGGTAATTTTTACGATGTTTTGCGATGAATTTAAGCGCTGTCCTTTTCCATCTCACAGATAAAGTAGAGAAAGAAGATGTTCGAACATTTTCGGTTCTTCTCGGACCTTGTACCTATGCAGGGACTGACACTGGGAAGTCCCCCTTATTGCCGCCACGTAAACTATCCCACCATGCGGCGCTAGTAGTCACCCGCATGACCCCCACTCCGCAAAGCGCCTTCACCGTATTATTTCGTCATCTTTTTCGTCGCGTGAACCACGCGTGGACCAAGTGGATATTTTTTTTCGTTTTGCGCGACTGGAGTGCAGGTCATGCGGGTGACTACTAGCGCCGCATAGTGGCTTATTTTTCGTGGCAACAATAACAGGGACACGGGAGACCAGCAGTGCCGGGGACCTGTACCTAAGTCATGCGTACGTCGGACCACGCGGTCCGTGTTTACATCCGACGGGTCGGATTATAAACGCTGTCCTTTTTTATTTCATATATATATATACATAGGTAAAATAGACAAAAGAAATGTTCGGGTGACTTCGGTTTTCGACATTTGTCGCACGTCCAACGGACGAGGGTTTTTTCCGGCCAGCAGTGTATTACGAGACAGCGCAGTATAGTGTAGTACGTGCCCAAGTAATAACAGCGTCTTGTTTAACGTAAGTTAACAGGAAAATTTATTAGAAATAGGTTATATTATAATAATACCAGATGAAAATGGCCCAATTTTCCACCAAATAGATACCATCCTGATTGAAACGGCAACGAAAGTTCACATTATCTCAAAAAAACTATCAAGTATTTTATCTGATGAACACACAGAAAACTATTATTTCCAGGAACAAATATATTCATGGGACATTTTAAATTTAAGTACAATATTTAGTTATAAAATCACGAATATAGTTCGTGCTTCGAACGGTGTAAAATATATTTTTAAAAAATGGTGATTATTAAATAAAAAATAAATTTAATACACCGGCATATTGTTTATTTATCACCCATACCTTATATCATCTATATCCCGTACAATTCATAATAAATTAAATAATTATCAAATTATTAATGCTGTCAAATTACATAACAAATTTAAAAAAAATGAATGATAGTGTAAGAAATTTTATTGGATAGGGTGAGGGAAATTTTAATAAATCGGTAACAAAATTTTGGTGTCGAGCACAACAATTTTCACTGTGCTGGCATCGGCATTTTTGTGTAGAAGGAGGAAGACGTTTTACTATTTCGGTATCGAAATTTTACTGTGCTGGCATGGGAATTTTTGTGGGGCTGCGACTGAGAATTTTTCCTTGAGTATAAGATAGTTTTTCCGTAGTTGGTCAAATGCACACAGATTATAGGACAGCATGGTAATTTTTCCTAGAATTTCATAACAAAAATTCTAAGACTTTTTCTCTCCATGCACGAACAAACGTTTCGCTCATGAGAGAGAACATGAATTTGCCAAACAAAATTTTCTTTTCTTAGTATTCTCGCTTATCCTTCTCTTTTTTTGTTTCATTCGAGGGGGTGGATAATCTTGATGCTTTTGGATTAGTCGGCGGTGCATCGAGGTCGATTTCAATTTGAGAACCGAGCTATGTACGAGACAGAACGAGCAAAACTCTTCCTCCCTCACGCTCTCTCTTTCTCTCTCATCCCTCAGTTGGTAATATCACTAGAGGGATTCCTACGCCCGTCAGAATGATGAAACGGCTCTCGCGAAACGAACGCAAAGCGAAATACAGAAGCGACTCTGTAGAAACGCTCTACGTATATACACGACGTGACGTAGAGTCGGAATAATCAGTCTTTTCTGCCTCGGCTTCGCTCCATTTGTTCCCATTATAGCTACGGCTTTTTAAAACCCTCTTCCCCTCTGACACTACGTATAAATGTGTATATGTTCGTATATACATATATGTATATATATACATTTGTTTGTACAGTATACAGAGAATTGAAAACAAAAAACCACCGACTCGCGAAAAAATAGTGCTTGTCAGTCGCACGAGCAAAAGGAAAAAACGAAAAGTAACACGATCCATTCGATGTATAGCGCTGGAGATCAAACAACCGAGACAGCATTGAACGAGTGATATAAATGTATGGTATCATATTTTATCTCGATAACGTCACTACCAAAAAGACAACATTTCGTATATTTCCGTGGTCAATTGACGTAATAATAAAGTACTAAATATTCTCGAATTTAAGATATAATAATTTTGGTGAATTCGTACGAAAATTTTCGGAGAATTCAACGGTGGCTAAGAATCGTAAAATAAATAATGGTAAAAATGGTCAAAGTTCGTCAAGAACTTCTTTTTTTTTCATTCAATGTGTCCGTAGAACACCTCGATAGCGCAAAATCGCTTCAAGAACGTTCAGTTCGCAGCTAAGTTAAAGATTGTAAATAACTAAAAACGCGCGAATCAAAATCCGGCACAGATTCTACGGAGTAAAATGTTGTCGGCTGTGTGAAACACGAAATCCAAATTATAGGAGAAAATGGCGAGCGAAGGGCGGGATTGGGGTTGGAGGAAGGTTAAAAAAGCTGAACTCCTTTCTTCCCTGCATGAGAACCGGGAAGAACTCTCTCGGCGAAGACGAACCGAGAGTACGAGAGAAACGAAGGGTGAGAAAATAATATATGAGGCGTCTCGGAGAAACAATGCGGCGTCGTAGATCACCCGGGACACCCTCCATTAAAAATATTACGCCATCTTGGCCGTGTAACGCGAGGGTGGTGGGGGAGGGGGCTACGCGGGCGCATGGACTATATAGCGCTTTTCGCTATCCTCTTCCATCACGCTTTCACCTAGCTAGCTCCTTCATGGATGCAAGAGTATCTTCCATGGTTTTCATTCCGTGTTTTCCGTCTCCTTCTTCTGCCTCTCTTGTATTCGCCCTCTTTTCGTCACTCTTGCTCTCGTCAGACTAAAGGCTCTCCTACCTCGACCGCGAGGATCTCTTTCTTGGACGGCAAGCAACTACCTTCGCCCAAGCCTCTTCCTCTCTCTTCAACGTTCAGCGGTCGTTGGGCACCCTTTCCAGGGCACCAACCACCGACGCCTCCAACTACGAGAAGGGCAAGAGAAGAAAGGGGGTTGGGGAAAGGGAGAAAGCGGGCTTTCTTGGAAGAGACTTGCGTTGCTTCACGAACGGACCGAATAACAATGTGCCATTGTTGCCATGTACACCGAGCAACATCGGGGGTGTGAAATATGCAAGCAGTTAAGACCCGGAGAGGAATGACGAGGTCTGCTCTTGCGAACTCAGACCTATCCCCCCCCCCCTCCACCCCACCCTCTTCCACAACCCTCAAACGCAGAAGGGTCTACGAAGCGGAACTCGGTCACTCCCTCTTGCGTTTGCAGGACACCGCGATATTCCATATAAGATGTTTGCGCCAAGACGCCATCGCGATCCTGGCGAACCGTGAAATTCTTCATTGCTGCAGAAAGCAGCGAGGGGTCGTTAGGTGGGCAGGGAGAAAACTAGCCGCAAGACTCGAACCTTTTGAAAGTATCGGGCAGCGGGGACCAAGAGGCGATCGTAATACGCCGCTCGGAAGTAATTGCCGCGATGATGTCGAGGAGACAGTATCACTTTGAGGTGTCGTCGCGGCTGGACGTACGGTCAACTTAGACTCTAGCTTGGTATCCAACTTCGAGCTGACGACGCTCGCTTATGGAGACGGTAAGATCCGTTTCGAACGATATTTCATCAACGATGAAACAATTCGGGAACCTCGGCTCGAGAGAGCGTTCGCTGAACGAAGGCACTATATACGTTTACGTTTTACGTCAGGATCAGGTTACGTTCAGGTTGACCCGGAAAAAATATACTTGCGCGTTGCGGCCTCGCGGCTTTTTATTTCGAGATGCGAGAAAAAAGATTACTATCGGTCGAAAATGTTTTATTTTTATTTTTTTATACGGGGGTCAATTCCGATGGTGGAGTCGCTGATGGGAAAATTGTAGTGACGTGTATGTCGATGGTCATATTCTCCGGAGAGAACAGAGGGAACGGGGGGCGGGAAGAGAGGGAGATGGTAACGAAACGAAGGTCGTGAGAGGGTAGAGAGAGAAAAAAATAGAAACAAGACTGCGTCGCACGGTGATGCACCAGAGCACCATCAGGCATCAGGCAACATAAACCGGGGCTTTATGTCGTCGTCTCATGAGATATACGAGGAGAGGTTGACGTTTTTTTATGACCTTTGCGCGTCCGTGCGCGCATCCGGTACGACCCTGCACATTGTCTCGTAAAGGACGGCGCAACTTTCGGCGTTGGAAAAAACCTTTACCTGTCGCTTTCTCCCTCCACCCCCCATCCCGCGCTCTCTACAACGTTCTCGTACTCATACGAGTTACCTAATGGGCAAGGTCTTGCACTCCTGCAACTAGAAAACAAAATGAACAGATACGATATAGAAAAAAATAATAATATTATCTCGCTATTCGCAAAGGGGTGGTTAGACGACATTGAAAAGTCGACGAATGTTTCCGCAATGTTTTTCACGTACGACGAGACCCGTGTTTGCTTTCTTTTTTTGGGCGAATTCACTACCGTAAATGGAGGACATCAATTCACGGTCAAATAGACACCCGTAGTGTACGTAATGGTGTAGTGAAAGAAGGATGTACCGTGAAGCGTTTACTTTGTACGATTGGAGCTTCGACAGGGAGCTTTTCTTTTGTCGAGGCTTCGCCTTGTTTTCCTCGCATTTTCGTAGGGGTCGTAAATCACGCTGATCGATACAAACTTTTACTTAAATCAATGTAAGATTGAAATAATACGAGGTCTTACACGAACTTATTATTTTTGTAGCGGTCGTGATTTATTTATTAATTCCTTATTTGTTTCACGACGGTCGTATTTAACGACTCATCGACGATTACGAGAACGTCCGCAAAAAACCCGTAATGGTCCCGTTATAAAAACCTCCCATGACCAAACGACCGAGAGTAAAATTGTTCTTTCGTAAAACGACGCGCATGAAAATTTCTTTACTGCATGACAAGGTGTCCCTCTCGTTCATACAGCCGGCGTAATCATGAACACGGCCAGTCATTATCTTTGTGTAATTTACACAACGTACAATTCTTTCGCCGTCTGTTTTCTCCTCTCATCACCAGCCACCTGAGTGAAACTCAATTGGAAAAAAGCGACAATTCGCCATGCGGCAAAATCGACGGACGACGAGTATTGAAAACGATAAACTCGTCATGTCATGTCAATAACAGACAAAAATAAATAAATTATTGGAAGAAAAAATCCCGTTCCTCATAGTGATACGCGACAGCGGAAAAAAGAATTCTAAACGCGAGAGTATCTCGGAAGTAGGCCAAGTATTAGCCGTCAGCGCAACCCTCTCGGTGTAACAGAGGCGAGGGTACTCGAAAAGTAAAACAAAAAAGACGGTCTAAAAAAATTAAAAGATGACAAAATGGCGAGAGACCAAAAAGAGCCGGCGTGTGAAAAATTGTCCTCTGGTACGTTGTCCCGAGGGTCATTAAAAATTTCCCACCAAGTCCCATTGGCGGGAGAGGACGTGGGAGAGAGGGGGAGAGGGTGCATGGCGGAACGAGGACAGCTTCCTCGCACACGTATAAGAGACACAAACACACCGACACGTGTGCACGGCATTTGCGCCAGTTACAAAATTACGGCCGAGTTTTACGAGACTTGGAGGAGAGGGAGAGAGGGGCAGTCGACGAGAACAACGAGACTAAACGTCCCATAGTTAGAAAATGGTAGCCCCTTTGTGCTATGGCGAAGACAACGAATGGAAGAGCGAGGAGGAAAAAAGTGCGAGGAAAACGCAAACGTGCGAAACCGCTTCCTGGTATTAAGGGTTGGACGGGTGTTGGTTCGTGCAACCAAAGCGAAAGAATGTTAACACCGACGAGAGGACTATGCACTGTGCACCCTTTCGCGGAAAAACCCCTTCGAACAGTTTTGCACGAAGCTACATATTTACATTTATATATTTATACGCATATATAATACGTACACATACGTGTATGTATATAGCATAAAGCTAAGAGTCTGCAAACGTTTGCACACCGCGGTGCTAAATTAATTACTCAAGAATGTCTCGGCTAACGGGGCGAACGCTGGTTGGGCACTGTTCCCCGGAGGCAGCGTTTCTTCTCCTTCTCGTCCCACGGCTGGTCACCGATAAAAGAAGCTGAATGGAAAGAAGAACGTTGAACAAAATGAAAAAAAAGAAGAGGGGCAAAACGGAACACGTCTAATTTGCGACTTGACGGACTAAAAACTCTAGCGAGATCTGAAGAAAGGCGGCAGAGAGAGAGAGAGAGAGAGAGAGAGAGAGAGAGAGAGAGAGAGAGAGAGAGAGAAGAAGAAGAAGAAAGAAAAGGAGGGTATTGAAGGCGGGGGGATGGCTTAAGTGTTACGCCGAGCGTCTTTATTAAACGAGGGTCTGAACTCGCCTTTTACTTAGCGACTTATTGCTCCTATATGGCCAAGTATAGAGTTGGAACAAGAGAGTGAGAGAGACAGAGAGAAGGGGTTGTATAACGCACGAAGCGCACCCTCACACTTTTACCGGTCTCCGTTAATTTTCCATCGCGATTCATAATGACCACGCTTCGAGGTACAGAATCCCCTCATTTAGAAAGCCTGTGTGCTATAAACTCGTCGTTTCGATGCTACGACCAGTTTTTTTTCGACAAGGTACGAATCGCTGTGGTACACGAAGGTTAACGACGAAATTCATTTACTGCGCAATTCTCGTACATCTCGATGTTGTCCAAAATTTGTTTCTTCATTCCGTTTTAGTACACTCTATATTGCTCTCTTCCTAAGGGAGATCAGTGCCACGTTTAGCTCATTAAACGATTGAATGTAGTCGAAGAAATGGAAAATCACATGCATATAATTATTTCGAATTATTAGCAATTAGGTAGAATATTTTCATTTATGTGGCGAAATTAATTATTACGAAAACCACCCTCGCAAAGTTCATCCATCCGTCTCACAACAAACAATATGGGAGTTGTATATTATTTTTTTTTGTTTATGCCGAGGTTGCGGTTCGAGGTGACAGCTATTTGGTTTATGTGAAGTGTGAATTATATCACTCGTTGCTGACAAATTTGATTTTTAATGTTTGTTATCTTAATCCTTAATCCGCGATACGATTGCGAATATGGCACTGGATGGAACACGGCCGGATAGAACGAGAGCTTCGCAATGAGACTCAATCACGAAAATCATTAATCGTCGTTAACAAAAAATGAGAATTACGACTTCATCTCGAATCTGGAATAATGCGAAGAAATTTTAGGGGCCGGCAGCTTTGAATCGTATGACCTTGGATGAATGCCAGAAGAGAATAAAAAAGACGGAAGAAAAAAAGCAAGGGCCAAGTCGCGATAGAAAAAGATGGGTAAAAGTTTCGAAGGAATGCAGACGGGTGATTTTTTCTCCAGCTCTTGCAAAATTTTCATGCCAGGAGAAACTGTCGCTCTCTCCACCTCCGCCGACCTTATTCGAGAACGAAACCCCACCTCGGCGTAGTCTGCTTCTTGCATCGGAGATCGGAAGAGAGAAGTGGATGGAGCTCTTTCAAGGAGACATCTTCTAGGCTTTCACGGCGATTGCTTTTTCAACGTCGTTCTGTTTGTTAGTCGCGACACCATCGAGAAATCATTCGATTCCCTTCACAGATAACTGGCAAGCTTCCTCCGCGAGTTTTCAAAAAATTCGCGTATTCTTTGGCGTTTCTCATTTTTTTCAAACCTTTCTCGGATTTATTCGAGTTCAATTATAATAATCGACAACAAAAAATGATTTTTATTAAAATTCGTTTATTAGACGAAAAAAAAAACGTATTCCACGTATTAGAAATGATGAAATAAACAAAAATATTGAGTTCGATTGACGAAAAAATTATTCGTTTTCGTGCGTATTTGATGGTAAGTAAATAAAATAAAACAGGGCTCTTACAGTCACGAGAGCTTTGGCGAGATATGTAAAGTTCTTGGAAGAGTGAAAGAGTGTCCCGTAATTCGCGCTCGTCATTCCAGAAATCGATAATTTACGTCGTTCTCAATCAGCGATGCAAATCAGCCGATCCCTTTCTGATAAGGAAGGACGTCTCTAAAAAGAGGCGGACGAAGTCGCTACCGCCTTTCGCAAATATTCGATGGAGAAAATAATATTACGAACGTTTCTGAGAAACTTGGCAGACCTCGAAATGACTTCTCGGTTACGGTATACACAAATATGGGAAAGGGTGAAAGCTTCCTGCAATATAAGGGTGGTATGGGTCGTCTACTTCAAATGGCTAGTCTCGCGGCGGCAATACCATATTCGTTATATACGTTGGATATATTTAACTTTTGGTCGACGCGCGTGGCTCCAAACTCGAGGAACACAACTTGACGAACGAGTCCGCACATGGCAAAACTTTTACCATACCGCAGGGAAGAGGGGTGGAACTAATTTATTCGTTCTCGTGTAAAGGAACGACGCGCGACGAGACGAAAGTATTGAACTACGATGAATGTTCTATATACTCGATTTGTATCGGGAAACATACCGGAACGTCTCAACTTTGAATCTCATTCATTTTTTATTACTACCAAGTTTTTACGCTCTCGAAGCTTTTGCACCCTCGTTTCAGCGAAAGAAAAAAAAACTCCGAAATCGTGCCCTATTTTACAATTTTCAAATGGAATTCCCGAGTCCTTTTATAAGGCGTAAACTCGTGTCATAATTTCGTTCTCCTTTTTTACGCATCGTATGTTTACGAGTGGGTACTTGTGAAATTTTTCGAGGCGTAAATTCGCCACTGGTATCTAGTAAAAAACGATGGTCTCATTCGATAAAGGTGAGGCAACGATAATTTTATGTTCATATTTGCGAAATGCGGTTAATTAAAAAATATAAAAGCAAGCAAATGAAATAAAAAAGAATAATGATACTGACGTTCGTCGGGTCGTCGTTGGTGTTTGTAGGACTACTGACCGCGTTGCTGTGGGTCTGATCGGTCTTCAATTCGCGATGATTACTGAACTGTACATAGACAGCGCGATTTCTCAATTGCGCGCCCGACGACGCGTAGTACGTCACCATTGTCGAGGCTGCGCCTTCGTCGGACATTTCCAGGAATGCCTGAAACACACATAAACAAAGAAATTCGTTATTATTTATTACAATCGATATTATTTATTTTATCATTTTCAATTAATTATATTCAAATTAAATAATTATTGTGGTACGAAGCGAATTTTCAAAAAATCAATTGCCACGTGTTGTTTCGTCGCCAACGAAACAATAAAAGAATTACTATATTTTTAATTCATACAAAAGAGAGAGAGAGAGAGAGCGCTTTCTGCAGCAAATCTGCGCTGCACATTTTTTTATGACGGTCAATTCAGCGATCCGCGCAATCTTAAAACTGTCACGTAGCGAAGGGTTCTATAAAAACATGGTTCAAGTGGGGTTTTTTGGAAGTTATGACTCCCTCGAAGATGTGCGTTAATTGCCCATCGGCCGCGATCAGCTCCCTCGCGGATTCAACGGTAGCCGTCCCTTCTTTAGATTTTCAACCAATCAAAATTTGTCGAGACAAAATTTTGTCTCGAGGAGTCTGTTGAGGAGTTTGTTCAATACCTCCCACCACTAATCTTCCGAGTCGTGCTCTTCTGATCTTTTCAATCAACAAATCATTCTTTCACAATCCTTCGGTATTTTCACAGTTTTACTATCGAGTCCTTATAGTGAACAACATACGAATGTTCACATTAACAGCAATTCGAGCAGTGATAGACTCCGCACGGTGTAAGCGTTCCGATCGCGTGTAAAATAAATTAATACAAAACTAACGATAAGACAAACAGTGTAGACAAAATTGTCAATAAATTGTTGTCTTATTAACTCTTGTGTTAAATATTGTTTCACTAATTTAATAGCTATCTTCACCACATTAATTTGTCGTGAAGAATCTTCGGTTGTTGCGTCCGTTAATATTTGCGGGGCCCAGATTTACGACCTGGGCTGACTCACAAACCGGAAATCGCACCGCAACACGAAGATCACAATACGAGTGTGGAATCAATTGTTCTGTAATGAAAATCGATCGAAGCTAAGTTGATCAAAAGTCATTCTCGTTATTGAAATATTGTCAAGGGATATTCATTGAAAGAAACCATTTATAATCTACGTAGTTTAAGTAACTTACTGTAAACCAATCGTTTAATTATTCATCGAGCGTTTTATCATTGTTATTATTATTTGAATGCATTCGCGATGAGAATAATTAATTGATAACGATGGTATATATATATATATATATATATATATATATATATATATATTAGGCGGGGAAGTTTATCCGTGTTTCGCAGTAGCTAAATTATTTCACCACGTTGGCCACTTTCGCGTTAAAGCTTCAAACTGCCTCGCCTTTGTTACTTAACCCCGAGTATAGCTCATACACGTCAGAGAAGCCAGGAGTATAGTCGTGGCGCGATCTTTCAATTCCTCGCACCCTCTCTTCCGTCTCGCTTCGTCGGATAACGACGAGAAGAAAACGTGGAAAAGACAGGGACGCGCGGCAAGGGGGATATGCAATTCCTTAATTAATCTACATAATTCCCCAATTCCCCATCCCTCTCTCGTAGGTAGCACCGTTACTCTCTCGCTTCACTCGGTGGACCTCCTCCCTTTTCTCAGACGCTAAGCGTTACACCGGCCCAGATTAAATTTCCTTCGTTCTCCACCGCGTTCTTGCCGCTTCCGGAGTCCTCCGACGGATTCGTCGAATCACGGAACGGAGGGAAGGCCGAAAGAGTGTCGACAGAAAGAGAGAGAGAGAGAGAGAGAGAGAGAGAGAGAGAGAGAGAGAGAGAGAGAGAGAGAGAGAGAGAGAGAGAGAGAGAAAGAAAGAGAGTAAGAGAGAAACAGAGACTCGGTGAAGAGAATTGGTTAGGCGAGTTCTGAAATTTGTTGCCGAGTTTCCCGCGCTATCACTAAGTGCCAAGTGACAATTCGAAATTTCTCGAAAAAGTCACAAACAGTTCCTGATTGCCGCTGATGGCTGATTTACGAATGGAAACGACAACAAGTGGATTTTGAGAACGAGAAACACATTTTATAGTCGTCATAAAGCAATAATCTTTCGAAATTTTTAATAATCCCGATTGAATAATAATCTTTTCGCTCTCATCACGATTAATCACCATCGAATTGTCGGAATAAGTTTCAATATTTTTTCGGTTTGTACGAAGGTCACTTCAGGCCTGAACGTGACAATTGAAAAATTGATATATTTCGCGATCGATTCAATTCAGTCGTAATGCGATTCGTTGCCCCCGCCCCGCATTCTGTTTTTTTTAAATTTCCTAATCGACCCGAGTCAGAACCTCCTGTGAAGAGTTACATGGTGTTTCTTCCGACGTCCCGAGGCCGGGGTCTAAACGAGGCTTCAGCTGTGGCTGTGTTCGATCGAAGGGCCAAAAGGGAACCCACCCCTAAGGAGCTTCGTGAGTACGAGAGGTAGGGTAAAACTCGAAATTATCGTCGTTTCCCGAAGAACCGAAGAACGGGAGTTTCGACGGGCTGGCAAGTGGCAACCAACTCTACCTCGATGCGATCCTTACCCTCTTGCGTGAGAGAGAAGGGTCGGCTAATCTTGGTTCGGCGAGCTTTTCCGGCGACCAATAAATAACAAACAGCTGAGCCTGTGGTTTCGACTCACCCCTCGTATTGCCTTTCCCCTCTAGATACCGCCAAAACTCAAGAGGGACCACGAGAGGGCTCACTTTCGAGGGACCACGAGAACGATTCGGAATTCACTGCGTGTATCGTTGCTTTTTTACGACGTCCGTTCTTTGTTTATCCCCATCGTTCGATATCAATTATTCGATGAAAAATCACCGATACATCCCGCTCTTTTAAGTTTGTCGTTAAAATCAAACGCAGTGATCGTTTTTACATGTTTTTCAAGAAAAAAAATATTAAAAAATGCATTCTCATATTTTGTTCCCAATTCTCAGGATGATTTGTACTCACAAGGGGGATTAATTAATAAAGTTTATCAGAACGATAGCGAAAGCGGATTAAACTGTGACAGAACAAACATTTCACATTATTGCTGAACTCGTACATCGATTTCCCTTAATAAATTGACTCCCTTAACATAAAAAAATAAAATGAAAATAAAAATAAAAATAGAAAAACGATCGCAGTAAAGTGGAAGGTATAAACGGTTTACAGCCGGTGTTCGAATAAACGCATCCGAGTGAATCGAGAGTTTCAATGACGTTCGAAGCGCGAAACGTAAGCGTAAGGTGAACGTCTTCGGCACATGCTCGCGATCGCGGGGCGTATCTATAAACGCCCTCAATCTTTATACCGGGAAGCAATCGAAGATCGTGAAATCCCGTGAAACGGTAGGGTGGAGTTTAAGTTGGCAAAGTTATTCAGACGTGGTGAGGGAGCCAACGGGGAAAAAGAAAGAAAAAGAAAAAAGAAAGAGGCAAGAGAGTTTGCGAAAGGAAAAATAGGTCGAGAGGTTCGAGAGTTTACACACTCTCTAACCAGAGCCTTGATGGAGGTGTGCGCGTGTGTGCTCTGGCACGCTACTCGTGCGTGTGCGACCCACCCCTCCTCGTCCCACCCCATCCCTCTCTCACGCTCTTTCGTTCCTTCCGACAGATATATAGGTACGTCGATATCTTATTTCCGGCTCGTCGAACTTTTTTCGACTCACTTTCACGCTGCACACACCGTGGAGAATACATCGAGCCCCTCGCCCGTCTTGGAGCATTATACCACGGTTCGACGATTTTTCGAAGAGCTATGAAAAATCTTGAGAATTCGTCGCAAGGTTTTCTGTCGATGTGTGAGCGGGCTATGACAGAAATCGAGAGAGCGAGAGAGAGAGAGAGACGGATAGGAAGATGCTTACACAAGGGGAGTAGAGAAAAAAAGAAACGTTGTATGTATATAGGTACATACAAAAACTCGCGCCCGTGGAAAAACCCTAGAAAAGTAAGATGGAAAAGAAACGAAAGAAAAGTCGAAGAAGGGAAGAAACGCGTGCGCCAGCACTATACGAGACTTCGGTAAAAAAAAGAGACAACACAGAATTCAGCTAAGGTAGCCAGAAGCATTTTTTCAACATTTATTCCATGCCTCCCCCCCCCCCCGCCCGCCACCCCGCGCGAGGCGCTTGATGCAGAGTTGAGCAAGATTCGTAATGGAATATCTGGAAAGTTGGCCCCGGGTAAACATGACCACGGTCGGAGCGGGGACGAAAAGAAGACCAGAGAGAGAGAGAGAGAGAGAGAGAGAGAGAGAGAGAGAGAGAGAGAGAGAGAGAGAGACCCTAGGCAGTGAAAGTAAGCAGACACCAGGCGGAAAAGCTACCTTGATTCTGCAGTGAGGTGGATGCGTTTCCCAAGCAAACTTGTACACTCGAGAATTTCATTTTAATTACGCTTTGCTCGTCCTCTCTCTCTCTCTCTCTCTCTCTCTACTCGTATATACATATATATATATATATATATTCGCCACTAGGGCAAGAAGGGTGCAATAGAGGACGGGCAAAGGGCTCACACTCGTACGAGAGACACTATACATGCGGTAGATGAGAACCCGTCGCGTTTCATTTTGCCGTTTCGTCCACAGGATGTGCGGTATCACAGTTTTATGAAACTAGTTTATTACAGAGAGAGAGAGAGAGAGAGAGAGAGAGAGAGGAAGAGAGAAAGAGAAAATACTGTCAGACTAGAATTCTGTATAAATTTCAAAGTCGCATGTGTGACATCTCATGGAGGAGTCGCGGGGAATTACCCCGACGACTCGGAATGCCCGAGGCCTTGCCGGAGATCGTAAAGTCTCGGGAAAAGGATCTCGAAGCGTTGCTACAGTTATTATCACTAAATTCACGCGAGACACAATTTTCGAGACTTTGCGTTCTCAAAATGGATGAAACAAAATGTCGGCGACGAATTACTTTGGAAAATGTTTCTTACATAAGTATTACCTATACCCTTGGAAGATTCTCGAGACATTTTATTTATTTATTCGATACGTGTTTTCTTAATATTTCATTTTTTTGTCCTTGACAATTTTTATATTGATTACCGATATTTCATATTATTAGGTATCTTATTCGAGATAAATAATTTTTATTTCATTTATAAATAATATTCCATTGATTTGTGATATTTCTTATTTTTTCATTTATTGATGAAATATGAGGGATTATTGCCGCAAAAAGCTTGATCACTTATTGTTTCAACTGATCCACGATGAAATTAAAGTTAAGTTTACCTATATTGAAAATCGCGAATATTGATCAACTCATATAATAATTGCGATATTACCTACGTGTTAATCATGAAGAATCAATTGGTAGACGAGCGCACGAAATTAAAGTGGAAACCCGTTGTGAAATCTTGCAAAGCAGAAAAAAAATCACAGTTCACCGAACTTTGAATAATGAAATAATTTAGCCAACGAATTTAAATATTGATACCAGTGTTTATAATCCGTATATGCCGCGCAAGGTTCGTTGTATCTCCATGTTATACGGGACTACGGAAGGGCAAGTGGGGGTTTGCGGGGATTGGTACACGGAAGTTTATGTACAACGCTCTATGCTCAGCGGAACATCGCTATTCTGCTATTACGAGCCTCCGGGCCATCCCCTTTGCGCGCCCAGCCCCATCCATTTCAATTGCCGCGAATAGCTTCGCCGGAGCGCGAGGAAACGCCTGGTATTCGCGTAACGTGCGATTTTTTTTCTCCTCGCTTTTTTCCCCGTCTTTTTTCCCTATGTACGAATCGATATCGGTCAGAGCACTTTTTACTCTTTCCACCTTTCTGTCCCTTCTGCCCCCGATCTCGTCTGGGGGTGGGGGGTCCGTCGAGAAATGGAGCGCGCCACGAGGAAGAAGCTAAAAAGTAGAACGGGGAGGATGGTAGGGATCGATTGAAAAGGGAATACGAGAACTCGGAGAGAAAGATAAAGTGAGACGGAGATAGAGAAATCCTGTATCCTCCGTTGGTGATATACAGTTGTACACGGTTTAGCGGTTTATTATCTCGACCCTGAGAGCCGCAATGGGAGGACTGCGAAGCGAATTGTGGAAAAATGAAAATAATTGTGAAAAAAGTGAAAAAAAAATTGTATAATACACAAATATAAATAGTAAGGAGAATCATGGTACAGAATTGAAGAATCAGATTTCTCGATTGTCCTGAAGACATTCCGCGAATATAGGTACCTACCTACATAATAATTCCTTGATAGGATAGCAAACTTTAAATAGAACGGCGCCGGCGTGCGTAAACAAAAACAAAGAAAAAAGAAAAACACAAAGTCGAAATAAAAATGAGATGAATGCAATATTAAAAAATTCGGGTAAATTAGGGGTAAAATGTATCGATAGAAATTGCAAAAAAGGAATCAATAAAATCATGGAAAAATAAATTGTGTTTATTTTAGTGAACAATATTGGGTTAAAAATTGAAAAAATAATTTATAAAATCAGGAAATAGTGTACTACAAAGAGATCGACATAGAGAAATGTAGGAGTCGGAAAATGTCCCTGCGTTAAACCGAAAATCCCAAATGGGCCATCCCTCCCTCGCTTCCATATCCTCATAAAATCGTGTCACTCGTTGTCCCTCTCCGTTTGTTTCGCTAAATCGAGTTAAACCGGTAGAAAATCTCCCCTATTTTGTTCCGAAGCTGACGCGGCGCGCTTACGTACACGTAGGTATGAACGGGTGTTGGGAAAGCGAGGTGAACGCTGCTTCAGATTATTCACGTTTTGCGATTTACGTCGCGCTCTCGCAAATTACACACGTATCGTCATTTCTGACACGTGATTCGCACCGTTATTGGATCTCTTTAACGTTATCGTCAGATTTACCATCCGGCAATGAAAGAATTAGCTATTAATCAAAAATAATGATTATCTCATAATGATCAAAACTATATATATTTCGATATAATTAATCGCCAATTATTTTATTGGCAAATTATTTCGCGCGTTGATGATCATCATCGGATGCGTTCGACCTCGATGATATTCCATCGAGGATTCGGGCTCGGTAATCGGAGGTGCGTTGCAATGGGAGGGTTTGCTCGAAGGAGAGAAAATGAATGGCACGAGACGAGATAGGCGGAATCGCATATCGGTTGCCGGTATAGAGAACGATTCGTACGAGGGACAACGATGGGGAGGTAACAGAATTGGTAACTCGTGGAAGGATGCCACGAGGGAGAGAGTGAGTTGTACATATATGCGAAGGAGGGGGAGGGGGCTTAGACCAGAGTAGCTATATACGACTGTGTAGCCAAAATTAGGAAACAGCTCGGATATGTGGAAACCTCAGCCAACTTCCTGGCAATGCATAGATTCCGGTCTTATACGAGACGTATATAAACCGTGAAGGAAGGAACATTGTGGAACGGGAATGCGAGAGGTTCGTGGCCGATCGGATGTGTACCTCGGTACTTCACAAAACTAACTAAAACAGCTTGATCGCTGCTGCAACAATCATGTTTCGCAGGATCGAGAGCGTTTACGGCAAAACGAACCTCGTTACTTCACCATGTGTCATACATAAATTCGTGTAGATATTTCGAATAGAATATACGCGCGCCCGTGTCATTGATCGGGACAAGACCTTTCGCGTGTCGCGATAATCGTACGGTCCAAGTCGGGATAATCTCGAAGGATAAGAAGAAAACAGTGAATATGGTCGAATTTTGGGAGTTATTGTATAGAAGTACCCTCTTGAAAACGAATCGAAGAAGTATATCGATAGGAAAATAGGAGAAAAAGCGAGGGAGAGAGGGGAAGAGAGGTTGAATTTCAGCGTGCAGACACGCGGCAGTTTCTCTCATCCCCCGCCCCTTTTCTCTCAGAGGCCTCTTATATCGCTCAGTGTGTAGTCGCGCCGAGGCACCGACCCCATTACTAGGGAAACTCACGGTATGTTTATGGGATCGTATATCTTGGTGTGCCCGGGGGATGATTATTATTATATATATATATATATCTATATATCTATATAGACGGTTTTGGGAGTTTACTGCCTCTCGATGAAACTCGGTGGTAGAAGGGAGAGGGGAGAGACGTGGGGATGAGGGCGGTCGCGCTCACTGGTCGCGTGCGCGATCTCCAGAAGCTCTCCCATGGTATGAATGGTGGTAGCTCCGAAACCGGTATTCGTAAGACCCCAACAAGGAGGTTCGGAAACCCGAAATCCTCATCCCAGGGAATATATATTTTTATATAAACTATAGTATGGACTCGTGCTCTCGTTCAACATTTCCGGCACCCCACGTCACTCCTATATACATATACACATGGCTCCTATACATGGCCATAAAGAAATTATTGCAGCGAATTTTGCATCTCTTGGGTTAAGCTCATCAGAAACAATGAAAAATAACGTTCTCTCAGCAAAAAAAAACGTTCAATACTTAGATACATATAGGTAACAACGCGAATAGTTCATAACATCTGTAGTAATAAAAAAAGAAACGTCGAGATTATATTGTCGAGCAACGGCGCAATATTATTTTGATAAAGTAAAAGCCTTTATAATATTCGTGAAAGCATTCTAAAATTTTAATCATATCGACGGGGATTATCCCTTATCCAATTTCCGACGTAAAAATTGTTCCCGCCCAACGAACAATCTACGTGCTCTTCTATCTCCAGGCCGGGACAATGACGGAAAAGAAATGTATGACATAATAGCACGAAATGATTGCAACGATGAATACGAGAGGTTCTCCTCTCTCTCTCTCTCTCTGATTTCATTCACTGAAGAGCTCTCGTATCGCTGGACAAAAATAAAGGCGTCTATGAGAGCCGGAGAGATACCCTGAAGAAAACATTGTACTATAATTACAGAATTGGGAACAAAACGAGTCTTTTTCTATGCTATTCTCGCTGGACCACACCAGAGCCTCTTCAGTCGTTCACTGAGGTGCTCCTCTTTTCTTCTTTACAAAGATACGTATATATATCTATATCGTATAAATTCGGTGAGAGACACCTATATATGTATATTATAGACTACACTGGATGAGAGAGTTACCTGGAGAAAAAAGTCTGTGAAAGGGTTTGTTTCTTTTTGTGGTAAGGGGAGGAGGAAAATGGAGAAAAGTTTTCTTCGTTAGGGAAACGTCGGGAAGAATTGGGCCGAGAGATATAGGAGAAAAAATTCAGGAGAGCTTCTTTTTTTTCTACTGAAAAGGAATAAAATCTCGTCGAAGCTATGTATCGTAGCTTTTAACGACTCAGCCGGGATTTGGTTCGAAACATATTTCTCTATTAATCCACCGAATTCACAACATTTTAACAAACATTTATATAATCGCTATTATTGTTCCAATATTCAATTTTTGATATTTAAAAATTCAACAATACAATCGAATTTTAAGAATATTACAAATATTAGGTGCAAGTAGATTTCTCAAGGATCTTTTAACTCGTTGCGTTCTGCATCAAAGTGGTAGAGGTTGGGATCATCCGAAGAAACGGTAACTTAAACGTTCGGTACATCTCTCGATGTTGTCGCGGCAGTTACGAGAATAGTCGGCCAAGAGTTATTTTCTGATTTAAATAAGCGGAACCGCCGCAGGCCGAGGCTGTCCATGCGCAGCCCTTGACGAGGGACTGGACGGGAGAAAAAAGCGAGGGGCTGTACGATGGTGTAGTGAAAAGGGAGGAATAGCGAAGAACGTGGAAGGTTGGTGAGTGGCGAGCGCTTCTCTGCTTCGCCTCGAGTCGTTCGTCCACCAGAAGAACACAGAACAACCCCCGACTACTACGTTTCGTTTATACCTCCTACCCCCTACCCTCTCGCTCTCTCTCTCTCCACCTCCTCATAGAAGGGGTGGAATATGAATGTAATTTATCCTGGCTATAAGGGATGGGAACCTGGTATACCCGAGGCTCAAAAAACTACGTTTGAACTCGTTTCTTCCTTCTCTTTTCGCCTGCTTAAAGATCTCTTTCCCTCTCGTGGACCATTTCTCGGGTTTTCCTATATAGACGATGGAATTGTGGTCGTAGCTAGGATATATACTCGAAGTACCAACCAGTGAAAGCTCGACGACTGAGGTTGTTAAGAAAGAAAATGCGGAGGAGGGAACGAGAGAGAAAATGAGAGAAAGAGAGAGAAAGAGATAGAGAGAGATGGGCGAATGGATATAGAAGAAAAGCGAGAACTCTCGGTCGCTCGGTGAATCAAAGAAATATTATATCATTAATACGAACTTGAGGTTCCAATGGTTAGAGCGAGAAGCCCGAGTAAACTGTACGCTTGCGGCATCTATGGTATATTAAAGTAAACACTTATACCATGTGTAGGTATGAAGAATACATGCCGTGTTTATACTTTTATTATATCGTTATATACATTCGCACTCTCTTTCTCCGCCGAGGGCTAGTAGCGTAGTAGCCAGAGTAAAAAAATTCGGGCACTTCGAGAATGACTCGAACCAAGCGGAGTGGCGGAGGCTCTATGTGGGGTCGAGAGCTATGCTAAAGGGTATAGGCAGACTGCTCCGTTCAACCTCAAGAGTGGCAGAAAATTTACATTTGGACTGAACGGAGGCTACTGGAGGCTACATGTAACCTCCCATAACCCCTCCGGGAACCTCGCCGCGGCGCGCTCGTCCAAATCTGCCACATATATATGAATGGCAGTACCGCCAGAGTCCGACAGATGGCTACGATTCTCGCAAACGGTATAGCGAATATGCACACACATATATATATGTGTGTATATGTATCCTTCCTTTGTAAACCCATATCCCATCGAATAACGTCATTATTCTTTCTGATATACGTTGTACAGTATTAGCTATAATTCACACAAATATACTCTGCTGTTCAGTAGGCCCCAACATATCATCGCAAAAATACATACATAATTATATGTGTATGAGGAATAGGATGCCACAAATTACTCACACAACGATAGCCCCTTTAAGGAGGGTCCTTTAGTACAAAATCATCATCGGCATTTATACAAATGTGTCGCTATACCGTCCGCGAGACTCGTAGCCATCTGTCGGACTCTGGTGGTACTGTCAGCGCGACAATTATTTAATGCGAAATTTGGATCGAGAGCGGGGTTACGTTGGGCGCATTTTCAACTTGGCATCGAAAGCGGGGTTACGGAGGCCACATTTTCGAACTTGTCATCGAAAGCGGGGTTACGGAGGCTCTGTGATGCTCTCAGATTCCAGCTGGACGCTACGTTGGTATTGAACGGAGGTTGGCGGCTTGTGCACTACAAAGGAAATAGGCTATTGGAGGTTAAAACGAGTAGTAAAACTTCGGCTCGGGAGTCCCGCTGTCTCGTATGCATGAAGGAGATGGGCGCCGCACCAGCTCGCTCAAACCCGGAGAGAGAGAAAGGGCGGGTGGAAAGACTTATAGCTGGTAACGTTACATCGGCCATGTTCGTAGACACCCACATCGCACACACAGGCGATAGCGACTACGCCATTGATGTCAAAAACTTTACTGTTTCGTTCAAAATCGTAATTAGCACGCTAAGCGCCATGTCGACCACCGGTATTCGATGCTATACTTTTCGTTCTTACCGCGCCGGTCACTGGTGACCGATGGTATCCATTTTTGTTATTTAATCATTAATCGAACAATATTCTAAGAGTCTTGGTGCAATTAAACATAACTGTTCCGTCACGCGAGTATATTTATCGCAAATTACTTTTTCGTAAATGTTTTTAAAAATATATTTTTCCAGGAACGTTCTTTTTGTGATTTCTGTTTAAAAGTAAAATATAAAAATTGCGATGTATACTCCCGCCTATACTACATTAAAAAAAAAAGAGTTTATGAAAAAGATGAAAAGAAGAATATTTTTCGTTGAATATCTATTACCTATGTATATGCATGTGTGCGCGTGCGTATGTACCGTAATACGAGCCACCGATTTAGAACGTCTCGAGGGTTAATGGCCGCGCAATTCGAAGGCCTCCTAAGTGTCCATATCTCAAAGTTTTCTCGTTGGAACGCAACGTACCCTCCGCCGAGCGGCTCAATCTTTCTCTCTCTTCTTCGAACCCTTCGATATTTATCACTATAATTTGACGCTTTATATCATAGCTTCGGTAAGCTGTAATCAATGTTTACGACCTTGCAGGATCGTTTTACCACGACGATATCCACTCTGTCTCCCGTGTCTAGAAACTGTATGCTAAATTCACGTTCCTGGTTGTTAAAACTCGTTGTAACTATGCAATTGGCGGCCATTTTGGGAACGAGACAGAAAGATTTTATCGATTGGTTTCCAATGGATAGAACTTGAATTTAAACGAACGCGACCATACTCCTGCCTACACACGAGAATTCTTCGGAATTCGTACCTGGCTCGTTCACATCGAGGGTAAGCGAGAAGGCGCCTGCAATTTGGTGCGAAAATCTCATAGGGTGTGTCTCGCAAACGCAAGACTCGAAACATTTCTGTGCTTTATGAGAATATATCATTATGGTACTCTCTCATTTTTTTCCCGTCAACACGATGCTCGTAAAAATTGTAGAACATTATTTATTGACAAACTAACTATAGGTCGTTATCCTAATAAAACAAACTTATTTGTACCAATAATCTGTATATATAAAAATGGAAGAATGTTTGTTTGTTTGTCACGACTGATTGTGAGTTTCTATACCATTCATCCGATTACGATGAAAATTTGGTGAGATGTAGTGCATACGCCCGCGAAGATTTCTACATTAGGAGAATAATTATATATATATAAATTAACGCGTATGGGACAAGAAAGTATCAACATTTATGTATTTCTAGTATGCCACCAAAATGAAGAGCGAAATAAAAGAGACTCATTTGTTTTAACGACTCGATCGACTCGATATTATATAAAACCTCGATAAACTCAATGAGTGTCTTTTATTTCGCTTTTCGTTTTAGTTGCATAATTCATTTGGCAGCGAATGTGAAATCAATCATGATACTAAAACGAAAAGCGATTGCTAGATCTACACGTCAATGAATGAAGAAAAAGACATTACGAGCTGCAGAAACGTAAACGAATTTATTCGTGTACGCATCAGACGGAAAAGTACAAAATATTGAGTATCCATAAGCACTTACATAAACATAACTGAAAAAAACAAATTTTATTTATTGACATTTGCCGTAAAATAAATTCCGACACAAAAACGGCATTGCATGGCATGTCGGGTTGCTATAGTAATCATTATACCTAATAATAATCTGTCGTAACAAGAATTATGATAAATTCCTTCTTAATGATTTGTTTATCGAAACATTATCGATTTGGCGAAAGAAGAAAAAGTAATGTCTCAACAACTCGATGAAAATCGATTCAGGGGTATACGCGAGTGTAGGTATATTTGTTTCAATTCAGCGGCTATATTTTCGCAATTTTGTGTTGCTCGTACGACGCGAAGAGTCCGCAAGACTCGACGGAATCGTGAAAATATGAGAATCTCTGGGGTGTACTGCTGGTGGCTGTGGGAACAGCCTCGTCTTCGTCACGGTATATACTCCAACACACATTTTGCGAGTCTCTCGAGTCCCTTTTCAACCCTTCACGCTTCCCAGCGCTATACCAACGTTCCGTAACATACTCTTACGCGTTCCTATATCGCTCTCAAAATCGACGTCCATAGACGCATAACTCGAGCATCGGAGTATCGGAAATACCTTTACGAGAAAGGCGGCAAATTACGAGAGGCTGTGTACGGGGCTTTGCGCGTTACGAGATAAAAAAAGAAAAAGAAACATAAACAAGTTGAAACAAATACACATCGTGTATTTGTTTCAACTAGCGTAAAAAACAAAACACGTTCGATTCGATAATAATACAGAAAAATTTGATTTTTTATAAATCCACATTGTATTTTACGTCGAACGAAATCAGAATTCGTAACACAAGACGAAAACCCGTTGGTTTCGTCGCAAGGTTATAGGTAGGGTTTATCGAATACGAATAAACGCGAGAGAATTTTCAATGAGAAAGTGGTATTCGTACGTCGGTCGATAGTTACGTGGAAAATTAAAGAGGGAAAGCATATTTCGGATGTCGGTACATTGATACTACTTTCGAGGCAATATATACGCGCGTTCGGGATGTCGGATGAATTTAACGTACCGGGATTTATACTCGCGATACACGATAGATATTGAATAGGGGAGGGGCCTGCGCTTTAAAGTACAATTTCATCGAACCTTGACTAATTTTCGAGCTATCGGTCCCTTCGATATGTCGCACGCACACGTGTAATAAAGAGAGCGGCTCGTGTATAGAACGAGTCGTAGTAGTTGGAGTCTTCTATCGGGTAGAGAACGTTCGAATCCTCTCGCTTTGTTCGCAAATTAATACGGCGTCGAGGAAAAGCGGATTAACGGGCCCCACCCCGACTGTGAATCGGTTCGTTTCGCGAGATACACACGTACGGACACAGGTGTACACACGCACACGTGGCGAAATCACATCCCAGAATGGATCGGGAGTAGATTTTACCTCGGTCATGCGAGAGAGGACAGTTTTTAGGAGGGGGGGGGGGGAGGGGAGAAGGCGAAACGGACGTTATTTTTCGTGAACGGTTGCCTTCGAAACGACAGCGACGACGGTACGGTGAAACGGGCCAAGCCAAAGTGCGATGGAATAAAAAAAGAAATAAAAAAAAACTAGCGGGGTTGGGCTCGAGGGTTGGACCGCTCGGAAAATTGATAAACCAAATCGGGGAGGCTCCGAGTCGTACTCGAGCGCAAAATTCGATTCCATTTTCGTGCCTCGATATCTGGACGCGCGAATGCCGCGTACAGATATACGTACGAGCGGTGCGTCACGCAGAAACGGCCGTACCGAGTTTTCTCCCCTGTTGGGAAAATCGAATTTTGCAATCGACGGCGTTTCGTCCCAGTAATCATTGGTTCACTTGTCCGCAAATTAAAAGGGTGTCTGGAAAGAAATAAAAAAAAATACACACATACGCGGCGCCCACGCGCAATCTCACGAAACAAAAAGGGTTTGCGAGGAGAAATATTGTTTCCGTGGGAGATATTGGCCCTATTCGACACGGAAATTTGTTTATTCCGTTTAATTGATCCACTGGAGAAGAAAATAAAAATTTGAAATTTGTCTTCAATATTGTAAAGTCGAAATTTAATTTTATACTGCCATTTTTATCGGTTCCGTCGGTCTTCTCGAAGATGAATAAAATACACTTTGATATTCTTCATAATTTTTTCAACGTCCTCGAACATTCGTAGCCCAAGAGAAAAAATGAATGCAAAGTGTTCGATAAACAGACAGTTGAACGAGCATTCTGCTAATTGAATCAAGTACCTTTCAGTCTAACGCGACTTCTCTCACGGTGTGCCCTTTACTTTCCATTAGTCCGCAAATAAGCGAACAAAAATTCCTAGCTGTCTTGCGCACATCCTTTTTATTCCTCTCGTAATATTACTATCGTGTCGTAAGAACTTTTATTTTACCTTCCAAGAGTTGCAAAAGCGAACGAATTAGAAAAGAAAAAGAAAAACGAGCGGAGCAAAGGCGTACCACCTGGCCATTGGGATGCGCAGTGATAAAAATAGAGCAAGAGAAATATTATAAACTATGGAGAAAACGCGAAAATATACGTGGCGGTTGGTATAAAGATTTTTCAAACGAGTCTTCATTCATCGGATTAATACGAACGGTTGGGTAAAAAATAAAGAAATTTCACATATATCATTGACATAAAGAGCTAAAGCCACACAGAGAAAAAGAGAGGGAGAGAGGGAGAGAGAAAATTGACCAGTCGGGTACGCGAGTCGGTATCAGAACCTTGAGAAGCCCTTTTTCCCAGTATTTGACTTTCGTTGGCGAAAGTTGAATCGCGTACGTCGAGGAACCGAGTGACGTGCCTCGGTATGCTCTATACGCCAACAACTTTCCACGATTCCAATGAACTGTACGAACAGCGAGAGACCGGTACGCGAAAGTATGTATTCGTCCAATGGGAATACGGAAAATTGTTCCAACATTTTGAGGCAACGAAAAGAAAAATGGTTATGGACTCTGCGAGAGAGCGAGTGCACGTTGCAGGCTTTACCCTCGGGAAGTTTCGGTTGATGTAGCTCACGGTCGAGCAAAAAGGGCAAAAAGGTAATGAAATACAAAAATCAGAGGAAAGAAATCTAAATAATCGGTAGGTTTTTGTTGAGGTGAGTGCTATTCTCGATTAATTCTTTTCAAACAAATACAAATGAACGTTGATTGGTACACGCTGTGCTTTAGGTCGTGTAAAAGTTTGGGCTAATCTATTTTCATATATAAATAAAGTAAAGCGTTTACGTACAAATTCTGTTTAAATTGTCTTACAAAGTCGACGTCGACCGATCGCCACGTACCCAATCGATACAATTCTAACTTTTCAATCTTCCGCGCCAATTCGTCGGGCACGTCTCCATTTTCGTATCCGAGGTATGCGCGAACGGTACGTAAATTTCCGTGTGTCCGTACCATGGGCCTCACCGTTAGACCACGAGTAACAATTTATATGGCTCTTTACTCGAATCGAAAAAAGTACGATTAAACGAGAATAAAAAAAATAAAAAAAGAGTTTCGATAATGTAATTTATCGCAGGTGGAAATACGAAGATGAAATGTTGAATTTGAATGCAATAATATTTATTCTCATTGAATTCAAAAGTAATGCGGGTACGACGGGTATAAATGCGATTTGATTCAAGAAAAAGCTATTTTTCACCGATCGCGGAACCATCAATCGTTCGAATCGACTGCTGATCGAATGCAACGATACTTTCGAAGAGCATCGATGCATTTGTATGTCGTTGCACCGTGTCCAAGGAGTACGTTCCGTCTGTATTTTTCTTGTTTTCACGTTTTATCATCCGTGACTGCTTTCACCCTTGTATCGGGTTTCTCGAAATGTGCCAATACGGACGAAACGAAGAGAAAGCGCGTATTTCGGTACGTAGAGCAGCGAACGTTGCTGTTCGCATAGTCATTCCCTCTCTCCTCTCTGTCCCTCTTCCACTCATTGTCAGTCTCTCTGACTTTTTCTCGGCAACCGCCAAAAAGTAATGATTTCAGTCTCACCAAGGGTGAAACGTACGTTGAAACGTTCCCGCACAGTCAATGTGCACTCATCCACGGTCGACCCCTTCGCTCGCCCACGAGTCTCGAGCACTGTACAAGAGTGTGTTGAAAGCGCGCTGCTTTCTCGCGAGTATTCACGCCCTTCGTGCAGTACGAAACTACATTCACCGGGAACATATCAATTCGGGCGAGACGAGAAAATAATAAAAAACGATTTTATGAAAATAGTATTTCATCCCTGATAACAGAATTTTTCTAATTATCGAAAGAAAAATATCGAGTAACCGTATTTTTACCTCCAACAATCTCAACAATCAATTATAGTTTATATATAATCCGTAATTATTTTAATTGAAAATAATTTCTAAATTTGTATTAATAAATCATGTGTAAAAACAATAATCGTCGATTGATAATAATAATTATTGTCTCGAAGGGTATTTCTCGTAATCAAGGTGTACAGTGTATCGGAGAGGGATGTAAAAAAAATGTGAGCACTTTCGCGAAGATAGGGGGTGCTGGATGATCACGAGAGGAATGGGTGCTTCGAGTCTCGTCACATGGATGTTCGAAATGAGAGGCAGACGGTATTAAATGTAACGCCGTGTATTCGAGGGGGTCTCGAGTGGTTTTCATTGCATCCTCGTATCCGCGGCGAGGCCGAAAGGTAAAATGAAAAGCAAGCTTTGCATTTCGCTTTGATACACATATTCCAGGTTCATAATCCTTTCTTGCGTCGTCGACGATGACGGCGACGACGACGACGACGACGACGGCAACGGGCATGCAGACGACGACGACAACGAGGAAGGGACGCGTTATTTGCATCGAGCCCTTCGACCTCCTCCCACATCGCTACACACTGTCGCACCCTTCCATGAACCCATAATATTCCCACCGGGTTTAAATTTCAGAAACGGTTTTTCACTAATGACGGCGTCCTTGTCACAACCCTACGGAGCTCATCGACCCAAAAGTAAATTGTCCGTTAGCCCTCTCCACGAATGTAACCTTCGCAGGGACTCAACGAATAAGATACCTACATTCAGACTTTTGATCGTTAAGTATTTAAAACGGAAACACGACTGACGCGCTTGCGTCTAGTTTTCTAGTTTTCCTATGCTTGTCGGCATAAAACAAGAACGCTGAACATTCTTCCTCGACGAAAATATCGAGAATCTGAAAATTAATTTTCAATTTCATGATGTTATTCGATTTTTTGTTTTCGAATGCAATCGAGTCTGTCGTCAAAACGATCCACGGACCAACGAGCGTACGTTGTATATTTTTCCTTTTTCTTTCCTCGTCACAGACAAGGGAGCAGCAAGCGGCAGTTGCCGCTGCTACAGCTGAGGAACGTATACGGTGCAAACGAAGCGAAAAGCCATCGGGTGCTTTCGTGGACGGTGCCATCGTCTGTCTAGGACGGCGTGACACGTCGTAAACTTCTGCTAAAGTATAGGATCGAGAGAAAAGAGAATGAGCGAAGCTCACACCGCATATATATTTGTGTGTGTGTGCGCGCGCGCGCGCGCGCGTGTGTGTGTGTGTGTGTGTGTGTGAAGTAACACACCACTCTACCGGTGGTGCAGTACACGGCGAAAGAGAGCTTTATCGTCCCGTTGGGAGTAGAAGCACGTGACTGGCTGACCCTCCGCAAACTCGATCCTTAAGGAGATTAAATATATATCTATATCGTCTCTCGTGAAAAAATGTCCCTACGTTATTTCCAAATAGGTAAGCTTTCGTTTATTCCATGGTTTATGGCCAATTAAACAATGCAACGCTAAAATTGTGATTTGTACGTTTTTACTAAAGTCCCACTAATGAAATTACAACATTTCAGGACATTGACGGATTTGAAAGCACAACTTTGCGCATCTGTGGAATTTGTCGAGACGAGATCGAAAAAAATGATTTGTAAGATACTAGCGCGTATCGAGCAGCAAAGAGGTAAATTCTTTTCTACACGAAATAAAATGACACGAAATTCCACTATAATATTACTATATAAGAATCGGCGAAAAATCGATTTGATTTGATTTGTCAGCGTGTGCGCTTTTGCCATTCGTCGATGTTATTTACGTGGCGAAAGCAGGTTTGCGAAAATTGGGAGCGTGTTATTCCGGAACGAGAATCGTTACTGGTAGGTATCATTTTTCGGACGAACGATTGAGACGTGGCGAGACGCCAGGTGAACACGGGGGAAGTCCGAGTCGAGGATGTAGAATTGTACCTACGCTAAGTCGACCTATGTATACGACTATGCGAGGAAATAGGGGTTGCTCAGTTGCTCGCTCCATCCAAATGGCAAGAAATTGTTGCGAGCCTGAGAACTCGTGTAAATGTACGGAGCAAACGAGCTGGTTGCATGCAACCGTGCACACTCGGATACGCGAATGTACCTTCGCGTACGTACGTTCGCCAAATAAAACAAGACGGATCGATAGATCGACCCTGTAGATCTCGAACCTGAAGCAATATTGTCCGGCGATGCGTGTGTAGCTACCCAAGTTACGTTACAACGTATCGAAGCTCTTCTCTCTCGTTTTATTTCAACGCAGATATTTTTATTAATAATATTTCGCGATCCGAGTAATATGTCTATCGTGATAGCTCGCTGATGATTTAAACGAATCAAATAATTATGCGATGAATTAATTTTGATTTTTGTATTCTTCTTTTTTATGCTCAAGTCGAGATATGAAAATGTCAAAAATACGAATTCTCCACTGCCGGCTCCGTCGAAACTATTTTTTATGCTCTTTTTCTCGGCACTCTCTTCCATCGTAGCTTCTCTTCTTTCCATACGTTTGTTACCCCCTCACTCGCATACCATACCTACTGCATTACGTATATACACTTTTTTATGTCCGAAACTCTCGGTGCTGTTGTCCTACGTTCCTTTCGCCCTTATTCCGCCGCATTCGCGAAACTCTATACTCGAGAATCTAACTTTAATTGAATTTAAATTGAATTTAAAATATTAATATTTCTCTCTGTGCAGTCGTACAATAGCACACGGGGGTTGTACTTTTATGTATTGTATATATATATATATAACCGTCTGAGAGGTTTTTTCGGGGCCTCGGTATCCCGTGCGCGCAAAGTGAACTACCACCGCCGTTTTCGTTATACTTTATTTATCCTCACTTTTCCACCTGATATTGCGATACATAGCGCAACGCAGTTGCCAACCTCTATGACCTCGTAGTACTCTTTTGCCCTCAACGGTGTGCGCGCGCGATTGCGTGTGTTTACAGTGTATTTCTGTATATTCGTGTATAACTTTTACCAGCACTTAATGCTTTAAAGAGTCTCCGGGCCGCTTAACTAATTAACTAATTTATCAAAATGCGAGGAAGCAGTTGATGCGACGATTATCTACGATAAATTTTTGTTTCGTCGTAAAGCCCACAACTCTTCAAGTATTAAAAGTGTTAGTAGGTATAGATGAGTGCAGTCAAAACAATAATTTCTTAGTTCGATATTTTTATCCATTTTTAATAGTTTCTTTGTTCACGTTGGCAAAGAGGCGTGATGTAGTAATTTAAATTTTGTTTTAAATATAAATTTTCAGTAAATTTTGCACCGTATAAGCTCAAAATATGTCCTATGCACGATGCTCACAATGGAAAACTTGCGTAAAGCTTTCCAAATAGCTTTTCAGTTCGATAATAATTAATTCGGGAGTTAAAGCCGGGCTGTAGTTTTTGTTACATATTATATGCAAATCTTTCGAAGAGCGTTTGGCTACTGCGCTTGCACATTTATCGACACGTTAAAGCGAGAACAGCCGGCGTATTCGAATAATTCGTATAACTTTATTACTTTTATTCGCCACAAACGAATTTAAAACGTTCGAAAAATGGTTGAAATAATACAATTATAAGCAATTTTTGTAAATAAAAAAAATATCAGTTGCAATCAGCGAACGCTCTTCGGTGTTATCAAACATTATAATGCTCGGATAAAAAAAAAGATTTAATTACAAGAAAATAATTGAGAAGAAAGCGTTAACAGACGAGAGTAATTTATAATATAATAGTACTTACGACGATACAATATCGTGTGGTATAATCATATCAGACGGGCGATAATCTCGCGAGTTCGCCGTACTCATGAGATTCCGAGTTTCTAACGTAGCCGGAATGAGCTCACGTTACCGGGGCGAAATATTATCGAAGCGGTATTAAATCTTGGGTGGATAACCGTTGCAGGCGATGATACACACTGCTTTACGAAGGAAGCGAAGGTATAGAGAGCGAGCGAAAGAGAGTGAAGGGGAAGGGGGAGACGCAGAGAACGAGGATACGAAATGCAACATAGAGAGGCTAACTAACTTAACGGAAACTTGGGAATCAAAGCAAATAAACGCTAAAGCGCTCGCGGGGGTCAACGCGCGGTAAGGGATGAGGTTTGTGGCTTGTTACCTCGCCTCCTACTTCTTCCTCCTTGCGACTCACCCTTAGAGCGTCTCGTTTCGTGCGCAAGACGAAGTTTCTCACACCGCGAGCGCACCGGCGATACTCGATTTTGCCCAACGGGGTTGCGCATACGCCCGACCTGTATTTGCATACAACTGGGCGAAATTAACCAGTGTGAATTATATCGAAGGTTCGAGTTATACGAAGTAAGCTCGGCGAGCGCCGACCGTATGGCGATCCCCGCACCGATAACAACGGTGAGCGAACGTTATCCGCAAATACCGCCAATGAAAATATCGGTGAAACTATAAGCGAAAATTAAATCCTTCCGAACAATTCGTCGATATTTCCTTCGTCAATTCGAACGGTCGTACTTGGAACATTTATTTATTTATAATAGATGTTTACGCTATTTTTGCCATTTACCTCGACGATAAATTCACGCATTGCCAATTTTTTTCTTCTATATTTAAAAAGTACATTAGCACATAGAATGGGTTAAAAATCGATTAAACGGTCGGCTTTACCGACGATTTTGTTTTCACGATAATCGCGAATGCACTGTTTACGAAATTATATTCGACCCAGGCAGATTTTCCAATACCGTGAAGTGTACAAAACACGCATCGATCGTTCGTCTCATCACGAGCGCGCATAATTATTATTGCATGCATCTGCAGATATAACGCGCAAAGCTCTTTGGGGCGAATTGATGGCAAACCGTGTGCATGCGTAATATTAATAATAGACCGGTTCTATATTCCGCGATGCGTGAAGTTATACATATAGGCGCGAGGCTGAATGATTGAACCGTTTTCATGAATGGGCGACCCTCGTTTCTCGTTTTATTCACGAGCTTAAAAAAATAATCGATCAGGTTGAAGGCTCGTAAGCACGTGAAACACAAAAATAATTCCGAATGTCAGATTTGAATTTAAAAAAGCCATCGTGAATTAAGCATTTTGAAGATTTACAGTCTCAAAGTTGCGAGCAATAAAAGTAAACACAGTTTACGCGAATGCACATTCGGTGATTAAACAGAACATTTTATGTCCTTCGTAAATTGAGTCGATTCAACGATGATGCTTCTCTCCTATATATTGGCACAGAAAGACGCATATATAAACGTGTATAATAAAAAAACAGCGAGTTGGCTAAACGGAGTGCAACGTCCTCCTGTTATTCGTCAACAATTTCGAAATCGTTATTAGGCGATTTGCGTTGTGGTGCGGATTTTGCAAGCTCTGAGGGAAAGGGTTATAGGGGTTATATTTTGTACTATCAATGGGGAAAAGAGCTCTGGCGTATACGCATGTTCGAGGGGATTCACGAGAGAGAATGAGTAAAGGAGAGAGAGAGAGAGAGAGAGAGAGAGAGAGAGAGAGAGAGAGAGAGAGAGAGAGAGAGAGAGAGAGAGAGAGAGCGAGGTATATAGTTTGCCAGCATGCCGAAATGCGCGTGTAATTTGCGAGTGGCTTCATCTGGCCGAATGAGGGTAAATCGTGTGCCGGGGCCCATTGGTGCATTATTTTAATCCACCATGCCCATGGAAGCTTACGTTGGAGCCCCCACCCAAGGTTATAAACATATACCCCAAAACACACCAACAAGGGCGTAGCTCGTATTACCTGTTCACCCGATGGCTCGAGTGGAGGGTTGTTGGAGGGAATCCTCATGCATGCGTTTGGTGACAGAAGGGGAGGAAATGGTACGCCTGGAACGTTTATAACCGCGAGGTCAAATCTGCTGGAGTGCGGGCTGTAGGGAACTGCGAGGATTCTCTCTCTCTCTCTCTCTCGTATAATTTTGATTGTGGCTCCCGGATAAACGGGTTAATTTTGTACCAACCAATTCACGCGTTTCCATCGATAGCATCAAGCTTTTGCAATGATGCGTCCTTCAATCTAGAATATTTTTTCAATTAACATTCATAGTGGCAAAATCCGAAGATTTTCTCTTTTTAATGTCTAAATGTCGACGATAAACGGTGAATTTTTAATAGTTTTGAGTTAAATCAAAAGGGAATAGTGATTGCGTTGAAAATGTGCTGTAAATTACGTTGGCTCGGTGTTTAACAAAAAAAATTATTTCGATCGATGGGTCACGAATTTTTACCCTGTACGGTCGTGAATCGCGATTTAGTTATTGATACCTATTTATTGTTAATTTATTTTCTAAATACGGTTATCGTTGTCTACATAAACGCAGGTATAGTGAGAATCGAGTGTTATCGGCCGGGATACGATAGAATCATGGGGGTATCGGATATTTCAATTTATCGAGTAATAGCCCGTACGTGGAACGCGGAATAATCGGGCATTGTGGAAAAATCATAGTTCCCAACAATGGCCATTCATTACGCACGGTTATTCGCGGATATAAAAGCCTCTTGTTTCGCACACCGAGGATCATTGTTTTTCGTTGGAAAGGACTCGTGAGTGGTATAGGAATGAAAACGCATTTACATTTAAAAAATATATAATAATAATAACAATAATAAAAGAAAGAAAAAGAATTAACGCGAAATACATATTTTGCGATGAAAAGAGTAATACTCGTATAACCCGAACATTGGCAAGCCTGCGGGCCGAAAATGAAATAACAACAGCCATAGCTGAAAAACGAGAAAAAACCTATTCATTAGCGAATAACGAGAAAAAAATACGAAACAAAAAGAGAAAAAAAGTAACAAAGAAATATATAATAATTCGAGTTCTTTCCATGCACGAAACTCTCTTGCGACATAAACCGCGGCAAAATGCAAGCACGATCCGTGTATACCGTCGGGAATAATTACGAACTAACGTGCAATTACATCGAGATATTATCACCCCAGGGACGGATGTACCGGGGAAATATCATAAGTAAGGGGTGGGAGTAGTAGAGGCGGGATACGAGCGTCGAATTAATTTTCGCCCTCTGATACATGCTCGTTTTATTTTCGTAATTCTCGTCCATGTCCTGCATTAAAAACGCGGAAAATAAATTGATCATCATCAGTAGAGTACGCGACTGGTTCGCTCGGCTTTGGTGATCAGCGGGGGATTAAGCAGCATTTCGTGCTGCTTAATCCGAATATCGGCCGTCGCTTTCTAGCACCGATTTGTTAATGTATTCCAATCGTCGAACGAAAGATCGTTCTCTCGGAGTCGCGGCATTGGAACGACAACAAATCGGGATGATTTGCGAAACAACGAAAGAGCGCAGCAAAAATAACAATAAATCATCGCCGATATCGATCAGTGGACATTCCGGAAATGTGACTCTTTATATTCCCACGCGTCTGCGTTAACACGGAAAAAGAAATAAAAGTTTATAGTGATAGACTCAACGAGGCTTCGAAGCGAGCGAAGTGGAGTACGAAAAAAAACGAGCTCACTTGGAAAGATCGGAAAGGGTAGAAGAGAGGAGAGGGGATTTTTTTACAGATCGCACAGATGAAAATATACATGAAAAAAAAGAGGAAAGAAGCACGAAGATTTGTTATCCGAGAGAGGAGGACGAGTACGGTGGAAGAGAAAGAGAGGGGTGCGTGGTGCTAAGCAACGGACGCGGCGAGAATCGCCAAATACGTTTTCACGGGGGATTTACAAGTTATTCAAATATTCCATGCTCTGTAAGCTATGATGAATACTCAGCATATTTGAGTGTAATCCTGTCGGAAACTCGCCACGGACGGCCAGTACTTCGCGTCCAATCCCTCGAAATCCGCAGGCTGCACACGCCGCGCTGCTAGTTCACCACTATCAGCGCCATGTTGCCATTAGGACGCGCGAAATGGATGTGACTCGTACTCCGCGGAGGCAAAAAGCTCGCCTACGCGCGCGCTCGTTTCACCCGGCAAACCATTGACTTTATTTTAACAAGCACGACGGTGGCAACGGATTTGACGCGCTAGAGTGATATCAAAATTGTTCTCCGACGACCGGAAAATTAGGGCTCCAGGAAAATACAAAGGGGGTTTCCTGTTAGTAAACAAAAAATCGCAATGACGTTGAAATATAAATTTGATGAATTTTTTGAAAATAAATCTTTGCACGAAGAGAAATAAATATTCACTAAAAATAAGAGACATTATTAACATTGATTTTGTTTAAATGGAAAATTCGTCATTCGTTTAAAAAATGTCAATCTATCGGATATGCGAACAAGTGACGCATCTTGTAATTTAACTTTTGCAATCATTGATCGCGATTTTAATTCAAATGAACTCAATTGAAGTTAGACGATTATCGCTGTATCTCCAGAATTGCTTGAGGGTTTGGTTTGGTAATGGAACAACAAATGAAAAAGGATTGAACATCGATACGAACGGGAGCTGTTCGATGACTCGATTGTTTCTCCGATTGGGCGACTGTCTGGCTGAATACCATTCGACAATCACAAAGGAAGAAGAGGCTCGTAGTGGAGTTACGCGGTGATACACGAACCGCTCGTGCGGCAAATACACATGATTGGCGCAGCTAAACCTCCGAGGATGCCATACTCGTTGTATCCAAGGGTGCAACCGAATGATGCCCTCGAGGCATCGACGGTACAATAGGTATGCGCAACCGTATGATAGGCACAACGAGGCAGAACGCTACCGCACATTGGAGAAGTTACAACGGCGGAACGCATTTTGGCAAAATCATTTGTACGTATGGGCAATCATACGAGAAACGACATTGGCCTCGGTGACCGACGCAATTTTGAAGTGATTTTAATGGGAACCGCACCAACCGTATTGCTCGTCTTTATATCGGGTACGATCACGAACTTTGATGGGTTCATCGAGGAAACCAACGACATAGGCGCTCACGGTCAATCTTCACGCTCGATAAAATGGTTATCAAATAATGTTTTTTACCTGATTCTTGCCCTTGAGCACGAGAACGTTGGTGACTCGTCCGAAGGGTAGCCCCAAATGGATAATTTCACCCTCCGAAACATCGCTCGGTATGTTCCTGATGTGAATGACCCGCGAAGGTTTGCCATTGTGACTCTTGTCCAGTTTGGCCTGTGAACAATGCAAAAGAAACTGAATTAATTGAGCTATAAAGATTACTTATTATCGGCATCCAATGTTAGAACATTTGTGTATAGGTACTCATTATACTGAGATCAATTTCCATTATGGTGGTAAGAACGTACAGTATAGGACATGAAACAAACTGACGGATAATATAAAACACTAATGAAGAAATAACGATGGAAGTAGTCAAAAGTTGAAAAGCGGTAATTCTCATATTTCTTCAACTTTTGATCAGCAAGTTATGAAATATCTAAATTAAGGATCTTATATTCATGGTACACGGTAAATTCCCCATTCGTTAGAGACCAGGAAGCTTGAAAAATAATAGAAATACGATATTTCCCGATTCCGATGGATTCGTGAAAACGTCTATCGGATTTTTACGTGATTTTAATGTCGCATCTGTTGAATGGGTAAGCTGGCGCGAAGGTCTAGAAAATGGCAGTAGAATTATCGATATATCATATTTTTTTGTAACCGGCAATAATCATGGAAATTGTCAGTCTTTTTGAAAATAAATTTCATATTTCTTGCCCAGAAAATTGTTAAACTTCAGGAACAAGGTCCGGGTACATTGTCTACCTCGTGATTAAATTCCGATAAACCGGTACGAATGTAAAATACGAGAATGTAAGGAAAGAGCGATGAATTGGTACGAAACGGCGAAGTTTCGAAAAATTACATTGGTTATTTCCTCGTAACCGTATTGTATTCCACGTTAAGACGGGCGGAGGCTTGCAGCCCCATTGATAAGAGGGGATTGAGAGCGGATGTAGGACGTGCGGTAGGCTGACAGGAAGAAAGAGAGACGGAGCGAGATGAGTATAGCAGAGAGTTCATTCGTGCGACGGTCGGAAGAAATTCCCTTTTCGAGTATATTTAAATCGAAGCCCTTGTTGCCGGAGGCAGAGTTTTCAATCACGGTTCAATCTAGTCGTGGCTCGACTCACAGTCAACCCTCTCTTCCTTTTCCCCTTTCTTAGCCTTCCATCTCTGCCACTGGCTCGTCCTCTCGCACGCAAAAGTCTTCGACGCGAGGGGGCGATGCGAGCTTCTTGAGTTTTCGTTGTGTTCCCGAAGCCTCGCACGTATCCTTCCGCATAGCGCGTTAACCACCCATACCACCACCGTTCCAGCCTCAGCCTCTGCGACATTTCCCATAGTTCGTATACGTGCGCACACAACAATGCCTGCGACACGTTGCACAGCCGAAGGGTAAGCGAGAGAGAGAGAGAGAGAGGGAGAGAGAGAAATAAAAGAGAAAGAGTCTTTCAAAAACGATGTTGAGGGACTCGGTTTAACCGATCGGAAAACATGCTTTCGCTTCTCATAACCGAGCCATCATCGATAGATAGGTATATTTTTCTTCGCAGAAAGGAAAGTAAACTCTCGAAGCTCCGGATGCCCGGGAGTCAAGCTCTTTTCTCGACGGTTGCCTTCCACGCTTCTTACAGCTCGTACCTACTCTACGAAATTCTTTTTTTTCCAAGTTAAAGCATGTAAGTCTATTCAATAATATCCTGATGCGTCATTTAACTAGGAAAATATTCTCGATCGTTTGATAGCGTACAGGAGATCGATTTTTTTTTTCATTTTAAAAATCCAAAGAAACCTTTCCATGGAGAAGTGGCTCGAGAGCGAGAGAAACAAAAGTCGGATCGGTGAAAATCTTTGATAAAAAAGAGAAAGGTGGCCATAGAAAAAATACAAGATTGAATGGAAAAACGGACCGAGAGAAAAGATATCGGACGGGTAAGGCTTCGAATCGAACGACGAGATATCGTTGATTCCGTGCCGTACTTACCGCCTATCCTTGCCGGGTTGGACGCACGTGACGCGGATTAAAAGTATCCTTTCGCGAAGCCTCACCTCGTGATTTTTCAGAGGCAAACGATCCAAGCGATGATTCGACGGGTTATATAGGACAGCTTTCACATACGAGTCTGACATGAGAAGAGGTGAGTATACATGAACGGACCGACGGTCGCGTTACTTTGTCCGTGTACATGGACCTCTATTCGTTGGCTGATCCAAAGACGAACGCGGACTCGAACACGGCCGATATAACGTGAGTCGGATGACCGAGAAAAGGGGGAAAGGAGAAGAAGGAAGAAAAGCGAGAGGATGCGAGGCGAGGAAAGAGAGAGCAGGGGTAGGTCCGAAGCGCTGGTGGCCGGATGAGCGAGAGGACGTATTGTGATCCGGCCGAAGGAAACCTTCGCGTTTTATCATCGGCCGAGCCAGCTCGATCCACGTCGACACCCCCGGACGCCCTCCACTGGCTTCGTTCTGTCTCTTTCTCTCTTCCTGCACCCCAAGATCGCCTAGAGATGTCCATTTTCCTGTCATCTTCTCATCCACCTTCATCTTCTCTCATCGCAACCCTCTGGGGTTTCCTTTTTTCTTATTCTTTTTTATTCTTCTTTCTTTCTTCACAGTAACGCGGTAAAAGCTGGTGGTGTGCCACCGAAGATTTATAGAGGCCAGTTTGTAATAAAATATCCAGAGCGAACCGAGCGATACTTCCCTTTTTTTTCTTCCTTCCGTGAGGGCAACTGGGTCCGGATTACGCGGTATCATCGCCTTTCAAATCATTCACTTGACGTATATCGTATAGAGAAACATTGAGAAAATATTATAGATTCTTGCAATTTTGGTCCACGTTCAAGTGAATTTTTTAGAGCAATCTCACAGACATATTTGGAAGTGATTATGATAAAGTTAGATATGTTCCACGACCAATTATCGAGGTACTATGAGAATTAATTCAACGATATTGCGAGCGATCTTGACCAAGACATTTGCTATTTGTTAGCGAGTCAAGAAACGTTTCACGGACGTTCATTCATCCGATAACAAGACTAATCGGCAGTTCATTCCCACCCAAGGTCTGACAAGTCATCAAATGGACAAGCGACAAACACGGGAAACGAGATAGGGAGATAATTACAAGATGTTCCATGTGTTCGCGTCCGTTGTTCAACGAATCGTCGGCAGGACAATAGGCAGATAGATGTGTGGACATTCGAATCATTGGGTGGACAAAACACGCATACATCGATATATACGCGCATATCCTCTCGTACTACAGACATTCCTGGTAAGGAATCAGGGTTATCGAGGGGATGCGCTGTTGAAACCATCCACATGAATAGAGGGACCAGATTGTAGGCGACCATATAATATGAAGTTTCATAGCATGAGGGGTAAATAGGGGGCGGAGGGGGGGGGCGTGCTATGGAGGTGATTTGCAAACAACGGAGTTACTTGGAGCGGTTTGTATGTATATTCAGGAAGCAGCAACAGCAACAACAGGTCAACGCTTGTGACGATGGTGATGGCGAAACTCACGTAGTTTGGGGATCGCCTCGGGGCAAGTTCAGCGATGTGCTCTGGCGAATCTCCGGCACTGTACGTACCACAAACTCTCTCTATTTCTCTCTCTGTCCCGTTCATCATACCCTACGCCCTTCGAACCACTTTCGCACTGTTACATCAATGGCAATCAGTGCCGAGTTCGTTCTTCCTATCTATATGACTCCACTTCTCGATTTGTCCGTTCGTCCGTCCTCTCTGTCTTTCTCTCAATTCGTCTGTCGTTTTCTCTCTCCCTCTCGCTCTCACTTTTGTAAAGCGAGGTCGCAAACGGACATCGACTGATCGAACTCTCGTTCACAAACCCGCCCTCCCCGTACGATCCTAGGCACAAGCCCTCTTCATCCCCCCCATCGATAATTGGTCATAATGGAGGCAATTCGCGGAAAATCGATTACAGGAAATGCCCGAGTAACGTGGGGATGTGGTGCTCGTGCTTCTCCTCTCTCGCTTGGATTTTCTATCGATGCGGATCGTACCGCGAGTACGCGAATGTCACGAACGCGCTTGCTCAAACGTTTTTGCCGTCATTGACGTTTCGTCGATAAAAGATCGAGGCAAATATCTTCGACGATTTTTCTTTTTTTTTCTTTTCGAAAGAATTGCTTTCGTTTGGAAACGATCTTTTGAAAGAGATCGGACAATTGACAGGTGTTATCGAAATGAACGTTTCAACGCAAGTGTAGTATCTTTTTCTTTCGTTATTTTCCGTTCATCTCCCGAAGAAGTTACGGTGCAAGTCGATAGAGCGAGACCGGTGGCAAAGGAACACGAAGAGAAAAAAATAAAAATAAGTAGGAAGAGCTAAGACATGATAGACAGAACGGAATTGAATAGAAGTGAAATGCATTGAAGGGGCACACAAAATGGAGGAGAAGGTAGTTTTGTATGTTGCGGAAGTGGCAGACTGTGGTTGTGGCATCTCTATTATAAAATTCTTCCTGCTCACAGTCCGACCTTTACCCTGTGTTCTTCTTCCTCCACTTACCCTTTTTCCCAACTGGCGCTATTCGTATCTTTTATCTCTTTGGTATATTCTTCTATTATCATCTGTTATATTATTCTGGCCTCTTTCTGTTTGTCCCACCAGCGGAAAAATTATCCGCACCGTTACTATCTTAACTCTCAACGGCTACCTTTACATTTGAGCTCTCGATCATCTCGCGCTTCGTACATTTGTAGGGTAATTGAAAAAACACATTTTACTTACAATAAAAGGTTGTATCCTTTTTTTATTTTCATGACAAAATAGAAAAAAGGCGAAAGAATAGAAAACACATACAATTTTTGAGTCATTATTTTCGGAACTGTTTCGAGGTCGATGCGGCGTAAGCTCGGCTCGGACGTATTTATCTTTATCGCTTTCGTGCGCGACGCAAATGCGAATATAAATAAAAAAAAGAAACAAAACAAAAATATGATAACACTTCAATTTTCGCTCGTATAAACAATCAAAAGAACATGTTCTCGCCCATATACGCAGAGGCAAGGCATATAGTGCGTGGTCAGTGAAACGAGAAACTTGCCGGTTAATTGGTGGCTGATGCCCCTCGGGAATGTTGCAGTGGTTTGCATGCGGCGCGTACACACATCCGCGCGTGTGTGTGTGTGTGTAAAGAGGGTTTGAACGTCAGCGTCGCCGGGGCAAAAGAGGAATCGAGAATGAGTTGAAATGAACCGAAATAAAAGTCTGCATATCGCAGGAAATAATAATAATGGAGAAACAATGAACGGGAACGCCGGGAGTTCGTCTCTCACGTGACCACGGTGGAAAACGAGCGTGTTTCTATATAATTGTATCTCTAGGGGGTGCTACAGGAATGAGGATGAGGAGAGGAGAAGCGGGTAGAAAAATGTGGCAGGGGGTTCACGGTTTCCCTCGGAGCCTCGGGGTTCGCTACGATGGCGCGGTTGGCCCGCTCAACAGTGAAATAGTGCAATGAAACGGTTATAAACGAGTGCAAGAGCCGGCGGTGTGGGGGTCCGAATGCGGTTTCCATATTAATTAAACGCGAATAATGAGTTATTTTCTGTATGGTTTGGCGCGTGTGGCAGTAGCATGAACGGGCGCGTGACTCACACCCGTGTTTGTTTTTCGATGCATACCTCGCTTTCGCGGGCATATATATATATTCACATATATAAACACGTATCTACGTATCGTTAGAGTCTCTTGTTTCTACTAGCGTAATGCAAGGCACTGTAAAATCCATATATTTCAACAATGACGTACGCGACGTACGAGCCAGATGCGAAATCATGATATGTAATCGTCAAGTCGATATTGTTTTTTGTCTTTACCTTTCTTTCTCATTGTAAATATTTAATCAGCTGCGATGATCAGCGATCTATACGATGGCAGGCATTTTTACGGCAAATAATCAAAAAGAACGAATGAAAAAAACGTAAAATAAAAAGAAAGAAAAAAAATGAAGAGAGAAACGCGAATGGCGAAAAAATCGCAAACGTTCATAAATATCGGACAACCGGGAACGTCGATGCACGGGTGCAATCAATTATATTCCCTCGCGGGCGTTTCGTTAATTAATTCAGTCGTTCGTGTTGGGCTCGGTAGTTGACGATCAATCGCTCTTCTCTCCTCTCTTGGCCTCGCCGCTCTATGTGTGCTTGTGTGTATCTAGTTATGGTAAACTACTGCGGTTACCATTTATGAGTCACCAACGCAATACACGTGAGCCGTCCGTGTGCTTTCGTATATCGAATAAGTGTATTTGTTGTCGAAAATGAAGGAACGAAGAGTGAAGATGAAATTTGGCTTGGAAACCTCGTTTCTAAATGACGATTACGACGATTAAAAATCAAATCAGACCATATATTCCTTCGTTTAATTCACACATTTTTAGAAAAACGCCATCAAAAACACAGAAAAAATGTTAATTTTTATCTCATCTTTCGTGTACGGTGTACGAGATCGTGTACGCTATTTCGCCTATGCACGAGCAAACCCTCCCTAGTACACAATTGTTATACGTACGAAATTATAATCGGATGGGAAAACGTGCTTAAACTAAATCCCCGCCCATACTCCGGCAGGGAGGGGGGGGGGGGGCGATCTCGTACGTACGCCAGACAAGGCTGCTGTCTAAGCCTTTCCACGAGTGTTTTCGCATGGTTGTCAAAGCCACGAGGCAAACGCCACCTAGGGATGGCAACAAGTCTTTCGTATAATTGCAAAGTCGTTGGGAGTAATCCAGAATCCAAGATAACAAGAGAACAGTTTGTTCGCGATTATTCGCGCAACGCGAGACTCATCGCGAGATTAAATTGTATCCCTTCCCGGGTAGAAATTGTAGTACGGTCCCGCTTCGGGCGCTGTCCGGCTGCCTGACTGCCATGTTACGGCCCTCGCACGGCAGCCGGACAGCGCCCCGTTAGAATCTGTAACGCCTCATCTGATACGGTCCTGATCAGGCTGCCTGATCAGGGCGCTAATGATTGCCTTACGAGTGCCATAATAGTGCCCTACTAGAATTTCTTTCCGGGGTAACATAACCTAAATCTGTACACAATCTATAAACACTTGTCAAAAGATACATTTTCGTCATCGCGTGATACGGGTGATACGATGCAATGACTTTCCGTAAAAATTAAAATATATAATGGTCTCCATTGATTTTAGTAAAGTGTATGAGTGTGGAACATACGAGTTAAAACAGTGCGAACAAACGATTATATCGGAACCGTAAACAATTTCCAATACCTATTAAAAAATAATAATATTGAAAAGTGCTAAAAAAATTAATCGACAAATTACGATTATCATTCATGTTATTATTCATGATGTTTCGTTTTTATGCTTATCAAAAAAAAATTTCCTCGTCTACTTATCCTTACTCTCGCGCCTTTCCACTTGTGAGAACGGTGTCCATCTGTGTGTCAACGTGTGAACTAATATATGAACAAAATTAATGTGATAGTATGGCTGTCTCAGCAGGCCGCTGTAAGGCAAGCATGAGCACAGCCGTCTTACGGCAGGCCTTTGCAGGGCCGCATCAGGAGCTTCTCAGGCTTGCCATGTTATGGCAAGCCGAGTGCTACCTCATCAGGGCCTAGTAACAAATAAGGCAAACCCTACAAAATTTCTACCCGGGTTTAGTCTTCGAGTTGTCGTTAAGGTTTCAGTACGTCACTAACTTCGTCGAAAGTAGGGTCACGGGTGAACACTATGCCCAGAACAAGTGCAACTTGGACTCGAACAGATTAGTGTGCGTAATAACAAGCATAAGTGTCGAGAGTATCGCTCGCATTTCGGGTCATCAAAGAAACTAAAGTGCGTCATTCGAATTCCAGTGTCGTCTTTACTGTTTCTCTGCACCGATGACGACTATAAATGACCTATATATGTTCGGTTACGCCGACGAACATACGTTTCCGCCTCCATTCGGATACGTGCCAACTTTGTCGGAAGAGTAAAAGCGAATCTGGTGCCACCGATGCTGCCACATTCGTTGCTGTTGTTGATTCGGCAACATTCAGGATGAGAGATCGACACCGCAACCACAATTAACTACGGGCAGAGCTTCCCTCTCTTTCACGAGCCTCACCGCGATCCAACCCGTTAACCATCGTTCACCTTCTGTTTCACCTCATCCGCTTTCGTTCCTTCACCTTCGTATCGTCCCATCAAATCCTCGGGCTTTCCACTTTCCGGTCCTAGACTCCTCTAGTCGTTCGCGCAGACTCTCACCCCCCCCCCCCCCTGCCCCACTCTCTCTCCTTCTCTCTCTCTGCTTTCCCAAGGTACATAGCATGTCTCTCTCCGTATATAACACATCGAGGTTTGCTGCACCGCGGGGATTATCGGTGAAACGTCAATATGCATTACCCACCGCGTTTCACTGTTCCGGCAACTATACACCTCGTCGCACACATCTCCGCCTCTCTCCCTCTCTCTTTAGCAGGACTCCACTGCGTTCTCACTTCTAGTACTACCTTCGTGCAACCCTCGCTCGAGTCAAGCTCGTCGTATGTACGACCACTCTATCGCGGTTTACCGGGGAATTCTGATGGCATTGGCAGAACACTCCTCCGTAGGAACGGTCGAGGGTAATGTTTCCTACCGTGGCAGTGATATTCTTTTTTGTTGTCGTAGCATGGTGAGGGCGATTTTTTTCGTGTCGATTTTTGTCAAAGCGACGACAAACGCGGTATATATCGGTGTCCGTACTGCGATTTGTCGCTATCGTCGTACGGTCGTTGTTGCCCACCTGACCGATCGATGAAACGAGGCTGACTGACGCTAGTTATCGCGTTGAAAACAAGAAAAAAGGAAAAAAATGTACGAACCAACGCACACGCCAAGTTAACAACCCGTGCGGTGCCCGTGACGAGCTTTTACGTGTGGCGTGACGTGCGAGACCGAGCTCTGTGCCCACCGTGCGTTCCCTTCGTCACATGCACTAAAGGGATGCTTCGATTTATTTTACGACTGGTGTCATACGCGCTCGTTCCTCCTGTCACGCTTTCCCAGAGATGGATACGCGAAAAATGCTACCCTGTTGCGTTTGAGTCTGGATTTCTTTTTTCTCTTTTCTTTTTATATATTTCTTCCTATTACATCGCGGTGGTAATGAATTTGATGAGTATCATCGAGGAACAAAATGACGAAATGCTACATCCGGTAGCAATGTTTCCTGATAAGCCGTTGGGGAATAATGGAATTGCGGTACAATCGAATTTTGCGTCAAGAACGCGAGAAAGAAAGTCGAGGGGTATTCGTACATCGTTCCGAGAGCGAAACGGGAAAATAAAATATAGAGAATGGCGGCATTGTCGATTTCCGATCAGGCTCCAATCTTTCAATGTCCGCGATGCGCGCCGCGGCATAGAACGTATACGGGAAGGAAAATTCACATTTTTCCAAAACGTCGAAACCCAACGACCGTACAATTTCATCCTTTCTCCTTTTATCTTCTTACAATTTCATTATCTATACAATTACAAGCAGTCCGGGATTCGTAGAGAGAACAAAAAATCCACACTTGCCGAGCGGGTATCGGTGCAAATGCCATGAATATTAAGCAGCAGCGGGATCGCTGATTGTTGATGCCGGGCTTTACCGTACGTTACTTTCAGATGCAACAGAGAGAGCCTTCGGCCTCTCGCCCACGTCTCTGTGTATGTGTGCGTGTGTGTATATAGATAAGAGAAAAGAACTGTGCAATTAATCAAGTGTGCCCGTAGATAGGTCGCTCACTCGGTGACTGTAGCGCGTTGTGCACGCACGTTGAACAATGTGAACGAGAGAGTCCATGGTTCGTAGATAGGATATGAATGTTTCGGTATGTATACGTATATATATATATATAGGTTCGTATAAAATACATATATATGATACGTATGAGCTACGCTCATAGGGACGATACGGTGCATGTAGTTATAGTTGTGTGCCGCTGTGCTGCAACTGTACAATGACAGAGATATTCACGTACGTAGTACTCGCTGTTGTATATACACGGTTGTATGTGCACACCCACATACACATACTTATAATACGAAACGGGCAGGTGTTTCATCTCATATCTTCCTCCCACTGTATATCGTTGCAGTTGGCTCTCTCCATACTACATGCCTTAACCTCGCCGAACACTGGTGGACAAACGGCCGTGACGCGCATCGAAGGGACGACGGGAGGAAAGGGATGATGGTATAGCCATGCTTCGAAGCTTTCCCAGTTGCCACGTTCAAAAGTGGGAACGGGTATAGGAGCCGCGTTCTCTCGGTTCATCAATAACGGCCCGTATTGCATATATATACATATATACCCATACACAAACACGTATGTGTATATATATACATTTACCCCCTCAGCCCCTATGCCCTAGCTTCCTCATCATCATCCACCGACTCTCTTGCAGGGGTCTCGCACACCCTGCATGCATAAACACAGTGATATATATGTATATATTTAATATATATATATTAAATATTGATATATATGTATGTACAGGTAAAATCCAATGAAAACCGAATGTACGGCCGTATCGCGACTTTGTACATAATTTATTAACCAGTACGTCAAGTTTTCGTGGCGTTCTCACCGCGACTACTGCTACTCGCTACTACAGGCTGCTCTACTCAAACTGCGACGTATGCAGAGAGACACGATCTTTCAATCAACCCCTTTGGCCTTCGCGGCACAATTTTCCTCGGCTTATATATTTACCATATACGATGGTCGTGAGCGCCATACGGCTCGATTGTTTGGGCATGGGTGTTTTTGCGTGATTTCTCGATAAATGTGTTAAACATGAAAGTTAAAAAAAACGCACGAAAACGTACGTATAGGCTTACCACGAAACACGATGGGCGTGAGGAATACCGTGAAACGAAAACAGTGCGAAGTGTGAAACTTCGTGATCGAATATCACGTGATACGAATCTTTTTTTTTCAATATTTCTCGCCGTCGGTAGGCATCTTTTTTAACGTACAATTGTTTGTAACGGCGTGTACGATATTGCGATGTACGTTGAGTAATTGAAAATATGTCACGTGTCGCAAACTATTTATCGAGTTTTCGATGTACAAAAGAAGAGAAGAAAAAAGGACGAAACAGATCATACGAAAGTCAGTGAACAGTGATAGCAACATTTCACGTCACACCTTAACCAAATATAAAACTAATTCTGTGTATATCGCAGAGAGAGAGAGAGAGAGAGAGAGAGATATGGACCGACAGGAAATGAGAAAAATGAATTTGGCGAAAAAGGGAAGAAACAACGTGTTGTCCTCTCGATATACAACAAAGCCCGGCAATGCAGCGCGCAGCACCGATTGTAATCAATCAAAATGGATATTTACTCCCTGCGCTTTAATTCGGTCGATATACCCTATGTTTTGCGATACACGGGGGTAGGGGACTTTTCTCGGGACATTACTCCCGTAATTTGGCGAACGGATGGAATTGAAAAAAAAAGGAGAAGAAAAAAGACTTAACTTCCCGTAAACAGAGCCGATGTGGAAAGGCGAAGTAGTCGGACCGAGTATTGGTCAGACGTTGTTAGGATTTCATAGAGCGCGCGGGTAAAAAAAAATTCTAACGATCCTCGACGGTCGAGAGGGTGTTTTTGGCCCACCCTGTGTGCGTGTTGCATGGCAATTTGGATATATACGTGCATATTACTCGGAATACCTTTTCCGATGCAGCCACGCAGAAGCAGAGATCGACTCGATGCTTTTTACGAGACCAAAACGACCCTGGGCGAAGTTAATATTGCCGGAAAGAGGGTGTATACGGGGGGGCGTGCTAACGTCATTAGTTTCCTGTGTTATGTTATTCAATTGTCCGTTGGATTCTTATCGATACTGTAATTTGATATGACTTTTGAGAGATCGCGGCAGTGACATCAACAAGAAAAGAATATAAAGAGTAATGTGAATTAGTTCGTTCTCGGTCTAGTTCGAATAAAACGCCCCATATATGCCGCACAGTTTTTTTTACCGAGGGCATATACGCCAGAGTGTACTGGATGCTCGGTCGAGTCTTTCGCACATGAATTGAAATGTTTTTCGGATGGAGTAGCACAAACCTCGACTCGTATGCCGCTGGTCAAGGGCGAAGCTCGCGAGTGGAAAGCTGCAGCTTTGGCCAAATCCAAAGAATTTTTTTCGTTTCACTTGCTAAGCCCGACGCGTTTTTTTTACGACTTTATTAAGCGAGTTTTATACTCATATCTCATATTCATCATACGGGTTGAGAATCGGATGCATGAAAAGCCAAAAAGTATGGAAAGCAAGGCGAGCGTAACTTTTCAGTAGTTTGGGTTAATGTGTGGGGAAACGCGAGTATTTGGTGTTTTTTCAACCCGTGACCTCGAGTAGACAGCGAGAAGCATTTCGCGTTTTACAACTTTGGGAGGTCGCAAGAAGCTCTGCACCTCGCTGATTTCCAGGAACGAAAAGATTCATGAGAGGGAACGCGATGAAAAATTAAAATAAAACGGGGTAAAAGCGAGGAAGTGAGTGGGTAATATACTTTTGTGTGCAAAAGTATAAAAAAAAACTTTATTTCGACGATATTCATGGGCGTTCTTAGGATATTACGGCAATTCATTCTTATTTAATAGGTACATTCGTAATCTTTTGACGCATTTGAAAACATTTTATTCGATTCTACTAATCTTAATTTATACAAAGTAGAACGTCGGTTTTCTCAGTAAAGTACAATGTTACGAATGTAAGCTATACACGAATACAGTCACAGGAAGAAAAGTAGCACACGATTTATTCATTCTTTTGTACGAAAAAGGGAATAAGAGCGTGGAATTCCACGTTTTCAAGGGGAACACATCGTGGTAAAACGCCTGGCTGGCAACGAGCCACGAGGAGAGTGAAGGAAGCGTGTCTCAATGTGATTTCGTTGCTTGCTTGGGTTTACACTCGAAATCTTGCCTTCTCGCCACCGGCGGTGGTACGTCGTTGACGAATGATCGTTATCAGTGTCTAAACCGACTCGAATTCTATTCTCTCCATCTCTTTCCTCCGTACGACAAATTTTAAAAGCCGCGAACTTCATCGCTCTCGTACATCATCCACGTACAATTCTTATGTTAAAATTGTTCACAGCGTAAAACAAGAAGAAGACCCGCAAGTTCTCGCCGAGCGAAAAATTATTCTCATTCCTACTTACCAATTAGATGTTAAGTATTTTTCATCATTTTGTTTGAGTTTCTTTAATGAAACGAGATTGAAATATTTATTATTCAATGTATTCTCGATGCAAATCATCCGAAGCACCGAATATTGTGATAACTTTAAAAAGCGTTTTGCTTAATTACGTTTTATTCTGCTGATCGAGTAGCAAACAAAACATTTCTATAATTTGATACCAATTCGGGATCGTGTCTATTTTCACTAAACGCTTAACGAAACGATTTTTAGATTTTCAAACTACTCAGAAAACAAATAGTAATTTAAAGGAGAACCCATCTACTATCTACACAGCGATATTCAGTGACCGAATTCGAGTTTTTGTTCAGGTTTTGTTCCGTACAACTTTTTCTGTTCAAATCGGCATACGCACTGGTAAATCGATTCAACTGTTCGAAATCGTTTACCGCATTTACCAACCATAGACGAATAGATTCGCGAACAAGCGCTTCGCGTGGCCAATGGATCCGTCTGCCCTCTACATAATAACGCCTATCTATACGTTCGTACATACGCGCTTCAAGGCACATATATAGCTATGGCATAGGTATAGTTGGGTGCACCGTAAGGCGGACAACTAGGCAGAAGAGCAATTTATCTAAACGGTAGTTTCGCGAGAGAGGGCACTCGGAGAGCAAAAGCTACGAGGGAGGATATAGCTACGGTTCGAGTCCATTCGGAATATTACCGTGCGTCCGGCGTGTGCCATTACCTTCGTTCGGCTTTGATTCTTTTGTGAAGCAGCGAGTACCAGTACCTCCCTCGCATCGTTTCGAGCCGTACCCGGTAGCAGCGTATAATATAGCGAAAGCGCAGAGCAAGCGCTCGACAAGAGCCAAACTGACCGACGGTGACGTCCGTGTACGAGTACCGTGGTTGGGCTCGACAGAATCGTGCATTAGCCAGTATGGAGTCGCATCGGTAGAGCAACGACAGAAGAGACGACCGGCCAATTTTAAGCGATGCGAAAACTCGGACGACGTCCAAGAACGAAAAGGAGCGCGCGTAGAAGATTCAGCGGGTAAAAAGGGATGGTGTATAGTAGACCAAGTTGGTTCCAAAAGGTACTTACAGGACAGAGGGTCATGAAAGGTAACGGCGTCATATATGCCGTCGACTTTTACCTATATCCTTCGGCAGAAGACCCTCGGGAATTCAACGGATTTTATACACCGGCAGAAACCGCGACTGAGAAGCCTTTATAACGAAATGTTAGGGGGGACGAAAAAATCTCGAGGAGATTCCTCTCGTCGTTCAACCCCGCTGTTGAGACGAAGATACAAAAGCAAGAAAAGCAAAGTGAAGAGTTACTTATGTATAATGGAGATTTGAAAGGAAGAATTGGCTCAAGAAGCTCATTTTTTTGGTGAATTTACCTAACGAGGTTCGAAATTTTTCAGTTGTATGAGGAATTTTTCAAGTCTCACCAAAGTTTATTTGGCTATTCGCATGTATAGAGAGGCAAGACGGCCTTTGACGTTGAAATACTTTTTGAAAAAGTATGTTTCGTGTGTGAAGGTTTGGGCGTTAACCTTCCAACTTCAAAACTGTCCAAGTTTTAATCCTTCTGCACGAGTAAACAGTTTCTACAGATTTTGAAAAATCTTCCAGTCGAAGGACTTCGATCGCTCTCGTAATAGGCTAATCTACAGACTCGTCAATGTAGTTACGAATCCAGATATCTATTTTCCGATCAGCCGATATAGGACCGATGAATTATTTAAAGATCTTTCGTACTCCAACCCAATTTGCTGTGGCCTTTTGACCAGTATATATTCGACACGTACTTATGACAAATGCGGTACGGTAGTATGAATAGTTTACATCCGATCATGGTGAATCAAACGCAAAGAATGTTAACGATTCGTTTACCCGTGGCTTTTATGTTCGGCCGATCGCTCTGTAAAATGTTTGTATCGTCCGCAAAACTGGCCAAGAACGTAAGTGAGTAACCGAATACACGTGTATAAATATATCACATATAAATGCAACCCATGACAAAAATCGAAAAGTATGTGCACCCTTTTTTTCGTTCAGAGTGATAAAGCAATTTATCGACGGTTCGACGCGAACGGTCGCCATAAAATATCTTTTTTAAGGTTTTTATAAACGCAGATGCTTCTAAATCGTTAAAAAATAACGACAAAAAATGAAGTATACCGAAAGATATCAAACTGTGCGGTGCTCGAGCACGTTCCAGCGTAACTTTGCCAAATTCAACGCTGCGGATAGCTTGGCCAAGGATCGGGCTAAACGTCATAAAAATGAACCGTACGATATGTTTTACCTGTATATTTTTTTATCATTTTAGATGACTCCAACGATGGTTCTTTCTCCGATTTTCGTATACTTCACCCTCGAGCTCATCTTATCATTAATTTATGCGAGATCGAATCACAGATCGTTATATCGCGTGACTGAAACGCGAAACCAACGACCTACATTGATCCGGTGCATATAAGTTGCACGGAGAAATAAATAACGAAGTATAGTTCGAAAAGAGTCCATCAAGGTGTCAGACAAAACCTAAGAGACCTTTTTGGGATCGTTTGTTCCGTCTCCTACTTCCTCAGACCGAGAAGAGTCGCACACATTGACCTTCATCCGTGCTCCGGCGAGTCTAGTTTCCAGATTCGTTCGGATTTCCAAAGAAGACGAATTGCCGAAGGGATGAAATATTTCATGACTGGAGCAAAGCCTGGGCACCGAGGGGTAAGCCGAAGTTGCGCAAACGCGTGTAAGTGTTTGTACGGGAGGGGCCGGTGAGTTTGTTACATCGGTCAGAACTTGGGGATTGGCGGATCGATCGAATTTTAGTACTGCACGATATAGCCCGAAATTGTAAGTTTTACTACCGTGTGCAGGTCGTGTGGTATTCAACGGCCGGAGTATGTATGTATCATGTGTATAAGGTCGAAACGTGATACAGGGTACGAATCTACCCTTGCGTTGTTGGTATTTCGGGCATTTGGGCGGTAATACACCGCGCGAGGCAAAAGAGTGCACGGAATGGAAATGGCATGATATAGCACGGTAATATTCTACATACACTATAACAGTGGCCATTTTTGTTTGATAGTCCCGAGTATTGAACGAACGTAGAGTCAAACGCGCAACGACCCGAGGTTAATCCTACAACCTGACTTTACCTTTCGGATAATCATTTGACGCCCCCCAATGCTCCCCTTCCAGGTAAGTCTATCCTTTCCCCTCGTCGTTATACCCGCGACAATACTACTTTTCAATCAGTGCTATTTGCTCGCTCTCTCATCGTTTCCTTGCCGTCTATATATTTCCCCCTTGTTCTTTCTCTTTTGCTCGTTCACTCGAGCACTTGTGGAGCGACTCAATATCCGGAAGAAGGCCGTATTTTCTCCCTGTCTTACTCCCGTATCTCCCTCGAGAAACCGATCGACTTCCCTCTTTCGTTACATTCTCGCTCATTTGCTCTTTTCTCCCTCCCTCTCGCTATCTCTCATCCTCCACCTCTCTCGGTCGAGAACGTCGTTCGCGCACAAGCGTGCAGAAGCTGCTTTTACTTCCACAGTGATCCGTACTCTATTCGCTTCGCGCAGTACGTACGTTCGTTTTCGAAATTGCAAAAGTTGGAAATGATCGTCCGGAGAGCCCTCTCGCTCACGAGCTCACCGAGCAGGGTGGATGAAGACAACGGATAGTCCGTAGTTCCATCAGTTGTTATTGTCGTCGTTGTCGACAGTCGGACAAGCGGAGGAACGTGGTTTTACAAGCGGTGAATTTCGTTACATCCCGGTAAAAAATCGGTCTCGCGCGCGTGACAAATTTCCAAACTCACCTTCTTGGCGTCATTGTTGTTGTCCGCGGGGTGATGAGGCTGCGGACTCATTGATGCACCATTGTTGACCGTACCGCTCTGGGACAGAAGTTCGTCGCTTCCCCTCTGCAACACAAGATTATAAACGATACCATTTTAGATTTTGTACTTGGTTTATTCGCGACGACAATATTAATCCGAACTACAACCGAGTAAATAGGACGTTCGCAAGCGAATCAGAAAACGAGAGAGTGTGTTTTCCGACAGTTTGCCGTCGTAAAACCTGTAAAAATAAATTATTTTCACGAAGTTACAAAGTGAATGGATTTTTCTTCTTTTCTCGGGGAAATATGATGCTCCGAAAGCAGATTTATATTTGTATAGCGCGAGGGGATGGACAAGAAAAGGGCAGAGTGGCAGTCCCGCGAGTCCGTCTATCATCCCTCTTCTTCATCAAAGGTTCTCGTATACGAGATAATTCATACGAATTGAGTTGCATCCGAGTGGCATTACAGTAATAATGAGCTAATTCATAATCCAGGAAATCCGTGTACCGCGTGGGATACGTAATACGGCGTAATATAATCATGGAAATATGTATTTATTCGTATATAGTAGCGGCGGCTTGGGAGGACGTAAGCTTCCCCCCGCTACGTTTCCATTCGTTGAAACACGTCATAGCGCGAGAGCTTCCAACCTCTCCTGCAACCTTCGGGCGGCAACGCGCTAGAGCTCTGTGACCATTTGCAAAGACGGAATTGTAGATCAAAGGACGAATGAAATCCGAAGCTCTTCCTACCGGAAGCGTTATGACAGGGCGAACCAAGAATATAAACAGCAGCGTGGTAGAAAAAAAAGAGGAGGCGAAAAGGCGAGGGTGCCAGGTGTTGGAGATCTCGCTAGAAACAAGCTGTGAGAGAAGAAAAAATTTACCAACTTTGGAAGGATATCGAGAGAATCTTCAATCATACTCCGAGCGGGGTAAAAAAAGAAGAGAGAAAAAAGAAAACCAGCACTAAAAAGTTCTCAAAGCAGAGCATAAGCGGAATAATCCTGGAAGCATCGTGGATAAAGGTACGCGAGCTACCACGAGAGCTTGGCCAGAGCAAGCGGTAGTTAACCGAATACAGCTCGCGTAGTTCCGACTGGTGGTGATGGAGGTGGTGAAGGTGTGTGCGGTTCTGTAGCGCGGTTGCAGATGCGCTTTCTACGCTCTCGAGCTTTCTCGGTACAAGCTTTGGCCGAGCTTTCCGGGCATTAAGAGGCGAGAATGCATAATCTTGCCAAGAGATAAAAGTGAAAAGACTGGGGGATCTGCGCGAGATATCGAGAGTATACATGTAGATTATGTAGTGTCGAATTTTATCAAGACTATAACCATATACATATATTGAGAACGTTTCTGGCATACGCGGCGTTAAGTTTTTCTTCCTTCGATGTCGTATTTTGTGCTTTTGTCCGAGCGAGCGTAAAGTAAACAAGGTACGGAGAGAGAAGAGACGGCGTGTATCGAAGTACGAGAGGCAAGCGCTTAAGCGCGGAAAGGACACGAAAGAAACATGCGCATTTATACGTCGACCCGTGATATTCTTGATTATTAACACCAAGTAAAGTTATTAATTATCTTATTAATTTCACTAACTCTACAAAATTGAAAGCATCGAGGAATAGCATTTACAATTTTCCAAGATTGGTGTGTGTGTGGGGGACAGCGCGTGCTGACGAGAAAACGGTGCAACACCAGGATAGTAGGCAAGATGTCAGTGAGAATTCTCGTTCTTCATCACGCCAATATTTCAAGACGGACGGATAAACGTCGTGGCGGCAAAGAAAAGTCTTCGGATATTGCATACGTGTGCCTGCTCGCAGTCGCACACCAGACAGCCTAGGTAACGCGTGCCCACAAGCTCGAGGATTTTACGCGGTGTTTACCCTGCTGCGATGAAAGCTTTGAAACAGCGGGGTTCACACGTCGTCATTGTCGTCACTGCTGTTGTCTTTTTGTCGACCCCTCGGCGACAGAACGTGTGTGATAGGTATGTACATATATACATATCCAAAGTATCTTTCGTCTCATGTCTCAATATCGTTGGCATCGCCTATGTAAGGGTGACCTTTCGAGAAAATCTCCTGTCCAGACATTTGTCTCCCAGCTTCCAGGAACATCCGGGGATGCCAAGATCGTCCGTCTTCCGCTTTCCCTTTCTTATTGGGGCAAACATCCGAACGAGCGGTAGACCTATTGTCACGATAGCCACGTTGTATTCGTATCCCCTATTGTCACTTATGGCACGAACGTTGGTGGCGAATGATAGCGGATAGATTTTACGAGAACAGCGTAACTGGGAAAAATACTTATAACGCTTTCTCCTATCGTTGGACGGACTTTGTAAAATGGGCAAACCCGTATGATCCCAAGACGTTTAACATTGTGGGAATGACGGAAATGGATATTGACTAGACTATAATAATAGGCAGTTTGATAATAAAAAAGAGATCACTAAGTCCGGAGAATATCGAGAATTGCGTTGCCAGGGAAGTAATTCTTCTGGGTATCCACGTTGAAAGGAAAAATCTTGAGGTAAATGTACATACGAGTAGATTCTATGCTCGTCTATTCCGAGTTTACACGGCTGACGAAGCTCGCACACGTGTCTGTTGTGTCTGAAAGCAGTTCCCAGGGATACCCCGCCTGAAGCCAGTAAGGTTTTATTCCAGGATCTACGCCGAACAAAGTCTACCATCCCCAGCTTGGAAGATCTCGTGGTCTCACCGAGAAGAGAGGTAGAGGATGAGCGAAGAAGAAGAGGCTGAGGTAGAGATGGACGAGGGTAGAAGAGTAAGTCCAGCTGGAAAGGGAACAATGGAAAAAGAAAACAACGGTGGTCCATTCGGGTCTTCGGGAGGTCGTTGGCTGAAGGATCGAGGGTGACGACATTCGCGACAACGGAAGACGAAAGTAAGAAGAAGAAGAAAGTGGAGGATGAGAAGAGACTCCATAATCCATACGTCTGCACGAAATAAATAATACACGAGTCTGCGAGTTCCGTGCCGGGTCCTTCAGACCTCTGCGATACACGAACGCACACCAAACACCGCGAATAACGGATGAAGCTGCTACGTTTCGACGGCCAACATGGGCGACGACGAAGACCACAACAGCGGAAAAATACACGTCGCGGTTCAGAGTTGAGTCGGTTTAACCCTCTATGCTTTAACGCTTTACTGTGTTTTACTGTTTCGCCGTCTTTTCTTCACCAAGCCCTCAATTCTATCACGGAGCAAGCACTCGAACTGTCACAAGCGAACAAACTGCACGCCGCTTTTCGCTGAATTTAATAATAAGTCTATTCAGCAGTTGGGCTTCAACAATTTTATTTTATTGAACGTTGCAAGGAAGAAGGAACGCGCACATTTTATAGGATGACATTGCACAATTTTCTTATACTTCTGATTGTTCCAATGATGTATCATGTTATTGTTGCTCTTAGAACATTCCAGATATCGAATAGTCACGAAATTAAATAACAGGGCAATGCGCCAGCGGTGTAAACTTTTACTACCTTGTCAGACAGCAATGACGCCCTATGTATAAGATATGCACTGGTACACACATACACACGCACGCAAGCGCGCGCGCGCGCACACACCCACACACATCCACACAAACACCAGGTACCTTCCGCTTGGCGACACCACCGGCCAGTTCCTAGAGTCCCTGGATGCCATCGTCGTCAGTGCAAGGACTTCCCGACTACCAGTCATAATCGGGGGTGGGTGGGTGGGGGGGGGGGGGGGGGGGTCTTCAATGCTTGGGCAACAGAGTGGGGCAGCGCGAGGACCAAACATCGCGGGCGCGCACTTTTTGAGGCCTTCACGACACTGGAGCTGGAGATTGCCAATCCAGGGACAACGCCTACCTACACCAAGGACGGAAGATCCTCCGTAATTGACCTGACCTTCGCCGATCCTAGGCTGATGGGGGAGGGGCTGGAATGAAACATTAGCAATCTATACACAGGCAGTGGTATAGCTGCCACCACCATGCCTTGGCATACCAGCTCTAGTTGACCAACAGGCCAACTCTTGTGCAGAGCCTGAGTAGGAAAGAGAGATGGGCCCCCTTCACCTTCAACCAAGAGACGTTCATCTGCTCTCTGGAAGGAACAAGGGTTGAGGCAGCCGCTGAGGAACGAGCTTGAAGTCTCTCGCAAGCCATAACATCAGCCTGCGATGCATCCACGGCCGCCAAATCCAACCACCGCGACCGTCCACCAGTTTACTAGTGGAATGAAGACATCGCAGAAATACGGCGGGAGTGCCTTCGAGCTCAGACGCTATACCGAAAACTAGGCGTGGCCTATGAAATTAAGAGAAAAGAGCTCAAAGTGGCCATCAAGGCAGCTAAAATTAAGTGCTGGCGGAATTTGTGTGCAGAGCTGGATCGCGACTCCTGGGGACGGCCGTATAAGCGGTTATGAATAAGAATAATCCCAGGGGCAGTAGCGGTCTATCCTGTCCTGCCTTCCTCGATAGAGTCGTCCGCCATTGTTGTTATCGCTGTTTCGAAAACATCGGGAAAAGCGGCCCGTCGCTGGCTTGGTGGTAGGCGACGATGCGGCCGAGCTGCCAGTCGTCACCGAAGCCGAGCTGACGATGGCTGCCAAAAGAATCTCCGGACTTTTCCGAATTGGGACGGTTCCTGGACTGGCCATAAAAACCGCAGCTCTAAGTGCCCCTGATGTATTCAGGGATACATTTAGCACATGTTTGCGGGATAGCATCTTCCCGGCACAGTGGAAGGTACAGATTCTGGTACTCCTCCCAAAAGGGAATAAACCCCCGGATGAGCCTTCCTCTTACCGACCCCTGTGCATGCTGGAGATCGCAAGCAAACTATTCAAGCGGGTTATATACGCCAGGCTGGAGGCAGCCTTACGAATAACTGGGGATCTCTCCGATAACCAGTTCAGCTTTCAGAAAGATCGCTCAACAGTTGATGCCATTGGCCAAGTTGTGGCACTGGCCACGGCAGTGGCAGCCGGTACACCAGGCGCATATGTGCTGTTATCGCATTAGACATCAGAAACGCGTTCAACTCGGCCATGTGGGAACAGCTCATGGAGGCACTAGAACACCTCAAAGTGCCGCTCTACTCACGTAGGGTCATCTCGAGCTACCTAACAGACCACACCCTGCTCTATAGCACCGATGAGGGTACGCACTCCTGTAACATAACAGGAGGCATACCACAGGGCTCGGTTCTGGGACCCCTCCTCTGGAACATTCTATACGACAGTCTTCTTAGACAGTTGCTTCCAGACGGGGTGTCCATGGTGGCATTCGCGGATGATATTAGACTTGTCGTCGCGAAAAGCATCGACGAGGCGCAACATCTAGAAGATGATGCTATTGAAGTAGCAGCCAACCGGTTGAGCGAGTACGCGCTAGCGCTGGCGGTGTTCTTCTCTCGAACGAAGCAGAATATGTACGCCACCTTCACGATCGAAAACACGAGGGTCAAGACGGTGGACACCAAGAACTACCTCAGGGTCACCTTAGACGCGCGGCTGTCGTTCAAAAACCACATCTTGAACGCCGGCGCGAAGGCATCAAACGTGGCCCGAGCCCTCGCAGGCATTACGCCTAACATAGGCTGGCCAAAGCAACCGCGACATTCCCTTTTTTTCTCGGTTGTGAGCTCCGTAATCATTTACGGCGCTCCAATCTGGGTTGATGCCCTGAGAAGCCTTGCGAGCTACGGAGCCACTTGCCGACGGGCCTGCAGAGCAGGCATGCTGAGGGTGGCATGTGCCTACCCTACTGTGTCGGACGTCGCGCTCTCGGTGGTCGCGGGACTTCCCCCCATAGCAGTCGAGAGAACCGAAAAGTATCGTGAAGGTAAGCGTACAGAACGAGATGCCAACCGGGAGCGCAACCATAGCCAGTGCTCCAGAAGGATCACAGACGAACGGCAGCGCCGATGGGATTCAGCGGGTAAAGGTCGGTGGACTCACCGCATCATCCCAGACGTAATGGAACGAGCGAGTAGGAAACATGGATTTTTCACCTTCCATCTGACCCAGGGCCATACCGGGCATAGCTGCTCCCGCAGCTATTTACGCCATTTTCGCATTTACCAAAGCGCGGAATGCCCAACATGCCTTGATGTCGACGAAACTGTGGAACATGCTCTTTTCCGTTACCCAAGATTCGCGGAGGATTGGGAACACTATCGGGCCTCAGGAGGCCCCCCGGCCCCCGAGGGCATGCAAATGATCATATTCGCCTCACAGAATGGATGGAATGCGATGATAACACTTGCCACGTCCATAGCAGAGAAGCTCAATTCCATCAGAAGAGTAGAAAAAAAATCTCCGTTAGGAGTTAAGACAGCCTTCTGAGACGTAGACTGCCCCCCGCGAAGTAATGCCTTGCGGAGGCTCCCGCGGGCGGGGGGGGGGGATACAAACAGTCGAGATGAGGATCGTTTTCGGGGGTATTGCCGTTCAGGCCGAGCCCTCATTACCCTTCTGGGTATGCGTATTCTTGGAAGCTTCTCTATAATAAGACATAAAAAAACACCCACACCCGTAACCACCCACCCACCCCCACACACACACACTCTCTCTCTCTCTCTCTCTCTCTCTCTCACGCACACACACCATATATATTCTGTCTCACAAGATTTGTTCGATGAAAACGAGGGAATCTCAGTTGCAGTTACGTCCTTGGCCCACAGGGCACCTTTGGCCGCTAAAATGACTGAATGTACTGGATGACACGTTGAAGCGATACATGCAGGATTGAAGGGTCTTCGCTAAAATAATATTAGCTTGAGATGGGCCCTGTGATAGGACCGTAAGAATAGGGTTATTGCCTCAGGAGATGGATGGGCCACGTTGGCACTCCGGAGAGCATTTTAAGCCAGGCGTAGACTACACACACACATTCCCCTACGCAACAGTTCTAGTTTTCGTGTATGTGGATTTCACATCTAGAAAGGACTCCGTGTTGAGACTTAACCCGAGACGAGACATGACCCAGCGACCCGGCCAGACGTTCCTCCCCCTTGAAGCTACACCTCCACATCATACAAAAGATGGAGCGAAGAGCCCGACGATAAAGGGAGAGTGTACATTTTCACGTATATGGGAAGAGCAGCGCATGGGACACGCCAAGGAGTCGAGAGAAACGGACGGCGGGGGAAGTTGCTAGGTCGTTTCATAGCTTCCCACCGTCTGGAAGATCGCCTCTGTTTTATGATTAGGATTATGCGGGACACGACCAATACAAGGACCCCTTTCGTCGCCATTTCTCACTTCGTGTCACGTACGAAAATCCCATAGATATATCTGCAGTTCTACCAGAGTTGGTTTGTTTAGGTGCTATAATGTAATTAAATAATTATCAAAATGCGTCGAAACTTCATTACATACCTAACCTAATTTTGATAATGAGCAAAATAATAACTGAAGTTATTAAAATTTACAGATTACAGGGTTTATTTCTGACTCTGTAAATGACCCAGTGATTAAATCCGTCAATCAAGCGTACGCACGTATTTCACTGAAAATATAAGACTAGCACTATAAACTCCTCAAGTGCGCGATTGCGGGTGGAATATCGAGTATTGAGCTTCATTTCAACAATTCTTAGAGTCGTCAATCTACCAGAGCTGTAAACTCCTCCCGATAAGTTACACCGTTCTACCACTAGTCACATTGAAACTTTCGGAGGTGTCGGTACGCAGTATAGAATCGTCGGACGCATCTCGCGTAGACTCTCGTCTTACGGGAAGCTCTTAATTAAAATGGATGGTTTGGGGGAGTGTACGAAGACGGAGAACCGCGAACCGATGGGCCTTATTAACGCAAAGATACACGCGAACGGACAGTTACAGAGCGAAGAGAGAGAGGATTTTCGCGACGAGCAAAGGTTGAATTGCAATGTGGGAAGAAGCCCCCGGCGATAATCATATTTTATATTCATATTTTACTCATATTTCTTGCCTTTATCGAAAAAAGTTCGATACGTTCAAAAAAGTAAGCATGTTCTTACCAAGAACGTATGTAACTTTTCTACAGTCCGATGTTTGCTGGACGATATAATTGCGAATTCCCCGTATCTTACCGGTCAGTTCAGCCAACTTTGGTGGCAGAAAAAAAGCATCGACGTCGGCTGATATGATGTAAACATCGCAGGTTTCTAATCTGCCAGTTAACGAGGCAGCTGTGACGACATGAAAAAACGCCAACGAGTGAGACAAAAGTATCGAGTCGTAAAAGCTCCTAAAGCTTGAAAGCCAGTCACCCTTCCTTTCTTTGACGAGACGTGGTAAAGGCTCTTTGCGTTGTCCCGCTTCCCCGTGCGGTATTTTACCCTTCTTTTGCGATGGTCCGCTAGAGCGATGCGAAAGTCCATACCCTCGGCATTGCCGCTGTGTCGAGAGCGTCGCGCGGACTGTTTCAATGGGACCTGAAGCGACACGGTGCGGGCGCGCCGAGATTGCGAAACGGCGAAGAGTGCTCCTTCTGAACCTCTCTCGGCCCACAGACATCCCCGTATACACGCATACGGATATGCCCTCAACCCCTCTCGTAGTTTCTGCGGCCTGAGCACGCCCCGTATATGCATACAATACAGGCTACCGGCTTGCTGCACGCATGACTGTCTCACAGACTTTTCACACGTAAGCAAATGTCGCGAGGAAAGAAAATCTAAATCTAAAATGAATCTAACCATACTTTAATTATAAGAACATATATTATAAATCTGATAATAGCACTACGAAAATTTCTCATAATATTCCTCAAGATCTCACAGTGTGGAGTGTAAAAACTAGAAGAAGAAAAACCAAAAAAGCTTCTTATAAAAAATGATGAACAACGAAAAGTATAGCACTCTTTACTTTTAATTCAGCGATTGACAGTTAAGCGCACCAGAGATATCGAAGATACGAGTCACTTAATATTCTTAACTGCCATAATGGCCGCATATCCTATATAAAGGGGTCGTAATTCGTGGATATTCCTCGTATCCTCTCAGTAGTCGTTTCCTTGAGGTTTCTTTGTTTATGTTCCGAACATACGTCCTCTCCCACAGTTCTGGCTTTACTTAAGCTACGATACTTCTCTCTTTGCACTATTCTACTTTCTTTGCTCCGATATACCGTTTCGGCTCTCATCTCGTGACACACCTGCCACTGCTTATTGATGAAACGTGAAGTTGTATAGTCGAACTTGCGCGCGTGTGCTCGCCTGAACTCTCCGCCGAGAAACATTTACATCGTTATAAGCGCTCGCGTCGTTAGGGTAACGACGGGAAGCGTTCGCCGGTCTTTCCTTTTCACCAACTATGACGACTGCGTCGAGGTAAAGTTTCGAACAAACATATACGTCGTATGCATGGTTCTACAACTGAACTGTCGTGTATATGTGTATAATGTATGTATATATACATTCAAACATACTGTGACGGAGTTTTGTCGTATCGAGCGAGTTTGTTCAGCAAAACGAGTCGTAAAGCTACGAGGTGCGCTCCTCTCCAAGATGTTCAAAGTGCACTCATTATTTCATTCTTATCTCAGCCACTGTAACTTCCCATTTCACATTTGTTCGTACTTTCTTGTAACTCGTCGTGTATCGTCTTTGAATGTGTCACGATTGGCTATTATCGATAGATTTGTTTTTTGTTACCAATGTCAACAGCTATCGCGAGTCACGTACAAACACTTCAGTTTCAAAGTTCGAGGACTTTCGGAGAGATGATGAATCTCGTGAACAAATCTAAAAGTTATAATAGTTATGACAGTTTAGAACAAAAAATTCTCGAGGGTCCCCAGACCGAGTGTTTTTTTAAAATTATAATTGTTATTGAAAGTAGCCGAAGCGATGTGCCAATTGAGGGGGGGGGGGGCATGCAATTCAAATACATGAAGAATAGCAGGAGTATTTTATGGAAACAAGTTTCCGATGAGATTCTAGGTGAGAAGAGGTTGTACTTATCCATTTATGAGGCATTTCGCATGAAGTCATCCACCCTGAATAGTGAAAGTTTCTGAATCGTCTTGAATTTTTTATAATCGATAGTCCTACTGATAATAAAGTCTCAATAAAAGTCTTAACACTCCGGTTCAAGGGGTTGCCTGGCAGAAGGGGTTCAAGTTTCTACCGTGTTGAACGTCGTGATTACATTCCCAGGCATGTATCTTCTCGAGAAATACACCAATTTTTAAAAGTCTGGCTTGATTTTCAAAGCATTTTTTGCGTACTTTCAAAATGTATTATTTATTTTCAATAACATTGATAAGTTCAGCAACATTTTTTAAAATTACATTAATGTTAAATCCACTTTTTCTCAAAGATCGCCTCCTTTGATTTGAATAATTTTTTTTATAAAATAGTAGGATTCTTTCTGAAAAAAGTATAGGACGAGAAAGATGGGTAGGGCAATAGTTTTCGAGATACAACTCGATTTATCAGCGAGCAGACGCTCCGCGCTCAAAGGAACTCAAAATTACCATGCTGTTATTCCGATCGATGACTGCAAGCTTAGGTTAAAACAATATTCGTCAGCAATAGATTATTAAATATTTCCCAAACTTAAAGCAGGCAAAAGGAAAAGTTTTGCGTAATTTCATCACCATCTAATAGAAAAATGGGAGAGGGACAACAGCATCACATCTTCAGATAGCGGCAATGAACTAAGTAAGTATGAACTATGCTTCAAAAAGCATTCCGATTCGTGAGAGCCAAGGGGACTCAGATTCAAAAAGCACCCCAATGGGATGAGAACCCTATCAGGTCCACGACGTTCATCCTGGGTATTGCTAAGAAGGGATTGATTTTTAAGTACATTATTACTTGTGGAGGTGGTTTTCGATGTGTCGTTACTGTTAGAGGTACTTTTCGATTTTTATATTCTTGCTACAAATTTTTTATGTGATTTCGAAGTAGGGGAGAACGGGGCAGTGGGAGCTAGCGGGTAATGGGAACTAGCGCCAAAAACGTACTTAGAAACGCTCGACATGTTTCGAAACAACCAAAATGCCTTTCTTAAACTTCGTTCATGTCATGCGACTGTCGATGGCTGCTTCAGAGCCACAAGTATAACGGCAACGACCACAAACGTATTTTGCGTCCTCCCGTTATAAGAAAAATATTTTTCTCACAATCAAAGTAAGTATCTAAAGTTTTCTTATTTAATTGTTTTTCGAGTTCATTCGGTAGCTTAGTTCATGTACTTTGGTTTGGAAGTATAAAAAATAAGTTACAACATAATTTGTTTATATTATTATATTTAATTCGAAATGCTTCCCTACGGGGTAATGGGAGCTAGAGAGCATTACCTGAATACTCAGATGAAGAAAATGAGTGTGTGATATGTTTTGACGTTGGAAAACATAACGAGCTATGGTAACGCTGTAGAACCTGTGGAAAATGGGCTCATGCGGAGTGTTCGAATTGTGACGATTCCAAAGATTATATTTGTGATCTTTGCTTCGTCTAGATCAAAGCAATGAAAATATTAATTTTCCTACATTTAATTCCTACGCGTTAAAAAGGCTATATTTGGGTTAACTATATGTTCCTTAGTTTATCATATGTTAAATGTTCATATTTACTATTAATAAAATTTACTTAACAAGTTATTAAATTTGGTTAGTTTCTAGCTCCCATTACCCCCAACGTCGGGTAATGACAGCCACAGAAACATTTTTTTAAATTTAATTTTTCACTACCTTAAACAATTAGGAGAAAGTTTCTATTTCATAAAAATGAAAGTTTATTTATCAAAAGACTGATTAATAGAGAAAACCATAAATAATTACTGCAATAAATTACTTTTTTTTAAACTTTTCCTTACATGGCTCCAATTCCCCCATTCTCCCCTACACGTATGTCAACTGTAGAAAAATATTTACCTCAAAGTTATGCTCATTTTTTTATATTCATATTTTTTGTGTAAAACTGAAGCGGTTGCAATCCTTGCTTTTGCCGAATTTTGTATGATTAGAGGCATCCTTCTCCTTCAAAAGGAGACCTGAATGATGTCGATACATTTATTTTTATGGAAGTTGCGACTTTTCAAACAAGATGGGACGTTTGTGACCAACCTGCCGTTAAAGGGTTACTTTATAGTGTTGTCACATTAATCAGCGACCTTTAAATCCTTCGACTAATAGTTTTCAAGTAAATTGGATGAATTATGTAAATTTGTAATATAAAGTGTTAAGTAAATGAACTGTTGCTTCGTCATAACTTAATAATTGAATTTCGAAGGATTGTTTTAAAAACCTAATGTGCCAATTTGGCACATTAGGTAATCATTATTAAAATACTTTAATAATTGTTAAAATCGATTAAGCATTGCAATTTGTCCGCTAAAATAGACAAAACACTCGTTTCGTTTCATTATATGTGTCGGCGTATCCGGGCGACACACATGGTGACGCGCGAAGGGTCCTCTCGCTGATGAATCGAGTTGTATCTCAAAAACTATTACCCTACTCATCTTGGTCGTCCTATACTTTTTGTTCAGAAAGAGTCCTACTATTTTATAACATTTTTTATAAATATATAGAGGAAGGGGGAGGGAATCGACATATGCGTTCGGCATAAACGAAGAAATATACTTGTATGTAGTAAGGACATCTTCATCACATCTTCATCACATCCTACTCTTCCAAAGTGCTACCTGACGTATCCTTGTTATTTCTCATGGTTACGAATGCTTCGCTCGTCGTTGGAAAGAACCATACAAGCATATCCGTACACGCACACGCACAGATTCCCACGAACTTCCTCTTGGGGTTGAACGAAGGGTCTCTTCTGGCACCCTCTTCTCCCGGTGATCTAACCCGAAGTTCTGTGTACTTCAAGTGTTCTACGAATCAATTTCACTTTCAATCACTTCGACATTTGTAAACATTCGAAAAGAACAATACCTTGAGGCTTCTCGCTCGGAATATCGATAAAAAGAATTTGCGCATATCCCAATGGGAATTTTGTTTGTTTGTTTGTCGTGACGAAAACGAGTTTTTTTCGCGTACTTGTCATTCTAACGAAACTGAGGGTGTGATTTATTACGTAGCTACGTGACTATGTTGTCTAATGGAAATATGAGAAAAAAGTGTTGACCAATAGAGATGGTGCGAACAAGTTTTACCCTACCCCTCTGCCCCTCTGCTTGAAGATAAAAAACGATTACAGAGGGCCGGTGATGGATATTGTGGCAGAATTATACGAAATTTCTGAACTGGCAAAATATCGATGCCAACAAGAGACTAAAACAGCCTCGCACGAGGGAAGAAACGATATTTTTTGATCAGAGATGAGATTTTTTTTGTACTGCCGGTGTCCGGATATCGATTGTGATTGTCATGTCTATATCAATCCCTCGTCGTTTTCCCCTTGTCCTACTACCCCGTGAGTAAAGCGTCTCTTCTTTGTCACTTACGAAGAGGGATATACTCATTCCTGTGAGCCGGCTCTCGCTTCCGGATTCTCCAACGTTGTCCTATATAAAGCATCGCTATGCGCTTTTCTCAGGTTTTTTTACATCCTCCGGGCTGTACGGGGCACCGAAAGCCCGGGCGCCGGAAGCTTCGACCAGCCACACCATAACCACTGCCGCGTTTTTACGCATGAGTCCGTGTACACGTGTGCGCCGCGCGTATGTGTGTGAGTCTAGAACACCAACAAACTGAGGGGGGGGGGGGGGGGGGGGGAGCGCTCACCTTCGACACGTTGGAGTCGAGGTTCGAGCGTTTTCCAGGCCCAAATTGAATTGTTATTCTATTTTCGAAAGCAATTTGCAAGTGTTATCAAAAGTTTTCGGGACCCCCTCGTACCCTCGCTTCCGCAACTCGTCGTAAAACGAACGTACATCCCTTACGGCAAAAACCACCACGAGAGAGGGAAAAAGAAGAGGGGGGCAGAGAGAGAGAGAGAATGAGATAGAGAGAATCCGTGTATGTATACAGTATAACATTCTATATACGTGAAGACAGGCGTGTAAATACAAAGCTACTTGGGTTGCTATTCGACGAATGATTTCTGCACTCTTCACTCTCGTTCTTTTCATTTGACTTCTCAACGCGACAAATTATTGTCTTGGATTTCTCCTAATGTTCCTATGCCCATGCATATTTTACAGAGATACGTGTAAACAAAGATAAGCAACAACACTTTGTTGGTTCGTACGACGCGTCACTCATTGTCAGATGTTTTGCAATACAGCCTAAAAATTGCACGCCTATATACAAACGCATTTCTCGTGGAAACGTTATTAAAATTTCATTGAGTTATTCCTTCGGAAGATATTTAACATTACTGATTAATTAAAGATGTCAAAGCCGTTAAAAATGAGAAAAAAGACAACAACAACAAGAAAAGAAAATACGAGTGCAGTGGGTTAAAGATCCACCATTTGGAATCCTATCCGATCCTAATGGAAAAGACCTATCCACGAATCGTGACGAAAATATAAAAATTGTCGTAGCGATGGCCGCTGCTTGTAATGCCGGTCAACGCGTGAAAAGTCCGGTCCACCGAGTCATTGCGGGAAAGAGCAACGAAACGAGATAAGAAAAAAAAGCCCCGCCCCCAAACCCCTCCCGCGACCGCCCGTTATAGTTGGAAGATAGAAAAAAGGGGGGATATGAGCGATATGGGTGAGAAAGAACGAGGCAAAAAAACGGAAAAACGAGAGAAAGAAAAGAAGAGAGGAACGGGAGAAAGATATTGTTCGAGGTGTGACAGCGTGCTAGAGTGCAAGTGGCAAACGAAGAGGAAAAGGTTGAGAGACAACGGCAGAACCACAGCGACAAGGTGTGTAAGTGTGTCGGTGTGAGTGTTCGAGCGTGCTCGGGAGATCGCGTGTCGTGCGAATAAATGGCTGAAATACGACGTGGAACGATAATGGTTTTATCGGTGATTCCATGGGGATGAAACGTGCTGGATAACCAATATCCCACACCGTTCACGTGTGTACACAGGAGGCATGTGCGCTCAATACGGAGGATTCACAACTGTTTGCGATACTTGCTCGATTCCATCCTTCACGTTAGTGTGCAAAGGGTAGGGGGGATTTGTTCGTAAGTTTCACTCTGTGCTCTATATACCGATGACCACACACATATACATTTACCTTTCTACGCCTTTTGCTCGGCAGAAATTGTTCAGTAATTAAAAACAATCTTTTATACATTGGATTGTGGCGAGTGAGAGAAGCCCCCTCCCCCGCCCCAACGCGGTTTACGTACTTTCTTCGTATACGTGGATGTGTTGCGTATTCGAGGGATAGGTACATAGAGTTCCTATGTACTTTCCCTATTGTATCCGTGTATCCGATACGTGTTTATAGATAGAGTTAGTTGGGGATCGATCGAGGGGATTCAGTGGAGGTTGGAGAAGAGCTCGATGTGAGCCTGCACGAAAGCTCGAGAGAATTTGTACACATCACCCTGCTCGACCGCTCTTTCGTCGTGGCGTGCATATTGCCGGGGATTGGTCGATCCTTCGCCAAGAGTGAGAGAGTTCTGGGATGGTTATTTCCTGAAGTTTACGAAGTAATCTTGGATATATCGTACCGTGAACGAGAGCGGGAGGAAAATAGGATGAAAGTGGGTATGGCCCATTCGTTGCAAAGAGGCCTGGAAATTCCCGTAAGCGTACGGGGGTTGCGATCATCGAGCCCTTGCGAAAATTCGTCATTGGGAATTCTCCTTTTTTCTTGCTTTGCTCGACACGCCGTCCGCTTTTTAGGAGCGTAGCTGTCTTTTCGGCAGAGACAACGTTTTCATGAATTCGGTGTGTATAGTGATTTAAAGATATGGTGTTCGAAGTTTAAGAATGTTGTTTGGCAAAAGACCGACGTTAATTTGGCAAGAGTGTAGTTCTCATTTTGGCAAAGGCAAGGTCTTCGTGAATTCGACATATTGTGACTTAAAAATATGACGTTCGAAGTTTAAGAATGTGCTTTGGTTCAAGACCGACGTTCATTTTTACGGTCATGACAGCAGTTTCCAATTCCCAATATACATTATATGCAAAGTTCTGAATGGAGATTGAGAATATGGTCCATGACGTATGATGACAATGAACGAAGATGAGGCGTACGAGGAGTTGAAAAATTCGATAAGTATAAGGGCGAAATAAAAGAGAAGTTTTTTTTCGTTTCGTTGTCGCGAGCTTTTACTTCGGCTTCGTTCTTCCCGCTTTTCGAAACTGACACGAGAAGGTGCTTTCGGTATTGGGCCGCACGCCTGTCCGGAAACAGGACTGGAGAATGTACGAGTGTCATGAGGCAAGTAAATCAAATTTTGTAAAAAAGCCCACGCGACGTGTGAATCGCGACTGCCTCTTCGGTACGCGAAAGAAAGAAAAAGAATGTATGATATCCGAATGCGTTATAACGGGAGTGGGGTCGGAAGAGAGACACGCGGTAAAAGGGAGGTTTCGCCCTGCATCCCTGTCTCACCCTGTCCACCTCCCAAATCCCTATAAATGCGAACAGTTGGCGGTGGGGAAGCCAAGGGGATGAAATATTGCTCGAAGAACGCCGGGAGAGGGGCTACGCGAGAGGCTCGGTGCTTCTGTTGTCCCTCGAGTGTCGTTACTAATGGCGTGCCACTGTCACCCTCCGCCGCGCAGAAAGAGCGCGGCGCCAACTGTGGAGAACACCACACGGCACTGAGCCTCGCGAACCGAACGATCTACCAGTCTCTCGTAAATTGAATCAACGGAACGAGGCAAAGTATGTTGCTCGGATAGTTCGAACTTCGAGCGAAGCTTCTCCTGTTTCTCTCTGTCTTTTCCGCAGCTTGATATCCCACTGCATGTACTCTATATACCTGAGCAATGCGATGAACAATAATGCATCGGCAAAACTTTTAAGTATCGACAGTGTGATTCTCTCTATATGGTCTGGAAGGTCTGTTTAGTTGAGGAGCAAAAGAATGTATGAAGAAACTGTGACGGAATAAATGTAGAGAAACTGTGAGATAATGTGCAGTATAGGCCTAACGCCGTCAATCAATTAACCAATCTTTGCAGTAGGTACATTACCTATTGCCAAGAATGTTTTTTTGTCAACACTTGCTTTTCTACATTTGTACCTGAGTCAGCTCTCAGCTTATGTATGTTATAATAAAAAAGAGCAATTATTACACGTTGCGTCTAAGGATAGTGACGGGAAAATTGCGTCGAACGTTGAGCGGCTAACACTTTTTATTGTACGTCGAGGAAAAGGTCAATGGACAATAAAGGTAGGGCGTTCGTTCGCTGCGAAGCCTCGAGAAGTCTTATTAGTTTTGGTGGTGAAGTTAGTAATAATGAAGGATTTCAGCCCAATTGCGGGCATTCAATAAGTTTATTGAATCGAGATCCAATGTATCCAAATGCTTAAAAATAGTGGTTCAATTTTATAACACAAATGTTCAATTTATCTTATCGGAGATGTTTCGTGACGGATCATCGCTCGAATATCGCGCCATTGCAATGTCTCGAACGCCGCGGCCTAGCGACTCACGTCAGCATCGATGCTAGAACTTGCATCGACGAGTGGGCAGGCGCGCGCGCATACATTTTTCAGTTCTAACTTGTCTTTCGAACAGCGTGCTTCGGGGACACGTAGGTACGCACGGTAGACCTAAGGCCGATACGCATCCAACCAAACGAGGTTGACGAAAATCGCATGTTTGACAGAGATCGAGAGAACAGCAACAGTTCTAGATTCTCCGATCTTCGACAATGAACCTTTAATCGAGAGAACAGCGACAGCTCGAAGTCCTATGATGAGGGTTCACGGTTTACAAAAGTATAGTAAGTCAAATCATACACGCGAAACTGCGATGACGCGAACCACCGGGCAATAAATGTTCGATATTAAGGCGATATATGTATCGATAACGTGTGCAAAATAACATTGTCGCATTATTATGGGTTTTTTATGCCTCAGGGCTTTTCCCATACGAGCCAATAAAAATATCACAATTCAACGGCTCAAATATCGTGACTTTTTATTTTTTTTTAATTACAACACAATTCAATCGTCACCACTTCATCCTACAATTCAAACGAAAATACGAGGTGATTTCGCATTGAAGAAGCTTCGACGATACAGAGAGGTGCTGTCCGATTTGTTTGTTGCGTTCTCCTACGCTGGTATAGTATATTTGAATCGGTAGTTGAATTGGGATATCCGTCTGTATTAAACTTTCCCTTAAACACGTATCGACTTAATAGTTGGATAAAATAATCGCGGTGACTACACTTTTCTACGAAAGACCCGAGTTCACCGCGATTAATGTTTCGAGGAACGCAATTATTGCAAATAATTGTAAATTTCGTGGTCACTACCTTCTACAGAAGACCCGGAGAGAGTAACGATACGGATGAAGATGTAACAAAAGTGCGCCTTTGCTAAAAAAAGCTAGGATTTACACAGAAAAAAAAACTGTTTTGGTGGGAGAAACGTTTTTCCATGCTTGGGCATGAAACGCGTTCTACCCATTTCATCTAGACATTTCCAGATCTTTCACTTTACGCTAATAACAATCAGGTATTATGCCCTGTCAAGCGGTGGTATATCTCGGTAGTCTGGTGGTGTTGCATTTGGTGCTTCATGTCAGAATTTTTATTACTGTCCAATCCAAGAGATCCAGTGTTTCGTCGTAGGCCGTTCCGCCGGTGAACAGTCGGTTTTGCCTAATTTTAGTACTTTCGTATTTCGGGGAAAAAACGTCTGCCGTGATCTCTTAAGAACTTACATACAATGATATTGGGAAAAGACCAAAAGATAGAGTTCTAGCAGTTGCTCGAAATTTCGTTGACATGACAAACAAAAACAGAGATACCGGAAGAAAACTAAGGGCATGTAAAACCATGTCAAAAGTAAAGGAATTAAAAGTGAAAACAATTAAAAAACTAACGCGCTAATTTAATCGTAAACCCCGGTGACTACTGCGTATAATATTAAGGATCGTGTGAACAATACAGTGACCGATCGAGTTTCGGGAGGAGGATCTTTCAAGATTTTTGCGTTTCTTTTTATTTCGGAGATATAAAAATAGGTCGACGCAGTGTGTTTGGGCGAGATCGACGGTAGGGAGGAGAGAGGTCCGAGGAAGACGGAAAGTGGTGAGTTCGTAGGTGGATGGGAAATGTCGGTGCTCGATGGTGAAGAGGGAAAACGCGAAAAGTGGACGAGGGCGAATAGGAAGGATGAAACGTAACACGCGAGGAGCGCACACGAGAAACTTTCTGGCACTTTGCGAACTAACTTGATTTACGAAATTTCCATATTTATGTGGTCCTTCCCACCCCTTCTCCCCCTTTCCCATCCATCCTTTCATCCATCCATCCATCTGTCCGACCGGTCCATCTTTTATAACGTAACACTTGCAGATATCTGGCTTCCAGGCGGCAGCACCGTCACCTAACCTCCCGCCGACCGACGCTCCAAGCCTTCCCTGTTGTTGTTTCTCCTTCTCACCTTCCTCCATTCAAGATGCTATGTCTGTTGCCGTATATCGAACTGTACACACACACACAGGGAGAGAGAGAGAGCGATTTTTTTCTTTACTTTTTTCAATCTCTCGTTTCTATTTTCAAGAAGCTTGGTATCAGCCCGTTTATTCTTTCGCCAGGCGTTTTTGTCTTGTGTAGCTTCTAGCCCTTCCTTTGTTGTTTTTGTTTATTTTCTTTACTTTTCGTTTATTGTGTTCCGTGGCTCTCTGTACTCGTACCAAATTCTCGTATGGCAAACGTTGAGCTTTTTCGCAAGAGATATAATCGAGAGGCGTTCTCCCCATTTACCAGGGTACGACCTTTCGCCCGCGCGAATATTCGGGATGTTATGAATACATTTACATGGCAAAACTTATTTTTCGCAACACTCTGCTGTTTCATTAACTCCGCGGTGATCTCTGAATCACGAACGAGCAGCGTGGTCGAAAGGATTTTCGACGACCTGGTTGACCTCTCTACAGCGACCGACCCTCTTTCGACGACCCCATCCCCGCATCGAGCTCGCGTCGGAACCGGTATTGCGCTTTTCAGTTTCCTTTCGTTTAATTTTTGTTTACACGACCTAACGAAGTAGGCGGGGACAGTTTTATTAGTGCGAAGTTCAGGGCGGGTTACAACTCTCGCAAAACGAGAGAAACCTTTTACCCCTCTTGGGCGGAAAGGATGATTTTGAGGTTCTTTCATTCTCACCCTTCATCGCTTCTGCCTTAGCGATTATAACCCCTCAGGGTTAAAACCCTTATTTTAGAGGGGGTTTTACCGACTGCGCCGATGCTCTCTGCTTTTTCAACACCGCCTACGTCCGTCTCCCTTTCGAGCCGACCAAGTTTCGTCAAACTCCCCGCGCGAAATCCAAATTCCGTAAAGGCTTCCCAGGCAGCCGCAGCTTTCTTCTTCTCACCATCTCGATAATTTCCAGTATTTATTTATACGACGCTCTTTAATCTCCGAAGATGATTTATTCATTCATTATATAGCTTTCGGGTGGGGCCAACACGAAGTTATAATCCCGCTCTACTTTCAATATAGTTTTAACGATATCCGTCTCGTGCCACATTTCTGTTTCTTGAAACGAAAAATCGACGTTCTTAATATCTTTTGTTCTTTCTATTTTGCGATCTAGTGATCTAGAATTCGCATTGTATTTTTTTGTTTGCACTAAGACTAAAAATTATTTAAAACGGACGCTTGAATTACGTCGTATATTTCGTACACCCGATTCAAGCATGCATGTTTTACACGCAAAACGTGATCGATTTTTCATTTAAAAAAACTCGACCAAGATATCGCGTACGACTCGTCGTGACATTTGACCTTCGAGCTCCTACGAGGGAAAGGGCTTGAGCGAGAGAGCAAAGGAGAGGGCGCATCGACTAAAATTGCAACGCACAGGTAGGCTCAGGCGTAAGATCGAGTCACAGCGAGAGGTAAAGGAACCCGTTGCTTTCGCGCACCGGCAAACTAGCACCTGACGGTTGACACGCGAGCTAACAACGTCAAAGTGTTGTTGAGTATACACATGGCGGGGCAGGCCTGTCTTAATAGCCTCGGACCCGATGGAATCGGATAGGGGTAAAGAAAGGTCGTTACACATTTTAAGTGCACGAAAAATCGAGCGGATATGGTATCGTGCTTCGTGTTTGCTCATGCATATATACATATAACGCTTGATAAATATAATTACAAATATCTTGATTTCCGATTAACAAAAGGCCGCATGTCGCATATTTCGACATCGAGAATAACTCGGGCAGTGCGTATCCGCCACCATTTTGCAAGGTCAGCGGTAAAATATCTTATTTGGGAAAAAACACGAGAATCGAAAATGCCGCCAAAAAAATGGGGTAAGGCAACGTTAACGAGGTTGTTCGGTTCGTGTAACGAATAGACAGGAAGGAAGTGCGAGTAGTGGCGGCGGTGAGTATACATGGAATGTACTGAAGAAGAGTATAGTTTTACATCAGGAACACGCGTTATACGCGAGGGTTGCCCGTGTACGTAGCGAATTCATATATGGGGCGGTATTATGGGCACGATGTTATCCAACGCGGTGTGTGGGTTGTCTCGGCGGGGGCTCACGGTTCATCGATAGTGTGAAATTTCATGACACCAAGACTGTTGCAAGTACAGCCTCTAAAAGCTCGGAGAGTGAACCGGAATTCACCCCCCGCCCCCCCCCCCTCTGTCTCTCCCTCTATATATATATATATCGCCTATCGTCGTCGCGCTCAACGTACTCTCTCTCTTGGTCGTCGGAGAGTCGCGAGAGGGCTCATCCAATATTTACTCGGGTGACCAATTTAATATTCCCTGCTCTTGCGTGGTACACATTTCGAGTACATCGGTAACATCCAACCTTGCGAAGAGAAAGGGGAAGAGATGGCGATGAGCAAATGGGTGGTGATAGCGGTGGAAGGAAGGAAGAAGATCGAGGCAGGCTCGATGGCGATCGAGAAACGCGGAGTGCACTCAAATGCAACGGGACTGGCGCATCGAACGATTTGTAGGGTAGCGCGGATCCAGGGTTAATGTCATAGAGCAACGAACGAATCGACGAATCGATGGCTCTTGGGAGTGCGAGAGGCGGGGAAAAGGAAAGAAAAAAGGGAGGAAGTGAGAAACGAAGAATCGAGAGCAGTCGAGGGAAAGGGCGAAGCAGAAATCGACCGAGGGAAGAATCCCTTGGTCGTAGAGCAGCGAGAGAGTGCTGAAGCGAAAAGCGAGAGAATTCGGTATCGCATTTTCACCTCCATTCGAGCACGCATTCGTATTAATATTTTACGCGGCGGGAGTTCTCGTCGTCGTCGTCGTCGTCGTCGCCGTCACCGTCGTCGTTGTCGTTCCTATCCCCCGGCGGTAGAAGCGGGTTTTAAGGTTCTTTTCTCGATAGTAAATTGAGTATAGATATAGGTCACAGGAGCAGCAACAGCAGCAGCAGCAGCAGCAGCAGCAGCAGCAGGTAGGTATCCCATTTTCATGTATAATACATACGTGCATAGGTACATACGCGATAATATTCCACACGTACATGGCGTTCGGAGAGGTATGCGATGAACTTATGTGAAAGAAGTTTCGGTAAAGTCGATCGCGGGCAAAAAAGTCAGCAGAGCGTTCTACAGACTCGACGTCACTCGGAGAGTGACTGATTTTAAAGTCGGTGCGAAGGTAAAAAAAATGAAACTAATATACGGAGATAAAGGGAGAGAGAGACAGAGAGAGAGAGAGATAGATAGATAGATAAATTTATTATGCCCTAGCAAGCTATGGGGCAATCAAAGACAATATCAATATATATACACGTGTAAATAAAGAGTAAAAAATAAAGTAACAGTAGGTAGAAAGAAAGTAATTAGAAATAGTAAGCGATATGATAATAGGAAAATAAACGTAAATAGGTAAAACGTGAATAACAGTAATAGTAAATAGATAATACGAGTAAATAAATAATACGTAAGTAGGTAAGTGAAAAGCAAGTAAAAAGTAATAGTAAACAATAAGTAAATAATACAGAGATAGCAATCCGAAATCAGCAATACAGCGATAAAGTAATAAACGCCTCAAGTAAAAAATAAGAATAAAAATGAAATAAACAAAAATAACCATATTAACGCAAAAGACTTACGTAAAAGAATGAAAACGAATTTGGAATGTCAAGTATGCCTGATACTAGGATTATTAAATGTAGTAGTCAGATACGGTTGGCATGTATTGGGCAGTCAGATTAATTTAGTTAGATCATCCGCAGTGCAGATCGTAATTAAAGGATGCCCAATTTCTTTCCGAGCAAAAATCGCTGATTGCTTTGACCACACATACTTATAAGATGACTCTGCAGCACGCGCTTTAGTGAGACACAACAATTTATACGACTCGGCTGGTAAGAGCTCATTAACAAAAATTTTGCCCTGAAGATTGTCGTTGAAAACCTCAGTAGCAGTGAGGTCACGCTTTACTCGCTTCACGCCAACTATTGCATCACAAACGGCAGAAGAAGTGAGAGTAACAACAATAGAGAAAGAGCGTCGAGTTTTCTCATGTACCAGCAGAGTAGAGGGTTGGCCGTTAGGATCAGATTTGCGAACCATAACACGTGTCGCTAGAATGTGACACGCCAGATCGCCAAGCCCGAGCGCCTCAAACACTTTAACCGCAATAGTACGCGGACAGACTGACTGCCAGATACAATAATCTCATCGGTCTTATTAACACCCAGCGTGTGCGAATTCTCCTTTAATTTAGCAATTTCACGACTGAGAGAGGCATTACTCGCTTCAAGGGAAGCTATCTTCTCAGAATCAGAAGCGAGAGTACGCAACAGCTTCGGTAAAACATTAAGGGAAGCGTTAATGCTAGCTGCCGATGAGCGAAGCTCCTCGGCGACGAGCGCCGCATTCGAATTTGTGTCACGTAAAAAAGTCATAATCGTTTCAAGCGTCGCCGGTGCATCATCACGAGATTGGGCAGTGAGAGCGGAGGAAATCAGTTTCGAAGGCCCGACGTGCATAATGATAAGATTAATATTACAAAACTCTACGACAGATACCTATCAGACTATGATAGTACCTAACTATGATAGTTCCTCACGCAGCCAAAATGGAATACACACACGCACTGAGAATAAGCTGTCAAGTCAATAGCTGTGAATTTACTGCCTCTGTTACAGCGCATCGACATGCGGAGTTATCCCGATTACCGACGGTGGAAATGCTGTAGATGCCACCGTAGATCCGTATCAATACAGAACACTGCTTATAGATGTGTGGGGCTCGCTATAGATCCAGTAAACACTGGCGCTTGCTGTGGCTGACGCTGCGAGTGTAGACGATATACGACACGTGATGGTAACGATGATCACTAACATGCCGAATCGAAGAAGCGCAGATATGATAGGCGTCGACGGTGAGCGAGGAAGCGAGCATGCGTATAAGCCAGCAAATTCAGAGCAAGAGAGAGAGAGCACAGGAACGTCGAAGCATGCGTCCAGCAGATTAAGTGAGGTTAGGAAGTATGCCAACGCCAAATTCATCGATTTTCCCAGAGATCCAGCCAGTGGAAAGAAATTCAAGGAAAATATCGATGAAAAGTGTTAGGAGCGTGCTTTGGAACTAGAAGCAAAAACGCCCGTGGGCAGCAACACAGCAGAAAAATTGTCTTAACGAGGAGCGACGACAAGCGTGTGCAGCGTACTCACCGGACGAGCGAAGAGGCGAGAGAGAGGGAGGGAGAGAGAGAGAGAGAGAGAGAGAGAGAGAGAGAGAGAGAGAGAGAGAGAGAGAGAGAGAGAGAGAGAGAGAGAGAGAGGGAGAGAGAGAGAGAGAGAGAGAGAGATAGGACTTATATATCTTATAACAATATCGATAAGATTTGCGCATCGGAACGCCATAAAATAAACCATCACCATGAACCTCGCCTCAGTAAAAAGGGGTGCGAACTTAATTAGGGAAGGCGGGAGGAAAGAACCCTTCGGTTTGCAGGGATCGTCTCCCCTCGCCTTTATCATGGTTGTATCCTTTCAACGAGAATTATTTCTAGCCGAATGTGCTATTCCCGTAGTTGCGAACCAACACTTATGGTTCAGGGCCGGATACAATAATATCTTCACCCCTTTTGCAGAAAGCATCATTGGAGCGAAGTATTTATGTATTAGGGGAGCCCTAAATAACGATATTAAACCATTTTGGGGCGATACAACGCGGCGTAAACTTACAAATTGTTTGCTATTTTATTATATACATATATATATTTGCATGATATAGATAGTATACGTCGGTGAAAATGGAAAGTGTGCGGGTAAGTTTTGGGCAATTAATCAAGGAATTAACGAGAGAGAGTGAGTGAGAGAGAGAGAGAGAGAAAATTTCGCAAGCCTAACACACATACCTGATGGATGTTACGTTTTCCAGCGCCCCAACCCCCTTTTCCCAGATGTGCTCAAGGGCAGGCTAATGATATCTCGTCAGGGACACGCGTCGCAGAGATCTTGAATTTAATCCCAAAAGGACACATATATCCCCTCCACCTTCACTATACTTTATTACCTCGGGAGATACCGTCGGCACATCCGCGGGATCTCTCTTCTCATTACGAAAACTCTCTCTCTCTCTCTTTCTCACTCTCTCTTGTCTCGTCTCGTCTCGTCGCTTCGAGGATTTCTCGAGAAATGACGAGTAGATTGTCGGAGGACAGACTTGAACTATTTTCTGTCATATTTAGGTGTCCCGCGAAAATATATGCGGGGACCGAAAGGTAAGATCAACCCTCTTCTGTTCTCTCCCTCGTACTCTGAGGATAGAAGGGTTGAAAACTTTGAGATTCCGTGAGAAAGTTTGCCTCACGTTTTCAGCGATGCTTCTAGTGATACGCACATACACACGTGCATCGTTAATGTATTACCCTTTTAACCCTTCGCTATAGGGTACCCTTTTGTAGGTACTTTACTCCTTCGCAAACGTAGCAGGAGCGGGAAAATTCGTGAAACCTTCTGGAAATTAGATGCACACCCTTCACACGCATTGGCAAGTTTTTACATACATTTTATAATCACAACAGTTCGTGTGACAAGACGGTTGTCTGACGGTGTTTGTTAAACATGGAAGAGAGATCGCACAATGGATGATACCGGGTATCGCTAATAAAATAACGATGCCGAAGAAATCTCGAAAAAAGAGCGAAGGAAAGAGGATAAAAACAATTTTCCAACCCGCCGAGGTGGCGCGCTGGCTAGCTAACGCAGCTTTATTGCTCGTGCACGCTCGCTCGCTATCTTTTTTTCTTTCATTTGCTCTTCTTTCCTTTTACTTTTTTCTTATCGATTTTCTTACTATCCTTTCTTCTTGCCCGATTTGCTCAAGATAAATAGAGAAAAGAAATTGAAATGGACATTTTTTAATAGTAAAGATCCGCGCGAATTTGTCGCTCATTGCGTTCCTTAGTCACACTGGGACAATCTACAAAATTCTTAGCGCCGAATTTGAAAAAAATATTATTTTCTATATAAAAACTCTCTTTTTCGGTAGAAGGAAGCAATGATTTGTCAAAGGGGCAAATGTAGACAGGACAGGCAGCAAGCAGGCATAAATCAAAAAGTCGTCAGGGTCTATCAAGCGCACCAAAGGGCGCGATTGATATTTTTCGTCGAATTCACCGGGACTTTGGCGCACAGGACCTACAAGTCAGAACAGAAGGGCATCTGTTCGTCGTTTTTTCTCCATCTTCTTTCCGCCCTACGCCGTTTTCTTCTCCCGTTTAACGAGACCGAGTCCTTGAATGCTTTCTTCACGAATCATTTTCCACGAAGTAACGGCACGGTTTATCCTCCATCTCCTTTTCGTTTACGCTTTTTTCATTCATTCTTCATTCTCTCTTTCGCCTACTCTCTCTCTCTCTCTCTTGAGTAGCAGCCGGTGGCTCGCAATTAACCGCTGCGATTTCGCCATTAGTCCGTCGGACATTCGAGGCAAAAGAAAGAGAAGAAGAGGGAAAGAATGAAAAAACCCTGTGAGCCGTGTGGCCATCAGAGTGAACTGGAAGAGGGAGAGGGAGAGGGGGGGGGGGGAGAGAGAGAGAGAGAGAGAGAGAGAGCGAGAGAGCGAGAGAGAGAGAGAGAGAGAGAGAGAGAGAGAGAGAGAGAGAGAGAGACGTTGGTTGAAAAGGGTAGGAAAGTCGACGAGATGAAGACGAAAAGGAAAGAGGCTATCTCTGTTACGTATACGTACGAGAGGGGAAACGTGAAAGGAAAAAAAACGGTAATAATCCTCGCGTGCGAGGGAACGTTTCTTTCGGAGATTTTCTGACCATATGTGTTCTTTCAGCATTATTTTCTGGCCGGCGAAGCGACGAGATTTATTTCACGGGCTTCCTTTCACACCTGCGCTGCTCGCGTACGTATTAGCCTGGAGCTTCGGCTGCTGCACGAATACGTGTCTCTCCCTCGCCATACACATGCGCACACGCAGATAGAAAATGAGAGAGCGAGAGGTCGGAGAATGAGTGGAAAAATAGAGCGAGTACGACAAAAATAAGAACAGGAAGAGAATGCCCGAAGACACAAACTCCGGTGTGTATTAACCGCCCCGACTCTTGCTCTATCGTCGTAGCGTAGACTCGTGCTCTCCTGTTTTGACGCCATGTTATGTGGTTTTGTTACTCATATAACACTGCCCATACATGGAAAATATTAGAGTGGTTAGCTATGTTACGTCGAAAATGTGTTCCAAAAGTTTGTCATTCCGGTAACGAAATCGTATAAACTAACGTGAAAATGTCACCACCAGATTCAATAATTCGAAATATGCGTATGTAGATATACGTGTAGCGTGGTTTCGATTTACGACAATGTTTAACATGTTAAAATCATCATTTTTCTGGACAATAAAATTGAAATAAAATATCGTAGTTCATCCAACAAGTAAGAATTGAACAAGCAACGTGCAAGTTTCAATTTACACGGTATTGTTCAATATTGGGCATTGCCCATGTACATAATTTTAATAGTTGCTTTCGTTAATGAGAATATATATTTTTTTAACTTGGCCGTTGTACGGATCATTAGGAATTATCCGTACGAGCGCTTGATGATGGTTTATTATAGTTGCGTATACGCGGGAATCCTCTGTGAATATCGAGTTACGAGAATTTTGCCAGAGGGTGGATGTGCAGATAGCACAGAGTGGGCTGAGGGCGTTTCGATGCTCAATCAGCTGCGAGCGCACCCCATCGAGGTACAGCCCAACGGGTTAGATGAGCACAAACCTGAATAAACTGTTTTCTCTCTTTCTCTCTAGAGAGGGAGAGCGACAGAAAGAGACAAAGAGACGTGTATATACTATATATTTACCTGATCCGCTGAGCCTCAACCACGGCCTGCGTTCGGTAATCCGAGAAGCTCTCCCAATCTGGCATGAGTTGGTTGTGCCCATCAACCTAGGTATACTAATAAGTACGAACTTCGTGCAGATAGCAAAGACTGCCGCGAGCCGCATGTAGAACGGAGACACGATAAAAATCGAACACGCTACGTGGATATAACATATCGATTTTTATATTTATATTTCGCGGAGAAGCAATATTTATATAAATATTTCTTTATAATCATATAGGATCATGTTCTGAAAATGTCTTCACCAACGATAAACTAATTTAAATTTCTATATTCCGTTGTACGGAGCGAACGTATTTTTCATCGGCGTAGTTCCCGGGATACTAACTTTAATAAACGTTACTGTACTGTTTCGCTCGCGTTTTTACCCTTCAATTTTCAAAGTGGTATTTTCCATATTTCTCGCCAGGTCTCCCACTCAGCCCGTTTCCCCAAATACATACGCTTAACAACACGGTGATACGTTATACTTGATAGGGAATCTACTTGCAAGATCGGGCGACATGTACATCTGTAAGGTCGCTCGAATGTGGTGGTAATAGCAAAAGTCGATAGTATGTATAATATATATATATAGATAGCCGGTTATATACGGTCGTCACCATATTAAAAGCGACGACGAGGATCGATCGTTCTGCAAGGGGGTGGCGAATGCCTGCCACCTGCTCGCCGCCGCACATAGCTCGATTTTACGGGAGACTATTGCCTCAACCTCCCTCTTTTCCTCATTCTCTCTCTTTCATCATTTCTATCCAACGCCCTACGGCTACGAGTAACATAATTAATAGAGCATTTTTATATCATGAATATGAAGCTCGGTAATGAACGCATTAATATTTGTGGGTAATTAGAGCGAGGGAGTGAGTTTGTGCGCTCGTTGGAGAGAGAGAGAGAGAGACAGACAGACAGAGAGAGAGAGAGTGAGAGTGAGAGAGAAGCGGAAAATCGACAAGTACGTTGGGCGTGCTAGCCTGGGCCCTGCGCGTTCGATATGCCGTGCAAATGAACGAACGAATGAAAGAGAACCGAGTCGTCGAAGCGGCAAAGCACATAAATCCCTTTGCATACATTTGACACGTGCGCGACGCTTTAGTTACGCATACGAAAAAACAGCTTTATATACAGTGAGTAACAAAAATATTTGGACACCACGGTATATCGGTATAAATCATTATGTACCGCAGTTATTTCTGAAAGAAAAAAAATTATTTTTTTAGTCAATACATTGATATTTGTTAATAATAATATATCATAAAATTATTTTTATCAATAATCTGTAGATCTTTTTTTGAACATTGTATAGAATAATGCACGATTTTCGCGCAACAAAAATATTCGGACACTTATCAGAAATGGGTGGATTTTAAATTATTAATAACTTTTAATATTTAGTGGCATATCCTTTTTGATCTTCCACGTTTTTCAGACGTTTTGGCATATTTGAAATAATTTTGTTCAAATAGTCTGCATTAATTTGTTGCCATTCTTCCTGCAATCTCGTCTTTCGTTCATCTTTCGTACGTGGATGTGATGAACGAACTCCCTGGTCCAATTGTTCCCATAGATTTTCTATGGGATTTAAGTCCGGAGATTGAGGTGGAGGATGCAACACTTTTGGACAATTATATAACAGATATTCTAACACTCTGTATGAAATTGTCTTTCAATAATTGAAGGTATTTGTTTTTATCCATAATACCGTCAATAAAAACTAATTTTCCAACACCCGCAGTAGAAATACACCCCCAAACGAGTACACTCCCGTTTCCGTGCTTGAACGTAGCACGTAAATTTTTTGGTCTCAGCTCTGTATTGGGTTTACGCCATACCATAGCTCGTCCATCGGACCCGGAAATGTTAAATTTGCTTCCGTCACAAAAAATCACGTCATTCCACCATGATTCATCTTTGCTGCCGAATTCTTTTGCGAATTGCACACGTTTACGTCTATTGATCTCGTTTATGAAAGGTTTTTTCCTGGCTACTCGACCATGATATCCATTTTCTTTTAAGATATTTCTAATTATTTGTGGATGAATGTCTTTCCCAGTGTTTTGAGACACTTCAGCCGCTAATTTTGGAGCACTTAATCTCGGATCTTTTTTAATTTTTCGCACTATCTGTCTGCGATCTGCTTCGGTCAACACTCTTGGTCGGCCTTTCTGCTTGACAGATTCAATGCGATCTTCACGTTTAAATCTTTTTATAATGTCTGCAACAGTACTTTTACTTAAATTTAACAATGCACCAATTTCCCGATAAGATTTTCCCTTCGCTTGGTGGAAAATTACGAGCTGTCTTATATCAAAAGAAGTATTTTTTGTTTTGCGAGGCATCTTTGCTCACGATCGACGTAAAACTGGTGAAAATTTTACTAAACAGCATTATGAAGTCTGGCTACACATACATTGTGTTTGTAAACATTCATTGGAGGTCGATTGCTGAGACATAGAACATATTCCTTACAATGTATGTTGAGTGTCCGAATATTTTCGTTGCGTGAAAATCGTACATTATTCTATACAATGTTCAAAAAAATACCTACAGATTATATAAAAAAATAATTTTATGACATATTATTGTTAACAAATATCAATAATGTATTGACTAAAAAAAGAATTTTTTTCCTTTTAGAAATAACGGCGGTACATATGTTAATGGTTTATGCCGATATACCGTGGTGTCCGAATATTTTTGTTACTCACTGTATACCTACATACATAATATTAGCTATGCTACTAAGCAAACGCGAAAGTTCGATGAATTTTTGTAAACTCGATCGTACGTCGATACGAATCGGCCAGCAGAATTTTTTCTCTACAACGTTCGAAAAATAAGAAAGCAAAGGCGAACTTACGGTCGATATCCATTAAACTGAAAATGGTGGAAAAAAGCAATAAAAAAATTTTTTTAAACTGATGATCCAATTAGGGAAGAAAATTTGGAAAATTCAACTCGATGTATTTCGGCATAAGGCATTCATCGAATATTATTTCCGGTTCGGGGGAGAATTTTTTTCCAACGTCGAACGAAACCGCCCGAGTTATATGTACGTATACGACGCGTGAAGAGAAAACAATGTGCGAAACGGAGGAGAACGCGGAACGGAAAGAGGAGACGAGTGCAAAGCGCCAAAGCATACCTGCATATGCATGTATGAAAACCGTGCTCTGGCCTCGTTCTCAACTTTGCTTATAATACATGCATACACATAGAAATAAAGGAGAGTGGGGGAAGGAGCGACGATGCTCTGTTGCACCAAGCTTGCTTGAGCTTGCCGGATACGAAGTGTCGGCCGGCACAGCTAGAGTCGTTGTGCGGTTATCTTTTTGGAGCACCCATAGCAAACGTGTTGGCAACGAAGGCTTGAGATATAGGTACGGAAATATACTCGGGCAACTATATATACATATAAGTGTCTGTGTTTGCCACAATCGTGGCTAGTGTACAGTTTATAAGTATGTATATAACAAGTAGAGGACCGATAGTATTGTGCCGCGTAGCGTTTCATCGACATATCGAATGTACCACGTGTTTCCGTTGTCTCGAAGGAGAAAGACACTATTCCAACAGAACATAACTAAATAAAGAATATAAAGTTCGAAGCTTGATAAGCGCTAGATCGGTAAGTACGCGTATAGGCAACAAAGTCCAAGTCTTTATTTGCGATTTTCCGAACATCGAATCAATTTTGATGGAGGCAACTTTCGTAGATCTGCTCCTATTATCTTAGCAACGTTATAGGAGAATAGCGTAGGTACGAAAGAATATTGTAGCGAACGATGTCACGATGGAACGACGTAACGCCAAGTGGATTAATTGGAACGCGTGTAAAATCGAGGGAAAAGGGTCCGAGGCGAGTTGGTAGACTTTCGTTGACTAAGCAAGACGGCTCCTCATTCATGCCTCAGGGGGGATAGTAAAGAAGAACGTCATGCGCTCGGGGCTCGAAATAACCGTGGCTCGAGGGGCTCTCTCACCGTAGCGCGTGCTGCTCGATGATAACGTTTTTATCTCGCACGAGATAAATGGTAAATAGCGCGTCGTTTTCGAAGGCGATGTGTGACACGTCGGGGAGTGTATATATACGTGTGTGTCGAGTGAAGGGCGGCCAAGAAAAAGCATATAGTGGGTGCAGGGCTTCAAGGGCTCTCGCATCCGAGACCCTGAGGGTTACGCTTCGGATCCGACACTTTGGTGGAAAAGCTATCACCCATTTCCCTCTCTCTCTCTCTCTCTCTCGCTCTTCACTCTATTCTTCTTCTATTGAGGCTACACTGCCTATCCGATTGTCAGTGTCGCGAACCTGTGTAATCGGAAAACTCCATATAAACCCCACTCGTTATCTACATAATTATACTAAGGGACTACACTCGAGCCCTCGTGGCACATAAACCCGCCGTACAAGCGATAAATGCTTTGTTCCGTTAAAATACGACACCCGGTATATTTACCCTTTGCTCCTGCAATTTCTTTAGATAGCTCGCAAATTTTTTTAGTTATATTTTCATATTTCTGAAAATCATTTTTCGCAGACTTTTAAAGTTGAATGAGCAACTTTAAACTATTTACAAATTGCAGTTGTCACAACCAATGGGGAGCTTAATAAAGCCTATACTTATATCTTTATTAAAGATGTAGGTATATAATGAGGAAATAACGCGTATGTGATCTACATATCGTTGTGCCCTTTTAAATTATTTATATTTATATATTTATATTGAGACAAAATATTTCTTTTAACACGTTTTAAAGAAATATTCTCCGGACGCGGCCGCGGTCCGTCGGCTGTCGGGGCACTGTATGCCGAATTTACACTCTCAATTTTACGATCTTTTGGGCGCCAGTCAGTCTTACAATACTGACACACGTTAACTTTAATTTTGACAAATAAAGTATCATTTGACCGCTAACTATTATTTGACAAATCAATCATTACGGCTGAGACGACTCAAGGGGGAGTTCCGCTGGAGGACCGTGGGAAAATCTCGCGAATCAATGAAGACCAGTAATTGGCCGAGATAGATAAATTTATTTGTACTTACAATCATGTGTTGACAAAATCTTTGACAAAATATTCCTCCACCAATTTCTCAGAGATCTTTTCCACCCAGCTGTGATGGACAAAGAGACGCGGCTCGAACACCGAAGCCACTGACTTTTGACAAACACACTAATTACGAGGTATATTCGCTAACACCGCGAACACCTCGTCGACTTTGACAAAATAAAATGGATAACTTGAGAGGTACGTTAACACAACGGTAGCCTCTCCCAATTTTGTCTACTTCGTTTAATGGTTAGTGCGTTAATTGGACGTCCGTACGTTAAGACAACGATACGCGACTCCAGGACGTCTGCACCAGATAACGGCTAATGCGAGACTCCTCGAATTTATCAAAATCACTGTCGATCGAGATCGACAGTGAAAAAGAGGGCGGGAGGAAGGCGAGTCGCCGAGTTCCTCATTGTCGAAATTTGCCGAAAAGTGACGGATGGTCAGGAATTCGGTCGACGTACGATGTCAGAGATTCATAATTATATCGGGCCCTCCGACGATACCCGACCTCGCGGGTCTTTATGATGTCGAGGAAAAATCTCCGGTAACAATATATACATACACACACACCAGATTGAACACGCTTGCAGAGACGATTTTTGCGACAGTTGCATTTCATTAGATTTTGGCAAAGTTCACGATACGAAATTAGGAGTTTCGGATAGCGCGGGTATTTCGATATTTTCTGCTGAGCACGATCCCTCCAGTCGCAAATTGGATCTGACTTTACTTCAAAGAGAAACTCACATAGAGAAAACGAAGAGATGCTCATTTTTATCTACCTTAGACCCTATTTTTGCAATACAAGGGGGCAAGGCATGATTCGACGTTCTCTCAGGGATACAAGAGAGATCATGGAACGATGAGGGCTGCTACGGGGGTGGAAGACCGCCTCGGAGCTTATCCTTTTCCCAAGGCTATTTACGTCGCAAGTTTTCGCGAGGAAGCAGGAACCTCGAATCGTTTATCACGCTCCGGGGCTAATAGATAACACACGCCTTACGTGCGCGCCTGGTGTAAAGTCCACGCCGGGGTGCAACGATTGCCTATCAGAATCCGATCGGCTCTCTTCGTTTCTCTCTCACATACAGATATACACTAATAGTTCATTTGGATGTCACGATATATAAGCGATATTCCGTGGGAACGTTCAACGAGTTTACTCGCGACGTACAAGGGAATAAGTTTTCCACGATCGGGAAGACTATCGTGGCAGGAGCTGAAACGTAAACATGAAAATTTATTTTCTAAAAGAAGTTATTGCGAATAATTGTTCTAAAAGCCCTCGATCATTATTGAATTGAAACAGATATTTTTATTTATCACAGGCTACTAGAAATAATCAGTGGACAAGGAAATTCTGAAATAGTAATCTACATTAGCTTGTTTTTATTTATATATTGTTTTACTATAATCGGACCCATACTGTACAGAAATGAACGAAGATGTGGGAAATACACGACGTCAGGTTGCCTTATGAACGTACCCTAAGTACGAACACAAAATCTCACGGAGCAAACGTTCGTGGCAAAAATATATGTAGATAGGGATATAGAATTAAGCTCGAGTGAGAAGGAGTGTGTGTGTGTGCGCGCGCGGAACTTTTCCATTCGCCTTAGAAATACGTCACGTAGAGCCGAGTAATCGAATCGAGCGCGGACGTACGAAATCGAGTCAGATCCCATATAGCAAGCCCGTGTCGGGGATTTATCTCGCCGGCTCCGCGCGCATCTTTTTCCCCGAGTCTCGCACCAGCGAAAAACGATAGGAGAGAATCACCTTCGGCTCACTGTTCGCTCCATATCCCACCTGCTGACTTTATTCAACGACGGGAAAAGACGAAATTCCATCCTCGCACATGTCCCTCTCGACCATCTCCATCCTTAACCTTTTTCCCTCAACGTCTTCTCGTGTCCTGCGCGCTGCTTCCGTAATCTTGACAACCCCAAGGACCGAATGAAATTTCCATTACCAATTGAGGAAAATCTGTTACCCGGGTGACGCTACCGACGGATCCTAACTTGCTTCGCCGATAGAGCTACAATTGGAGAGAAGGACCTTTCCTCTTCTCTCTCTCTCTCTCTCTCTCTCTTGGCGTATATTTATTCCGCCGGAAAGATTCAATCGGATGAATAAGGTAATCGATCTTGAGAAGATCGTCGACGCTCCCACTGTTCCGCTCTTCCACTTATAACAATAGTCTTTTACGGTCGCAAAAAGAACTTACGACAAATCTGAATAGTCAATAAAATCGCAATTTAGTGGAATAATTTACAAACGTGCCCCTGAGAATTGAAAAAAGTTGATCGATGCGAACGAATAGAAAAATATCGAATCCGAAGTACATTGTCATTGACAAAGAAAATTAATTATTCGGTACATTCGTGAATCATCTGCCGTTTGAAATAAAAATTCCCATCGAATAAGAATGAAGTTAGCGTATTACGCAGTGATACAAATATAGTTTGACCTACAAGTCGAAGTATATAACCGGTGGGATGAACAATGCATACGTGGAATGTGTATGTATCGAGATTTTGTCGTTGCATGGAAGAGGCCGTTGAGGGGGAGGGGGAGTAAGCGGGGAGCGTGATGGAAAAGAGAGAAGAGGCCTTAACGTTGTTTCACGCGAGCAAAACGCCGGTCTCGCCACAATTTCCGGAGCCGGAGCTCCTCACCTCTCTCGTGCATTCGCCTCCTCTCACCTCTCACCGTTCGTTCCTCTCTTTCTGTTCCATCGGGTTGAGGTCGTGCGCGCGATCCATAGTCTCGAGCGTTCGCATTGTCTATCGCTTCTATAGTCTCTGTGGCGTAAGAATGTGCGTCGATACTGTATACAGCGGCCCTCCGAAACCATTCCCTAACGCCTAAGGGTGAATCCGTCGTTCTCTCTCTCTCTTCATTCTCGTTCTTTCCATCTCTCTGTCGCCCTCTCTATTTTCCCACATCCATACTCCCGTACGATCGTTCGACCAAAGCCTCCGCCCCCCCCCCCCTGTCCGCTCTTCCCTACTTGGTTTAAGCTCGCTCGCCGAGCATACATGCATGAGCCTACAAATACGATGAACGACATTGGCATGAAATCGAGCGAGAGGCTGGTAAAAGCAGAGAGAGTTTCGAATTGGGACGAGACGAAGATGCGATAAGAGAATTTATGTATATATGCATAGGTATATATATAGGGCGAGAGGAAGAGACAGAGAAGAGTGTGAGACGGGGGTAAAAGAGGCTTCGCCGTACAGACAGACAGGGTGGTAGGAAAGAGAACGCGAGATGAGCGCGAACGTGTAAAAAACAGGAAATTCCTGTGAAAAGGGAATGGCAACGGGAGAGTTTCCGAGACAGAAAGCAGGGCAGTACATTCTCAATGGATCTTCCGTTGAACACCTAACACACACACGCCGGGAAATACAATACTGCATATACCGTATAGTAGATTCGCGAGGGAATTCGCAGACCTACATTCAGCAGACAATTTATTCGCGAATTTCTTCATGATTGCGCGTAAATTATTTCTGTCACAATTTTTAACACACCTAAGATACAACAAAGGTATGAAAAATATTTAGCAATAATGTTCAAATTTGATTTATAATCCGAGAAAATTTTTGTTTACATCCAGAATTGTTAAAAGGAAGTTTACCATTTGTTTTTTTTTGCATATTTGTAAATTTCCCAACAGCGAGACAACTGTGAAAATGAAAGATAAAGCCGTGAGTGCGCTGTACAAACGAAAAATCGATTCGATCGAGCGAATTAATTGGTAAATACGTTATACCGTAGGTCAACAGAGTATTGATGCACCCTGCAGAGGAATTATTGATTCTAGTACAAAACTGGTACTGTAATTTTTCGAGTATTGCTACGTGGATAAGTAGGGTAGACTGGGTACAGTTGTAACAGGGTACAGTTGAAACAAAGTGAATATCTCACGAATTGGGTTGTATCACTATTTTTTTTTATTTTTTTTGTCGAATCTACTGATATGATAATTTCAGATAATTTTTTTTTTTCAATTTTTTTCATCGATTATTAACAAAGTTATGGCCCTTTGAAATTCGGAAAAGGCTCGGGCCGCTTGAACGCTCCGGAAACCTCCGAGCGCACCCGAACCGCCTGTGACGTCAGAATGCGTGTGGACAGCGTCACACTGTATGGAACGCTAAGCAAACGTGCACGGACTGAGCGTTTAATTATCGTTTACAAAATGTTTACACCGAAAAAAAGTTATCGTTATTGTTTTGTGCCGTTGTGCAAAAATACAACGAAAAGCACACCAAACAAAATATTTTTTTGTGTGCCAAACGACGAAAGAAAGAAAAAAACTTGATTTAGTGTGGCTCGACGTCCAGACGCGCCATCCAAAACAAACTTTTTTTGTTGTCAAGATCATTTCGATCTTAAAGACGACATGGAGAATTATGTGCGATTTTTTTCGAAATAACGATTCAGACCCGAGAAAAAAATATTTGAAGGTAAAAAAACGTGGTCGAAATTTTTTCTAAATTTCAAAACGACATCAAAAATTTTTGAAATAAAATATCGAAAAAATGGCTCGATACAACGTTTATAACACTTTAATATATACCCACAACAGAAATGGTGAAAATCCACCGTATGGTTCCTGAGGAAAGGTACATTGAAAATGAGCATTTTTCGAACCAATGGTTTTCGAGTTTGAATTGGTCCCAAAACTTTTCTAATTTGAATATCTTCTAAAACCACATATAGAATTATTAATATAGTATTTCTGAACAAAAGTAGAAAAAATCGTCGAAAAATGTTGAATAGTTTTGGAGATATCTTAATTTGAAGCAAAAAAGGTCGGATAGGCGCTTCCAAATATGTCGAACCCCGTTAAACGCGATCAGGTAGCAAGCCCCAGCAAGCCCGGGTAACGAGATGCGCATCGTGACGTCACGCGCGCCATGACCAATAGCGGCGCGTTTCACTGAGGCCATAAAAATTCGAATTTTTAACGCTGATTTCTGGTGTTAATATGAACGGATTTAAAAAAATTGTTCTCTGAATATTAATTATTAATGCTAAATATTGTGAAAATAATTAAAAAAACTTTTTTTTTATGATACAACCCAATTATGGAAAATACGGCGAGGGGGTTCAGGGGAAAAAGAAGCAGTTTACGCATCCGAACGTGTTCGGTAGTGTTACGCCCGCCGTTGCGTGCTGCAGACACTGGCAAGGGGCCCTATTGTGCGTGGGCGCGACGAAGTAAGTATTTTCGATCGAAGATTTTCTTTAACTACGCAGCTAATATCAAAGATAGGATCGTAAGTATTTTTCTGTTTGAAGATTAGACTATAGAGAATATGGTATTGTAATTATTTTTGTGTGCGATAGTTTGCCTCGTCGCTGTGATTTTTTATTTATAAAGAAGGGAGGTGGGTACAGTTGTAACAATTTTTGTGGGTACAGTTGTAACATTACTAATCCCATCGTTTCACTTTGTAGATGCCGAGAATACGGGTAAGAAGGACAACACAAGGACGGTATGACATATCACAATACACATACGCATGTGAGGAAGTGAAAAATGGTATCTCTCTAATGTAAGAAGTGCCGCACAAGCGCATGGTGTTAACTATGTTTCGCTACTTCGGTATGTAAGAAAAAGAGAAAAGTCAGGCGGAGAGTGATGAGGCGGAAAATATTGATATGGGGTATGTGGGGCCTAATCGAGTTTTTACTCAAAAATAAGAACACGCATCTTGCCAATATCTCATCCGCTGTACGGAGATCTACTCCGGACTCTCTAGAGAAGAGGTGAGTAAATTGGCGTTCGAAACGGCCATTTTCGTAAAGATGGTTTAAGATTTTGCTGGCACTGTTGATTTTACCACATCATTAAGTTTTTTGAGAATTGAGAATAGATGCTCAGTTTTTGTTGATTTTGTTGTAATTATAGTTATTTTGGAGTCAAAATAAAACATTGACAATAACTATATTGAACAATAATAGTTTTAGATATGTGATTATAAAAACGCCATTTCTCACTTACATAACTATAAGAATTGTGCCTTATTAGTGTTAGACACTGTAACTTACTATTTTCTGTGATTTTATTGTAATAAATCTAATTAAAACACACGAATAGTGCCTCATTTCCATGTGTTACAACTGACCCCCATACTGGGGTCAGTTATAACATTTTGGATTTTTTTTTCAAAATGCTCCTGTGGGCTAATTATTGCATCAGGCGTGCAAATATGATGAACAATATCAAGACTGATAAGCAGTCTTTCATTTCACGTACTTAGTACCGAACTCGCTTGGATCATTACGGTTCTATGAGCGATCAAAGCAAAATTGTTACAACTGTACCCAGTCTACTCTACGTCAGAATGTTAAGTCGATCAAAATGAAATAAGATTTAAAATGTAGTATCGTCGTGCATAATCGACGGTAGATATCTATCTTTGGTCACGATCAAAATAAAAATTCATTAAAAGTGAGCAAGACGCGATTAAACTTACCGGTCTAGGTTCGGCGTTATAACTTTAATGACGAGGGGCGCGTGCGACTACTATATATCTCGTCGCTAATCATAATATTACTCAAGAGTCTCGACGTATAATAATAAACGTGTCGTTAATTCACGATGTGCGATCGGGTGCTACGAGAAATAGATAGAGAGAGAGAGAGAGAGAGAGAGAGAGAGAGAGAGAGAGAGAGAGAGAGAGAAGCGCGGGGGGAGGTCGTCATGAGCCTCGGATGCGTTCTCCGTTTCCCTCGTTGGGCATGCACCGAAGAAGAGGGAAGACGTCCCGACGGGCTTTACGAGTCCGTGGAACGAAGATATAGTGGCAGCAAGAGAGGAAGAGGGAGAGAGAGAGATTGAATTCACTCGATTAGTTTGAAATTCATGGGAACTCCGGACGCGTACGAGTCCTGAGGGTGCTTTCGGGCAGCAAGGGTGCTTCGCATCGTGCCCCGCTTATAGCGAAGGGACTCAAAAAGGGATGGGAGTATCGGGGGTAAAGAGGGAGAGGGATGTGGCGGTCTAATAAACTTGCACCGAATATTTCAGGGCCTTTACGTGCTTGCGCGAGATTTGCACTTTGCCCGTGAGGCAATAGCGCACGAAAACAGCCCAGGAAATCGAAGTGTCGCACGCGTATGCATTTATATATATATGTATATGTTTTGACGATCGGTTGGATTAGTCCTCAACGAGATAATATACTTGGAATCGAGTAAACTGTAAAGTTTGTACGAAGCTGCGCCCATCGAAGTTACTCGTGGCGGCACTACGGGATGAAGATATTCCATCGAATATCTTCGAGCTTTCCATCGAGATCTCGGTACGAACTAACGCTTGTCGCGTGGCATAGAAATTATATTAGCCGAGAACTTCTCTCTCTCTCCCTCCCTTTCCACGCATCCATCTTATTGGAGGTTTGCGATTCTCGTCTTGTACTTCCTCATGCATTTAAGACGATTGATACTTGAATATATCTATATATATATATATATATGTGTGTGTGTGTGTGTGTGTGTGTGTGTGTGTGTGTGTGTGTGTGTGTGTGCGTGTTCGTGTGTGCGCGCGCGTGCGTACCTACGCCGTAAGGGAGATACATGTGCGGTGCAAGGACTGCTTTACATAGTTTCACGTCTATTTAAATAGTTCGGCTTACCCGAGGTAGAAACGTGCTCGTTGGCAGAGCTGGTTGTAGAAATTCACCCATAGAGACACTCACCTGAAACAAGCAATAAAAATATACAATCAATTACTCAAAATTCTTTTGACATCTACAAAAAGATATAGATATATAAAAGAGATGCGAAGAAAAAATATTAAGACGAATCTATGGACCTGTACGAAAACACATAAAATAAAACTCAAGAGTCATCAAGGAAAGAATAGTCGCGAGCGGAGGGAGACTTGCGCGTCGAAGTCGCGGATGTGCGATCCCCCTTTCTCGGCACACACTATTCTTCTCCGTGTCGGTATATAACCCTGGAAAGTACGTGATCCAACGGCTTTTTAGTGCCTCGTTCAATGAATACGTGAGATGTCGAGAAGCAACGTCGCCCGATGGAATAGTTGCCCCACCGGGTGTAAGGAGGTATAGGTACCTAGTTCGGGTTATAGGGTTGCTCCCAACGACAATTATCCCCGGATAAAGCTCACGAGAAGGGATTGGACGCCGTCGAAACTACCGGCTTCGTTTCCCAATGTATTACGGCCTCGTCGCGAAATTGGCCAGCCGGTTTTTGGTCAAAACTTTTAACAGATAAAATACAGAGGGTATAAAAATTGAGCGCGAATGTACGAATGGTATAACAACGAGGGTGTACAATCGATTATGTGCTCGGATTTTTGTAACTGGATTTATAAAACGAGTGCCCCGCTTTCGCGGAGATGTGAACAAAACGTTTTATGAGAAATCGTTATTGATTACGCTTGGAACGTGTTTCAGTGCCTGTCGAACAAAAATGACGCATTAGGAGTGATTGATTTTCGCATATTTCTAAATGTAGCTGCCCGCTTACTATAAAATTATTATTCAATTCGTCGTCGTCGAGACACTTGGCCGTCTCTAGGTTTGAAAAATCAAACTATTGTAGGATCGAACGGAATAATAAATGGAATGAGTGAGCGAGCGCACGGTTAAAGCAGAAATAGTCGATAAAGCTTAGTCCGACGTACTTTTGCGTTCACCGATCAATTAAAATTAATCGAGTTATCCAATCTTCGTTTTTTAGAGTTCCTCAATATGTAAAATAAAACAATAAAATGTGCAATCGTAGGGACCTATATGAGAAACGTCCATATATATTCGCATATGTGGGCAAAATTTGAATAATAGTCTGAGTGATCGAATAAACTTTTGCACTCTTGTTCGCATCACCGCCGTAAGATCAATTTTGGCATCGAAATATTTCGAGAATAAAAATACAACATCAAATATGCATTCAAAATTTGAGTAAAAACAAATATTTCGGCCATCGACCACCGTCCACTCTGCAAAGGTTAAACCTATAAAACAAAAACTGTTATTTTCGTTATGTATCAGAGGATTGTATATTTTTGTTTTTCATTAGCAATCCGTAATGACAAAAAACATGGAAAATAAATGCGAATGATTAAATCTTAAAAGAATTCCCGAAAAGTAAGAAAAGCACAGTGTGATGAAAAACGAAATCAGTAAGCGACGAGGGCGCTGTTTGAAATTAGCAAAATTTTATATATTTCTGGCGAACATGCTCTAAATTATTTATATCTGAAAATCGATACACCAATATTGGATTAAATTAAATGGATTAGAATCAATATCGCTTTTTAATTAATACGTTGCGTGATCACCGTTTTTTCGTTGACCCAGTTTCCTCGTTAACACGAAAGAATCTCACGCTTTTATCAAAAACGAAGAGGGTTGGAAAATAATATAAGCCAAAGCTCGATCACCGCTAGAAGGGAGAGTTTTCGTCATGATTCGACGAATTCGAAGGGAACACAGCACGAAACCGCGATAGTCGGGGAATCGCGTGGTAGACAAGGGTAGTTGAACGTGACAAGAGAGAACCGAGGCAGGGGCTGTTTCTACGTTTCGTCAGAAACCCGATTTCACGCAAAACAGAGCGCTGCGCCACGCTATCGCCCAGCTATCGTTTTCTCGTAAATCATCAGATTCCATATAACAACCCCAACGTTTTCCTTTTCGCCGCTCGAGCGAGTTTCGTGCGTAACAGTTTTATACTTTGACGTATACCGTTTATATGACTCTACGAAATTTGTAGGTTTACAGAACGAGCGTCACGGCTTCGGAGATGTTACAGAGCGTTGTGGCAACGTATACGTTTCTCGACTCGATATGCGAAACGGTGACCGACACGATTTTAATATAAAACTATTGTTATCATTGTTTTTTTTTCTTCACCGCCAAACCAATTTATAAGAATTATGCCAACGAGTATAGATATTCGTGAGGATGAAACAGGTTCGTAAAAAAATCGAAACGAAAAATAGAATTGTCGCCGAGACGAGAGACAATAAATAATCCGAGGCTCGAAACTTCGGCACGTTACATTTTTTTACCATGCATGTATAGCGTCTGGATAAATAAATCGTTTTTTTATTTCTTTTCTCTTTTCTTTGCTTCGCAAACTTATGATAGAATTTCATCGCTTCCCGGGCGATATCTTCGCGGATATTTTGGACGAGCCGTGAAGTTTCTGGCATAGTGTCCGTAGCTATTGTTCCTGAGCGGAGCGCCTCGACGAAAGAGGCGCGAAAGAGTAAAAGAGACAAGAGACGAAAGTTTTGGTGTGTCGAGAATCTCTCGCCGCTCCTCGTCGCTTTCCCTCGCTTGTTCTTGTCCTCCCTCTCTTCTTCTCGCTCGCTTGCTTGGCTGCTTATTCTCCCGACTGGCTTCCACTTTCGCCCCCTCGTATCTGGGCCCAATTTGCGTCTACCGAAACGACGAACGCGCACTCGTTACACGCCATTGTTCGGCTTTCGCGATCCCCGTCGACGACGTGAGCGCGCGGACGCTCACCTCTCTCTCTCTCTCTCTCTCTCTCTCTCTCTCTCTCTCTCTCTCTCATCCCTTTCTTCTCTTGATTCGTTTCGCGTCGTCGTCATATCCTCGTCTTTTCCTGATTGTATCCCCCGATGTTCGCGCAAAGTTGCCCCTTTACCTAACTTTTGCGCGTTTTCTTATTCCTGTTTTGTTAGACCGGTTAATGCATGTATGGGCAGCAAAAAGCATAAAAGCTGTCGCACGAAAGCGCTCGTTAAAACGACCCCTGGTATGAGTTTTCGCTTTTTTTTCTAAAAAATTCGTTTACCTTTTGGGCCTTTCTTAAAAACAAAATTTTTTTATTCTCCTGACCGTCCTTGTACTACTCATAGGACATCCACTAAAAAAAATATTTGGCGTTTATTACTCTTTCTTACCATAAAAATACCATATATCTTATCTATAGTGTTTCCAACAAAATAAAAGCCCTATAAAAAGTATATGGTAAAAATATTGTTTACCATATACCTATCTACGTACTAGGATCTTCATTCACAGTACCTAAGTAGGTATATCAAAGTTTCACGGAGAAATTCAGATAAAAATAACTCGAGTAGACAGGAGGTTAAAAAAGAGTCATAATTTGCCGGAAAGATCATAATGAAAAAAATACGTTAATATTCGTGAAATACTTATTAAAAACATTCACGTTGAAAATGCAACGTCGTTATTTATTTAAGGTAATTAACCATAATTGCCTTAAACCAAAAAAAGAGATGGGTTTCCACAGTATTTCCGTTTCTGCGTTGACTCCCTAAAATAATGCTCGAATCTTTTGTTGGCAGTGACGTCGTCGTCGCTGCAGTCCAAAGGCTCTAGACACTACGACGTCACGCGTTTCAACCTCTCTTACGCTTGAGCTCGTTTTAGAGGATTAATTAGGGACGCGACGAAGACCATCTAAGCGACTCGGGTATGTGAGCTGCATGCTCTCTTTCTGCTGCTGAGTATACTATTACGTCGAGGCAGGAGAGAAGAGAGCACTTTTGGAGGACTCGCGTGTATCCATTTTCAAAAGGTTCAACGACGCCATTTTAGAATCTCGAGAGACTCTCACGGTCATTTTCGGATGAGAGCTCTATCGTTTCGAGTAACTCAGACAACGTCCGATATAAAAACAATTACCCTAGAAACGATTGCTCATTACCATATCGCACCTTTCTATTTGACTTTGATTCACTTTTGCAATTTCGTTCGTGCGACCTGCTTATTAATTTTCCCCGTAGAAGGGGGGAGCCAAATTTCTGACAAACAAGACGCTCAACAAGGTAAAAGAGCCATTTGTTGATAAAGGGAGGTCTTCAAAAATATGAGAGTACATCGTATAAAGAACAGAAAAAAGCAGGGAAAAAAGGTTAGAAATGTAAGAGTGCTTCCAGAGGGTGCTTCTAAGGTGCTAGGCACGCGTATAAATAAGCCACAATAAAATTAAGTGGGCTTCAGATAAGGTAAAAAAAAAAGACGGAAAAAATAAAAGTTTCTTGCCGGTGCTAATGAGATCGGAGAGTGACATATTGCCCAACATTATTTCTGACAATTTTCACGACCGCGTTTTGTATCGGTTATGTAGAGCGTAGGATCGAGAAAAGGGAGGAAAATTTCGTATTAAAGGAAAGAATAATTTCTCGCGAGGAATGAAAACGGAACGAGAATGTCGTAACTTGTAAGGTGGTAATTCTATTCGCGTAAGCTATATTAGAAGACGCCGAATATGAATACGAAGGTAAAGTATATTACGTATACGAGGATGTCACGAGAGCAGAAGTTCTCCGGTGTCTGTCGCGTATACCGGTGAAGTCTTATCGGCATAATCGTTATGTAATAAGGACGAGGTTTCGTATGTCGGGATGAAAAACGTTTCGTGAAAAGCCGCGCGCACGAGGTAAATGACCATAGGATTTGGAAAACGCTAAGAACGAAAAGCCGAAGACGACGACAGCTAAGACCCGATGATTTTTTTGACGTAGCGCGATGCTACCTATTTGTGTAATGAGAACACATCACAAAAGCCTCTTTCGCATCTTCCATCTTAGATATGAATAGAGCCCTTTATGTGCGGCTCTCTCATATACGCTCGAACGGAGATAAGCCCTTCGACTGAAAGTTACAGCTCGAGAAGATTGAATTTACGAGGATCTTCGTAATATTTTTTGCCAATTTCTCCTGTTTCCCCAATCCCTGCTTATTCTCCCACGAATTCGCAGCAAAATGGTCGATGTACGAATGGAAATTTTGTCAAAAAAATAAAAAAATAAATTGACCTTATAATAACGACAATTATTCGGTATTAATATTAATGCATATTACAACAGAATTATACTTCCTCTAATTATTTTATAATCATTTTTTAATGTAGAAAATAATTGTGTACGTTCTACAAAAAAATCCAACGGCCAATTTGGCACAGAAATACAATGTTAGTTCATCCGGCTATAGTTGTATATTTTATTTCTGTCGCGACTTTATCGAGGAGTGAGGGACATAATCATCGGGCTCGAATCCTCCATGCGGTACATTACCAAAAATAATTCGGCGTTCGCCAAATTTAACGAACCATCGTCGAGCATAAAAAAGGTTTTAATGTCCCGAAGAAACATCATTTGCCTAAACTACATTTGTGAATGGTCGCCGATGTAGGCGAAAAATTTGACTGTGTTCACGTTACAACGGGGAGAAACAGGATGAAATGGAATATCACCACTGTCATCGTAGAACGGAGAAAGCATCAGCAGCGACCGGGTATACACGGCTCTTGGCTATCCTCCGATATATTCGGGAACACGTAGCGGCTATTAAGCAAGATGGTTCGACCGATTGCAGACCGAGATACGCTCGGGGATTTAAGCCAGGGCTGAGTTGGCATGTTCCATGCTCATCTCGCGTACACACACACGCGCGCACAGACACACACACATATGTATTATATGTCCGAGATATTACACAGCGAGACAAGCAGCTAGTAGTTAAGGCGATCTGAAAGCCTCGTTCGGTCGTTCGCCCCCCCCTCCAAATCTGGCACACCGTTTTTTACATTGGTTCGCCGATATTTTGAGAAATTCGAGCCCGATCTGGACATTTAATAGAAGCAAATGTAAAAAAAAGGTATTTTTCCCCTATAAAAATTGCACAATGTTAATTTTTCAAATCTTTTTTCCCGTTAGAAATGACAAACTTTGAACAGATGTTTATTGCTGGTTTCGCGTAAAAAAAGATAAAATGTCCCCAGGCTGTCGCGTATATAAAGATGATATATTGTGTATGTGTGTGCGTGTGTGTATGTGCCTTTTATTCTCTGTAATAAAACGTTTGAAAACTAACGCGGTGTTTCTCGCCCTCATTTCTTCCACCTCATTACCGAGATTTAACGAGATCTGGAAGAGAAAGCCAAAAACGTGACCATTCCTAGATTTTTCTTCCCCCCTCGCGCCGCGCGAAATCCTCTGGCGAGCATACATGCGCGTATCTTCCATGGCTTTCCCGGAAAGCGCGGTGTAATTTCTCTCTTGTCGTTCCTTTTTTTCTGTCCTAACTTTTTTTCTCTCTCATCGCCCCGACTGCACGTACCTTTATGTGTGTAGCAACGCATGGTCGAGTTTTTCGTTTTTTTTTCTATCTTTTGCGAAACTCGTTCAGCCGGAGAATTTTGAGAAAAGCGAGAAGAGTTAACCGAGTGAGCACGGAAAAAAATATTGCTTTTACGTGATTTGGAAGAAAAAATACCCCCGAAAGGAAGAATAAATCATTTTAATATTTTCTTTTACCATCGCGTCCTGTAAACGGTCGAATTTTAAACAGTGTCTGGCTCGTAAAATGATTATTCAACCGTAGAATCTTATTAAGTCTTCAAACGCGCAAGGGATTTTAATTCGAAAAAAATAATCAACTAACGCGGCTCTTTTCTTCCACCTGATAATTGTTCGTGCAAACGCGAACAATTTTCAGAACTCATACATCGTTTACAAAAATTAAAATTTTTTCTAGTCAAAGGTTAGTAAAAAAGAATGGGGTGAAAGAAAAAAGAATAATCTCATGAGTAGCATGAGGTGAAATGTGAGGCTCGAGTATGGTCGAATAAATGTACCACTCAAACAAGAGCGATGTGTACGTATGAGAAGAAGAAACGACGAGAGTCGGCTGAGGGAGAAAGAAAGAGAGAAAGCGCGTTTCCAGCAAATAAAAGTAATATTCCGTCCTCGGGGACGTCCTGGACACGAGGCTGAAACGTTTTGCACCCGTGCGGTTACAACCTGGACGTTTGAGCGAGTGCTACGTAGAGCGGTACGTGTTATTCTCTTCGCGAGGCCAACAGAGAGCGAAATAGAGAAAGAGAGAGGGAGAGGGAGAGGGAGAGAGAGCAGGGTAACCAGAAAGGAGTGAGGGTCGCCCTGTACGTGAACCGATTCGAACGTGACCGGGACACCGGTATACCTCAACGTGTTTGCAACACGTACGGTGTAAGCGAAGAGAGGACGATAGAATAGAGGCACCGAAAGAGAGAGGCGGCAAGGAGATGGAGAGAGAGAGAGAGAGAAGCTTTCCAGACGGGGAAAGAGAGGACTCCTCGTTCCCCGTCCCATCCTCTTTCTCTCTGTCCCGTGCCCCGAGGACTTTTGCCAGTCGTACATTCGCAACGAGCTTTGCTAAGCTCGATGTACCCTCGTACAAACTTTCCTATCCCCGGAATATGTCGAACCATAAACCGCAAGTGTAAATATACTTCTGATATATTTATGAAAATAACTGCCGTTGATATAAACTTGTACGTTCGAGAAACTGCATGCGCCATTATTTAACAAAGTGAATGATTCATTAATCAAGAAATATCATTGTTTTTGCTTTCTACTTAATGATATTTTGGATATGAACGAACGAAAAGCGTATCAGAGATTAAAAATGCTGCTTACCTCAAAACAGATACGCTTTGTTTCTTTACCGTATAATTCAATTAATGCTAATTATCTCATCACACATCTCTACTTGTTTCACTCGACAGTGTTATCCCATTTTTTTACTGAAATCACAAACTCACGTGTAACCAATTTTTAAATAACATTTTAAATTACATCTGGGGGTTGAGATTAATTAAAAGTGAATAAACTCTGTCAGAGTTTTATAAACTTTCCTTTTTTTGTTCAAGAGCTGAAAACCCACGCGGTACGTCAAAGCGATGAGAAAAAATGATATAAAAATATAGGGAAAACGCGGCAATGAAAGAAAGAAAGAAAGAGGGGGAAACAGGACGAGAGTCGCTCGATAGGCACTCTCGCCTTATATTGGAAAACTGACACTCGGTACGGCGGTGTGGGCAGAGGGGTTAGGTATGAGAAACTCCTTTGATGGGTTGGTGAGCTTGCGCTTTAAGAGAAATCGAGAGGCCGCGAAGCGATCGAAAGAGGCCTCCGAGACTTCGTCTACCAGAGCCATGTGTATAGACTTACCCCGTTGAAGCTTTGGCAAAGGAGCTTTAACAACTTGAACGCATCAAGGCGTCCACCGCGAGAGTGAGCGAGAAAGAGAGATAGAGCGGGCCGGAGGGGGTGAAGTACACACGAGTTGCCGCGCAACCTCCTGATACCTAATTAACTCCTTGGGTAATTGGAGCATCATTTGAGAAAGAGCAAGAGGCAATTTGGGATCGAACCTACACCAGAGGCCAATGCGATTAAACGACATTCAAGGTCGACGATCACAAACAACCCCAATGAAAATAATCTTCATACATGGAAATGTTATATAATTAATGTATGGCTATCGATAATCGATCGTTAATAAGAGATCAAAAGTCTTATTCGAATAATATCCCGAAACAGCTGGAGTGACGACTTTCTTTTCAGTATATTCTAATCATCCGTGCCTATTATAATAAGATGAGTTTTTGTTTGTTTATACAGTTCGTATTGGCTCGATATCGCGAAAGGCTGTACTTATACTCGTATATCTCGAAGGATATGTAGGTACCTACGTAAGGCCATTCGGTGATTGGAAATTTGGTGAGTTGCCAATAAACGCTTGTAGCTTACGCCGACGGCTGATAAAGGGGGTTGGTGGGGTAGAAGAACCTTCTGCCGCTGCGGAGCCTCGTAAAGGGACAACTTGTCGGAATTCGAACATGGATTCCTATTGGCGCTCGCTTCCCGGTAACAGGAAACGGAAAGCACTCTGGACGCGGTGCTCCCGCTGCTGTTTATCTCAGCTGCAATCGCCTTGCTAACCCTGCCGAGCCCCTTATCCGTCTCGCACTCGGGCAATTTCGCGAACGATACGTCATAAAATGACCCGGTCGTTACTTCAATGTTACATACACGCGCATACATCTATACACGTCTGTATAAAGCAATCCCGAGCTATGCCAACTCTTGGTAAACACGGCGAAACTTTTGGCCGGTTGGAAGTGCGGTCAATCAAGATACTCGTTTGCTCGTTGAACTTCACGGTTATATCTCTAATAAGGAGAGGTAGACGCGGCATTCGAATAAATTACTTTACTTTGAATGAAAAAGATTTTTTTATGCAGCAACGAAATATGACCATTTTTCGTCGGTTGAGAAAAAATAAGTAGGCAAATTTGCAACCAATTATTGGAAAATTTAATACGAGTCTCGATCGTCGATACTAAAAATAATAACAACAAATATAAACAATTTTTTTATTAATATTGAAGCAATTTTGTTGAATGAAAAAAAAACGGATGGAATTGACCTCGACGAAACTAGAAAGAAGCCCAGGCACGGGTACCTACACGCGCCATCAGCCCGTCCTTTTATTTCCGGATGTGAAATTAATTTCTCATCGATTCTCGAAGGAAAACGAGTGGACGAGTGAATCACGAGACTACCCTCCCCCCCGTTAAGCAATACGAAAAGGACGGATCAGCGAGCAGTAGCGAACTCGAAGACGTATATTTGGACGAAGGGCACTCGTCGGCAACGGGAAGCCAAACACATTTTCGTCTCCGCAGACTCGAAGTAAAAATCCGTATGTTGGAAGGTCGTACTCGCGCTTTTATTCGCTCGCGGGCAAAGGGAAGTGGGTCGGTTATGGTCAGCCGAGCGTGGTGAACTCGTACGGGAGCGAGAGCTACCTATACAAAGACGTCTTTCACTCGGCTTTGCGATTTTTACTCGGATTCCTTTCCGATATCACGTTTCCCGAAAAAGAAAAAATTCTGGTCTTTCTCACAATAATTGCTCGACGAACTTATCGGGACTAAGCTTCGACGAGCGAAACCCACCGCTTGCGTTCTTTCATTCTCGGTTTTTCGTCTTCAATTCTCATCCTATATATATAGGTTTCTCGTTCATGTTAACATTTTCTTCGCGCCACTGCGCGATCCTATCCGTCGATATTGAATAGACGGGTCCAGAAAGACGCGAGTTAAAAAAGGTTCGATTGATTAAAAGTTTTCATTGATTGCTCGAAATTCCGGGAAAAAGAGAATTTTCGTGGAGGAAAATATGCTTTAAAAATGTTAAGAATAATAAAAAAAAGTCCTGGCTAAAGGTTCGTGACGTAATGGATAGATAACAAAATTTAATGGATACGGAATGTTGATAGAGATATTCTAATTAATTTTATAGCTAGCTTCACGGGCCGGAGAGCCAGAGAGATTCTTCCGTACAGTGCCGAGATTCTATGGGCATATAGAACGATATCCATGATGGAAAGTGCATGGGATAGAACTTGGAGTGACGACAGAGACCCGCGTTATTCGGAATTTCATGGCACCGAGAGTTTATACGACGTGAAGCTGAGTTGCAGATACCGTGAAGCTTCGTTGGTCTAGAACTGAAGACCTCGTCCCGATCCTATGCAACGTTGCGCACATAGAAACCCTAAACTCAGCAATTAACTAATTATAATTAATGAAAGTGACGAGGCCGGGATAGGATTTGGCCGATGGAATTAACGGGAAGACAAGCATCCAAAATATCTATAGAGCCAAAAGATAATCACTGATTTATAATAAACTGCTTTCAATTATTCATCTTAATGATTGTTTACGATTAATATAAAAGAAAATAATCTCCTAGTGGTGATGATTCTCGTCGTTAATTACTTAAGATAATGGTGATGGACGATTCGAGATCATTTTTCATTCGAACGATAGCCATCTCTGAATGGAGCACCGAACGAACAATGTAACTCTATCGGACCTGTAATGCATTCCGTATCTTTGGAATATGACGCGAGAAACAAGCATGCGTCTATAGGCAAGGACCAAGAGAGAGGGAGAGAGAGGGAGAGATTCCAGTCGCGATTGTCAGAGTTTCTAGCTAGGAAGTCCCAAATTGTTCGTTCAGACGACTCTGTGCAGGCTCGAGCTCTCCGGTTTCCCCAGGAAATCGACTTCTACGAACATTCGGTGTGATGCGATCGTGGAACTGTGGGCATGGCAGAGCTGGCGAGTTTCGAACAACGAGGACGTTCCGCTACTACCCCTTAACAGCAATGATGCCTCCGAGCCCAAGGGGGTAAAATATTGTCGGTACATCTTGGCGTGTATGGGGCTAGTGGCGGTAGAGGCCGAGAGGATGGGAAAAAGCCCTGCGCGAGACTACGTTCAGACTTCTCCCGCCATTTCGTCTTCCAGCGCAATGGAAACGCACACAAGTTTAATTAAACTTCCACCCTAGCTCTCGTTCAGTATCGAAGGCTATCAGAAAATCGAGCAATGAGTTTAAACTGCGTCTACGACGTATAAGCTCACTGTGTATAAAAATCATCAATATTGCGATGGCTGACCGATAATTGTCTAATTAAGCGGTCTCGCAAAGTTTCGCGTTATATCTGTCAAACTCGAGAAACTTTCGAGTGTAGTTAAGATCGATTGATTAATAATAACAAAGCCCCAAAAAAACGACGATACTTTTTTTCGACGATTTTATTTGCCGAAAAGAAGAAAGAAAAGCAAATGAAAAATATGTCGGTCGTTTAATTTTACTTTGGAACAGCTCGACTATGTTTCCCATTTACACGAATAGAATACGGTTGAAATCAAAATAAACGTATCTCGTTGCTAGCAGACTTTCTTTTCGCGATAAAAGCGCGAAGGGAAACCCTTGACCGTTTGAATAGAGAACGCGAAGCCGACTAACGTAACGAGACAGCAGTGGTTTAACGGCAACTCTGCACGGGCCGAGTAAGTACTTGAGACTATACTCGAGGGGTTTTGCGACAACAGATACACCGAGAACCGAGGTCGACAGACGAGCCACCTCATCGTTATCATTATCGTCGTCGTCGTCGTCGTCGCCGTCGTCGTCGTCGTTGCCCCATCGTTTCTCATCTTTGATCGTTTTTCTTTTACCAGCGCGGTGACTAACGAGCAGTAATCGCAGGGGCTCCGCGGAAAGCGTGCATCGACCAACCAAACTCAAGAATTTCAAGGTCCAGTGGCGAAAGATCGTTCCCTCAAATCCAAATACTTTTTACTATACTTTCCCGATTTTTCTTCTTTGGCTGTCACCCTTTTGTTTTAGAAGATTTTTTGTAGGTCACTTTTTTTAACGCCCTAATTTCCAACGTCTTTTACTCCAATAGAACAATGTGTTCTTTGGCTATCAAATGAATTAAAAAGTCAAACCCCATCAACCGCCCCCCACTCCCTGCCCACTATTTTTTATATATTTTTCAAAGTGTCAAATTTGCTACGAGTGTGAGGTTTCTTTGACGAATATGTCGAAGCTCCGAAGCGTAAGGGTTACTTTTGACATCATTTTGACGACAAATTTAATATTTTATGCATTCTACATAGAATTAATTGAAAAACAACGATATTTTACTATCATATTGTCATCTTTACGTAAATGGCAATAAATCGAGATTATAATGGCGATATTCGTGTTGCGCGGAAAATTTCCGATTCCCCAACCCTCCTACAAACTCATTTAGGACGAAAAAAATCTTGATGTTGACCGCTCGCCCGAACCACCCCCTAAAGTCCCGAAAGTAAATTACGAGTAGCGACTATAAGCACCTGCCGAGGGCTCAAATTCAGTTGTCCAACAAAAAGGCTTCAATTGGAGGTTACGGAATCGGAAATGTCCCGCGCAACATGAATATCACCATCATCATCTCTATAGATATTGCAGCTTACGTAAATATTCGACCTTATCGCCGCTGCGAAAACATTTACATCGTATTTTCGCGCTCTCGTAAAGTAGCCTCAGAAACTGTCAAAGTTACCCCGTTTGACGGTATTCCTTTACTTTGTTATTTTTTTCAGATAATTCATCCCTATGTATCGATCGTTGTAAATTCATAGATTTAGTTTTTCCAAACGTAATCGAAAGGATTAATATGAAAAATATATCGCGTGATTAAATAACTTTGCCGAAGCTCAGAATTAACTTTGAGTTTAATTGGATAAATCGATTTTTCTCGATCCCTGTCAGCCCGAGACCCAATCCCGATACGATTGATAAATTGTTTTTTGTTTTTATGTATCATCTCTTTGCGTCTATTGTACAGTCTCTTCGTTTCTTTGTTCGAATTTTCTCAGCTATGTTACGTATACAGTAAGTACGCAATGTTTCCTTATATCTCGTACATCCTGAAAGACATCTTATCTAGTTGTGTATGTGGAGATATACATATCTATAGACACAATATAACAGGAAAAAGGCATATATGGCTTTTTCCTGTTTCATTTCATCCGTAGCGGCTATCGGGGAAGCATGAGCGAGTGGCCAAAGCCACGTCCAATTACATCTGGGATACGAAATCCCTCTCTGTGCACTCGGGTGCCCAATTGAAAAATAATAGAAACCGTCCCTCTCACCCCTCGCTTCGTCTAGTCCGGTGGCTCTGACCGTGCCGGATTCCCCCTGGGAATATACACCGTGGAAAAAAGAATACTTCGGGGTATATGTATCCGTCTCTTTCGTGTTTGGTGTTCTTTTCGACATCCACGCTCACCGCAACGTACAACAAAACAAAACAAAAAGATGAAGAAGAAAAACGCTTCGACGATACACACGTACGAAATACACGAAGGTATAGGCGAGCGAACACGACAGGAGACGGAAGCAAGCAAAGGCAAAGACTGTAGAATTCCGCAATCTCGAATTGCGATATTGAAAGAAACGGAAGTACGAGGAAGAAAAAAGTGAAAATATAATTTCCAGTTATGATTTGAAATGTTTTTGTAAAGGAGAAATTTGAAGAAAAAAAATGATCTACAACGAGAAGAAATATTTTTGTATAATTATAAAGCAAGCTAGTTTCAATCATTTCGACAATTATTCCATATTATTTTCACGGAATGAATCTTTCGACGATTTCTCGTTTATTTTTTTTTCTTTCATTCGAAGGATACGGCTGTTATCGTGTTGCTATAAAAATCGTTTCCCCACGTCTGTTGCTTATCAGGATCCCGAGACGAGAATACACACCGAGACACGCGCCTTTACGAGATAACCGATAATCAAGAACAAACAGACGAGATTTCCACGTTAGATGAGAGGGAAGAAGACTGAGAAAGTGCGCGGCGGATATATAACAAGTGGGTTGAGAGAGAGAAAGAGAGAGAGAGAAAACCCCGCGAGGATACCGCGGCTTTGGATTTACGAGAGGCACGTAGCGCGCGTCTTCCAACCCACGGTGGTAGAGAGACGTGAGTCTGCGTGTGAGCGCGAGATATACGAAGATGGGAAACGAGTCTAAAAGAGTATAGAGTGGGGGAGGGGGGGATGGCACGAGAAAGAAAAGCGTGGAAACGGAAAAAGCAAACATACGTTTCCTCACAGAGGGGAAACGGTGGTTCGAGGCTATTGCGGATTGAAACTGATATGATGAAACGAATAAAATATAAAATATACAAACAGAAATAATATTTACAGAGGATAATAATAACTGGCGAACGAGAATATCAAAAACCTATTTTCGGCGGCTCGTTATCATCCCTGATAATAATAATAATAATAATAATAATAAAATATAAAAAAAAGAAAACGAATTCGTACCTTGAAGTAAATAGAACATTAAAATAACAAGGAAGACGATTAATTTCAATTACAAATTAAAAAATGTCAAATCATACGTAAAATTGAAAGAGGAATCGACCCTATCAACATCACTTAATTTTTTTTTTAAACACGAGTAAAGGCTAGAGGATAAAGATACGACAAAAATGCAAGTTCAATGTCAAAAATATGGTCTCTGTTATAACCGTCGCTTTCCCGTTTAACTCGTATCACAACGCGAATAAACGTGTTTTTTCCCTCGGCGATGTCTGGAAGGTTTTAGTTCGTGACGAAGATGCGTTAAAGGTCTGTGACACGGGAGAAAAGGGGGATGAAATTGAGAGAAATAGAAAACGAAGTGTAACGCGATGTACGTGTCGGGGATGCAACGATATATGTCCATTGTTTCTATGCTTTGCAACAAACCCGCGAGAGTCCGTTATACTCGTCGCGCTTGCACGAACCATCCCGCTAATGAGAGCTAATTAATGTCTTTAACGCGCGGGGTACTTCGCACTTACGAACATATAAACGTCTAATCGAGAAGGGCTGAGCGGTTGGAAGAGAGAGGTGAAACGGGAAAGTTTGACGACAGGATATTCTACGTATCTATGGCCGACGGTCTAACGGGGTTACCCTCTCACGCTCTCTCCTGATCAAGACTTTGGGATACTTGGAGTTTACCCTCGTCTTCTCCTATTCCCGAAGGTTTCTCCTTAATATCGTCCTTACCTACGTTATCCCAACGTCACAATTCTCGCCCATAACTACTTGCAACGTATACGTCAATGCACCATGGACTTGGTCCTTAAATCAAAATCTTCTTTCGTTTCTAAAATATTAACTGATCAATTATGAATAATGATTCTGAACATATGTTGGTTTTTATCGTGAGAAAAAAGGTGACATGTTTTAGGCTAAATTTAATTGTTGGATTTTTGATACAACGAAATCAACGAACATCTCGGTCGCAATATTATTTCTCGCTCCACAGGATTCGGCAAGACCCTTGTCAAGTAACGTCACGGCTGCCGGGTTTCCACAAACTATCTTCTTAATGAGACAATTCACCGTTTTGAAAGTATGATATAGCTCTCTTCCTCCTTCACTCTCCGTCCCTCTCTCCGGCACTCTCCTCCACTCTCTTGTCGATGGTACCGCTGGAAACTTTATTTCAAAACAGTTTCACGAATGTTACGCGTGCGCACACACACACGCACACACACACACACCCTCACGCGGTATGTATCGAGAAAAAATGTTTACCTATCTACGATATATGTATATAAAACGTTCCATCAGATTGTACATCGAATCGAGAAAGTTGGACAAATAAAACTGAATCAACTAATCAGAATAAATGTATATGGGAATATACGCATTACCGAGATTAATGGCAAACAGTATGTCACTTCGTTGAATGAATTATACGTATAGGGCGGGTCAGCGAAATGTTTCCTTCGAGCAGAAATTTAATTTTATAGTGATACTCATTGAAATATAAACGGTGTAATAATATACGAAAGGGCTAATTGAATAAAAGCTGCAAACTATAATCCAGAACTGTGCCGATTATCGATAATTATTACAGGACGATTTTTCACGTATTATCAATTTAATTTAATTTCTTCGGAAAATAAAATCAACGTAATTATCGCCATCATATTATTGTATTTATTTTATCTTGAATGCATTATTTGAGGTCGGCAATTTGTAGAGAAAAAAACGACCAATTGGACGAAAAAAAGTGATGGTAAACCGATGGGCAAAATGCGACTCGAAACAGATAGTGTTCAGATGCAATCAGATATCCCGGTATACTTTGAAGCTGGCGAACGCGGGCGTACACGCGAGCGCGCATACACACACAGCAAACAACGTAAAATACAACGGCGAGTCATTCGATATTCGACAAAATGCACCGGATCCTTTATCTCATTCTACTTTCAAACCCACATTTTTCGCGTTCTCGTTTTTACCCGTTCTTTTTCTCAATTTTTGTTTTCATTGCGAAACATGCGCCCGCTGTAGTCCCGAAGCGAGTGAAATGTGAGCCTTGCGCGAAACGAGAGAAAAACGGGGAAAAAGCAAAAGGAAGAAAGAAGAAGAGCACGAGCAAGCGCTGCGAAAGTTCGAGGCGAATAAGATACTTCATCTAATTTCGCGATACCGCAAGAAATCTCGGACTTTTTTTTATAATTTAATAAATAAATATGATACATCACAATCGAATACTTTCGTACGTCTAATACATCGATACCACCACTATATAATGCATGTCCATGTACAATAAAAAGTAAACACCGAAATTCTGTAAATTGCTAACATTGGAGAAAAAATACAGAAAAATATAAACCGGCTCTTTGCCGTCGAAGAAATTTGTTCCGTATGATGAAAAAATTTTCGGGATATTAAATAAACGTCAATTACTATGGACACCGGGATTTGTTAATGAACGACCGTCTCGCGTGACGATCTACCCGTTGCGCAAGCATCACAGGCAGCGCACTTGATATCATTTTTGTTAAAGCAGGTCCCCACTGTGGCGGTCACAGAAATGAGCTTTTGTCGTGAATTTTTTAAATTCATTTAATGGTTTCTTGAGCGAAATTAAAGATATGTTATTCTACATATATTAAAGTAGAATTAAGAAGTAAAATGTGTATTGAAATAGAAAATAATAGTAGAAGTACAATAAATGTTTCTCAAAACTGCGTTTTTCAAACTGGTGCGGACGATAACTCAAGCAATAGTAGTCGGATATGTAAAATTGTTTGTCATTGTAATAGCTATCGTTGATCGGAGCGATTCGTGATTTTGTTTATTTTTAAAAATATGGCCACGTTTTGAAATAAAAAGTATTATTTTCACCTAAAATATTCTTATTCAACAAATAGTAATTTACAAAAAAGTGACTACGGTCAACGATAGCTATTGCAATTAAAACAAATTTCGTTAAAGAACTTTACATATCCAACTGTTATTGCTCGAGTTCGAAAAATATCGTTTCGTGAAAAAATTATTGTACTTCAACTAGTTTCTGTTTTTAATAAAAATTTACTTGCATCTACTTTAATATATGTGGAATAACATATCTTCAATTGAGCCCAAAACCCATTAAGTGAATTTCAAAAATTCATGAAAAAAAGCTTATTTTTCTGACTGCCACAATGATGTCCTGTGTGTAATTATGTAAACTTTATTGAGTATAGCACGAGGCATCCCTACCCCGTAACTATCGGTCCTTTGCGTCGGCGTCGTTGAAACTCGATGCTACCGTTCAACCCTTTTGGAGAGGGACAGACCATAGAGTGTTCGACCTCCTCCTCCCCCCCCCCCCGCCTTCTCCGTCGGTCTCACCCTCACGAATTCTCCACTATCGGTTCTCCATAAATCGCTGGAAAATTGTGCGGGAACTTACCGCAGGTCCTCGACATCCCCACCCCCGGCCCACCAAGCCACTGACGGTTTCAACGCTGGGGAAGGGACGCCCGAAAGGAAGAGGGAAGCGGATCTGCAAGGCCGTATGTATATACTCTTAATGCTGGTCCCAAGAGCGTTGTGCGCGATGTGGTATTTTCAGGAGAGCGTTAATTAATAATTTAATCGAAGAGCCTGTTCCGGACCTGTGCAGTGCAGTAGCTGCACAACCACTACCACAATCAGGATCGAGGGGGTGGACAAGGGAGGGAAAAGGGGAAAGTGGGGGATGGGGGTTATGGGAGAGAGCAGAGCCTCTCGTATCCGGTGCTAGGAACTCTAATTAAAACCAAAGCACCCTCCCCCGCCCACCCATCGTCACCCTACCCAAACCCAACCCAACTCTCTGTGGAACCTGCGGCATGCATCGAGCTTTTGCATTGCATGCCAACAAACTCTTCATGCGCGCACTCTATATCTCGTTCTTGCTCTCTCTCTCTCTCTCTCTCTCTCTCTCGCTCTTTTCGGCATATGCCGAGCCATGGTCTTGCCGTTTGCCCATCACGATAACGACGTGACGTGAGCAAAGACGAGAAAGGAGACACGCGGTTTATCGGGAACCACGAGGATAACACACTTTTGTTAAACACTCACTGGAGAGTGACGATATAACGCGAGCCACGTGTGCGTGTCATACGCTCGGAAGAAAACGCACGGGGTGAAATGCTGGCAGTGCTCCGAGAGCGAAAGAGAGAAAGAGAGTGATGTATCGACGCACCTATGAATTTACTTGGAAAGTCTAAACTACACGACAATGCATTATCGGTTCGACGTGTTCGATAGCCTCTGTACGAAAGCTTATGTTTCTCCTTGACGTTTTGTTTTGTGGTTTGGGAGCATCGAGGATTGAATCGAATTAAATAGAAATCTTGAATAAATTAGTCTGGCACTATTATGGACATCTATATATAGGGGAAGGTGGTACAAAATGATCTCCCTAAGGGAAAACTGCTGTAAAACGGGTGTATACAGCTTTTTCTTAAACTTAAAATATTTAAGGGGTAGCTATACAATCGAACTACAAATTTAGTAAGCGTTAAATGACAAAAACAATTAGGAATAATTTATATTAATTTTTTTGTGAAGGTCTACTAAGGGATCATTTTGTACACCCGGGTGTCCAAAATGATCCCCCCAATGCGGGTAAAATGATCCCGGGATCATTTTACCCCACTATTCAAGATTCAAGCTAGAAATAAAACATGCAATAATATTTGTTGGTGGCTTTATTGTAGATTCAGTCTAGGCAACAAATTTAAACAACTCATGGCGTTTTTATTCCAGTTCTGGCGTGTGGTTTTTCGAATGTCATTTCGCGGCATGATTTCAAAAAGTAAAACATTTTTAGCAACAAAATAAAGATAAGTTTAATAATATCCATTCATACATTTATAATATTCATACATTTAAGTTATAATTGTGCATAAAATACTTCACGATTAGAAGTAGGTACGCAGGGGGTAAAATGATCCTTTTGCCCGCCCTATGAAGGGATCGTTTTGCCCCACATGCCTTATTAGCAAAAAAACATAAAAACATAACCTATGTTTTTCGAATACTGTAATGAAGGACGGTTAATGCAATTGCTAATTGGTGACAAAAACTGAGACAAACACAGCTATGACATAATATGTACGTAGACTAAAGCTACATAATGTCAAGTAATGGCTTACGTTAGGTCGAGCACATCAATTTTGAATATTTTGTGATAAAAACTTTCCCACTACCAACAAAGCCATGACACTGATAGAGATTGTACGGCTCGGCCGTAGGAGCACGAAATTCACTGAAAATATCCTCGATTGCGACATTAAGTCGGCATAACAGCCGGGGATCGTTTTATCTCGAGGGATCATTTTGTACCACCTTCCCCTATGTATATATATTTTTTTAACGCTACTGCTTATTTAGTTATTATTTTCGATATTGATAATTTGCGATGAAAAACTTTCGTTCGGACCGATCGTAGCGCCAGCGAAACGTTATTACGAAATTTAGCTAAAACGAGGATCGTTCCTTATTTTTGGCCGCGGTCACGAAGATAGTTTCTCTCTTTTGCTCTATCCCGGACAGTGAGAGGCAATTGAAATAAGCGAGCAAGTCGAGAACGGTATGGTCATTAATTCGCGCGCGCGCTCTATCTCATGCACTCTCTCTCACACACAGTACTTCGCCGACTCTCGTCCGTGAGATACATGGACTAATTTTCCAAAAGTGCATTAAGGAAAGGGTCCGCGCGGTCGTGACGGTGGAACGAGGCCGAGAGGGTTGTTGTATCAAAGAGAGACGAACGGTAGGGACGAAAAGCCACACGAAAACGCGACCCCAAGAAGCTTCGAGGTAAAGCTCCGGCTTACTGAAACCCGGACATTAAGATCTCTCCACAAAATTAAGCGGCTCAACCTTCTGCGGCAAAATTTTCATCTCATATTAACTGTGTGTGTTTCCGTCTCGAAACGAAATTTAGAAAATATAACGATATGGACAAGTAAAACAGTGAGCCACAAATGTGTAGAACGTATCGTTCCCGGGGAATTGTATTCCGCGCCTTCTCCTCAGATCAAATGGTAGTACCCCTTCCTGGCCAGTATTGCCACAAAGTTTATAGTAACAAAAAATACCCTACGCCACAAGCTCCTGTTCGTGGCGTCGGTCCGCTTTCGTCATTCCTTTTCTTTGTGCCAGAAACGCCACATGGAAAAAATTATCGGTGCTTAAAAATATAAAAATTAAAAAAGATTAACAATGGGGCATAAACGAAAACGTATGGAGAAAGACGAGGAGAAGATTCTGAAAGAAATAAAGCGACTGAAAAAAGAATCGCGAAGACAACAGGAGACGATTCGACGATTGGAGAAAAGATGTAAGTATAACCTCACTTTTGTTCACAGACAACACCGGGTCACGAAGCCACATGACAGTTATATGCAGAACAAGTTTCTGATGGAAATGCGGACAAGATCTGTTCCATAACACACGGGGAAAAAGATTTCTGGAAAAAAAAAATCGGACAAGATCCGAGAAATGACTTATAGAACAATGTTCAAATTAAGCGAAAATTATGATCCTTGAGCTCGCAGCCGCGACACACGTGTGTAGTATCGGAAAATAACATCAGGTACGTATGTATAATTTTAGATAAAGATTCGGCCTCCGAGGAATCAGAAGGATCAGAAGACCGTTGTCAAAGACCGCCGCTGATACCATTGGATCAGATTTTGCCTTTGCAAAGTCAAGCAAGACAAGAAGTGCGGAACGATCAGACTCAAAAGCAAGGGATAAATACGATTCTCCCATTATCAACCCGGGTAACATCGAGTCTGCCGGACACGGCTCAGAGTGAGACTAACGTTACGCCGGAGGTACAAGATACCATAGAGCCAATACTCGACGAGAAATTGCTGGAAGCGATAGGAAAGTGTCTAGACGAGAAGAAGAAGTTCGGCCCGGCAATACACAACGATATTTTGATTAGATAGAAAGGCATCCTAAGAGAGGGCCTTCCAAAGGAGGAACTGGAGAGTATTTTTAAAAGATACTTGGTTCCGGAGAACGGCACTTTAATGGAACCGCCGAAATTGAATCCGGAATTAAAAGCTTCCCTTCTGGAACCGATCATTACAAGAGACGGGCGTATGGTGGAAAAACAAAAAGAAGTTTCGTTGTGTCTAGCGGCCTTAGGACCAGTCATGTCAAATCTGCTCAGAGGGATTAGTCCAGACGACATGTCGTTGCTGACAACCTTAAGCGATGTTTCGAGAATTCTCGTGCATCTACAGCGTCAAGAATCTACGACAAGACGCTTGATAATCTTAGCGCATATTAATGCGACGATGAAAGATACACTGAACGCGACAATAGCGGATGAGTGGTTGTTTGGCAAAGAGCTAGAAGAGACTCTGAAGACAGCAAAATCGCTAGAACGCTCATCGAAAGAGTTGAAACCAGCTGAAAAAGTATCCACGATTTCCAAGCAAACAAAAAACGCGAAGGGCCCGCCCCGGCAGACGACACGGGGTCGCGGAATGACGGCGAGCGGGCCATACAGACAAGCGAAACATTATTACAGGCAGAATCCACATCACGGAGAGAAGAATATTCGGAAGGCGCAAGCGAAAGAACGAACACGCTACAACAAGTAGAGATCCCGACCAATATTTTGGTAGGTAGACTAAAACATTTCTTATCTGCCTGGGAAAATCTCAAAGGGACAGATGCAATTATTAACTGGGTGAAAGGGTACAAGATACCATTTACAAGAAAGGTTGTTCAAGAAACGTCACCAAAAGAACAGATTTGGGCAGAGACTGAGAAGAAACTAATTTATGGAAAGATTGAGAAATTGTGGAAAAGTGGAGCAATCCGTAAATGTCAAGAAACGACAGGACAGTTCATTTCAATCATCTTTCTAATTCCAAAACCGGACGGTTCTTGTCGACTAATTTTAAACCTAAAGAAGCTTAATACATTTATTGAGAAAGTACACTTTAAATTTGAAGACATACGTACAGTAAAGGATTTGATGTATCAGGATTGTTTCATGGCAACAATAGATTTAAAAGATGCGTATTATTCGATATCAGTTGATGAATCTCACAGGAAATACTTACGATTCCGGTTTGACGAACAATTGTTCGAGTTTACTTGTTTGCCTTTTGGTCTCAACACGGCGCCCTACATGTTTACAAAAATAATGAAGTCAGTAATAGCGAAATTAAGAGAACAAGGATATTCGTCAGTAGTTTACTTGGACGATATTTGGCTTCTGGGAAGAAACACGGATGAATGTGCAGATAGTGTACGGATGACTCAAGAAGTACTAGAAAGTCTAGGATTTGTTATAAATCAAGAAAAGAGTCAATTGTCTCCAACGAAAAAATGCAAATTCTTGGGGTTTATTTTAAACTCAAAGGAGATGAAAATCGAATTACCAAACGAGAAGAAATTAACAGTCAGGCAGTTAATCGGAAGATTTAAAAAGTTAAAAGAGTGCAAGATACGAGACTTTGCATCATTAATAGGGAAACTCGGTTCTTATTGTCAGGCAGTTAAATACGGTCGAGTATATTTACAAGATCTTGAACGCGTAAAAAATCACGCCTTGAGAATCAGTCACGAAAATTTCGAAGCAAAGATGATAATACCATCGAACATCCAGGAGGATTTCTCATGGTGGTTTTCAAACGTAAAAACAGCCTATAATTCAATCGCGGGGAAAAAATTTTGCATAGAAATTTGCTCAGATGCGTCCGTAACAGGATGGGGGGCGTGTGTAGAGGAAAATAGAGCGCATGGATATTGGAGGGAGACGGAGAAGAAAGAGCATATAAATTATCTCGAGCTATTAGCGGCATTTTTCGGATTAAAATGTTTCGCAAAAGATAAGAAGGATTGAGATATCCTTTTAAGGGTCGATAACACTACGGCTATGGCCTATATAAATCATATGGGGGGTACACACGTCGAAAAATTGAGTAAGATAGCAAAAGAAATATGGAAATGGTGCGAAAAACGAAATCTTTGGATTTTTGCATCATACATAAGATCGGAAGAAAATACAATCGCGGATTTTGAGTCAAGAAGGCTCAAACCAGAAACCGAATTTGCGATCTCAGATGCAGCCATCGAAGAGATTTGCCGTACATTTGGTAATCCAAGTATTGACTTGTTTGCAAGTAGAATCAATAGAAAATGTAAAGATTACGTGTCGTGGGGAAAAGACCCAAATGCGAGAGCGATAAACGCCTTTACCGTGGATTGGAGCAAGACATTTTTCTACGCATTTCCTCCTTTTGCGATTATTTCGAGAGTATTAAAGAAGATAAATAGCGAAAAGGCTAGAGGCATTTTCTCAGCCGTGGTATCCACGTTGTAGGGAAATGTTTGAACCTCATCCTATTATTTTGAAGGGTAATAAAAAACTATTGCTTTTTTCGGACAGGACACCGCATCCTCTATGGGCTCAGCTTTCCCTGGTTGCAGGAATATCATCCGGCAGGCGTACTTGAAGAAAGGGATGCCAGAAGAGGCGACAAAAGTAGCCTTAGCCTCCCTGTGTGACTCGTCGCTTCGTCAATACGAAGGTACATTGAGAAAATGGTGGATATTTTGTCAGCGCTCGACCACGCGAGTCTTTGAGGCGCAGACGACGGATGTATTCAAATTTTTAACAGAAGAATTTGAAAACGGAGCGGCGTATGGGTCGATAAATTCCGCACGGTCGGCCATTGCGTTAATTTTGGGTCCAGAGATCGGTATAGATCCCTTAATAAGACGGTTTTGTAGAGGAGTGTCAAAACTGCGACCGGCCGAGCCGAGATACGACAGAATTTGGGATCCAAGAATTGTCTTAGATTTCCTAGAAAGATGGTTCCCATATGAAAATATATCACTAGAAGAACTCTCTCAAAAAACTGTCACGCTTCTGGCTCTCGCGACAGGTCACAGAATACAGACATTGGCCGCAATAGATAAAAGAAATTGCAGAAGAAGGGGCGAGAGAGTTGAAATAAAGATCCCAGCGCGCTTAAAGACCTCAAGATACAACCGAATTCAACCGACATTGGCATTGCCGATTTTTAAAGAAAAACCAACGATCTGCGTCGCATCAGCGGTTGAAGAATACATTAGAAGAACGGAAAACATACGGAAAGAGGAAAACGCCTTATTTATATCGTGGAAGAAACAGCACAAGGCTGTTTCTTCACAAACTTTAAGTCGATGGATCAAGAAGATTCTGCAAAAAAGTGGAATTGATACATCCATTTTTTCAGTACGAGGCACGCATCGACGTCAGCTGCAAAGAGGAACGGAGTCAATATCGATACGATAAGGAGAACAGCAGGATGGACGTCAGGATCAAAAATGTTTGCAAAATTTTATGACCGAGAGATTGAAGAGGATCAAGATATGTTTGCCAAAGCAATTTTGGAATTATAAAAAAAAAAAAAAAGAAGAAGAGAAAGAGGTTTGTTAAAATAAATGGACAGAAAATAAGCACAATCCAGGTTTGGTTAAATAGACTTGTGTCAAATAAGCACAGTTCAGGATATTATATCTACCGTATCGACTGTAAACATCTACCATTTGATCTGAGGAGAAGGCGCGGAATACAATTTAACGATTAAACGAATTTACCTAAGTGAAGTTCTATCGTAATTGTAACAAGCGCCTTCTCCGATGATCAGAGTACCACCCAAAACAAAATTGTTTTTCCCTTTCTATCTCTGGATAGCCCAAAATTGATACGGTAGCACTTTAAAAACAATGACGAAAGCGGACCGACGCCACGAACAGGAGCTTGTGGCGTAGGGTATTTTTTGTTACTATAAACTTTGTGGCAATACTGGCGAGGAAGGGGTACTACCATTTGATCTTCGGAGAAGGCGCTTCTTACAATTACGATAGAACTTCACTTAGGTAAGTTCGTTTAATCGTTAAATTATACATGAAAAGAGAGATCAAGTCTTTGTCAAACAGAGTGTACTTATATACATTTTTGTACACAATATTTACACTTTTCTCATAATTTTACTCGATTATAAAATAAAAATGTAGATAGAGAGAAAAATACGCTCCCAAATCCTTTTAAATCTAGCCACTATGCTTGAGAAAACGTCGTGAAAGAAAAATAGGACGATTCTTTTTTTTCGCTATTTTAATCCGCATCCCGCGAAAAAGTTCCGCACACTCAGCCCCCCAACGATTACGAGTGAAAGGAGATGAGTGGTTCCGCCATACTTCTACTTTGCTATTCACACGCGTGTGTGTGCACAGCGCGACTCCTCGTCGTCGCCGCAGTCGTCCCAGTCGGAATTCGTGGACTGATGCATAGTCGATTTCGAAATAGTAGGTACGAAATGTACGAGAGGGTTCTCAGACCGCGTTGAACGAAGCGACGGTGTACGGCATAAGGAAATCTCTGAAAGACCCGAAGGAGAGTGCGCGAAAGAGAGAGACTCGAAAAGGGGAACGAGGTGAGGCGCAACACGACTTAGCTCCGTTGGGAATTTCGGAGGCTATTCGGAATGGGGAAAGCAACGTCGACGCGAAAACGCGTTAGGTAGGCAAGTCAAATTTGCTCATGATAATGTGAGGTTTGTCGAAGCAGATGTAACTATATAGAAATCTGACGGAGAATGGGGGAAAAAGTACAGCCAGGGGCAAAATGGAACACTTATTGATGGTGCATTACCAACGAAAAAATCTTTAACCACAAAATTATTTACCAAAATTCATAATTTTGATTTTTCTTGATAAACGTAGGTATCCTTTGTTAAATATACCGTTTCACACCGCAAAATATGAAATTCTATTCGGGGTTGTAAAGCCCGAACCGCGAAAGGTAGCGACGATGTGTTGATCGGTACGTTCCAGCTCAAATTAATCAGATGGAACTGCTTTCGGATTTAAACATTTTTTATTGTACCAATCTTCGGTCGATTCTTGTAACATATAAATCTGTACACTTTTAATTTCAAATAGTAAATTTAATGTTGGTTTTACAAAAACGTGATGATTTGAAATTATTATGTTATATGTTCTCGGCGAACTTAGTTTATTTGAGTTAGGTTCTCGGCGAACCACATGCTTTGACTTGTGTTCTCGGCGAACGACAAACTGGATCCGTGTTCTCGGCGAACGACAGACTTGCGTTCTCGGCGAACGACTTGATCGAACCGTCTTCTCGGATAGATGAAAAAGCACTGCACTGAAAACTAAATTTTTAACAATGCTGGTTCTCTCATCGCTCAGTACGGTGGGACGGATGAGAATATTGACCAAAAAGTAACGAATATTTCCATTGGTTATTTTTACTTACAAGAAGAGTTGACCCTTTTTCATTGGTCAAGGGTTGGTTTTCCCCGTAGTTTCACACGATCCGTTCCCTTTTTTTTGGTGCGCGGAACCGCGGAAAAACCCTTACGGTAAGTGTGCAATAAAACATTTGGTCGCCAGAAAATTTTCGGGTAATAAAACATCTGGACGCCAGAATGAGGAATTTTACTGAAATGACTAATTTTATAGGACGCTTGGAAATATTCGTTGCTTTTTACAATCTCTTTCTGAGACTACGCATGAAAATATCTGTAAACAACGGTCCAATAATACAATATATAATTTCGACGTTCCGGCACGGAACACCCTTCTTCAACCTATATCTACTCATGCCATTTGCACTTTTAATTCGTGAAAACAATAAATATGGCGTTAAAAATTAGCATTATATTGCCAGCCAATGTTTCTGAATTATATCACAATTGTCCTTTCTTCCAAAGTAGAAAACAAACTTTTCGTGTAAGATGATTCCAAATATTTTTTATCGACGTACCTAATTTAAAAAAACAGCTTATAAAGATTTTCAAAGTGTGTTCCGTTTTCCCCGTTCATCCCCAAATCACTAGAGGGGTGGGAGTTAGAGGGGAGAAGAGCTGCAACCAGTTGTTTAGTTGGCGCCGTTCACAAGTGGCAATCGAGTTTTTGAGACTTTGCGTAGAGGGTGGAATATCTTACCGTTCGTACCCGCGTCGCATCTACGCGAAGCGAACGGAGCTTTCCTATTACTACATACACAAGCAAATCGTTACTCTCACCCCTGTTGTCTCGCTGTATACACCGATCCGCGAAAACTCACCTGAAACAGAAAGAGAAAGAAATGGTTGAAGAAGTCTTTCTACCTTTACGTGCACGTGGATATACACAGATAATATACACTACATACAATATCAAAGAATCTAAAAAGATCAGCGTGCGAAGAAAATGTCGAGAATGAAACCTCGCGAAAGTATGAACAAAAAGTACACACGGAATCGTTCCACTTCGGCTTTATCGCGCGCTCTCGACTACTGAAACTTTGGCTTTGAAAAACGTACGGTAAGATCTTCTCCGGTTCTCAGCAGCTTCGGGACTTGAGTAACTTTGGGGAATACGGTGTGGGTGGAAACGGGAAAATGAACTTTTCATATCGCTGTTACCGGCCAAGATTATCGAGGCGCTTTAACGAACTTTTCGTGACTCTCCTCGCGGAGCCTGGTTCTTTTCGACGGCGAGAGTTGGGTCTTCGTATATATAAGCACCCTCAAAAATCAACTCCATCTCTCGACGAGGTCCGAAATATCTCGAAAATTGAAAGGTAGAAAAGTGAAAACAAAAAAAGGGAAGTAAAGCAAAATCTCGACGGGTCCTCCGTAATACCCCCGGGTTTTTCCAAGTTGCGCAATATTCGTTATTACTCATTGTTCTTTTCACTAGTACCCACCTACCGTTTTTTCAATCATCGCGATATTTATTTTTGTCTCACGTCGATGCAACGAAAATTTCAAATCTAATCATTGAAAATATTTAGTCAATTTCGTCGAGCCTTCTACAAAATTACAGACGAGAGATTCAGGACTTCGTCCATAGAGCTTCCATCACCGACGTGGTGACCGAGGGGACGATGCTCTTCCGAGCCATTACCACGTTGAGCTTGTGTGCCGCATTGCAACCCCGGCTCTTCCATATTGTCCTGCAAACTCGTTTTCATCGAAGTACTCGGCCGGGAAAGCGACAGAAGTGCACTGATAGGAGCAGAATCAACGCCGGTACACAATCAAGTAGTTGAAGACATATGCGGAGAGACAATAGAGTGCAACATATACGACAGGGTGTACATGTATGCGGGCAGGATGTACCTGCAAGGGCAACCGTCAATGTCACATCTACGTCAACCATCGACGTGTACAAGTCTACCGGCCTACACGCGCGCGCGTGTGTCTGTGCTCGCGTGTATCATTGTCTTTCTCGCTCTAGCACATCGCATTCTCGCTTAAACCACGAATGGTTGTGAGAATACGAGGAGAATGAGGCATTGAGCGTGAGGTAGAGAATGGCGTAGCATGGTTTGCCCGATTTACGCGGCCATTCGTACGACTTTACCGCCCTCGAGGTAACTGTGACCAGCGTGAATTGGCCCTTCTCCGGCTGGTCCGGGGCTAGCCCGAAATTACACTGCGTGGATATAAAGAGAGAGGGCGAGAAGATAGAGAGAGAGAGAGAGAGAGAGAGAGAGAGAGAGAGAGAGAGAAATGGGAACCCGTTCACTTTGTGGCATGAGAAAGGCACACACTCTGCCGTTATTATACGCCAACAGAGCACCAATTACTCGCACACCCATCTACGTGCTGTGTTTATCATCACACGTGCGACAATCCCATCGCAATATATTCCTCGTTTTCCACATTTCGCAAGGACAAGAGGCAGGGATTTTTAACAGGATTTATTAGGACCGTGCAAATTGGACTTTGAAATCCGAAATAAAATGGCGATTTTTGTTCGTTTCGGTCAGTGATTCGCCATAAATAGGAGATGAATTTTCGTATCGCTAGGCTCACCATGCTCTATAAAACTGTTTCATTGAAAAAATTGATATTCAAGTGTCAGACCATGTCGACATGCTTAATCGTGCTTAGTTAATAAAAAATAAAAATATAAAAAATTGTCGACTCCATTACACATACCCAATTGCAGCATTGTTAAATAAAAGTTGCTAGTTGATCAAAAGTATTTTTAGAGGTGAAATTTTGTCGAAATAATAATGGTGAATTATTTTTTAAAATAGCATGTAATATTCATCGAAACAAGTTATTCTCCATTATTAAAAAATCTATGTAAAATAACTCTTCCTCTTTAACACAATTATCAATTATCATTGAATCATGGCATGGCTTATTATGAATTATTTATTTATTCGAATAACATTTGTCTCTTTTTAGCAGTAGTAGGTATACGAAGAAAAATGTGTAACGCATGAAGGTCGCGAGAGCCACAAGTGCTTCTCGCAAGTATTTCGTCCATCACGCTTCGCTACTGTTTTACAGGAAGTTTCTATATATATGCTTTCATTCAGCACCGCACCTACCACTTCATCACTATCAAGGATAATTCCAGCCCTCTTGTACTTCTCCCTACGAACTTCCTTTTGTAAAATATATAAGGCTTGGGCGGAGCTCTCTCTCTCTCTCTCTCTCTCTCTCTCTCTTTGTACCTCTTTCCGTTAGTCTCCTTCGTTTAATAGATGGCTTATTTCCCACCTACACTATCGACGATAATTATATCAAGGTGGAGAGGCGTGTGCGTGCCACGATCGGAGGCATGTCACGGATGGAAAGGAGAACAAAATGGGAGCAGTAACAAAGAGAAAAAAAACCCGGAGATGAAGAAAAGCCGGCGATAGAGGAGTGCGCTCGAGTGTAATGCGCCTGTAGGTACATAGAATACCGGAAGTCTACCATATCGTGGCCACGCGCGTTAATTGAATATAAGAAAGAAAGAGAGAGAGAGAGCTGGAGGGAACGGAAGAGAAGGAAGGATACGCGAGAAGCGGACAAACTCGAATGAACGGTGTGGGAGAGAAAGAGGCGAGAAGTGAGAAGCCCTAGCACGTCTGTGCTACCACTGCCGCTACTACTAGCTCGGCTACCGCGGTGAACCAACAGTTGCAACCTGTTGAATTCAAGGGTCGCAGTGGCCCGGCTTCTCTCTCTCTTTCTCTCTCTCTCTCTCTCTCTCTCTTTCTCTCTTCCTGTACTCGTACGCTAGATGGCAAAGGCTCGAGCATGAGGCGCGCGCGCGAGAGAGACCGATGCAATTTCGTCAAAGTATACATAGAAAGTCAGGTAGTTCAGGTTCTAGTTGAAAGATAAGAATCCAGCTATTTCCTTCAAATCGGACTTTGCTGTATCGACCGACAGTCATCCCCTCGTATATATTCGAGAAGGCGGTCTCCACAATGGAGAAAGAATCGAGTAACGAATAAAGACGCGATAAAATTGCATTTGATTAATTTTTAAGGAACAATTATCGTCTTTCTACGTCAATTTTAACTGTTGTCAGTAGGATGCAAAGTATATAGATTTGTTTCTCTCTCCTCGTAACGAGGCAGTGTGCGCGCGAGCTTATATTGGACGCGACGTAGAAAGACCGTAAATCCGTCATCGATTATACAAACCGTTTCGAATTACTTTTTGTTCGCGTCGCCGTCGGATCCGCAGTAAGAATCCTGAGTACATTTTCTCGTTAATTACTTTGGAAAAGTTTTAATTCCCAAATTTTCGATTTATTTTTATTAGCAATAATTTCGTCGTGAAATAGTTTGTTATAGTTTTTCATTCGACTGGTGCTCATTTACGATACGAAACTTTGTCCTATCTGACTGTATCGACTGAGTTTTACAACACCTGCGTTTCGCCGAGAAGTAAAAGCGGAACAACCGAGAGACGGGAAGTTGAGGCAGCCGGAAGTAAGAGAGAACATAGAAAGAAGAAAAAAGGGATAACGTAGGCCCCAACAGTTTTTACAGCTAGCTGTTTCCAGCTGTTTTTATGGAGAACGAGAGGGTGTACCAGTCGTAACTCGAGTGGAGTAGGGACCTTGGTCTCTCTTTTCTCTCGGGTAGGACGATTCCGAAAGCATGTTTCTAGCGCCGACCACCGCCTGTTTTCCCCGAACAGCGGATGAAATCTTGCGAGTTTCGTGCCTTAAATACGCCGCCTGACTGTTTTACCCTTCACCATCCACCCTTGTCGAAAGGCAAGATAGCCATCGAGGTTCGAGCTTTCATGCAATTCAACCTTGGTACGTCCGTAATACAATGAGCACGTGGGATATATGAGATTATGTACGGAAGTGCGTTTACGCAACGGCGGGCCCATCTTGGTGGATGGGTCGACATTTACGAGGGCTTTTTTTTATTGTCCGCTATTGGTCCTCGTCCCGCTATTGCATTTTGGAAGAAGCCCGGCCGTTGCGGCCCGTTTCTATTTGTCTTTATTTACCCAAAGTCCATCATGCGCGTCCAACTACTCCCGGGATAGTTTGTGTCGCTATACCATAGTTTTTTTCATCACAATATTATTGATTTTTATATCTGCCTCTCTTTTAAATATACAAATATTTATTCTCATTCCTGATTCTCTTTTTCTTATTGTTACAACGACCGCCACTCGTGTATATTTTGCAACATGTTTCTTCGACAAACATTACGAGACGGCAAACCGTTTCGTGTATTCACCCTTCCGTGTTCGATCAACAATTTATTCACTCTCGGGGATTAAATATAGGGTTTGTAAACACGACTGCAGAGTGGACTTCGTTGTTGATCGAATACGAGGGCATATTGAAGTTAAAGTGGAAAACCAGTGCATTATTTTGTCGATTGAATTTTCTGCATCTTCCCTTTCTTTTCAGAACGAAAAATCACTACCTATTTACTCTTGCGAAGATCAACGCGATAAAATGTATCGTCATGCGCTCTTTCTCAAAGAAATAATTTTTATCTACTTTTATTGTGTAAGATTAAAATAGAAATTTTTGAAAAAGTAAATGATTTTTAAATTATTTCGTAGCGAGACAGGCAGCGATAATTATTATCGTGACCGTAGAGTCGTCATAAAAGCAGTTGTCAAAATGATTGTGAGTAGGTTGGCAGGACGCGACTAATATGCGGGTACACGGCTCATGTAAGCGTTTGCCTATTGCTATGTCGTCCGTGTTGTATCGGTGTGCAAAGCGCAGTTGCAGTTTGTACGGTGTTGGTAACCGCATACTGGATGCCACTCGGTGAACAATGGCGGCTGACCACCGTGGCCGATGTCACCGTCCCCGCTGCGAAACTCACCCCTCTTCGTTTCGTCTGTAATCATCGCATCGAGCCCCGACAGACCGGGCAACCTTCCTAAAACGGGCTCTACACTCCACCATGCGAGCTTTTCACATTCTCACTGGTACTTACCCTCATATTTCTCATTCCAACTCTATCGGTATACCCAAACTATCACGAGATCGGGCATCTCGCGAGAAGATAAAACATAAAATTAAAATAAACCGATCGATTTTCTGCGGGTTATCGATTATTTTAGTTTTTTTTTCTTCGACTGAAATGTAAAATTGGATGCTGTCCGATTGAATTTTAAGTCAGCTTAAAGAAGAACTCGCTGGTTCTTGGCTACTTCCAGAACGATTAATATTGAGTTCATTTATTTGGTACGCTATTTTTGTATTATCCAGATCTTAAAGAATATTTCTATTCACAGAAAAATCGTGTCTCGCGTTTCTCATGTCCTTTGCCTCGATGCCCAATGCATTTTATTTATACCTATCGTAGCAACGGAGCTAAAGGAGCGTCGTAGTATTCGAAACACGGTTTATTCAGCGTCGACGTAAAAGATAAGTTTGTATCGGGAAATGTCCGAGAATCGGATCAACCGGTCCTTACATATTCCGCAATGGCCGACAAGGCAGCGATATAACTCACAATCGTACGTAGATACGACTATCCACCTTTCGATCTCGAAGATCCGAGTTCCTTGTGGATATTTCAACGACATTAAAACCACGTTCCCATACAAATGTTTGAATCTGATAAAATCTTGAAAACGAAAGTATTTTATACGTTACGGTCGAACTGTTTTTTTACCTCGCATTTTTTCTCCTCCAATCCGCTTTTGGAGTTTCGCGTAAGCGCGGAATTGTACGGTCGAACAAAGTGAAACGTGTCGCCTCGCTCGCCCGGTCTGGACTTCACCGGCGAAGGATGATGAAGACGCCCGAGAAGCAAAAGAGGGAGAAAGAAGCTCTCACGCGTAAAAGTACAGACTATGGGGAAGCAAAGTGAGCTGCTGGAGACGCTTTTCACCTCCACGATCGTTTCTCGGCTGTCACATTACTCCGACAGGTACGGTTACGTTTTCTCGCCGCCTAGCGTGTCTCTCCTTAGGACCCTACGGTCCACCTTCCACTCTCCATCCCACTCTTTTCCCTCCCTCTCTCTCTCTCTTTTTCTCTACCTCGTTTCACTCCGACACCCTTTTCTTTACGTCGTTTTTTTTTCTCACTCCACGAAGCTCGCCTTCACTCGCTTCCGAGCTTTTACTCTCTTCACAACCGATGGCTTTTCCGACTTCTCGGAGAGCTTACGCCTTCTCCTGCATACTTCTCTCCCTCTTTTTTTCTCGCTCTCCGCGTCGTGCAACAATTTTCACAGCGACGAAGACGAAGACGAGAGCGCATCGAGTAGCGCGAGGCGTCCTCTAACGTTATACCGGCAAAAATCCTCTCATTCGTTTCTCGACTTGTATTACGAACTTTGAGAGAAGAATTTTCAACGCGAAAAGCTTCGGTCATAAATAATTCGACGACGAAAGGAATCGTGAAATAATGTGAGTTGTGACAGGCGAGCTTGGAATTCGCGGAGACGGTGGCTATGTAATTGATATTTATAAAGGAAAACGAAATTACTGCCCAAGTCAGTAATTTCGTTCGGAAAAAAATGTCGAGGAATATTTAATATACTCGATTGCGATTGCTCGTAGTACACGTTATATTTTCGAAGTTAATCGAGATTTCTTGAGAGCTCGCGTCATCGTAACTCTATTTACAATTTTACATTTCCTCGCGTTCGGCGAAGACTGCGTTTTTTTTTTCTTTTTCACTAAATTCTAACCACGGGATGATATATGATAAGATAGACCATATTTCCAATTCCATCATTTTTCCGAGAAAGCCACGAGTAAGGTACAGTACTCAAGGACGTATACGTATTACGTACACGTATGAAGTTCTTTATTAACTTTGTCCCATACGCAAGTCCTCGAGCAAAGTACCTGCGTGTCCTATACGTAACATGGATATAAAGTTCGTGAACTATACAATGCGACAGGAGAATATACCAATAAAAGAGGTTATATCGAACGCTTTCGAGTATTATTTTCTTCCCAAGAAGCTCACGAATCGACCCAAAGTATTCAAACATCTTAAGCTCTCTTGCACGATTTTGCATTATTTGAATAAATAAATTAAGCTTCGCGTAACCGATTCTCATGACCTGAATTAATATCGTGTATATTTTACGAGAATTAATAAAACGACGAATGAAAATTTATGATCCTACAATGATAAGTGTACTAAAAAAGGGATGAAAGATAAGCCAAGCAAAGAGCAGAACGCGAATAAAGACGACAAAAGACGGGATAAATATATAAAAGCTTCGTGAAATCTACGCGGCGCAACGAAACACGTTTCGTGAATGCCGTTTCGGATCGATTTTCGATTGTAAAATAGCCTGCACATTGGTCGTTCGCAGACACAATAACCGCAAGTGGATCCAATCGGCGAGACCCTCGAAGCATCTCGAAGATGGATCAACGGGGAACGAGATAGGCACGGGAAGTGAATACGAGTAACAAAAACAATGGGGAACCGAGCATCCGCTATCGTAATGCGTAAGCATAGTGAAAAATAAACTACCGTAAATATTCGAAAATTTATTTATTTATTTCCAATACGCAACTTCAAACAATGTCGATATTTACAACAGCAAAAATCAAAACGTTTTTCGAATAATTTCGAACCCTCGGATGAAATCGATACAAACAAACTTCATGACGACAATAAATAATTATTGTGGTTGATTCATCATTAACCGCTTATCGCATGCATTATGACGAAGATAGAATAAATCTCTTTTCTTTCTTGGGATAACCCCTATGTAAAAAGATTGTTTTTTTCAAAGCTAATTTTTAATCCTTATTGTAGGTACATTTCTTCATTTAACGGAATGTATTTTTTATTATCGCAAAGCAAAGTAATTGAAAGAAAAATCTTTTAACATACTGGCAAAAAAAACAGAATCTTTAGCAGTCATATATGAATTTGTATGCATTAAGGGGTTAAACGTCTTTCAAAGATACTTTCCGCATGAAAAAGTTGTCGTACCGAGCTCGTATGTGACGTGCACAGGTATTTCCTTATAATTGAACATAGGCGATATAGGTTGACCGTATCGATACGTAGCAACACGAGGCAAGGCAACGAAAGAGAAGGAGTAGGTACTCGTCTACCCCCTGTCGACTTGCAGCCTCGCGGTGATGACGTGTAACTCTCGTTCCCTGTACCTACATACGAGACGTATAGCTCGAAACCAAACTCCCAGCGGCTCATCGCTGCAAATGACTATATGTGCATACTTGTGCCCATAATTCTCATACGTATTATACGGCTTCGTATGTGTGTAACGCGCATATAGTACAGCGAGCTTTTCTTCCTCGAGCAAACGTACCATATAGATATACATTTGCATACAAACGTATGTGTAGGCGCGTGCTTATATGCGCAATTTTGTGTGCGTGTGTGTGTGTGTGTGTGTGCGCGCGCGCGCGTTGGCGCGGTTGCACCAAGCGAGCTCAGTGCGCGGCACGTTAATGACAGGAAACCAGCAATATGAACTTGACGGGTCGGTACCGCACCGCGCGAGTATTCTCGTACGGCGGAGCAACAGCAGCAAAAGCAGCGGTGCATCCACAACGACCGCAGAGCCCCCGCCGACGATGGGGCGAGGACGGGCGGGGGGGGGGGGGCGCAGGCAGGCGGACGGACGGACGGATATGCAACAACGCCAGTGCGTATAGCCGTTTGCAGGGTGCTAGCGCGATATATAGCTACCTATACTACCACGCCGCATCATCGCGAAAATTCGTTGGCTTACACGGGAGGAGGACCGAGGGACGGAGCATGATTGAATATAATTGCCAGATAGCACGAGAATGAGGCATGTACTCACTCGTGTATTCGATACTGCGCGTCACAACAATACGCCGAGGGGTGGAAAGAATAAATGCAAATATCGTTGGAAATTATAGCGCGAAAAAACAAATGAAAACTATCGTCAGAAATAAATAAAAATTATGAAATTCTTTGGAATAATGTAAGGGGATGGACTTGATACATTTTTTGGAACGATTGTTTTTTTTTAGGTTTGTCGAGAATTTTTGTAATCCGAATCGATCGCTGATTTTTTTTTAATTCGCGTATCTCGCTCACTCGAGTTAGTTGACGATATATAAGTCTATTTCCGAAGGGGAAGCTTTGTGAGTAAAAGGCCAAGACAGATTACAGAGTTCGCGGGAACGACTCGGGACACCAATGAGATTTCCCGAAGGTAAATTATTCCCGTTGGAAAAACGAGCGAAAGAAGAGGTAAAGACGAATCGAGCCAAAGGTTCGTCGTCGCTCGTGTACCTTACCTCGACCACCGCTTTTCGCTGATGGAACGGTTTTTACATATAATTCGAATCGAATCTATGTAGGTACACGAAGTTATAAGTTCGTGTCAAAGTTTCAAATATTCTTTGGTACGAGAAGTATTCTATCGGCGTTGGTGAATTTATATACGAACGGGAAGAAAATAATACAGCATTTAAAAACTTCAAAATATAGGTACTTGGACAATAAGCTTCCTCTAAATATATTTCATACGGAACAATTGAAAAATACCATGTACTTGAAAGGCTCAATTTTCAAATTTTCCTAAGCGATAAAAAATTCGAATTATTCGCTATTATTTGTGTATTTTCGTTATTAAATTTCTTAATTTAATTGAAAAATAATCAACCATACGATCATAGACATGACGTTTCGTTACTTGGAAACCAGCGGAAAAAGGAGCCTGAATATGCAAGCCCATACATACGGAGCGTTTAGAATGGAAAATTCTTTAGATTCTTCGTCCGCGCCGAGCTTGCCGGGAGCTTCTTCGCTCTTCCCTAATTACAGAGAAGCGTAAAGCGGGCTAGGGTAGCGAACGCCTTTTATTCCAGGTACGTAGTTGCAACGAGGGATAACCGGTTAACGAGAGACCGACGGCACGAGCAAGAGAGTACCGGGAGATGCAAGTATAGAGCGAGATTGGACGGGTAAAAGAGAGAACTCGGGAGAGGGTTGGCGAAGAGGAAGGGGAGAGTTTATGTATATTATATAATATAAGAAAAGCTCAAACGTATATACGTGTATAGGCGGTGGGAGAGCTCGGTGTAGGTTGAAATGTAGAAACTTACATATATACGTATGAATGTTTTGGTGTAGATACGCGGCAGTCTACACCAAGTGCCTCGTGGCGAGCCTCGATGGTGAATCCTCAGCTATCCGACTCTAACTAACGTCATTAGGTAATTAGATACGTGCCGGGCTTCACGCTCGAGACTCGCTGGAGCGAACGGGCGGGACTGGCTTTGCTGCATCTGACACTTCTACCTCCGTCCTCCGGGTAAAGCCTCCTACGTACATATATGGGTCATTCCGTACTAACTCTAGCCAACATCTCGGAACTGATCCGTTCTTTTTTCTAACAATTTCGTACCGGCAGTGCGTAACGAACCGGAAACTTTGTTTTTCTCAAAATGTATTCATAATCTATTTTTTATTTACTAACCACATAACTTTCTTACAATTTTTTCGGGGAAAAAAAATTAATTAAGAAACATCACGTTTTATTTTTCGATTTTATTGACAAATATTATGAGCAGATAATTCGCCCAGACTTTTGACAAATTGTATCATATCAGTCATGAAATAAGTGGCAAAAATGATATTTAAAAAGTGTAAATCAAAATACCTGTGTTCACAATCAGTTAGAATTTTTTTCTTTCAGGTTTGAAAATTAGTGTGTAAAGCATTTGTAAATAAAACGTGTATAAACGTAATGGCCCATACAGGGTCTACTATGTGTGTAACATGTGGACACGTGCATGACACATACCGTGAAACTTTACGAAGATTACAGACCAGCGTGTACGAGTGGGCTGTACGGAGAAAGTGAGATATAGCCGTAAGCTAAGCAAGACCCGAGCACGAGCAGGTTCGCGTAAACCTGGGGAGACACATATATAGCTTCCGGAGACGTGCGTCGCCAAGGTTAGAACTAGGGAGAATCTCATATACGAAGCCGCACTCCCGTTGACACTCTCGGGAGGGGCCGGTGGTTGTTCCCAGTGCTCAGTCGCGAATTACGCCAGGGAGACCCATTTGCATCCAATAAACAGAGAAATAAGATGAAGCCGCGTATCGGTAAAAGTGTTTCGTGTGATGAAAAACGGTAAATGCAGCGATTATAATCGAATAGCAAGACGAGCTAAAATCTCAAATCATCGTCACCACAATACAACAATAATACCAAATTTTACTAAATTTCTTAAAACAGCAAAATTAAATTGTTTTCTAATACTTCATTATTTACTGAGCTATAGCGTTTTTAAAATCATTTATTAATACAAATCCGGCTCCGTTTGCCATAAAACGAAAAATATACAATTGAATAAAAATAAGTATACACAGGGTAGGTACCTCATCTAGTCCCGAAAATTCATTACTTATAGGTATCGTATAAAAGTTCATTCATTTAACGGAGTAATCCATTATCAAGGAGTTAGCTGAAAAGCATCCGTACGGTTGATAGAAATTGTATAGGGAGATCGACGGAAGAGATGCATTTTTTGTAAACTATGTGATGCGGCAAGCAAAAAAAAGAAAAAGAAAGAGATCGGTAAGGCGGACGGAGAGAAAGAGTACGTACGTGTACCTACTCGGGGGTATACGGGAATTGAAAATCGCGTCGTCGTCGCCGTGAGCAAGAAGCTTGAAAGGGAAAAAATCGACGAGAGGGAGACATCGAGGTTTTTGAGTGTGAGGGTAGAGGGAAAGAGATCTTTGTGGGCGGAAAAGGATCTTGCCCCGAAAACGTGAATGCCTCGTCACCGGGAGATGCGGGGTATATCGACTCGATGCTCCAATCCAACCAGTAGGAACCATTGAGATCCCTAGTACGACGTTTCCTATACTCCATTTCCTCGCCATCTTCATCTTACCCTCTTTCGTTTTCAATGTACCATCCCCCGTCCCCTTCACCCAACCCGAATCCCCGAAAGTCTCCCTCGCTCCTTCGGGCCCGCTGGCACAGAATTCCATAAGCTACTTCTGCGCGAACCGTGTCTCGTCCCATTCTCGTCTCACCTCAACGAGAAAGACCGCCCTCCCCACCCTTCCAACATTGCACTCACAAAGGTACAGGCAATGCACCCTCCGCCTACAAGATTATTCCTACTTTTCTTCCGTTCCTCCTTTCGTCAGGCATATATAGGTAGGTAAGTATACGCGCAATCTCACGAGTCTCCGGCATGAGATCCGAGCGGAATCGAGATTTTTTGAATGTCGCTCATGTATGAACGAGGCATGAACGAATTATTTATCAACACCTCGCTGGTCGGTCACGACTATATACGTGTGTTTGTATTCCTGAATGGTCTTATTGTTATGCAAGAAATGTTCGATCGTATATTGCACTCGGGGCTTGAGAAATCATTAAAATTCATTGGTGACACACATATCGCGATTACGATGAGTTTGGCGAAAACGCAAAATCTCGCAAGTTCACGAGGCTATCTCTTCGGTCGCGTCCGTCTGATGCGAAGTCTCTAACAAAACTTTTTTAAAGAGTACGCACAGATCTACAAATGGCACAAGGATAGTCTACTCCGTAGGTATCTCAATTTGTATGGTCGTCACGGCGGTTTGTACGACAGGATTTCTCGAACCGAATGGTAAGTACCTATGCTTAGGACCAACATTTGTTTTTGTCGAAAATCATTTTTAGAAGGTATATCTTGATCGAAAATTTCTCGTGCAATACGAAATTGATAATTATACCACCGATACTTGGCAATTGGCAGGAGGTCAACCGGTCAAATAGCAGATCTGCAAGGTGTTAACAGGGTCGAATGTCGTTTTAATTTAGAAATCTCACTGGTAGAAAATAATATGTATTACGATGATCTAATAAAATACCTATTAGGGCAATCAAATTTGTACGAGAAAACAATATTTTTGGTTCGCCGAAGTGATTAACCATTATGAGCCCGACAGAAAATGTGTTAGAACCACTGCGATTACATGTGTAGTTTATTTTTAGAGCGATAAATAGTTATTGTCTAAAATAAAACGTGGAAACATTAGATACATAGAACAATAATTATTTCGTTTTAATGGCTTTCAATGTCTTTTTTTACTAGAATGCGATCGGCTTTTTTCTCTTATTACTGATCATCTATTGTCTTAATTAAGCAGGAACCGTAACCAGCCGTCAGGATGGCGATATATTATCTCGTTTTGATTAGGCGGTCACCTATGGGCATGAGAAAACACTACTCAGACATCTGGTGATGGTTCATTATTCAGTGGAAGATTCACTCCCTGGTTATTATCGGTGACCGCATCTGTGAATTTGTATCCTCGTAATATATATAGCTCATGAGGCGCCGACTCATGAACGTAATGGAAACTCGGAAGGGAAGCGCGAAACCGGAGAAGGATGGAACGAGCGAGAGAGAACGCGAAAGATACAGATACGAGAACAAGGACCGCGCTTTTCGTCCGGGTCGCGTACCGACCAACGGAGAGAGCGCTTTTCGCCCTCGTGTGCTAGGCCAGAGCTAACCTATAGGCAACCTAACGATAATTTCTCCCCAGCGTCACGTCCTAGTAATATAAATCACCCGGTTTCCTAACTCGCCCCCACAATTACCTAATACGTCGAGCACGTTATCCGCAGACAGCGGCTAACACCCTATCCTCTCCTTCTCTCTTCTTCTTCTTAGCCTCTTCGTCTCCATCCACTTTCTCCTTTCTATGCCCAAACGCCTCACACTCGCATTTCCATCCTCCGTCCAGCGAACGCAACCCCTTTATTAGCCACTAACTCACCGACAGTCCAATATATCAATTACCGATCATCCCAACGATTTACGTTTACAACCCCATCATCGAATTTTATTCGGCGATATATTCGATTTTTCGCCGTTTCACTCATCGTTCTCTAACGACGAAATAGTAAAAAATAAAAGCTCTTTCGTCATATAAAACAGAAAATAATGGAGTCACAAGTTTAATCGAAACGATTTAAATGAATTCAACGAAAAAACTAAATTTTTTAAAGCTTTTTTTAATGGTACGCACATTTGTATTTATTTTGAAAAATAAATTATCGTCGCTACCGAAAAATGATTGACTCGCTATTTCTGAAAATTATTGTTAGACAGTTATTCGGCATGAATTTTATTGATCCTTGCTTGCTGTCATTACACAGCGTGCGGCATTTAACTATGATTCGTCGTACTGTAATGAAATTTGAATTTGACCGTTAAAGAGGAAGGGGCGTAGCCTAATAGGCGTGAATATGTATGGATGGAATACATCATACGCGGAAATAGTGGTGAGATTCGGTGGGTCTTTCTCTCTATACCGAGTAAGATAGGGCAGATCGGTTAAAGTACCCGAAGCGTGAAGATCTAAGAGATCAAACTTTTCCGAGAAATGTGAGTGGCGACTGGCGTATCGACATCTCGTCATATCCGTTCAAGTACGACAAAACGTGGCCAGGTCATAAAAAGGAGGATCATCTAGCCTTAGGCTGAAGCATCACACAGTCAACGCCAGCGTCGCCCACTTTTAATATGCATACACACACTCATATATGTATGTATATATTTCTGACTTGCAAAATTGATCTCGTAAGCGTCAGTGAATGTATCTCGCATGTTGACAAAATCATGTATGTTTTCTGACCACTGTCGTTATCTTTTTATCCATATTAATTATGCCGGTCTATTTCCAATGTACATTGTCGCCCTTTGTTATATTGTTCATGGTATTAATGTTTTATATGTATGTCAGGCAATCTTTTTCATTGTTTATATTGTTTAAAATGCAAGTAAAGCCGCCTTGGTAAAAAAACGTGAGCCTGACCAATAAATAAAATAAAGAAATCATAAATCTTGCAGCGAAAATAAAATAAAATATTACAGTTTCAACGAAAAGCGTTGGCATAATGAAAGCATGGAAGAAAATGCTTTCGCGCTACCCAACGACCTGTTATACGTAGCTGAACTCTAGTCGAAGTACGCTAAGATTCGTTTTACGAGTTTGTGTGTGTGTGTGTGTGTCGCTGGCGTGTGGGGCAAATGTGCATAAGCGTGCCAAGACACAAGGCGCGAAAGATAGTTTTGGACTCGATGGTGCCATCAAGATGCGCGAGAGATCTTGCGTACTCGCGACAGCTTTTGTGGCTTGTCATCGTGGCGGAGCTCGATGCCCTCGTACAAGACACGCCGAAGCTACGGGGGTAGGTAATCTCATGGAACGTCGTCATTCTCCAAAGTTCTCTACTCATGCTTCTGCCTTCTATACATATAGACTTATATCATAGCTATATCGCATTTTCCAGACTTCCCATCTTTCTCGGCGCATTCTCTTCCATCCCCTTGCTCGCGTGCTCGCTTCTCCTTCCTCTCCCTCTCTCTCTCTCTCTCTCTCTCTCTCTCTCTCTCTCTCTCTCTCTCTACCCCTTCACCTTCATTTCCTTTCTTCTCGCTCCTCACTCTCGCGAACCATTCACATAGCAGCAAAAGGTACTTTGCGCTGCCGTTGGGTCTATAAGGGTATAGTTGAAGTAGTTTCGAGACTCTAGCTGGGATAAAACCATACGGTGCCTCGAGACTCTCGTCCGAGTCGCACGAGGCAATTCTGCCCTCTCTCTTTCTCCTCTTCCTTTCTCTCGTTCTCAAAGTACGTTTAACGCTACTAAAAACATACACGTGGGCGATACGCATAGTTGATAGAGACGGAGATCGTTCTCTCGTGTCTATTTCCATCACGTGCAACCCTATATGCCAAAAACTCTTCGCTTCGAGAGCTAAAAGGCTCGAGGGGGAAACGTGGAGGAATAAGAGTGTTCACGAAACGTGCCGCGTTATTTTTTCGATTTTTTAAGACATCTATTTGGTTTATTTTTTAAAGCCACAGCTAAAAAGAAAAGTACTATGGGTCGTATATGGACGTTGTACGAAGAAAACATCCGTTCAACTAATTTCACCTTTTTTCTCCAATTCGAAAAAAAACTCCCTTCAATGTCAAGGTGAGCTAATTCCTAGACTTGAGTTTTATTTTTCAAACGATTTGCGCCGTCCGATTATTTGTACGATGGGGGGAAAACTTTGAATTTTGTTCGATGAAATCCGAGATCAAAAGATAAGAGTATTCGCACGGATTCGCGAGTTGTTCCGAGCCATCGCTGAACGCGAAATCTTGCGCACACAAGGACACGTAATACAGCAAACTCATACGTACCCTGAACCTTCCAAACATACGCTAGTATGTGCACATACGTACACGTATGACACGTATACAAATACGCGCGTGGCCTCTTTGCATTTTGTGGGACACATAACTGCACGCCGGCTACATTTCTCGGTCCCACTCGAAGCCTCGAGGCATGTCGCCTTTTCTCCACAATGCTGCATTACGATACTCCCCTCCTTACATACTCGTGTTTTCTCCGTTCCCAAACTCAACCCCCCCCCCCCCCCAACCGAGCTTCCTTTCTTTTGGCTGCCTTTAGCCCACTACCAGAATACCCCCCCCCCCCCCCGCCCTTCACCGCCAGCCCCTCTTTTCGAACAGCCTGAACACCATCCCTCGCTCCATTTCCTCGAACCCCCTTTTTCACTCGAGAATCGCTTTTAACGCGAACATATACGAGAGAAACGACAGACGATGAAAGAGAAAAGAGTTTTAAAGCGACCAACTTCCGCGAAGATCGATCCATTTTTGTCAGACAAAGCTCGAGGGCGAGCCATCCGTGGCACTTATAGTCTTCAAATATTTCACTTAAGGGCATGTTCTCATATTGTGTTTAAAATATCGATTTTTTTTTAAAATTAATTTTTCGATAGTTTCGTACGTCAAGAATATGCCCTCCAAATTTCAGACGAAAATTCATCTCCGTTGCAGAGATATACGTTGTTATATGTTCGAGGAAAAAATGCCGTTCCTGTCGCGCTGCGACGAGCAGCTACTGTCTTGGTGCAACAAGAGAAATATTTTTTCCACGAACATATAACAATGTAATGTCTCTGCAACGGAGACGAATTTTTTGCTGCGGCAGTTGCCGCTTGTTATGGTTGATTGAGATTAGTTTGCGTTCGTACTTTGATCAGAGCAGAACCCCTTTGGTTATAAATAAAAATCTTCACAAATGGATAAAAAATCAAGTGACAGTATACGTAAAAAAGGTAGTCGCCAAAATAAAATTAGAAAAGATCGGCCAAAAAACGTAAATTTCCAGGGTATATTCATACCACGGAAACATCTACGAAACGTACAAGTGCGGCAGCGAAAAAATGAATAACTCAGATTATCTGGAAGCCACTCATAATACCACCATCGATTACGTTTTCATTTCATTTACCCAATTTTTTCTTACGTTGTCCACTTTCGTAAAGTGTAAAAAACACGCAAAACAATAACGAAAGTTTTAACAACGTAATCCGGTCTCTTGTTCCTAAACATAATTATAATTCCAAAAATATCGTTGAAACCGCGGCTTGGATTAGTGCTTGTGTGTTCAACGAGGGTTCTAAACCATTGCTAAAAATTTTCGAGGCCATGGATGTTGAAGTTGGCGTACATGCTTACAATTACGCCGAAAAACGCGACGAGAAACGCATACGATTTGCAGAACACCAGAATGCGTAAGCAACTAAAGAAGCTCGAATGGCCAAAAAAAGAGCTTGTTGAACAAGAAGATGCATGACCTATTATATGGTTCAGGGATTGCGGATTGAGGATATGTAAGTATATTTAGCTCATACAATAAAAAATAATTGCCTTAAAATCAAACAAAAACTTTAAACGCGTTTTTCTCAGAATGACACTTTTAAAAACGGTTCCCGTGATACCTCGAAAAATATATAACTTATTGACTCAGATCTTTCACCATTTTGTTTATGATCATGTAGTCTAGTCCGCAAACTAACTTTTTGGCATCTAAAGTTTTGTATTTTTATTTCGCATATCCTTCTTTGTCCATGTTTGCACAATAAAATATTTTGTTTTTTTTCTCTTTCACTAGAATGCGTGCTACTGCCACAATTTTTCGAATTGTAAATTTATGCTACTAAGCGGACTAGATGACTATAATTCTGATAAACGTACGTTTGATTTTTTTTATTTCAGACGTCCTGGACCGGAGCTACGGTGGGAACAGTTTGCGATCTCTTTTTCGAGTCGTCACCTTCAATGCACTCTAAATATGTATTATGGCGCGAAAAAAAAACGTTTTTGTAATATTTAGGGATACATTAATACTACCGAAAAAGTTTTCTATATTTAGAGAATAAACGTACTAAAAAAAAATTCTTAAAAATCGTATTTTTTTTTGGTATAAAAATGAGAACATTCCCTTAACGGTCCTGGGTTTGAATTCATAAATTTGGGTTACGTTGGAAACAGAATTATATTTCTTTTTTTTTATGAAAAAGTTCATCAATGTTTAATATGATATTTTGCGCCAAAAAAACAATAAACTTCCTATAAAACAAAAAAAAACATGATAGAAAATTGAATAATTACAAATAATTGTTACGATATAAAAAATGTATGTAAGTACTAAAAATGATTCAGTTATCGGGACAAGTCTCGGTTATTTCGCAGTAAGTCAATTACGATTACCGATGTGATTATGGGGAACGGAGGAAACGAAAGCTTATCGAGCTGTGTAAAAGATTTTACCGCAGCCGCAACAGGAGAATTTGTCCACCATTTGTTCGTCGATTAAGTAAGTCGAGTAGAGGAAAATCTTAGAGAAGATCGTTTCATCCACCATCACATTTCTCAGTAGCTCGGTCAAAGGATCGAACTGTCATCCGTGTGGTACGATTCACTCGTGACATAGAGGAAAAGAGGGAGGAGGGGGGGGGGCGAGACATTACGTAATTCACAAGCCCTCTCCGTTGGCCAAAGCAACACGAGCTACACAGTGTGGAACTCGACCAACGCGAAGCGCCTGCGATAGTTCTCCCGCATTCCAGAAGTACCAAGAAGTGGAAAGCTCAACGTGGCGCTCGCCGCAGAGTTACAGTGGTCGGAAGACAAACGGGTATATAAAGGGCGTTTCGGCCTAATTTAACTCGACGGAACGCAGGCCCTCACTTGGACGCTTATAAACTCCTGTACCTCTTGACGTTACTCCAGCCGTTTACGTTCGGTGCTCTCTCTCTCTCTCTCTTTCTCTCTCTCTCTCTCTCTTTATCTCTATTCCTGTAGCCACAGTGGGGGTGGAGTGTTCGCGTACACGCCTGCAAATACTTGCCCCGCAAAAGCATCGCAACCAGGCAACTCGCCGTCATGGCACAGACGCTCCAGGCTCGACGTTTTCGGAAATCCGCGTTGTCTACAACTTCCGTGGTGCGTTCGCTTTGCCTGTCAGCCTCTATATCTGCCTGTTCGCATGTCGAGGCTGATTCGCTGAATGCCGCTTCTATTCTACATTGCATTAGGACCGCCGCTCGGAAACAGCATACGGTACTACCAACGCCGGACTAAATCGTTCCAGACCGTACCACTGATTGCTCGAAATGTTTATACACGTTTGTGCTCGCAGATGTAATTCGAATTATTCTTCGATTAAATAGTTGCAAATAATTAGTACCCAAATTTCAAATTACAGCTTAGGAACGCTACGCTAATTATTTACCACAATTTTGAAACGCTTTCTTTATTCGATAAATTAAAGATACGTATGCGTTTAATACTATAGACGCACGATGTATATACGTGAGCACGAAAAGCTGAAAAAATGATGACTCGTGCGAGTTTCGTCGCGACAAGAAATATCGCCGTTTAGCGAAACGACGGAATAACCCGAAGGCAAACGCCAAGGGAAATTAATCTTGAGTGTATCTACCCTTTTTCTCCGTCTTCAGCCACGACGGATCAATGCGAACGGTTTCGGGAATATAAAAAACTAGCGTCGCAATGAGAAATGAGAGTTAAATTTCTGGCAGATTCGTATCTTAAATGTTCCGACTCACGCGAACATTTATTCGCTCTCTGTCTCTGTCTGTGTGTCTGTCTCTCTCTCTCTCTCTCTCTCTCTCTCTCTCTCTCTCTCTCTCTCTCTATATATATATATATATATATATATATATATATATATATATATAGCGCGTATATAATTCAACCCTCGATGAGACGAGGGACTTCTCGAATGGGCGATATTAAATATTTGCGATGAGATATTGTACGAGACTAAGAACTCAATTCCAGCTGACTCCGCCAGTTACTTTTTTATATTTCGTACTTCCGTCGTTTTTTATTAGCCAGCTCTTATTTTATGCGCATTTGTATCCCCGTACGAAATCGCGATGATCCCTTTTCAAGTTTATCTATTTTCCGATTGGCAAATATTAATTAATGTGCGGTACGTGGCGGGGGGGGGATTAGAGCGTGTACTCCGCATTGGCGTCATGCTGTCTTACCGAGAAACTCCTCTCTGGTTCTCGAAGGATTTCCAAGGATTCTTCGATATCGTCCTTGATACCCTTGAAGTTCCGGGGGGTATTAGATGAGCTTTAGCTCGACAAGCATCCCAGTCAACGGAAGCATCGACGAACATTTCGTGAAAGATCAAAAAAAGAAACGAGACATTTGGACACTGGTTTTTGTTGATGGCTCATCGATCCGGGGCCACCCCAATGACCCGCTTTGTCGAGTGTATAAATAAGGGTGACTCGACTCCCCATGAAAGGAAAGCAAGGACCACCGCTCGTTTGAGAAACATCCATCCGTTTCGGAAAGATCCCTCTTCTATTCGTGCGTGTGCGAGAACTCCACGATTCTTTACGTTTCTTTTCGATGACTAGCCATTTCAAATCTTCGACGCAGTTGAAAAAGAAATAATAATCCGTATAATGGTTCTTAATTATTGTTTATGAATATTTAATTCAAAAATATTTTTCCGAGGGGTGAAATTTAGGTTACACGAAATATCGCGCTATCGTCGGTAATTCGTAGTTTGTATAGATGTGATCTCTTGCCCATGATATTCAACCCCACGCTCTTATATCAGTGAATACCGTGTCACGATACTGAAATTTCAACCCTCCAAAGTAACTACACCCCACTGATTTCCGTCGAGTAAAAACGACCGGTTTCGAGGATTTCGTTTTTGTCGGTAGGAATAGAATTAAAAAAATACAAATCTCCGTGCCATTCGCTCCCAAATGGACGAATAGTTATGGGATTCGTAGGTTTAACGGAGTGACGTAAGCCTAGATTTACGGTTCCCGTACCCTAGATGTGACTCAATTTTGAACTAACAGAGGGTAGAAAGTTCGGACCGAGGCAACCCTTGGGTTTATCAACCATCATTTTTCACCCCAGAATTTCTCGGGGTAGGTATATAATTATTGGACAAAAACGTTTTTGTTCTCGTTCAAAGATAGTATCCGATATTTGATAAGAAGAGATTGAAAGTGCGAAGGGTAGTCCGGTACATTATAGGGGGTATAACAAACTTATTTATAGCTACCGCTGCAAGGGTATGGTGCCGAGGTCTCGTGGCAAGAGATTGTTCAAACTTGTCGAGCGAGAGATCGTTAAAGAAAAGAGAGTGGGAGACTGTATCGAGTCACATATTAATCGGATGAAGGTGGCTTTTGACACCTGTCGATCGAAAGTTTAAAGAGCGATGTTACCGTTGACTATGGACAGGAGCCTGAGTGTTCGAGGGTAACTACTCAGCGAAGCTGCCAGGATCGGGAAAGTGTCAGGAGTGAAACCGAGAGCAAACGAGAGAGAGACAGAGAGAGAGAGAGAGGCAGAGAGAGAGAGAGAGAGAGAGAGAGAGAGAGAGAGAGAGAGAGAGAGAGAGAGAGAGAGAGAGAGAAACGCTAAAGAGAGTTTGCGATGGAGGAATAAACGATTCTACGGCGCGAGGCTTCCTCACCGGGACGCAAAGCCAACTTCTCTGTTTAACCAGCAAACGTTGGAAGTAATTCATCGGGTTAGTGTAGACCGCTAGGCGAAACGGTGCTGCGAATTTTCGCTAAATTCGCGTGGTAACGACGCTTTTCCCCTAACTTATACCGCGACTAAGCCAACTGCCGTGTAACCAACGCTCATCCGAGGATAAAATTGTAATCGCGAAGCAACGTTCAAAGATACGCATCTCGGTCATTCTCCGACCTAGCGGCTGGAATCGCGAAACAAGAGGGTGTAAAAGATGATCGGAGAGACGACTCACCATGGCGTCCTTGATGTGATCGACCGGTTGAAGAAGAACCGTCGCGGTCGCGGTGCCGAGGGCCCGGTGATGTTGATGCAAGGGTGGCTGATGCTGCGGTGCTGCAACTGCGACAGCCGCGTTTGCGTTTGCCGCTGCGGCCGCAGCGGCGGATACGATGCTCGCGGTACAAGTACAGGTACAGGTGCAAGCAAAGTTACAGGTTTGCTGGCCGAGCAGGTGACTCGAGACCCCCGGTCCAGCCGTATGCAATGGCGGGGGCAGGGGTACCGCACCTCCCGGCACGAACGAGTACGAATGAAAATACGTGGTGGTGGCGGTGCGACTTCCCTCAGCAGTTGTTATCCCGTACGACGACTGTGTCGACGTCGAATCGGCGTATTTGATACTTCTGCCAAGTCCGCAGCTGCTACCTCCGCTGCTATTATTCCCGATACAGGCGTAATCGTAACTGACACGGGGATGATCGTTGTTGCCACTGCTAACTTGGTAATAGGCCGCTGCTATGGCAATCGCGGTACGCGCCTTCACCAGGGAACCGAAACCCGTTCCTTGAGGATTGAGGCCTCGCTGTACCGCGTACAATCTCAATGGACCGAGATTAGCCGCGAAATTCCTCGTTACGCCCGGCTCGCGAGGGCAGCCACTCGCCGACCACCACAGCTTGACTCGACTGGCCCTCCCCTCTCCTCTTTTTACAACTACTACAACTGCTACTACGACTACTACTGCACCGCGAGCTTCTCTCTTTACTCTCTCTTGTTGCTTCTAAAGTTGATCCTCTTCCCAGTCCGGATCTCCTTATCTTTCCGGCTTCTTTCACTGTTACTTCGCTCTCTCCCTCGCACTTCTTCTTCTCCCTCTTTTACTTTTCCTTCCTCTATTCCTCTCTCTCTATCTCTCTCTTTCTATCGCGTCCCCGTGTTCTCGTTCGGCCTGTTGATTCTCGAGACTTTTGCCTCCTCCGGGTAACCTCTTCACTCGAGGACCCTGTCACTGGCCTCTTCTTCCCTTGGCACCCGCACACTCTCACTGTATAACCGTTCTCCCGGAAGCTCCTTCCCGTTATTTTACGTCTGTCGGATTTCACCGCGTAATTATTCTTTTACCTTGTTTCCCTTCACTTTGGATTTTTTAAATTATTCTTATTTTTATATGTATTTTTATCTCTTATACTTTTTGGTTTTTGTGACAGCGGGACAAGGTTTGCTCGAAGAAAGGTTTTTTTGAGGATTGCGCGATTTGATATGTATGCAAACGTCCTATCGTTCTCCTGCTGTATGTGCCTTCGACTTTCGTTCCTCTCTTCCTCGGTTTCAGCGATACGATTATTTACACGTACAATGGGTCGACTATGATTTTACGACTAATTCATCGTTGGAATTATCGAGGATGAGCATGAACGAGAGCTGTGAGCTTAACTCTAGACACGAGCCTCGGGCACGAGACCGTCGACCGCTTACGGAATGATTGTCCTGCGCGATGTGTGAGCTTTCTGGGATGTTAATTTTATGACCCCGTGAAGAAATTGTTGGCGTCGACAAAAGAAGGCGTCGTGACAATGGTGAGGGTCGTCGCACAAAAATCACCAATTTGTCAAAAGTTTTCAACTTTATATAATTACGACAATAATTGCGATAGAATGTAATTGAAACGACGTAGGTACAAGTGAAATGTAACCATAGAGATTTATATGTACACGTACGGTTTTGTAGACATATATGTACACAAATATATATATATATATATATATATATATATATATATGTGTGTGGTGTGTGTGTGTATGTATATATAGCCCGAGTAACAATAAGGGACTCGGTGTTTACGAGATAATACAATATTTGTACGTGCGATTGTCGCGGGATTGTCGGGTTGATAAAGCACGCGCCTCACTGCGCCTGAGCTACGCGCTCAAAGATCGCAGACTTGAAAAATGATTGTCAAGAGATTGTCGGTATGCCCTCCCCCTCACACTTCCCCCGTTTTCTTCTTATTATTATTTTCTTCGCAGGTTCTGTTGGCTGGAACTGCAGACGTAAACGAGGAAGTGAGACACGCGTAAAGATAAATATAGAAGGCGATTTGTATAGAGACAGATATACATATGTATATTATATATGTATATACGCAATATAAATGAGAGTGCGCGTAGATGTATACGTGATATCGCAGATAGAAGAATTAAATCGTGATAAAAAGTAGGCGAAATATCAACGAGAGCGACAAATCTCGAGAGATCGCACTTATTTCATTCTCACTGCCGAGATACAGATCACGCGTAAACTTGCCCAAATTATTCACAGACGGATGGATATATTTCAACACGTATAGATACTTTTTTGTAGATATAAGAGATATCGATATATGTATGTTTACACACACGTGTATATGTATATATATATATATATATATATATATATGTGTATATATATGTATATATATATATATATGTATGTATGTATATATATATATATATATATAGAGAGAGAGAGAGAGAGGTTTTTGTTTTGTTTAGAAAGGGCGTATATACACAACATAAGATTTTACGGTGCTGTATTGAGGCTGTGAGGGGATCACATCGAAGTATCCGAAAGCTCCGAGCCGGCGAAATTCCGTCTCGAAATATGATTCGCCTATCGCGAGCGTAGTTGGCAACTTTGGACAATCGATTATCATTGATTATTCGTTCTCGCGACAGAGATCATGCTAATAAATATCGTTTGATTGTCTTCACGCGATTCTCTCTTTGTTTCTTTGGGCTGTTTTTCTTATTAATTTCTTTTCTTTTCTGTCACTAATACGAACTTATCTCTTAGTATCCTTATTTGTATTGCGTCTTTTTTATACATATAGCTTATTTACGCTTTCCCCTACGGCTCATCGAGGTACGTTAATATGAGTTTTTTTGGTTTGTTTGTTTTAATTTCGTTTACTTACTTTAATAATACTTTAACGGTATGCGAGAATAGGGAGGGGTAGCTTTGCGTGTTCGTGTTAAGATACGTTTTGCTCGTTTTTTATCGTATGCTCTAATTTGTTCTTGTTTTTTGTTTTTGTTTTTTGGAGAACGAAGGACGAGTTTAATCAGCACTGTTCGGTCGAATTGCGATGAATTTAGTTTTTTGTCATTCAAGGGTAAGGAACGATAAGGGAGAATTTTTAAGTAGAACTCGTGACGATCACCCTCGCATCGATTCGGACGAGAACTTTTCGTATAAATTGTCTCGTTCGCGCACGTATTTTATTTGTGCCACATTTTGGATTATCGAAAATAAAGGTTGCCCCGATCGACCCTCGAAATTTTTCGAATTTCTCACTGAACGTGACTCTCGCGTGGAGAGAGAGGGGGGATGGCGCGTGAAAAATATATGTCTATTTTCTTTTTGTTCGGTTCCCTCCAAGTGGTGCGTCTCCCTCTTAACTCCTGACCTCTCACCACGAATATCCTCTCTCCTCCTCGTTCTTCGCGTCGTCTGTTGCGAAGGCCACGCAAGTTTATCTCGGCAAACAGTCTTGAAACCGCGTGAAACGACGTCACGTGATTGCTAGACCAGGTAGCGATCCACCATCGGTTCTTTTTCTCTTTCTTGTACCCTTCGATTTTCTACAACATATGCGACCCCGTATCTATTTCTCTCCCTTGCTCTCTTTCCCTTTTCCGCGCGCTCTCTCTCTCTTTCTCTCTCTCTCTCCCGCTCTCTCGCTCTCTCACGCACACCCACACACACACACACAAACAAACAAGAGGGATTTTTCACGTGACGCGTAAAAACGAACGTTTTTTATATTATTATTTCTCCTCGGTTCGTACGTTCGTTCTTTTCCCTCCTTCTAAATAATTTCTTTAAGTTTTGTTTCTTTCTCCCTTTTTTTGGTGAAGTTAGGCGAATGAAGGTTGATATTGGAACTTGATGTGTTGCACGACGATGATAGCGATAGCGACAGTGGCAGCGGTGAAGGATTTGCGATTCTACGTATTTTGCGTTTGCTTCTTCTTTGCAGGTTCGAGAAGAATTCTTATGTTTTGTTGTTTTTCTGTATGGCTTTCGTCCTTATCGATCGGTTTCTGTTATTTATTTATTTATTTGTTATTATTATTATTATTATTATTATCGTCGAATAATAACAGTCGGTGAATCGTTGGCTGGTGATTTGGTGGTGGTTGTGATTGTGCGCGTGGTTAGCTTTGGTAGCGAACAGGCGGACGGTTTGGGAGAGAGATTTGAAAGGTGGTACGATTAAAGAGCGTCCTACTCGATCGCTTAGCTTGACACAACTGGCGCTGTACGAGCGAAGCTGTGGAGCCGTAAGCCGCCGCCGACGCTACCGCCACCCGCCACCCGCCGCCGCCAACGACGACGACGGCGGCTACCGAGGGCCACGGTACGCGGGTTTGAAAACCCACTATCCCCACCACCCGTACCGACGGCCAATCATTGCCAAGCCGGGCCATCAGAGCTTACCCGACTCTCCTAGTTCTCTCTCCCTCTCTCTTATCTCCACAATATTTACTCTCCTTATCGCTCCCTCCCTCGACCCCTCCGACCACCCAATCGCCCAACCACCCGGCCACCCACTCTCTCCTCTCTCTTTCTCTCTCTCGTTCTCCCTTGCTCGTCGCTCTACGTGTGTTACACACGAATCTCCGTTTCGTCCACGAAACTATATAACTGTGTGTACAATGTTTCCAGCTACCTCGTACCCGACCGACGCAAATGCGCAACCTCGACGCTTTCCCTCGCGCCACCCACCCACCCCCTCCCACTCTCCCACACCGGGTATCGCCTTTCCTCGTTGCTCCTACACGATCGAAAACTCCTGCTCGGCTCGACCCTTGCGTGATTTTACCGGCACCACCACCACCACCACCCCGCGAATCATCCCCCGCCCCATTTCGCCTCTCTGTCTCTCTTTCTCCCGGCGTACTACGGGTACTCTTACACCTTGCCTTCGGCACACTTCACCCTCTGTGGGGTATATTTCTGTATTTATACGTGCACGTTCGATCGACGCGTCCACTGCCAACTACCCGATCAACTCGGTAACAATAACGTATATGTCGTGAGGTTTATAACGCGTAACTAACTTAATGGTCGAGCCGACGATTATCGATGCTAAATAATTCGCGATTTACTAATTTTCTGCCAATTTTTTGCGACAGTACCATTTATTTGTCGATTAGTTTCGAGATGACGAGAATTTATTTCGCAACGACGTCCGCGTTCGTGCATATCGGACACGATCTATCGGTCGTCCGTACATCGCAAAATGGACTTTGCCCTGTGAAAATGTGGAGAGGATCGAGGTTTTTCTCTTTTTATTTTTCTTCGCCACTTGTGGAAACCGAGCGGGCAAAGGAAACAGGCGCGAGACAACGCGCGCGCGCCCTCGCCCCACAGTTCGTCCGTTCCTTCAACTCGAGGACTCTCAAGGAAGAAGTTCCGAGTGTTTGTTCGAAACGGAGATTGCTCCTACTGTCGAACAAGTCAGAGGCCGGAAATGGTGGGAGGAAAGACCGGTAGAGAAAAGAAGGCGAAAAACACACACACACACGCCAAGCTACGAACGTAATTACCTCGTTCCTCCTGAATTTTGGCGCCCGAACGGAAACAGAGACGAGGCTCGAACGCTCATCTCGCTTTCTATAGCATGTACTCGACACTGCTGTTTTTCGAGTCTTCCGCGACCACCGCGGACCTCCCAATTTCCGACCTGCCTTTTTTATTTTTAGGATTTGTATAATTTTTGTTTTTCGTAGTTTTTATTTGATTTTTTTCGTCAACGTCTACATAGAGGAAATAAAACTCCGGCGGAACTAAACGCCGCACGGATTAAAGGGCAGATAAAAGTTCGTTTTATCTGGGAAAACAGAGCGGGCCAGGTCGCTCGTGCAAGGCAAAGGGAGAGAGAGAAAGAGAGAGAGAGAACTCCTATAGCGAGTTAGGCCGAGACTCGTAACTTTGTTAACGCCGGCGTGGGGGGTTGGGGGTCGCGCGTTCGGTGGATGAAAAAATGTAACGTCGTTGCTTCGCGAGAACGCACGAGCATGTGTATACGTACATATATACTATATATACGTGTGTATGTGCATTCGACGGTTTGGTAAATTTTACGGCGCGAGATTAACGCGTCTGCGCGACAACGACCCTCGAGACAAAATAAGCCAGCGAACGACCAAACTTAATTATCTGTTTAACACAGGGGGATGCGTTCCTTCCTCGTGTTCTAAATTCGTTTTGTTCGTACGAGCGAACAACTCTCTCTCTCTCTCTCTCTCTCTCTCTCTCTCTCTCTGTTTTGCACAATTTTATTATTTCGTTCGAAACCCACTAAAAGTGATGGCGACTTTGTCATTGAAATTTGACATGCGACTATCGTTTTTCTTCCATTTCTGTCGGGAAGGTGAAATTTTATAAATTCACGAAGGACTTTATTTCGAGATTGATGAGTACGTTGATACGGGTGGATCGAAAGAACGAAGGAAACGGTGCGTATATCGTAAATTTGAATGTATTCGCGGGTAGTAGAGGGCGTATGTACGAAATGGCCTATGTACGAGAAGGACAAAAAATTGCCGGACTATCGGACGAGATTCGTAAGAGGGTCTTGGGTATTTAGGTCGTAACGTAAGTCTCAAATGTGATTTATCGTTGGCGAATAAATAATGCAGAAATAATTCCAAGGACCTGAGCACGATTGGGCGGAGGGTTCTTTTTGTATATGAGGAAAAGCACATCCTGTTTTCCCTCGACACCGGAATGGTGCGTGATACTATCGATAATAACGCCCTCTATACTTCTCATCACACACACCCACGTGAACGAAAGACGTGTATATATAGTAGGGTTAATCTTATTGTGCGATATTACAGGCATCTAATGTACCTATATACGAATGAGTAGCTCGTATGTCAGACACATGCCACGCTGCCCGAATCACGCGGGCTTTCTCCACCACGGTACATTTCCCGCTCACGGATATCCGGAATCTCATTTCTCGCGGTGACTCCCCGGACGAACGTTTCGCTTGTACGAGATCACGGCCGAGAGTCCGGATGGACGTGAGATAGAAATAAATATTTTATCGATCGATGTTTCACCCTGGAGAATGCCGACCCCCGGAAGAATGAATAACAAAGAAAAGTGAAAGATATAAAACACGGTACTGAGACGTGAATTACCAAAATGCGTAGGTAGGTAAGTGTTTTGCTCCCATCCCTAACCTCCATCGAGTTTTCTAGCCTCGATAATTCATCGTTCATTCCATCGGATGACGATGCCGCAAGCTTACGTTTATAATAAATAGACAAATGAATGACTAATTATTTAAATTATTTGTATACATTTTTTATGAAATAATAAATGATTTATTAAATATGTAGGGGCCAAGCCGTCTTCGGAGCGAGAGTGTTTACGCCTTTGCGTAAACAAAGCGTCGTATCAAGACGCTACGTGCGCGATGTCGCGGGAACCCGTTATAGTCTTTGTGCAGGCGGCCGGCGAAGTGGGGATGGCACAATCCGTTTAGATAATAGTCAGTCGATTGCAAGACGGCATCGAGGCATAACGATAGAAAGACGAAAGTTCTGTGTGAACACTTGTAAGCGATTCTTTTGTATTCGAGTTAACATTTAATACACATTATATTACATTGTTCAGTAACTACCGAATGTCTTCCCTTCGGATTTATGTTTCTAATGAATTGATCAATGATTTATTAAATATATTCTCAATGAAATGATCAATTATTTATTGAACTGTTTTTCAATGAATTAATAAATAATTGATTTATTTTGGAAGAAACGATAAATAATTGATTGGGAATATTTATAAATAAGTTTAAGGGAGTAAACCACTCTAGAACTTTCGGAAAATAGAAATGTCTTGTTTGGTTAAACTATACATTAATATCGTTAAAGTCACGGGGCAAAGTTTCATGCACGGGAAAGATCTGTAAGCGTTCGAATTTTGAACGCAGCACGGTCCCTTTTACTGATCTATGCGAGTAGTAAAAGATGCCACTAACTTACGTGAAAAACTTAAAACGCGTTTTTCTCAAAACAACAAATTTCAAGTCGGCCGAACCGATATCTCGAACAATTTCTGTTCGATTGACTTGAAATTTTTACCGTATATTCAAAATTACTTTCCCCTCGACACTACATAGGATTTGTTTATATTGCATAATTCAAATGTTATTAACAATTTTCATGCTATTTTTTGCGTTTTTTTCGAAAAAAAATTTCAACACCACGCGACTTTTGCAAAAATCTATTTAGAACAATCCTTCGTAGTGTCGAAGCTGTTATCATACTATATTGATTTTTTGTTGGTTCATTATTGTATGTTTAAAACTGTAGGAGTTATGGGGTTCGGCCACGCAGCCATGAAAAAAAAGACGCAGCTGGAAAAATGCGGGGAAGTCGCCATTTTGTTTAGTACAGCTCTGATAAAATTTATAAACAGTATTCAACACTTCTATAATAAGAACCTTTTTACCAAATTGCGATATGCTGTTTATTTTCTTTGAAAAAAATTCCCATCAGAGCCGGATCGGGCATAGAAAAGGGGAACCTGATCAGGTCATCCAGATCAAGCCCAGATATGGACATTTTCAGGTTATTTCCACGTTAAAAATCCCAAGTTTCGATCGGGCAATCCAGATCTGGCAAACACCAGGACCTTATAAAGGTCCCTAGATGTTTGAAAAAAATATATATTATATATATATTTTTGATATGGCCGAGGTTCCATACACGTCCCTGACCTCTTTCTAATCAGAATCGCCGGATTGTCGTATATGAAAAAAGTTCCAAGTTTCAATCGGGCAATCCTAATCTGGCAAACACCAGGCCCGAATAAGGTTCCCCAGATGTTTAAAATATTGTTTATCTCCAAGTTGGCCACTTGGCACTGGCCTCTTCCTAATAAGGATCGCCGGATTCACTGATTACATTAAAAGGACTGTTCTATATAAACAAAATTATCGTATTTTGACAAATTTGTATTTTTAGAAAAAGTAACAATCAGTATATTTAGAAAAATGTAAACTAAATATAAGAGTTTATTATAAGAAAACACTGTAATTATCAAGCGAGAGGCAGTGGATTAGTGGTAACGTTCACGATTTACACGCAGTGGGCTCGGGTTCGATTCCCGGCGGCACCAATAGAATGTTTCTATGTGCTTCTTTCCGCACTCTCGGTGGTTCGGAACCTATTTAAAACTATAGGTCCGCGGGAAGAACAGCGTCTTGGGTGGTGACGAAAAAATACTGTAGGGGAGGTGTCTCGTATTCGATTCCCGGTACCGTAGTCTCGCAGATGAAGGCGAATGGCGCAGGATATCTGCTCTAGATAATAGGACGTGCGAACCACGACTATATATCTGTGCCAGTACTGACACCTCGCGGGACGAGACGAACCCCGGTGCCCGGGCACCGAATAAGAGACGACCAGGAATAGGGAGGAACCGAAAAGTATGGTGTAGAAAAGCCAGGAGCCCGTAAACTTGATGGTATCGATGTACAAGTACTTAACAATCGTACGTACAAGTACGTATAAATTACATATACATGTAATTATCAATCAAAAAGTCAAAACATGAACAAATAAATAAAAAGAAGAAATGACTAATTTTGTCAGGTCTGTAAATGGTGGTGAACCCTATCAAGCTCTGAAATGATTAGCTTTAGCCGGGCCTTATTTGGTTTTCATTGTCTGGCCCTTGTCTGGAATCTTTATCCGGCCCACGGCCGGTGACCTCTATTTGGACCTCGTCCTGTCAAATTTTTCAGGTCCTTGAGTGGTTGGCATGATCAGGCCCGTATACATCCATCGGAATACATCCTTGAGCAGAGCCAGATAAGGCAGCCGGGTAAGGACCTTACTTTTAAAAAAAGGCAACCTTCCGCCGACCTTATGTGACCCGTAGTAAAATTTGTAGTCGGGTAAATTCTGGCCGGGACCCGAAGACTCATTTTCATTTTCATCAATTTTTAATCAACCGTTCCGAGTACCTACTTGAGTTTGACACGTATTTGACTTTGAATCGTTAAATTTTCTGCGTTGCCACTTTACATGTAAATTGTAGCCTGTAAATTCAATTGCGCAGTAAATCAGTGAGAATGAAAGACCGCAAGTGCAACGGGGAATCGAGAGTTCTTGTCTACATATACAGGGCGATTTTCCTAAGGTATAGCACCATTTATTCTGGGGTAGATGGGACCATTACAAACAAAAGTTGCAAATAAACATTAGGGATATTTTTTATAGTTTACGAGATATCAATTTTTGAAGTTTGTCCAATCAGATCGCGCCGAGAAGCGTTGGAGCCGCCCACTCTCCGCCCTAGCCGTAGATATAGCACAGTTTAGAGCGTTACATTTGGGATCGCAAAATTAAGAGCAGTCAATTATTATTATTTTATTACGCAGTCATTTTTATTTGGCGCGCTCGGCAAAATTCAGAGCAGTCAATGCCCGACAAATAAAAATGACTGCGGAATAAAATAATAATAATTGACTGCTCTGAATTTTGCAATCCCAAATGTAACGCCCTAAACTGTGCTATATCTACGGCTAGGACGGGGAGTGGGCGGCTCCAACGCTTCTCGCCCTGACAAAAACCTGCCACGGAAAAGTACGTTTCAAGTGTGTGCCAAGTCCGTTTCAAGTACGTTTCGTTGAGGGAACACACTTGAAACGTATTTTGGCTGCAGAATAGTGCGTTTCAAGCGCGTTTCGTTACACGGTTGAAACGTTCTTTTTTGCGGGTCGTCGAAACGGACTTTGTCTGCAGAATAGTGCGTTTCAACCGCGTTTCGCGTTACACGGTTGAAACGTACTTTTTCGCGTGCCGTCGACCCGGACATTGGCTGCAGAATAGCGCGTTTCAACCGCGTTTCGTTACACAGTTGAAACGTTCTTTTTCGCGTGCCGTCGACCCGGGCTTTGCCTGCAGAATAGTGCGTTTCAACCGCGTTTCGCGTTACACGGTTGAAACATACTTTTTCGCGTGCCGCTGGCACAGACTTCTCCCCCAGAATAGTACGTTTCAACCGCGTTTCGAAACGCGGTTGTCACGTGGTTTTTGTATTACTCGCGGCCGCTAGGTAGCGCATGGCTATCCCGCGTTTCTCGCATGCAAAGTGACGCCCCATTGGGATTATAAACGCGAGCGCTTTGCCGAAATAATCAGTCTCTCGACCGCGATGAAAAGCACGAGTCAACCCACTATCCCGAAAAGGATAAAGTCTCTATGGTTTATGTCTATCTTATATCTATATTATGTCTATTTACAGCTTATTATATTACAATGTTTTATTACAATATTTTCTTGGGGATGATGTTTATTTAAGAGTAGTCCGAAAGCGTGTACCAAGCGTGTGATAAGCGTGTTTCAGACCAGATAATACTACGTGCAAAGCACGTTTCAACCACGTTTCGTTACACGCTTTACCGCGTTTCAAGTGCGTGCCAAGCGCGTACCGTGTACGCGGTAAAGTACGTACCAAGCGCGTTTCAAACACGTTTCGTTACACGCTATATCGCGTTTCAAGCGTGTGCCAAGCGCGTACCGCGTACGCGGTAAAGTGAGGACAACGCGCGTTCTGAAACGCGCTTGGTACTCAGTAAAGTGTGTAACTGAAACGTGGTTGTGTACGAATTCACGCGCTTCTCACGTGCTTTAGCGTGTTTCAAAACGCACTTTGCACGTACTTGAAACGCGGTAAAGCGTGTAACGAAACGTGGTCGAAACGCGGTTGATTTTGTCAGGCCGGCGCGCTCTGATTCGATCAACTTTAAATATTCATATCTCGTAAACTATTAAAAATATCCCTAATGTTTATTTGCAACTTTTGTTTGTAATGGTCCCATCTACCCCAGAATAAACGGTGCTATACCTTAGGAAAATCGCCCTGTAGAACGCATCTAAACGCACGTGCGCGCATTCGTCCGTTAAAGCTTAGACAGGTTGTAACTAAGGTGGAACTCGTGTAAGCGTGTGCGTCCGTGCGGCCGTTCGTCATCAGCTTCGCTGCGTCGTATATGCTCCGTGCATGCACAAACGGTAACTAATTGTAAGTAACGCGCACTAAGCCATCCATACCAGTAAGCAAACGGCTTTACTGCGTAGCAAGTCGCAAACGCCACGGTAGCGGCAAGCTCTCTGTGAGCTTCTCACGTGAAGTGGGGAGGGGGTAACTAGATCTCTGCGGTTGCACATTCTGTTAAACGAGAGGGCGACTCTCCCTTTGGGGCTCAATATTCGTAATCTCTCGACCATCGAGAAGCGGGCCGAACTATTGCAATGAACAGAAAAAAATCCATAAACGCGAGATAAATTAAAGATGAAAAAGAATGTTCCATAACTTTTTTTTATGCTTAAAAGATACACAAATTTATGAACAAACGGCGCCCAGATAAGTTGACGGATTTACATATATTCGATGACAAAGATATTCGAATTGAAAAAGAGATTGACAAATGATATGATATAAAAACAAAGTTTACCGCGAGATTGTCCGAGCAAAAATGATTTCCGATATTTTGTCTATCAATTAATAGTCTTGTCCAAGGAAACCGAGCTTGTCAATCGGTCAATTTTTATCCTCTCCGGGTACTCCTCCGTCGGTAAGAAAGAAGCAGGGATGACATTACACAGAGGGAGGAGGTGAGTTTGCGAAAAGTTTAACGGCATTAATTAGTGCGTGGAACGAGGTTAACGGGGTAAACGAATGAGGCGATCGAACGAGATCGCGCGGGTGCGGGAGAGGCGGGGGGCTTATTAAAAGTTGACTTCTGGAAACCGCCCTCTCGATTTATCGGCTCTACTGCAACGACAAGCATTAAAGAGTGATTCATAATGGAGAGACTTACCCGGCGGAGCTAAATCACTCCGACACTCGAGCAGGAGTAAACGTAATCACAATCATGAAATCTCGATCGTCTTTCGTGATCGATTGAATACAAAGTTTAATCATCGTGTCGCGCTTACCTGCAACAGAATAAAGAATCGACGAAATAAATAAAACGAATTCATTGAGAAAAGGAAGATCTGGATAACGCATCATCGATTATCGGTACGATACAAGTTTATAGGAAATAGCGCATCGAGTCGGTAGTGATACGACGAGCACGAATGCGCGAATATCTACAGCCTGTTCTCCACGACAAAAAGAGCGTGCGCGGAGGGAGGTTAAGAGGGAATAGGGATAAGAGGAAAACTTAACCAAGACCCGCTAATATAGATTTAATAATGTGTTAATATCCATACGGCACTATACGAGCACTCAAAACACGAGGGTAGCGAGAGAACCTCTCAGCCTCGCCCCACGCTCAGGTGAAACGGTGCGAACGAAATCGCGAGAGCGTTAGAAGAGGCCGTTAATTCTCACATGGCGCCGAGACGGCTAATACGCTCGGCAAACCGTTTTATGGCCGGGGCACTCGCAGGATTCGCGGTTCTTGCCAATTTAAGCACCATCGGGGTAAGCAGTATGCAGATCGGGCGGAATTGCCACGCACGCGAGGGGATTACGTACGGCGTGCGGAAGAGAGACAGAAAGATTCCTCATAAGCGTCTTAGCCCACGCCACACTTTTTCCTCGTCCGTAACGTTTCATTTTCGCGAAATCGAGCAACCACTTCGTAATCCACGCGATGCAAATTTAACGATAAGGAATATTTCGAAAAATGAAGATTAATATACAAGAAAGAAACGCAGGATGATCGAACACAATTTTAAATCGCGGAAAAAGAAGACGGGAGTCCCTGCATCGTAAGTGCAATAGGGTTCTCGTCCGACAAAAAGGGCGTTACAATGCAAAATCACAAAACTTAAGATAATCGAGATACAAAGAAAAAATGAGAAAGTAACGTATAAACTTCGAAGGGTGGGGTCATTGGATCACTCGTTGTATAAACTGTTAAACACTGTACGGGGGAGTACTTACGGCGCGTAGTACGCGCATAATATAGTCTCATCTCGCGGATACCGAAGGGTCTATGATCGTAGATGCGTTTAAGAGGCTCCCCGAGCGGCCATAAAGCCGATCTTCGAAAACCATACAGCACAGCAGCAGGCGTATTTGTTAGCCATGAATACACGATAGATCGTATAGAAGCGGGTTCTCTATACGGGTTGCACGGATCTCGTTTGACCGGTAACTATTAGTCCTTTAATCACCGTGCAGGAGCCATGTTTCGCGTACACGAGGTACGAGCATCACGCATCTTTACGAGTGGATAGCGTTAATCTATCTCCGGCACCCTTGTAGGTACAGGGATGGGGAGGTTGGAGAGAGGGAAAGAGAGAGCGCTTCAAGGGAGGGAGAAGACCCGAGGTAATGCCCGTTAGGCTGTGGAGGTCGGTAGCGTATTATTAGCGGCAACAGAGGATCGAGAATGAGCCACGGCAACACTATAGCCGCAGCAATACAGCCCCTCCCCAGCCCACCCCTCTGCCCCCAATATTCTCCTTAACGATAACAACGCGTCCTTCCGTCTCGGTGATGTTCCCCCTATAAACTTGCTCCCTCTACGCCAACTCTGCCGTCGCCGAAGCTCTTGCATAAATTCCGATCGTATCGTCGAATTTCGAAACATGTTTTCACGAAAGAATCGGATGTCTATAAAAAGTGCAAAAAAAACGTTCAAGGCCGTCGATGATAATTCAATGAAAAAGATTGTTAATTCGCCGTTCATCTGTCATTCGTGAATCGACGAAGTTTCCTCTCGCTAGAAATCGATGCGAACGCATAGAACGGAGTTCCCTCGGGGATACGGCGCGTTCCCCCGCATCGCGTAAATTTTCCGATGAAAAATCACTCGCTCCTAATGTGAAAACCGTTAATTCACATTAATTCGCCATTGTACCACGTCTGTTTCGTCGACGAAAAACGGTTTTTTTTTGTCCCGTCCCGGTAGATTTGTCGGTCGATAACCGTAATCGTACGATTCGCTTTCGAGAGAGGAGGCCAACGACATGTAACGCGAGAAAAAGTGAGGGAGAGTTAGCGAGAGGGGAGAATATACGGTACGATGCAGCTGTGCCGATTCCGAGAACGCGCTTGTGGCTATCGCGTATAATACAGGACGAGCCGGATGTCCTCGCCTCATCTCGCTCCAGGACATATCTATGTACGAATTGTCCCATGTACCATATAATACGCAAGTACATAGGGTACACTCGATGGTTACCTAATATACAATAGAGAGATGCGTAGCGAGGAGAAGTGCACCAAACGATGGTGGCAGGAGAAACGGACGAGGGTAAACCGATTTGCTCACCGCGTATAAACGGATGACCGCAATAATGATTCGTTCAAACAAAATTATGCACGCACGATTCCCTCGCGTGCTTCGGGAAACGTTCTCTTGTGCCGAGAAACGCGAGCACACGCCCTCGCTTCGTCCACCGGCTGCAATGTTACCTGAATTCAAATGTCCGTTCTATTTGGACGACTATGTAGCGAAACAACGAGAGAGGGAGAGAGAGAGAGAGAGAGAGAAGACGTGAGAGAGACAGCCCATCAGATTGATGGACGGGCCTCGGGTCGTTTCAGAAACACACGGGTAACGCGATGCTGTAGAGAGAATAGAGGAGAATTCGGTTCGCTATCTCACCTCGAGCGCACATAACCCACCCAGGACAAATAGCACAGGGATATTCATCGACCCGCGTTATACGAGATCGCTCTCGTTGGAAAATAAGAGGTCGCTCGGAAAACAATAATCTAAAAAGATGTGCGATTTTTCAATCATGGGCTCGCGCCGTTCGTATCGGGATTTGCGTTTGAATTTACGGATTCGTAAATCGCGTTTACTCCTTGCGTGGAAATGCCACTTTTCCAGCACGACGTCATAGACTCGATTTTGCACCAGCTCTTCTTTTTTTTCACTAACAATAAGACAAGATAAAAACTCGCGCGAACGAATAAGCGATAACATTCTTCTTTTTGTGAAATATCGAGAGAGAGAGAGAGAGAGAGAGAGAGAGAGAGAGAGAGAGAGAGAGAGAGAGAGAGAGAGAGAGAGAGAGAATTGAATTGAATTGATTTATTATTATGCCCTAGCGAACTATGGGGCAAAATTCAGAAAAGTTACATGAGATACATGATACAATAACTTAGAAACTAATCATTTATGCTAACTTACAACTAACAATACAAGAAAAGTAACTAAGAAGAAAATGGTTGTGAAGATGATATACAGAGATATGATATAAGATATAATGAGAGATGTTGTGTGAAGTGAGCCGTGCAACCGACTTAGGATAGGAAAGACTAAGATAATGATAATAGCGATAGAAATTGCGGCAATATTTGCTTATGCATGGTCGCTCTCCAGTTCAAATAAGAAGGCCTTAAGCCGCGCTCTGAACAAGTCCAGAGTTGACGTCGTTCGAATTCTCACCGGTAGCGAGTGCCAGAGACGTGGTCCAGCAATCTGAAAAGATCGGCGGAGCGTCTCAGTACGGTGAACGGGAATTTAAAATTCGATCTGTCCGCCCCGCCTATCCGATCGCCGCACCCCCGTCTCAACCCTAGGCACAATTTCCGCCATGTAAGGTGGCACATTGCTATTAAGCAACCGATACATTGCACATCCCAGGAAGTACAGACGCCGACCCTTGACTGACAGCCAGTTTAGTCTTCTACGATATGAAGTATTCGACACATCCCTTCTTAGATCATAGATGAATCTTATACAGTTGTTCTGTGATGAAAAGTATGTGGATCGAGAGTAAATAATTTCAGGACACAGGTTCTGATGAACAACGTATATATATTTATATTATAAGTGAACAAGTGTTTGATTTATAAAGGTAACTAAATACCACCGCGAACCGCAACGACCGTTCGCTTCCTACCGAGGACGAACCGTCAGTGGTTGAGTACGTTTGAGCGGAGATTGAAAAACTGTTGACCCCGGTCTGTTGTGTATTTCATGTATAGAGACGTCGAATTGTCGTCAGACCATCGGTCACCTTGTCTTTCCCGCTCGCGATCTTCGCTTATCCTCAACATTCTGTAATACCTCCAGCTTAGAATTGAGGACCTCCGTAAGGTCGTGGTAAACCAAGCAACAATAGTCAAAGTGTGGTATGATGAGCGATTTGACTAGTAGTGTACGCACTTCAACACAGAGTGATCTTTTGTGAAACTTTAATTTATGAAGTACACCATGAACTTTTTGCGCAATATAAGCTACATGCTTGTTCCACGACAGGTCAGTAGACATGACAACGCCCAGATTTTTCACGTCCGATACGAATGGTAGGACGGACGAACCCAAGGTGATCGGAAGAATACTAGAAAGGTCTATATCACTGACATAAGCTCTGCTGCCCATTATCAGTGCCTTAGATTTGCTAATATTGAGTGACAGACCATTAGTGTGCGCAAACTGAGCAATGACATCGACATCATGAATGATTTTGGAGATACCATCATTTAATTGGGCTGGGTGACAATGAAGATAAATTTGAGTATCATCGGCGAAGACCATATTATTACAATAGTTGAGATCAGCGGCGATATCATTTGTATACAGCGAAAATAACAGGGGACCAAGGACAGAGCCCTGGGGAACTCCCGTCGACATTTCAATAGAGTTCGAGTAACTCCCCTGATTATCCGTAACCACTTGGGTTCTTCCTGTCAAGTAGGAGAAGAACCATCTCAAGGCCGTATCGGAAAAGCCTAGCAGCCCTAGTTTTTTAAGAAGATTATGGTGTAATACGGTGTCAAAAGCTTTACTGAAGTAAAAGATAACGAGGATCGTGAGTTTGCGCTCATCCACACCACGCCGAATATCATCTGTGACTCTCAGCAGCGCAGTCAGTGTGCTGAACCCTCGTGTGTACACAGACTGTCTGGCATCAAGAATACTGTGTGCCTCCAGGTAGCGAGAAATCTGGTCGAAAACGATCCTCTCAAATATTTTTGAGAACTCGGATAAGATGGCGATAGGCCGAGTGTCAGAAGGCGTTCTCGGTATTCTTACTTTGAGACGAGGGCGTATTACCGCGCATTTCCACTGCTCAGGAAAGATACCGCGCTGCATGGAGACATTTATAATGTTTGTCAAGTGCCTCGTCAGCATAGGAAGCGAATTCAGAATGAGAAACCTCGAGATGCCATCTGAGCCTGCGCTCAACTATGTAGACGTAGGACGACGAATATATCGCAGAACGATCCCCTCCGTTACTTGAGCAAGTGAAAAGGATGGAAGACAGGTTTCATTCGGAACCTGTGACAATACAGACAGAAACTGGTCTTCCGTAATAGGTGGTGAAGTGTTAGCAATCGAGCCGTAGTAATAATTAAGCTCAGAGAGAGAGAGAGAGAGAGAGAGAGAGAGAGAGAGAGAGAGAGAGAGAGAGAGAGAGAGAGAGAGAGAGAGAGAGAGAGAGAAGAATGTATTGATTCGAAAACAGTTTGAAGGGGAGGATGTGGTCAAAGCTAAAAATACAGCATCGGTCACACGTCGTGTATCATAATGACACAACATAGAAATCCATTTCTCATTCATATTTATTCCGTGTATAAGAAGCGCGAGGTATACCAGCCGCTTTGTGTTTGATGAAAGGCGAGAGGGAGCATTTAAAAGGAGAAGACTCCCCCCCCCCCGCGCTCTCCGGCACCGCATTTCACCGAGGTAACATGGCGAAATGGCAACGGGTAGAAAAAACGACGAGCAAAGTGCGGATCATATATCATGAACTATTCATGCGCAATTCGCGTTTATCGTGCACCACGCGCAAGCCGTGTGTGTGTGTCTCTCTCTCTCTCGCATCCCTCCGCCGAATCTATCGTCTGTTGACTGCGCATCAAACTGCACACACACACACGCGCTCGCGCGCACACACACACCCACGCACGCACGCGCACACATACCTACATACGCGTATTATCGTTATTATCGTGGAAGTGCTATATCCTGTAGTGCGCACATGACCTGATAAATATACAATGATAAAAAAGTAGCAGAGCATCCTTCGGACTGTAAGGGTGCCTCACTTATCTTTCTAAAGGTCTAACTCTCTCTTTCTCTCTAGTAAAAGCGAAAAGCGCGATCACCGGACCTCATCTTCTCATAATACCACGAATGTTGGTCGTTCTCGCGTGACTCAGCACAGAGAAGAGAACGAAGCGCGTGAAAACCGGCACGTGACTCGGCCACCATGGCGACCTCATGTATATATAATATTATAACGTGATCTCGAGAGAGTCCGAAACCGCGAGGTAAAGATCGATACAGAGCAGTCGCCGATCGTCAATTCCAACCAGTCGTAAAATGTTTTCATACTTTTTTCTCCCTCCTGCCCCGCACCATTTTTCTAAGGCAGACGTTATAGGTGAGAGAGGAAGAAGTCAGCATCAACTAGCTCGTGAACGTCGACAGAAGGGAAAAAAATCGAGGCGACGAGAAATTTTTTCGGAATCGACTCGAGCTATGTTTTTGGTCGCAATAGATTTTAGTTATTCCCTATTTCTTCTATTTCTGTGTGTCTCCGATGGTCTAACCGTTCTCATGGCGCGAGAATCCGATAGTTGGGCTGTCCCTCGGATAATAGGGGTTGATGCATTGCCTGATGGACACGGAACGGAGGTTTCCACCCTCCCCGCCCTCGAATCCGAACCTCCATCGACGAGACGGTGGTGGAAGGAAAAGGAGGAGAATGGAAAATATAGGGACGAAAAGCCGTTGAACCAACCCGCGTGCGGTCAGTGCCGCTCTTTATTTATATAAAGTCCCGAGTGACCCGCCGCGCGTTTGTTGTAGGAAAATTGTACAGACGACGTATACCGAAGAAAGAGAAACAAGATGCGGAGTGGAAGGTTTCGTGCAAAGATCAGCGTAAATGCGGAGTGTGCTCGAATTCGAAATAAAGGCACGACGACTCGGGAAGCCCCTGGTCCATCCTTCGTCTTCCGTTTCTGAACCATCCGTCTATCCGCACCCCTCTGCGCCTAGCCTCTAGCGGGGAGTATACCGCCATCACTTCTCCTCGATCTCGCACCTGCGAGAGTTACGGATCTGCAATTCACTCCCTCGTGGCACATGAGAGCCGCCATTGGGGTGGTACATTTTTCGATTTTGAAAACGTAGCTCCGATTTCTCGGGACTCGGACTCCCAACAGGCCAATTGGACCACGCCGTCTATTATTCATTCGTTGTATTGGTGATTTCATCCATCTATTTCCTCCGCATAAGAGTACAAAATGTTCACCCTGACCATGGATGTGGAACGTACGATAATCAAAAATAAAAAAACGGTAATATTTAATTTTAGTTTTTGTCTCATTAATTTATGGATGGATAACTCCAGACATCGATGAATGTGCGTTTTATTGGTATATAATCGTCCTTGAAAACGTGGAAATTCCGAACTATCGAACGCATCACCTACTTTGCATCGACGTCGAATATTTTATTGAACTTGGCCATTCCAAGTTTTATACCGTTATTCCGGTCTCGCGCTCTTGCCCGCGTTATCGCGCACATACCTATACCGCGTAATTCGCAGTAGATCGCCCCACGATAACTTCCCAACGTTCCTGTCCGTTGGTGCAAATTCTCGCAGAACCTCCTGGCTGGCAACTGATTCACGAAATTCGCTCTTATTCCTCGACCGAATAACGCAACTGCTTCTCTCGCTGGTTTTGAAGCACCTCGGTTGCAGCCCCTTTTTCTCTTCTCTCTCGATCTCTCTCCTTCTCTCCAGCGAATCGCCCGAAGCCCGAGTAGTCGTGAAAAATGCCCGGCGAGAATTCGAGACCCCGGAAGAAGATGCGCGCAGAAAAATCCACGCAACCGGAAGAGTTATGGCCGCGGAAGGGATTGTCTCTTCGACTCTGTTTCCTCGGCATCTACCGTACCTTTCTCTGTGTGCATGTCCGTCTCCCTCCCACTCTATGTATCTATCTATCTTCCCTCTGTAACAAATGCTTCGACTGGTTCAAGAATGCATGGAAAGAATCGAAAAAAATGCTAGGGTTGAATGTCTCCGTGCTCAAACACACGTGAAAATACAATCCGGAAACATACGAATTTTGTGGCCGGTGTTGACGTCACCTGGATTAACGGATTAGCCAAAAGAAACACGTCGCATCCACCGTAACATCGTTCACGCTTTCATCTTCTACACCAGTTATTCATTGATTCTGCAAATAAATTGCTATTGTTGTCCAACATGTCGAAAATCTTCAAATCTATCAAATCCTATCTCCCATATCTATTCTTTTCCCAAGATTTTTTTCGCCCACGGTGGCATAGCACGGTACAACTTGTTGAAGAATATGCTAAGAAGTTGATCAACGACGAGACGAGAGTAGGGAATTGATCGCGTTGCCTCGTTTCTTTCTTTCTTTCTTTCTCTCTCTCTTTTTCTATGTCTCTCTCTCTCTCTCTCTCTCTCTCTCTCTCGTTCTTCCTCTCTCGTGTAAACACAAATGATCGACTACGGAGCAAAGGCCCCTGAAGAACGGCCGAGCGATACAGAGGTTGCGAAGATCTCCGGTCGTTTCCAAGCTGTTTTTACTTCTCGGGGTGTCGGACGAGGATAGGGGGAGAATCCGGGACGAGCGAGAACCAACGCTCCTCAGGGAGGAAACATTTCCCAACGAGAACTCGGGACGACCTTAACGGCTAACTGATGTCAGATCTCTCGGGCGTTTGCTTAACTTACCAAGAGACGTTCTCCTCACTCCACTTCTCGTTTCTACTAAGCAGGCGTTAACGAATTAAAAATTCAATTTACCGTCAACCCCGTCGGGCTAAGGGGGAGAAGGCGGGGTGCTATTTCCGCTGCATGCAAATGAAGATGGGGCTGAAGAGGACTGTATGAGTGTCGTTGACTCACGGCAGAGGCTGATAGGACTCACGGCAGAGGCTGATAGGACGTTCGAACACAAAACAAATTAATTAGAATGATTCGTTACGAAGCGTCGTGAGATCGAATTCTCGAATACCATCGACCACGTCGACACAGGCAAATATGGTGAAAATTCCTACTCCCACCCCACCCCACCCCCTCTCTCCGCCCCACCACTCCAACCACGACAAGAGCGATTTTTACACCGCGAAAATTCCACGAATACTGCGTCGCAGGGGACGGATAATCGAATCTGGACCACCGCTCGCACGAATTTTCGCTATTTTATTTGTGAACGACGCTCTTTTTTGCTACGTTAACGCTCCAGAGTCCGTGGACGAATAGCTTCGTTCCGAGTGACTGGAAATACTGAAGAATAAATACCTTGGACGGGTCCTGGCGCGCGAGCACCCTTCGTCAATGCCCGGTGACCTCGGTGACGCGGTCTGCGAATCCACGGAATTTCTTATACACCCCGGGGAACCAGGGAAACGCGCTTGAAAAATGCAAGAAAAAAAGAAGCGACGATGCTCTCTAAGAAGGGAAAAAGTTCGGATGACAAAAGGGGAGTGGCCGGAGAACGGAGGAGGTTGTAAGTCGAGAAGGCAAAGAGGACAAATAGAGAAGGAGCTGAGGAGAGGAACGCTGCCAGAACGAAGAGAAACGTCTGAGGCCCGGGATTGATATAAACCTTGTAGCGAATAAGGCTTTGGGTCCTCGAGCGAGAAACGTTGCGAGGCTCTCGCGGAGATAGATATTTTTATTACAGCTCCATAAAAATTCTTGGCCTAATAGCCGGTAGGTACGACCAAGCCGTCGAGGATGTAGACCGAGGGGTGTTCTACGCAAGACACGTCGGGTCTTTTCGGTGAGGAGAGAATCGAGAGAGAGAGGAAGTTGGACGAGTCGAGAATGAGGGCGCAATGAACGTATAAAATGCCTGGCGCACATGCGGCCCAGACTACCGGTGGCTGAACGAACGAGAACCTGACCAACGAAAAATAAAATAAGAAGAGGAAAAAAGCACGAGACGGCCGGAACGAAAATAGGGAGCATCTCGGCAACAACCGAAGGATCAGCCTCGCGCGGCAACGCCGAGGCTCGAAATCCAATAAACCCCCGTAGCCGATTAAATTTATGAAGTGAAAAAGGTATATGAAAAGCCTCGAGTTACCGAGAGTGGGTACAGAGAGCCAATCATCCGTTTCCTCGCCCTTTTCCTCTCCAGGCTAAAGCTGCGAGAGATCTTTGACACTACGAGAATATAAGTTTTATTTACTTCTTCTACGCCTTCGAACTGATCGAACAAGATGAAGTTGCCGAATGTAAAAAAAGAAGCATGAGAACGATTCGTGGCACGGATTGAATAAGAAAATTTGTAAACTGTCGTAAACGTTATGCTACGAAAACGGAAGAGAAAAAAAACGAAACAACTGAAATCGTACGAGGGTGGATTTAACGATAGGCTGGTAAAGCGACGTACGACGAGGATACGATACACGCATCGTGCGATTCAATCCCATCGATAATGAGCCTGCACAATTAAGTAAACGGACGAGGAACGAACCCGACAACGCGAAGGTTCCCGGGAGGGTAAGGGGTTGATAGAGTTACCTCGAGCCTCGAGCATGGTGAAGAGGGACGCCATTGTGAGACCATGCAACTGGCACGTACGTAGTTTTTGCTTGTAACGCTGTTAGGGATTCGAATTACGAACAATTATGACGCTCATGATGAAATTGCTTGTTTCGCGGAGTGAGATTTGTCACACGGTGGAAATGGACGAAGTGCGCGCTTCCAGCTGCGGCTTTGCCACGGCTCATCCACGCGACTCGTTCGTCGATTCACACGTACCTACGTACGTCGATCCTATGCGCGTCGTAAAAAAAAAGAAACTTGGAACATATCGGGATTGGCCGGACTTCAATTTTTCCTTGAAAACTTCCGTCGACTAAAACCCCTGCGGACAGGGGTGAAGTTATTACGACCATCGGAAACGTACGCTCGATCCCTCCAAATTTCCATGTCGAAAATAATATTTTTCTCGCGTGCTCTCCCAATCTCGGAAAGTGAGAAAAGAAAGAAATCGTTCGAACACCATCCCGATCATCTTTTCCTCCTCTCCTATCGCGCGTTACATCCTCGGGTATTATTTCTCTCGTTACGAGAAATCTTGGAGCTCGATACGCGGCTAATTCCACGTTTTTATTTATTTTTTATTTTTATTTTTTGAAAATACACTTGACCCACAAAAGAGCCCTTTGTGCCTATCGACCCACAATACACCACGTGTACTGACACAGATACGTCGCGTGCTCCGGTAGCCTAATAGGCGTGTCGCGAGAACCACAGTTGAAGAAAATACGTTTGATGGTTATATAGGTACGTGTGATTACCAGAATTCTATATACATTTAGCGAAAGCATGCACACGTTTACAAGCCTTCTCCTCACGGCCATAAGTTTAGCGTGTGTGACGAGAGCGGCTTGGACTTGAAGATCGACCGGAACCGTGACGTAGACCACGCGCATGCGCCTACGAGCGCGTGTATCGGGCAGGGTCACGCGATGGGCGTATTAAAACTTTTCCATTTCCGGTAATGCGAATCCAAAAGCGCATTAGGGCATTACGTGGACACGACGGGGTTGGCGTCGTGGAAACACATACACACGTATGAAAGCTGCTAGGCACGTCTGTTCGTGTGTTCTTGGCCCGGATGCCGAGACAGAGAGAAAAAGAGGGAAAGGGGGGGGGTCGATGTACCGTGCGTGCCAATGTGTTTCAGAAGCCTCGACGGCAGAATTTCCGTTGCCCCGTGGTGGCACGTGCTACACTAAAATAATACGAGGACTCAATTTTCCATTTGCCTAAAGCCTTGGCGTGCCCAGCCCCTTTCGTAATACAAGGATGACTCCGAACTCCTTTCGAGTTTCAGTCCCTTTCCACGAGGGAGGTTGCCGCTACTCCACAGGTTTTCCGTCCCTGCGGGCTTCTCGCAAATCCTTTTTCCACTACGTTCGTGCACGCGATACGCCGTATACGATCTCTCTCGGCCGCTGGTGCGCCTGGCTTAACTGCCGATTGAATGGCTCGAGGTGGAAACGCACTCGAGACCACTCCGTACAATCTCCGCGCGGCAATGAGACCGTGGAGAAGAACGACAGAAGCTACACCTCAGGGCTAAATCGCGATAGCCACGATAACCGCGATGATATTAAGAAACGAGCCTAGGATTCCGATGACCAGGTTGGCCCGTACTGATATCTCTGTGGTATACGTCGTCGCGACTATTCTCTGCCGAAGAATTCACCCGCGCCTATGTGTAAGTGCGCGCACGTGCGTAAGACCGGCGGAATGTCCTTTCGAGAAAAGGATCGTACGAAGTTTATAAGGCGGACAACTGCAAATGCGAGGATCATGTCGCACGATGAAATTGGAAGAAAAGCACATAGGAAATTTCAAGCTGAGGGCCTCAAATTTTCCACGAATCCTGTTTAACCAACCGAGGACATTTTATCTAATGTGGAGATGCGACCAAGGTGAAAAAATTCGACGAGCTTTATAATTTTTCGATAAGAAATTAATTTATAATTATGACGATTTGCACTCTGCGCACTTCGCAATGAACATGAGCTATTACGAGCTATGGAAACAAGATACAAAGTTTTCGAAAAAAGCTCGTTACTTTTAGAGGGTGGAAAAGTGGATATTTCCCGTTTACTACAGCCTTTTCGGCGTTAGGCGATCAGCCATATCGAAATACGAGAGCATCACGTTTCCTCGAAACAAGTACTTTTGCCGAAACACGAACTCGCGGGACAAACGACAATTTTGTCACTTTAGTGCCTATCAAGCTGGGGTAGAGGAAAAGAGATTGATTGATTGATTGATTGATAGAATTTATTATGCCTTAGCACGCTGTGAGGCAATTTCTGAGTATTACAGTGAAAATTAAAAATACATCATGATACCGTAATAATAATAATAATACAATAATAACAATAATAATAATAATACATAATGTGTTTGAGAGAAAATGAAAGTACAATGTTTTAAAGAATTGTAAATCTTAAGAAATAAATTGAGTTGAAATCGTAAAAATAATTGATAAATTGCGAAGTTGTAAGTCGCAGTCAACGCATGCACAGATCAACGCCATTAATCAGGAATGCCCGCCTCGTGCCGTTCCAACTGTAGCAGGTAGCTAAGAGAGAGAGAGAGAGAGAGAGAGAGAGAGAGAGAGAGAGAGAGAGAGAGAGAGAGAGAGAGAGAGAGAGAGAGAGAGAGAGAGATTGATTGATGTTTATTAGCCTTCTCGGCTATTTTATACACATTTTCCTTATTACTTACTTCTACATATATATTAATTTACAGTTGATACAATATATTCCTTTAACATGCGTTTAAACTGCACAACCTTTTCACAGCCTTTTATTTCGGCCGGCAGTTCATTCTACATTTGCACTCCTTCGTAATACATACTCTTTTGTGCACTTTTTGTTCTTCTAAATTGTATTACGAGGTTATCAGTTTGCCGTGTTACCCTACCGCCCCTCGCTCCTACTACTTGCAGTCGATTTGTTAACTCTTTTGGTAGCAAGTTCTTTACGGCTTTAAAAATGAATATACATACATTGTAGTGCAGTCTTTGCCTCACTGACATGAATTGTAGCGCATTCAGCATATCCTCTACCTTCGTATAGCGATTACATTGCAGTATAACTCGCATCGCTCTATTTTGCGCGATTTGCAGTTTATTCAACTCTGTTTCTCCCATATCGAGCAACAGTGTTGCACAGTATTCAAAATTCGGTGCTATTATTGTTTTATAAATAGTACATCGCGTATACGCAGATACATAATGCCCCATTCTGTTTAAAAAACTAGTTTTTTTACCAATCTTTTTCAGCATATATTCACAATGTTCTTTAAATCGTAGTTTGTCATCTATCATTATCCCCAAATATTTCATGGCGTCCACTCTCTCCAATTCTGTTCCATCCAGACACTTTATTACAATATTCTCACTCACAACTTTCCTTATACTTCTAACAAGCATATATTTAGTTTTCTCAGTATTCATTTTTAATTTATTTCTGTTCATCCACTGTTCCACTATACCTAGTGTCATATTCATTCTTCCCTCCACTTCCGCGCTGCCTTCTCCGGTTACATATATTATAGCCCCAATACCGAACCCTGCGGTACCCCATGTTCATTTGGGATAACCTGGGACCATTTATCATTAAACCTTACTCGTTGGGTTCTATTTCTTAAGTATGTACGGAACCAGTCTAATACCCTGCCTCTAACCCCATATTGATATAGTTTATCTAATAATATGCCTCTGTCTATTGTTTCGAACGCTCTGTTTAAGTCCATAAAAATGACTCCTACAACTTTTCCTTCACTGATGTGTACTTTCTATTCATCTACAACCGATTGAATCGCCGTTTCACACGAATATTGCTTTCTAAATCCTGATTGGTGTTCTGTTATAATGTCATTATCTTCTAAGTGTTTTTCAATTTGATCTTTGACTACTAGTTCGAGTACCTTTTCATATAATGGCAACATATTGATTGGTCTGTATTGGCTTGCTTTCGTGGCCTTGTTTACCTTCGGGATCGGTATAACTGTGGATGTTTTCCAGCTATCCGGGCAACATCCCTCCCTTAGAGATCCATTTATTATTTCCACAATCTCCTCTTTTATTGCACTGATTGTCATTTGTAGGATATCACTTGATATTCCTTCTTCCGTTCCTTTTTTCCTAGGGAGTCCCATCACAATCTTCTCTAAGTCCTTCGTTTCAATAGGCTTAAAGTTTCCTATTATTCTCTCTTTATTGATCCTAACACCCATTAAAATCCTCCTTCTGTTTGGACTTTCACCCTCATATGTATTTTGTTGTATGGAGTTAATTATATTCTGTATGCTTTGCACATAATACTCATTAAATTTATCAGCTATATTTCCTCCCATTCTATCATCCAATATCTCAAAATCTATGTTTTCAGCCTCTTTTGCACCCATTGCCTCTCCTTTGATTACCTCTTTTAATGTTTTCCACATCTTTGTTGCATCTTTTTAATTATCATCTATCATCTTTTCATAATATTCCCTCTTTTTTTCCCTGATTAATTTAATTACCGCGTTCCGTTCTATTTTGAACTGCTGCCAGTGATCTTCCGTTCCATTGGAAATTGCTACTCTGTATATTTCATCCCTTCTTCTCGCAGCTTCTGTTATATCTTCAGAGTACCATTTTTTCCCTTCCCACACCCTTGGTATCTTAACTATTTTTCTGGGCGCAAACCTATCTATTACCCCCACTATATTACTAACAAACATATTTGCTCTTTGATTTATCTCTACTTCTTGCACTTGTTTTATTGTCGTGTTTAATACCCTTGTAAGTTCCGTCACATCAATTTTACTATAGTTTCTTGTTTTGTATTCTCTATACTCATTCGTTTCCGTGCTGCTTCCTAAAGTGATTTTTATCCATCCATGATCCGTTATCTTTGGTTCATGCTCCACCTGCGCTCGCGTATCCCTATTGGCGAATAGTAAATCTATCATCGTTCGACTATCTTGCGTTATTCTCGTTGGCTCATTAACATATTGTTTCATCCCGATACTGTGCATTCCTGATATCAATCTCTTTTTATAGAACGTTTCTACCGCAACATCGATATTAAAATCACCTATTATTAAACAGTCCCCTTTTATTGTTAACTCCTCCGCCATATTTTCTATGTGCCTTACAAAGTCAGCATCCGAAGCACTTGGTGAATGATATACTGTCACTATCACACCTTTAAAAACTTTACATTTGACCTCTATTCCCGCACACCAGCAGTTTGATTCTATTTTATTTATTGGTATCATGTTATACTTGATATCGTCTCTTATAAATAAGATAGCCCCGCCTGTATTCCTGTTTTCTGCATCACACCTGACTGTAGCGTACCCTGGAATGCGTATTTCGCCATCTCCAATTTCTTCCGTCACTCTGGTCTCTGATAATGCTATGAATGCAGGTTTCATTCTGTCCACTACCTGGTGTCGTATTTCATCCTTATGTGCTATCAGACTCTGTGCATTCGTATACCATAGCGTTTCCTCCTTCAGTAGTTGCTAGTCGTCCCATCCTGCTCTCCTCTTCTCTTCTTGTACTGCTCTTTTATACGTTGGGCATTCCCGATCGAAGGCGTCATGTTCGGTGTTCAACTGTAGATTGTATGCTTGGTTTTTAAACTCACAATTAACACACTTATTTTTCGCTGCTTTGCATTTACTCGCTTCGTGGTGTCCTGCACATTTATGACATGTCTCTTCTTTCGTACAATTCTTTGCTATATGATAATAGCCCCAGCATTTGTAACACCGTTTCACACTGATATGGTTGTACACTGGACATTTCCTCCACCCCACACTGATTTTTCCTTTATTTAATAGTTCATAATGGGTCCTTTCATCCACTACCATTATTACTGATCCTTCGTGTCTCCCTTCTTTGTTTATTGTCTTCACGATTTTCATCTCCCTTCCTTCATCATCTTCCACTGCGTTCTGCTTTTTTATTGTTTCAATCAGTTCTTCATCTGCCAAGTCTAATTCCTCCTCTTCCATATTAACGATTTTGATTTTCGGTTTTTGTTGGTTTGATTCGGTCACTTTGAAGTTCTCTCCCATTTTCTCCTGTACTATGATCTTCAGCTGTTGTGCTTCTTCCGCTGTTTCACATCCCAAAATGACTGTTCCTTTGCTTCCTTTCTTTAGTCTTGTTATTCCTACTGCCATATTTTTTATGTCGACCTTTTCCTTAATTGTCTTTTTTGTGACCTCACTTTCTTGTTGTCCTTTCGGTTTGACAATTATAACTTTCTCCTTTTTCTTTTCTTTGGCTGCCTCACTATAGGTTTTTATTAATTCATTTGCTGGACCTCGATCTCCTCCTTGTATCATCTTTTTTATTTCTTCCATTTCTGTCTTAACGCCCTTCAGTTGTTCGTGAACTATTTCTTGAATTATCCATTTAATTTCTTTTCTACATGCAACCTCGTCTTTTAGTGTTTTCACGCTTCTCACCAGCCAATCTATTTTTTCTTCCATACTTGCCGAACCCCTTATCGTAAGTGATCCTACCGAACCCACTCTTTCTCTACTACCACTTGCTCCGGGAGCCTTCTGGGTTTCTTCAACCAGTGTAATATTCTCAAAAGGACCCTGGCATTGCACTAATTCTTTACGTTTGTCGTAGACCTTATGCTTAATCACGCATCCCGGATGGTAAAAAAGTTTCGGGCACGACTTACAACGTACTACTATATTTTTTATCGCCTTTTTGCAAGCTGAGCACTTGTATTCGTCGTACTCAGTCGTGCTGTCCATTTTTGTATTAGCGCAGTCGGTAATATACCATCCCGCACTTCTCGATTAATCGTGCTAATCAATTTTCCGTAATCGCCTCAGTGAGCGCTACTATCGTGCTGCCGTGGCAGCGATCCGTCGTCGTCACCTTGATCATAAATCGATATTTTCGATCGAAAAGAGCTCACAGTTCACGAACCCCGATAACCATAAGTCTCATCGATAGTTCAAATTGTTCACCGCACGAAACTGATCACTTTGGTATAACTTTTACATTTGTTGTAACGTTTTTTCCCACTGATAAATTGTGTAAATGACGGAGCGCACTTTACACGCGTCTCAACTCAGAGAGAGAGAGAGAGAGAGAGAGGGAGCGGAACAGAGCGAAAGCATATTCTTCATCGTTGTTCCATCGTAGTTTTCATGCTCATCTTTGTCGACGTTCCGCAAGAGATCGTTCGAGCTTCAGCTTTGGCGAGAGAAACTTTAGAGAGAGAGAGAGAGAGAGAGAGAGAGAGAGAGAGAGAGAGAGAGAGAGAGAGAGGATGTCGAGGATTGAATAGTTTTGGAATTTCGTTGAGGTGTGTATACGGTATAGACAGATGAGCCGGGCGAGACGAGAGAACGTTGACGCCAACGCCACAGTGGAGAATTCACTTTCCGAGCAAAACACATGAGGTAGGTACGTAGACATCCGGATCCCACCGTTGTCGTTATCCCGTACACGTACTGGTTTTGTTAGACTCGATTGTGTCGTCGACACATCCCCGCACGTATTCACTACGGACAAAACATTATATCATCCTCCCTCCGAGGTTTGAGATCGTCGAGGCCGTGATCGAGGCGTGATACCGCCATGTACGAAACAAACAAGCTAGCGGCAAACGGAAAATTTCTTGTTTCGATGAAACTGGATCAAGCATTGTTTACACAGAATCAAGAGAAATATTGGAGGGGGGGGGGGGGGGGGGGGGGGGGGGGGGTAAAGGAGGGAATATTCAACGTAGAACAGATGGCGAATAGCGAATGATTATACGTATTAAAATATTGAATTCACTTCCTCGCACTCATGAATCGACAATTTCTATATACCGCGCGCCAAAACGAAAAATCGAACCATCATCGGCGTCGCTCGACTGTTTTCTCTCGGCTTATACATCCAGAATTAATGTGCTGAATATATGTATAGTCATATGGAATATTTTAATCCCTTGCGTTTGGACCAACGGTAACTCCCCGCCCTCCTCCGTTCGCTTTTTCGAACCAATGAAAATACGATTGAAAATATTGAAATCGCTAACGCGCGAAACAAAAAAACACCGCGCAACCCCTCTCTGCCCCAAAATCGACGAGGAGGTGTGTATAAGTGAAAGGACGAAACGACCTGAGCTTTCGACCGGAATGGGCGGCCGAACGAGATCGGTGTGCGCGCGTCCATGTAGTCGAAGGGATGTATTTTCGTGATAGCTCGTGGTCAAAAACACGACGAGCTCGTGTATGGGATATAATGCCTTTCATTACCATTCTCGTTCTGCGTGACATATAATCGAGCGAGAGGTTAAAGTTATAAATATTCAATAATGAAACTGGAGGGGGTTCTCACGCGAGCTCGTATTGCGTTCACCAACAGTCACAATTTCCCTCACAATTATTACCCGCCCGCAATAACATCGACCGATACGGGTAGGTACCTAAACACGTTTTATTTATTTTTTACATGGAAACGAGCGTACGTTCGTACTTGTATACTCCGTTGACATTTGTTTTCAACTATTATTAATTAGAGCAGTGATTTTCATTTATTTGTTCACAATATTTTCAGAGTAATTTACTACGCGTCGACTAGACCGTTAGATCGAAGAATAAAAAACACGAAACTATTTAACTAAAGAAAGGAATCGATGAAAATTTTCATAAAGTTGTCATCGCGTTCGCGTTTTATTCGGAGACGACAATATCATCGATTTTTATCGAGGATTTGGTTTTGATGTCAGCTAGGAGGGGGGGATCAATTGAAAATATTTCACGTGTTAAGTGCCTATTTTAAACAAGATTCGCAAAGCGAATGATTTCTCGAGCGTGGACACGGGGGCTTAGGGACGGTTCAATGAAACGAATCCTACACGGTCGGATTGCTCATGGACCTGACTCATCGAGACGGATTCCTCGTCCTCGTGGACCTCCAACGAGATCCCTCCTCTCGAATGTCATCGCTGCAACGTATCGCAAATTGGGGTGTCTCTCGACCTCGGCCACCATTACTTTAATTACAAAAAGTGCGGGCTCGACGACGAGACTGTTCGGGAATATAGCACCGCATCGGGATGTCGGATGTTGTCGATGTGATCGCCTATTTTGGCCTCGTACACGAGACACGACGATTTTACGTCCAAGATAATTCGCGAAACAAACAAACAGATTTTAACAATATTCCGGTCGATGCGTTTATACGAAATTTATCGATCGAAAATTCGTCGAGCGATAGACCGAGGGACGAAGCTACCAGGCCTAATAACAGTTTTATACCTTGGATGAAAGGCATAGGCTTCTAATATAGAAAATTAACGTCGCCCTGCCGAAACAATCGAACACACTGCATAGCCCACCAGCCGGGTCAACACACATCCGATTTCCATAGAAATAGCAAATATCTCGAATTGCAGGATTTCACACTGTGGAACAAGCAAACGAGCAAAAGCTCGCCTGTACTCACCGCGCTCGAGGGGGATATGTAATTAAAAAGCTGCATGCGTTTAAAACGTTGAGACCGGTAGAGACCCTGTTGGGAGAGAGGGAGGCGACCTCGCTATAGATGCAACGGGTATATATCTTTGGTGGCACACCGACCGAGACTGAGCGAAAGAAAAGATAGAAAGAGAAAGATAGCGATATAACCGTGAGGGTTTCCAAGCTATAGTCGGTCTCAACTTCCACCGCAAACCCCAAGCCACTGGCTAATTTCGTTCCTCAACTTTTCTTCGTCCGCTGCCGTTTACCGTCCGACTATAGAACTGGTCGACGTAATTCCCTGCCACGGGAGTGTAAATGAGAAGAATCACACTCGCTACGAAGATAAAAAAAAAACGCCTGACAGTAACGAGAAGCGAGTAAAATTAGAAAACGAAAAAAAGCGTAGACAAAGATTAACATCGCGCCGGTGTCGGTCGAGGAAGCAATGTTCAGTAGCATGGGTCAACGCATTGGTCGGACCTCGAAAGTGACGCAGCTCGGACCGTCTCGTGTAAAAGTGAGGGACAATACCACAGAGAGTGTTTCTCGGTCTCGCTGAACCATTCTATCCCCTTGCCACGGGTACAAAATGGACTCGAACTCTTACCAGAACGAATACGGTCACGGGTGGTGGGAGAAGCATACGGCAACCCGTGCAAACAAAGCAGCAAGCTCGCAGTGTACAAACGCGGCCTGCTGGAAGTACTGCGAAACTCTAACAATAGTTATTGTTTTAGTCCACGAACGCGCCCCAAACCCGGCCGTAGCAATCCGCATCGCCTCACTTCCCGACCAGGAACCCCGCGACATCCGCCGTCTCTTCGTACTCTTTTAGCTCTCTGGACTAGCTTGCATTGTAATTGCGTTAATAAAATATCTCCTGTAACTCGACTCGTACTACCTGCTGTAAAAACTTTCGGTTGCAACGGTCAAGATAATGATGATGATAATGATAATGATGATGGTGATGTTGGAACGATAGAATTAACTGCGGGGGGGGATGAAATCGTATTCTCGCCGAAACTACTGTCGTTTCTGCATACTCGTTCCCTTACCCACTCTCACCTTTGTCTTCCTCATTTGCTCGAAGAAATAGAGTTCGAGGGAGCACCGGTAGCGAGAAAATGCTCGACTTTTCGATTTTCCGATATACTATTATATATCTGCGTAAATGTTTTGCATGTTGCAGGGGGGGAAATGGCGATGTTCATCAGGCAGGATCGAGGTTAAGCGCGCATCGGAATCTTCGTAGGACGTGCCTTTTCGTAAAGTTGCACGATCGTTTGGGCAACTTCCAACGGGAGAGCCTCGTTAGCGTTTTAACGGGCGGTATTATTACCCATGGATCGAGATTGTTTCTTTACAAGGTACTTTGGCTAAAATGGACATGGACCGAAACGGCTGGTGCTTCGGGAAATGGCACCAACGTAACTAGTTGAGGCGAATGACGAAAAAGGTGTGTTCGGTCGACCCGTGGTATCGGAGATGCCGAAATTAATGAGACACGAGGATGACGGTTGACTCGACGTACATTCGCGTGATCGAGTAGCAATTTTAATAAATCGTCGAACGACGGAGACGCACGTACCTATCATTCACCGTGGTATAATAATGCGCGAGAAATCGAGGGGAACGAAATGGGATATGAGGGATGGGCGGAATGCAGGCGATGCCTCTGCTTGTTGTACCGCGTCGCTTTCGCCCTTCGATTGTAACAAGAAGAGCCACTCAAAGCTTATAAACTGAATATTATTGAGATACGGGGAAATAGGTGGGGGAAAAGAGAGGCCGCGAGTGAGTGAAAGAGAGGGAGAGGGAGAGGGAGGGAGATAGAGGCTAACAGACAGTGAGCGATGAGTTAAAAAGAATGAGACAGGGTGACGGTATAGATAATGGTGTGTATATGCAGACCTGGTTCGAAGTGAGCGAAAGAGCCGATTTTCTATTAAACGCCGATTTATTTATGGAATATTCAATGCCGCTTCGTCTCCGGCGAGAAGGGTGAAAAAGAAACAAAGAACGAAAGAAGAGCGAAGGGGAGAGAGTGAAAGAGAAAGAAGAGAGAAAGAAGAACGCGACGGTACCAGAAACGATGAGAGAAGCTTGCAGGAGACGCCACGTGGTGAGAAAAAATTCAAATGAACATGGTCGTGCTTCATCGACCCCCCGAAGCGAGGCGAGCGATCGAAGCCTCGACTCGCTTCGTCCTCCTCGTTCGATCGACGCCCGCGGCTTTTGGGGATGAAAATACCCCGGAGAATTCGCGTTACCAAAAAGTCAATTCTGTCGCGCAAAGGATAGAAAATAAAACGGTGAATCCCCTTCCTGTCACCCTCCTACAATCCTATTGGTCCCCTGCTCTCACTTTCAATACTCCCCCCCCCCGCGGCCCCTCGTGCACAAATTCTTTCGAAACTTGCCTCAGTTTATAGACGGCACGAGTTGGCTTTTGTTTTGAACGATACTCGTAACATGTTTAATGCTAACAGATTGGAAGCAAAACAATGAAGATCACGATTATTACACGATGATGATCACGAAAAAGTTCGAACCGATGAGTTAAGCCGCTTCTGCGGAGAGTCAGCCACACGATTTTTGAAACGATGAACAAAAATCGTACCTCCACTGCACACGAAGCAAGCGACCTCAATGTCACACCCTAGATGTTTTTGTTTTCTTCACTTTTTCATAAACGACCGTTCAAAATCGAAAGCGAGTGAAAACAACATTTGCGATATGTTTGTGCTCTTGTGACGACGGCAATACACACGTACCTACGTACAAAACGAAGCGGCGTGCCATTAAGGAAAAGGCGGACGAGTCAGACCTGTCGGTTCGCTGCCCGCGACGACAGAGAACGGTTGCCTCGGCGACGTGTCCGCTCCTAATTCCTCTATTTGTGTATGCAAATGAGGGTGCGAGTACTCAAAAGCAAAGGAGAGGGGGCAGTAGAAGGAGGAGAAGGAGGAGGAGGAGGAGGAGGAGGAGGAGGAGGAGAGAGAGAAGATAGGATCGTACTTCGGAGCACAGAGAACCGTTCATCCGTACTCGTGTTATTCGCTTCGCACCGAGACTCACGGTAGGATTTGCTGCGCTATCTGTACGTACATCGTCGTCCCTCAACACTCACTTGCGTGTACGACTCGTTCGAGAGTCCGAGTATATTGGCATGTACAGAGTAATCGCGCCTATGCAGGTATGGCCGGAGTCGTCGCAAGAGCTCTTATACAAATTGCGACATATCTAGGTTATTTGTTTTATTTGTTTTAGGAATTGCTTGTCCTTCGGCAGGCACAGCCATCTCGTCCTTCGCTATTTTCCACTCTCATGTTATTTTTTTTTGCGACGCTACACTATGTACAATGAATTGGCACGCGCGGCGTACGCGAAAGGGGTGAACCGCATAGTTGGGAAATCCAAACACACGAATGGAGCGATGACGCAACATCGCCGGAAGGATGCGTCCGCTTATTCATTCAGCGGTGTTCTATCAGCGGCAGCGTGGAAACTACACGGTGACGCGGTCCATTTATTCAAAGAAAATATTCGACCACACGAGCCCGTGTACGCTATTGCCCCCCCCCCCCTCGCCCAGTAACTAACCGCGGGGCTCATTCTCACTACGAAACGAAAATAACATTCTGCGCAAGCTGGTAAAACTGTATTTTCAGTAGGAATTGCCTCGATCTCTCGTTCCACCGCTCGTTGCGAATATGCACACAGGTCGAAGATAACAGATGGGCACGATACAGAAGATAGAAAAAAACCTTCGGGGGTTGATAATAATGATAATAACGATAACGAAAGAAGCAAAAAAAACTTTACATCTTTGCGAAATGTATTTCACAATTCAAAGTATAGATATACAGGGCGATTTTCCTAAGGTATAGCACCATTTATTCTAGGGTAGATGGGACCATTACAAACAAAAGTTGCAAATAAACATTAGGGATATTTTTAATAGTTTACGAGATATCAATTTTTGAAGTTTGTCCAATCAGCGCGGCGAGAAGCGTTGGAGCGACCCACTCCCCGCCCTATCCGTAGATATAGCACAGTGTAGGGCGTTACATTTGGGATCGCAAAATTCAGGGCAGTCAATTATTATTATTTTATTACGCAGTCATTTTTATTTGTCGGTCATTGACTGCTCTGAATTTTGCCGAGAAGCGTTGGAGCCGCCCACTCTCCGCCCTAGCCGTAGCCTAGCCAGTCAATGCCCAATATCTCGTAAACTATTAAAAATATCCCTAATGGTTATTTGCAACTTTTGTTTGTAATGGTACCATCTACCTCAGAATAAATGGTGCTATACCTTAGGAAAATCGCCCTATAATAATTTGATATATAACTATAATACTATAGTGTCACTAAAGGATGAAAATAGGGAAAAACGAACGATTCACATAAAATCGTATATAAAATAGCGATACGGACGCCCTCCGCGTATAACTGTTATACGCAAAATTCAATGTAATCGGACTTGTGAAAGCAATTTTTTTGATTTTTTTCTTCAAATCAATATAGAACAGCTTAAAATGCGAAGGAATGAGGAACCCACCGGGGTCGAAACTACCATAGGCGGCAAACAAGATTGGGGAAATATGAGCATTGTCGAGTCACGGAGGGCTCCGTTACCTCCGGAAGAGTCAGAGGGATCTAGTGTTTTATTTCGATAATGGCCGCATGAGCATGGCGAAGACATACTAATGGCCGGCATAAATAGAACAAGTATCGGAGGTCCGGGGTGGATGCAGGGACTGGTTTGTTTCGATAGTGGTGGCCACGAGACCGGCACCGACGTACGGGAGGATAGATTTTCCATGTTGGGATCCGGTATATACCACGGGAGAGAGAGAAGCAAAGAGGGAGAGAGGTAGAGATAAAATGAAGCCGGTAGCCGGACAACGGGTCAGTATAGGTGAGAGAGGGTTCGAACGAGAAAGGTTGAGGTTCGCTCCGTCCGTTATACGGAAGATCTATATCATAATAGTTGAATGTATCGGTCAGGCTTACCGGGGGTGCCAGTGTAGCCGAGTGCCTTCGACCGGAGGGTAGGAAAAGTAGACGGGCACCCGAGTTGATGCGGTAGACGCCTCCCATTGTGTATTAAAATTAAAGCAATACATTAAATAATGGTAGCGGCTTATTCCCACGTATATAAAGGGCTTTCGAACAATGCTTTTCCGTTTTTTGTTTCATTATCCTCCAGCTCTCTTCCATCTCCCACTTTGTTTTTATCTCGTCGCTTTTCTCCGGTGGCGTCATTTTTTTACTTTTTTTTGTTCCTCGTCTTCTCCTTCTTCTTCTTCTTGTTCGTCCTCATCTTCTTTCCTTCACCCAACAAAAATGTTGCCTCTTTATTTTATCATGAGAGAATAAACTCGACCCCCGTGTCTGCTGCCTGACGCTTTCCAGGCACGTCATCTTTTCCTCTATCTCTCTCTTTTTTTTTACTTTTTTTTCTCCGTCCCTTTTCATGTCCGCTTTATCCTTCGTCGAGAGGGAGTCGGAGGAGTTTTTTGCATTTTTCATAGTGCCTAAACGATTTAAAATAAGTATCGGGGCTGGTCGGGGAGCAAAGATGGCCAAGATGTGCTCGGCCACCGGGACGGTGGACGCGAAGGGTTGAAGAAAATGAGTGGGACGGGGCGAGGGAACTTCGGGTACGAGATGATCGCGGTAATGGCTTTCCTGCCACTGTAGAGCGCACGCGGCGACGTTAACCACGTTGAACGAGGGCGAGAACCCTTTTCCCTCGCTGTTCACCCTCCTATTAATACACACATACTTTTTGATTGTCACGACCTATCAGACACTCGGCAGGTCCGTCAGACGACATCCGATACTCCAATTTTGTGCGTTACCTATTTTTTAACGACAAACGATACTTTAAACGAAAAGAAAAAAGAAAAAAGAAAAAAGAAAAAAGAAAAAAGAAAAAAAGAAAAAATGACGATCAAAAGTAACTTTGCAAATTTCGAAATTTCGTCTTTCTTATGTGAAACGGACGAGCTACTACGACGACGAATCCGTTGAATTTTAAAGGACGAAAGCAAATACAAAATGATCGAGGTTGGGGTGCACAACCCTTCGTGCTCGAAATGGAGATATTTACAAAGGAATTTTAATTAATATCGTGCGGTCTCGTGGAGCCAAACGCAGAGAGGGAAAGAGAGAAAGAGAAAGACTTCACGCGTCGATAGACTTTTGTCCACTTCTGCTCGAAGGTAGAATTTCATAGAGCTAGTTTTCCGTCGTGCTCTCTCATACTCGCGCAACTACGAGCCGTTTGAAAGCCCCGGGGAGAAGGAGGAAGAACTGAAAAGCGATACCCGCGAGCTTTCAGAGGGGTCATGGTAACGGGCACAGGAGAGCTCCGGGACTATATACCTCTACAACGGTATTTTTATCAGCCGGTCGCGGGAGAAAGAAAGCGTTCCGGAAGCCGGAAGGAGGATGGGAATACAGCTCGTGTATAACCGAGGCCTCTCTCTCTCTCTCTCTCGCACACGCACACACACACGCGCGCACACACACTCACTCGCACGTGAACTCAACCCCCGAGTCGTTTAATCGCGTTTCCCCCACGGTCCATTGGCATTCCGCCAAGCTCCGAAACCATCCGACGCTTTAACAGAAGCGCGCATGGAAACGAGAAACAACGAAATTTTCGCGGTTCTCGCGAAAGATCGATGCACTGAAACGCATAGCCCTCCAACTCATACCATGGATTCGGAGTCTAACTACGGCTAATCCGACTATAGGTGAAGATTTACTTTATCTATTCTCAATCTTGTCACATATGCAAATGATATCCACAGGGATGATGGCGATTAATCCCTCGTTTCGTTCATTTACAATGGAGAAACGCGTTTCGAGGAATTTTATTTCTTACTTTGCACCGAGATAATTTCCCTCAGGTTCGTGAATTTCCAGGGAGCGAAACGATGATCGACAAAATGTGTACTAAAGCTCGAAAGCCCTTTGAATGTTTACGATCCTATATTCATATACCAACCCCCTACTGTGTGGCATCTTTACTTTCACCCCCGTCTCATTCATTTCTATCCCATTTTTATCTCTCTTCCATTTCGAGTATATTTTTTTCGACGTATTGCGTCGAGATTCGAAGGGAAATCGAGATGGTTTTCCTCATATAAGCACGGCAGAGGAAAAGAGGAAGAAGCTCCAAGGTCGAACAGAGAAGACACGCGCGATCGTAAACGTCTTGGTAAATAATAAGGAGAAAAAAGAATTTAGAGGTTCTGTGAAGATCCGTGACTCGAAGACGGGGAGGGCCGAAGAAATTTTTACCCGTGAAGGGTCGTAGTACGTGTATTCACGCAGAGCCGATCCATTGACGTCTACCGCAGTCTTGGGGTTCTTTAATCAGTGAATTTTCACTGCAACAAGCCCGGTGTAAGTACACAGGAATTTACAAAATAAAAAAAGGGTTAAATGAATAATGAAAGGGTAAAATAATTCAGAGAAAATGAACCGTTTTTCGCGAAAGAGAAAAAAAAGAGCTTTTCGGGAATACGGATGCATAAGTGTACACAAACGAATGTCAGTTAATATGACCCAGGTCGCTACAATGGTCCAGGGGACTTTCGTACAGTATCGTGGCCACCTTATTGTTAGTTCCGTAGACATTTGTCCATATTCAGTGAGCTCAAAAACCCCCGTGAAAGAAATTAGTAGGGCAGCCCTGAAAAAAGTCGGGGCCCAAGAGGGGTTGAATACGGATTCCCTACTAAGGATTTCCACAACACAATCCGACTAGGCCCCGACAGGGAAATAACAGGGTTGGATTATTTATTCAAAAAAGGTCGTAGCGAGGTAAGTAATAAAGGGCCCAAACGGGATTCATCAGGGCAGTAGTTATTACAGAGCATACAATATTTTCAAAGTTATTTACAACAATGTCTAGTTTTTAGACTTATTTTCCATAGATGTGATATACTATACATATAAACTTAATTTAAGAGAAATTAACTTGATATGTACTTGGACCTGAAATTTTCATTTCAAGTGATCTAACCTAGTGTTTTACCGATACCTGCATGCATGAATATTATTTTTTTACAAAAACTATTTTTATATTGTGAAATTTAGTTTCTAAATATTCTAAATGTTTATAGAATAGAAATTTTACTATAGATAATTTGTATTCTATTATGAATATTATTATCTGTAGTAAAATTTGTATTCTATAAACATTTAGAATGTTTGGAAAATAAATTTCACAACATAACAATAGTTTTTTTAAAAATAATATTCATGCGTGCAGGAATGACAGCACATATACCTACGTACAACACCGTTTGGTTATTGCATGTGCTCACCGCGCGACGAGTATGTAGTTCCGCCAGCGGCCGACAGGCGGCGCATGGCCGAGCGCTTTCTCGCCGGCGTGGTCCCCGCCCGCTGGCATTATAAAGCGGCAAGGTGACCGATAATTTAACTCATTATCAATCTACGGATGTGTAACGAAAAGTCAGATGCAAACATTGATTATAGAGAAATTCTATAATCAAAGACACTAACTTTACATTTTTCACCATTTTTACTTATAAATTACACCCGGGCGAAGCTGGACCGGGTGGCTAGTAATAAATAATCCTTTATCCGAAGAAAATTGTTTTCATTATTGCAAAACATCTCGCTTGATATGTATCCACTGTTATTATTATTATTTGGTAGTTTTATTTGCACATCCTTGTCGCAAGGGTTTTTACAAAGTGATATGTATTCACTAATAAAGCTGGTAATTGTAGGGCAGTAATAGGGTTGCTTCACGGCTTCGATTCTGTTCTGGCAGGGTTCTGTTGAGGCAACCCAGCCGGGCCCTGATTCATAGGCCTCATTAGGCCCTCATCGACAAAGCGTGACCGGCCCGTAAGGAACCTGATCGGGTGCCACGTTGGGGCCTTTATCAAGTTAGGGAAAAATAATCAAGACCCGGTCTAAGCCCTGGCTGAATTCTTTCACGGGCCGTGAAACGAGACAGGAATTCAAAAATTGTATAATATCCTCGAGCTGCAATGTTATTCCTTTCTGATGAGTGAGCTCAGGTCGGAAACCTGGGCACCACAATTTGTAAGGAAACCACAACCCGAAGATTCTTCACGACAGATTAAGAGGCAGTGTTAGTCAGCGGAAATTTCAGACGGCTTCGGTAGTGCAGAGCTCGTAACATTTTGCTAAGCGCTACCGCTGCCTACCGCTAGATGGCATGGCGCGCGTATGCTACGAAGCCCCAGTATGACACTTGACAAGACGGGCCAAGCGCCGAGGCCTCGTAGCGATAGCCAGCCGCCCGCGTTTCCCCCGCACCGCCCCGCGGAGGGAATGAGACGGAGCGAAAACAATCGCGTCGCGCGACTAATCTCGCAGCTTTGGTCATGCATATTATGAGAATTGCTGTTTATAAAAACTGTTCACAAAATAATATGATTCTTGGAAAAGATATCTGGGCATACATACAAACCCATTCAGCAATATATATATACAGGGTGAATCATAATGGGTGGACACCACTTTTTGATGGTATTTACCATGCGTCGTAAATTACCGACTACCTACAACTGGATTGCTTGACCGCTCCAGAGATGGCAGCTGCTTAGTGATAGGCAACTACATTCATGCATCTTCGCCGATTTCGATGACATTTGGTATGTTTGTAGAATGGATAAAAATACAAGATATGAAAAAACTTCAAATTGCAACAACGTTTATTTTTTCGCGTACTATACACTGGATATCAGAATGGTGCAGATAGCAACAAATCTCTTATTGTTTATTGCAAATTTGTAATTTTTTCATACGTATCTCCGAGAGTTTTTAACCGATTGGGATGCAAATTAACATAAAGGTAGAGGACGAAAAAATAAAGTTGACGGGTTTGTTATTTTTTCGCTATCTCATAATTAAGGGGTTGAAACTGCCCCTCGATTTTTAAGTCAATTGTATCGTATGATCGGATTAATTTGTACAGACTATTTCGACTCATTGCATTTTCATTTCATCCCATTTTTATATCTACAAATTTTCGTCCATGCCACGCGGTAAGAACTTCGAACGTTCGCGAGGGGGATGGTTGGGAGAGGGGGTGAGTGGAATTTACAAATATGTATTCGTGTATTCAAACGAACTTATATTAACGTAAATTTAACCCGGAATGGCAAAAGGCTACCCGATCATACGATGCAATTGACTAAAAAATCGAGGGGCGGTTTCAACCCCTTAATTATGAGATATCGAAAAAATAACAAACCCGTCAACTTTATTTTTTCATCCTCTACCTTTATGTTAATTTGCATCCCAATCAGTTAAAAACTCTCGGAGATAAGTATGAAAAAATTACAAATTTGCAATAAATAATAAGAGATTTGTTGCTATCTGCACCATTCTGATATCCAGTGTATAGTACGCGAAAAAATAAATGTTGTTGCAATTTGAAGTTTTTTCATATCTTGTATTTTTATCCATTCTACAAGCATACCAAATGTCATCGAAATCGGCGAAGATGCATGAATATAGTTGCCTGTCACTAAGCTGCTGCCATCTCTGGAGCTGTTAAGCAATCCAGTTGTAGGTAGTCGGTAATTTACGACGCATGGTAAATACCATCAAAAAGTGGTGTCCACCCATTATGATTCACCCTGTATATATATAGAGGCAGAATATATGTATAGATACATACATCTGTCCGAATATATATATATATATATATATATATATATATATATATATATATATATATATATAATTTTATTATATATATATGATTTCTAATCTGAATATATTCAGATATACATATATATACAGAAATATGTATGTATCTATACATACATATACTATACATATATATCTATACATACATACACTATACATATATAGTCTGTATAATGGGATAATTTCTTTCTTTGAAGAATTATATTATTTTGTGAATATTTTTTATAAGCTGCAATGCTTTCTAATATGTGTAAAAAATGTACGAATGCTGACGAGATTCAGATGTGCGAACGGCAATCGGAAATTTTCGATCCTGTCTCAACTCGGCTTGTTGCATTCGCCAAACATCTTTCTTACGCCGAAAATGCGATATCGGTGACTGACGACTCTGGTCAGCGAGAGTCGCAAATATAAGCGTCAACAAACAAATCTACGTGATGCCGAGTTTGACAATAAAATTCGCGACCGAGAATCGAAAATTCTCGGTCGAGTTTCGCCTCAAATATTTTGGAGCAGGCATGTAATGTTCAGGCAATCTACAGAATATTGCGAGTAGGAAACTGACAACCGAGAATCGCGAATTCTCGGTCGATTTTTTACTCGAATATTTTTATTCGTCGAACGATCCTTGCTCCTAAAGCATCGTCGATGACGTATGGTCAACGTCAGCCGAGAGAGTGCGATCTCGGCGACTGACGGCTCTCGTCAGCGAGAGTCACATATACAAGCGTCAACAAATCTACGTAATGCCGAGTTTCACAATAAAATTCGCGACCGAGAATCGAAAATTCTCGGTCGAGTTTCGCCTCAAATGTTTTGGAGCAGGCATGTAATGTTCAGGCAATCTACAGAATATTGCGAGTAGGAAACTCACAACCGAGAATCGCGAATTCTCGGTCGATTTTTTACTCGAATATTTTTATTCGTCGGACGATGCTTGCTCCTAAAGCATCGTCGATATACGTATGGTCAACGTCAGCCGAGAGAGTGCGATCTCGGCGACTGACGGCTCTCGTCAGCGAGAGTCACATATACAAGCGTCAACAAATCTACGTAATGCCGAGTTTGATAATAAAATTCGCGATCGAGAATCGAAAATTCTCGGTCGATTGTTGACTCGAATATTTTTATCTGTCGAAGGATGCTTCTAAAGCATCATCGATCACGTATCGTCGACGTCAGACGAGAAAGTGCGATCTCGGCGACTGACGGCTCTCGTCGGCGAGAGTCACATATACAACCGTCAACAAATCTACGTAATGCCGAGTTTGATAATAAAATTCGCGTAGACCTAACGTAGACCTAATGTGTAATGCGCTCTGCGGCTATACGTGTGTGTTCACGCTCGCCGGCATCGAGAAACGCAAGCCTAATTTCGAAACGTTCTCAAGCGCGCTGTGAGCAACCGATCGCGTTGAAATTTTTACACGACATAGAGAATAGTAGCCGAATTGGGGTCTTGGTATTTTTTCTGAAAAATTCGAAAAATAAAGCCCACTTTTCGTTATAACCATCGCAAAATATATATACATTATCTATAAATATATATAAAACATGTATATTCCCGATAGTTGCATGAAGTTTATGATGACTTATGAATATACAGGTAGCACGCAATGAAAATACGCACTTTTTGCCGTTTATTTCATTTCATTCGGTGCAAAAATGTACGAGCATCATTGGCAATTCGCATTGTCGATAAAACAGGGTACGAGCCTTTATTTCACGAGGCCCGCGCCGTCGCCGGCGACGAAACAGCCACGAGAGCCGCACACATAGCCGTTCTTATATAGCATCTAGGTCCGCCTGACGTAGGGCTAATGTGTAGCGCGCGGTATCGCACTCGTGGTGTATGTATACATGCACGAGGCGTAGCGGTAGCAGGCTGGGTGACAGTTGACGAGGACGGAGGAGGCTAGGCCTCGCGGTCTAACATATATAAATATATAGCGGCAATGCTTTCCGGCATATGGCTTCGCCTTCGTCTGTTATCGTACGAGTCTCGTGAGAAAATTTCGACAGCGCACTCACGCGGAATTTTGGTACACTTTTTTTTTATACGTCGGTACAATTTTCTAGCCGTTGTCGTTATCTTCTTGTCAAAAATTTTGATTCGCCAATTCTCATTCATTTCTGCATAAAATCAAATGAAATAAAGCTCAAAATGTGTGTTTTTTAATTGCGGTTCGGCTCTTGCCATAGACATTACGATTCGATCCGTGCACCCATATAAAATTCTTTCATTTCTCCAATGATAAGTAAAACTGCAAATTTTTTTTAAATATTTCGATAAAAAAAATACCAAGAGCCCAATTTTGCCATAATTCTCTGTGTACCTGCCAATTTTTAAGCTGATTGATTGTTTAGTGCTCGCAGGACTACTGATCGAAATTTCGAAGCGTATGTCGCCAGTAACACTGCCTCTTAATACGATAAAGATGGTTGAAAAATAAGGAATAAAATCGTTGATAAAACACAATTCTATCCTGTAGGTAAATAGTTGTTACAATTATTAAGCAATTTGCGCAAAAGCGCGAGCAGTCGGTGCCGAAAACAAGATTTTCTTCTGGATGGCGAGCCGTTATAATCTCCCCTTCCCTTTCATCTAGGAATATCGAAATTGAACAGAAAGTTCAGAGAGTACAGAGATGAACGTGACAACACCGAACAGAGAGTACGCGATAGAGGAGGATATCTCGATCAATAAATGCTAATAGTAAACACTTGCAAGTTATTGTTACTAGTGATTTACCCTTTTGTTCCCTACAATCCACAAATTTATATACGAGTACACTGTATTGTCTTATGCTTATTGTTAGTGATAACTTGAATTACACGCAACCGAAGTGCCCAGACCGCGCGAAGGCTACCGTATTATTGCTTATTATTGATTTAAAAATACGGAACTTGACTGCCTAACTGCAACTAAATGCTCGTCAGATTGAAAATTGAAAAATGACTAGTCTGACTAGTCTTAGTTTCTAAGAGGACTAATCTCATTGATAATTAAAAGAAGACTGGTGTATTGGACCAAAGGAAGATGATAAAAGCAAACCGCCGGTTACCCCTTCAAGTACGGTGGGTCGTACCTTTAGTCAGAAGCGACAGCAGGAGATATGTTTTGGTGTCTCTTACTTTCGCCTACCCTTCGGTAAATCGATTGGTACGTGGAGGGATGAGGGATCTCCGGTCCGTGTTTAATAACACGCTTATTATGTCAATGCCAGTACGACCGTATTCATCTTTAGTCATAAGACTTCCGAAAATTCCATACAATTTTTATTGTTGATATGGACTGCTGGTGTAGGATGGTCTAATGGAAGTATGGTTGCTCAGCGCAGTCCCAACACGAGTCGTATCATTTTCGCTCAGCTCCCCTGTTTATCATTCCAGCGGGCGATGGGTGCGCTTGCGAGAGACCGCGCGCACATGCGCTACCTGTCGGCCGTTGGCGGAACTACTAGCTCGTTTGTCCGTGTGTGCGTATCTCTATGCTATATCTATATCTACGTGATTGCTTTATACACATGTGCATGTTTCTTAAGCTATGGCTGATTCTAGTTGTTATCTTTATATAAGAATATTTTTACAAAGATATGCAAGCTAATTTAAATATAATGGGTTTTTCAGAGAATGATTCCTGAGTGTGGGGCGTACGGGTAACAAAGAGACGATCGTGAGTCAAAATCACGATAGTGGGAGGATTCTGAAAACTACTAAATTTATCTGCCGCTGCGTTTGATTAGTCCAAAAAATCAAGAAGGGATGACTACTCTTGCACCAGTAACAATAACATATAATGCATTGAGTTCACAGAAACGGGAAAGACGATCGAGCGATCGACGCGGTAATTAACACTACATTGGCAAAGGACAGTCATAACTACGAAAAACCACAACTCGAACGAGGATTTTGATGAAGCCCTTCACTTCGTAAGCTTCTTAAATTTCAACGGATTAATGTGCTAGCAACAATAACAAATGTGCGGCGCAACTTTAGCTATTAATAATCTGTGATTTTCCACAATCGGATTTGTATCTCCGCCACTTTCCTTTTTTATGTGATTTAATATAAAATGACACAAATGATTTTCTATTATCCTGCGGCTCGTGATGGAACAAACGCGAATTAGGAAAGTTAAAAAAAATTAAATGTCGCGAAAATACTTTTCTTCGAAAGTTTTAGCGAGTTTATGTTTCTGAAATAAATTATAGAAACATTGCAACGCAATTTGGACTTTGTAAAGTTGTCGGTGGCTGAATAATATCGGTGGTCCCTATTGACCCAACTTTTTGTTTGTTTTTTCATATAACGAAGCAAACACGTTAGGGATGAGACGGTCGCGGATCGTGGAGGGCAATTTTGTTTCAGCCCTCGCGCGTTTTCCCCCGTCCGCGCGTCTACCCCCCGCATATATCCACTATTTATATACTTCGGATCGATAACGTAATAATGTACTTCGTTAGTCGTGACCTAAAGTGGCACGCGCGCTATACGATGGTTATCGATTGTCCCCCGTCTATGCGCAGGCGAAGCGTGATATATTCGCCATGCGACGGCGGTTGCAACAAGACCAAAATCACTTTGATGTCCAACTATACGATAAATATATCGATATAACAATATAGGTATATGTATTCTTACATACGAGCAGCGTAACCGCGATGGCCATACGCGTGTGTCTGTGCGTATGTGTGTGTAAATAAAGGATATTTAAAAAAAATAGAAAATAAAAATTATTTCCATACACGTATTGTGCGTTCATGCATGGATAATTGAAATTTACCTTAATTCCAAGAGTGGGAGCAAGCATCCCGTAGTCGTGAAGAGTAGACAGCATAACGGGGGGTAGGTTTGCCATCATCATTCTGTCTGGTCACGCGATCTCCTTCGATTTACTTCACACACACAATCTAAACGACACTACGTTCTACTGAACCTACCTGAAACACAAAGAGCAAACAAGAAATTGGTAAAATATTGTTAAACCGACAAAAAGAAATAATAATTCACACGCTCATCATATTATTACGAATAAACATTACAAAGAAAAATGACGAGCGATCGTAAATGCGGAGAAAAGTGGTCGTCTTTCGATATTTGGCAAATTAATTTTTCTATTACGTCTTTCGTACGAAACAATTTAGGTTGGAAACTGGATAGAACTCTTGAAAAAATTGAGTATCGGCTGAGTAGATAATTAAACCATACGGTCTACGTAAAATTAATTCGATATATAATTGCGTGGAGGGAGCGATTTTCCGTTGAATTTGCGCACGTCATATTATATATTTGCAGTCTCGGTTAGCCGCACGCATGCAGCTCGACGTAAAAGATTCTCTAAAACGGGATGAATCACAATATCAACTTCGATTTTCGGCACAGGGTACAAAATTCCGTATTTACCGTATCTCCATAACCACTCGTGTAATTTCGAGGTAGCTTCCGCAAAAGGGCACGTCATCGCACTAACCTCAACGTTGTCAACGTCTCTCCCGTTTTCACAGAGATGCGGCACATCGAACTCGTCGAGCGAGACGCACGAGCTTCGCATGAGTGAACGTTCAATTACAAAGCCAGCCAATTATAAAATTAATCCGTTATGATTTAACCGTGGCGAAAACGCAAAGCGTCGAGAGGAAAAGCCTTCAGTCCGGGAAAGACACGAGAGAAAAGAGGAGGCTTAAGGTCGAGGCCTAGGTTTGCTAACCGAGGCTGCTTCGACAGCCGGTTCTGGCAAACAGAAACGCGAGCGAGCCTGGAAAAACATAGGGACCGTGTAAACAGAGAGGAGAGAGCGAGAGAGAGAGCGATGGGGAGGGGGGGGGGCAGGAAATAGAGATTCGCGTAAGGTCTTACGTCGGATTTGCGTGTTAATCCGCCCCGAGCCACGGGGTGAACCTTCTCACTCGATACATACATGGATAAAGTTACATATGTACGGCTGACATGATCTTATACATATACGTACACGTATACATATGTTTTTGTGTGTATTCTTGGCCGTTCCTCCCTTCCAGCCATCTATCCCCTCATCCTTTAACCCTAAGCTACGAAACACATCGTACCATATCTCATTCCATCGGCTCGACCCGCACCACGTTTCGCACAGCTCGTACGCTCTTATCCCGATATGCTGCGGCGCCTGTGTTTCTCCCACACGGCTTCCCTCCGCCAGCTTTCCAAGCCCTCGCACGTTTTCCTCGCGGTTTCTCCTTAACCTCTGCATTTCTCCCTTCGTGATCTCTCTCTCTCTCTCTCTCTCTCTCTTACACACACACACACACACACCCTCCCTCTGCACAGCTCGAGGTTAGTCCGCGCGCCTTACAACGCGCGCGACCCCATCTTTCGTAGATTGGCAAGAACCACCATGTGACGCCAATCTAAGTTTCCAACTCTCGGCGATTTCGCGCGCGCACCAAAACCACCATGGTTCTCTCTCTCTCACACACACACACACCGCATCCACCCCCCCCCCTCCCCCCCGCCACACACACACATATACACCGACAGTTTAAGTCGTCACTCGTCGCAACATCGACTTAAGGTATTACTATCGCAAACTGGGTTGAAATAGGATTTTCTTAAAATTTTGTGTAGATATTCTTGACATTAAAACCATCAACTTTTCTATAAGACGAAACATTTTCTGACGTCTAGAATTTGAGATATTTAATTACCAGTTTTTTATTTTCTCCATCTAAACCCGTATAAATTGAAGTTGCGTTTCATTTATCATAAATTACAAGAAAAATGGATTCAGGATTTTTCTGAAAAAAATTGAACTCATAGTCAGGAATTTAAAAAATTTTATGATACCAGAATGGAATATTTCTGACGTATAGTTTTTAAGAAAATAAATAAATTATTAATACAGATTATAAGAGTCCATCGGGGAGAAGTCGGCGATTATAACGTGTGGCAACACCGCTCTGCCTTCTGAAAATTTCAACACGGTAGGCTCACGCAGTGTGTATGTATGCAACACGACAAAATAGCGTCGGTGACCAGCGATGTTGCCACGTTTATGCCACTGAGTGTCGGACATTAGTGTACGAGCATGCGTATACGTCCGATATCAATGTGTGCAGTTAGGAACGTATCAAAACTTTTACTGCCCGATACTTTAAAAAATATTTAACTAATTTGTGAATATTTTTGTTTTAATTTTACTATACACTATTATGTTTTCATTCGAGAGTCAGAACTATTAAGATTGCATAGCATTTTAGATAAAACAATTTCCACCTCTTTTGGGTTGTTCGGGATAATTTTTCTCTGACCTCTCTTGCCCCCAATCTTAGTGGTGATATGAGCGATAGTAATACCTTAATCTGGCGAGGCACGATTTCGCGGCGGTGCGCCCCAACGAAAACTTACCCCTTCTTCGCGCGTTTCGATGCTTCGCCCAGAATCCAACGTACGTATATCCACCATATCGTGTGTTAGCGACGGTAAGCATCGGAAAGGCTACGGAAACCTTCGACGCCGGCATAACGCACATGTATAGCCGCGTTACTACACGGGTATACGGGGTAAAATGCTGCGGTGACAAAGTAAACTGCAGTACCAAGCCGACTAGAAAGCACGGAGTTTCCGACCGACTCCGCTCTGTGTTTGGCGTTGCAAATTGCGACCACACGAAACGAGGTATCAGGATTAACTTCAAAATGAGATGTTCCTTTTTGTTCGTACATTCCCTTTTTGTAAACGAAAACCTTAATTTTTGAAATCGTATCTCGAGGAATGAAAATTCCCATTTGATAGAAACCAAAATTTGTATTTTGATCGGGATTTTAACATAACAGAAGCGATAATATAATGTATCTTTCACCGATCATTAAAAGAGTGTCGCTCTCGATTAATAAAGGGAAAATCGATAACATTTATAATTTCATCCTTAATGTGAACGGGACTAAAATTCTCCTAGAGGTTAAACAAAAATACGGAATAATTTGTTTGTTTCTCCGTATTGAAAAAAGTGGCGAGGGGTTGCGTGACAGGGGGCGAAAGGGTCACAAGGCTGTGCGTGACGCGGCTTATTTCACGCGCGTATCCTTTTACCCTCTCGTATTCCCTTCTCTCTATTTTCATATTATTTTTTTGCACTATTTTCTGTCCTCTCGTGTCTCCCTCGCTTTTCTTTCGTTTCTCTTCTTTTTTTATCTTTATTCGTCAAGTGGATATATTATTCAACGGCACTCTCTTCCTCTCTCTCTCTCTTTCTTTCTCACTCACTCGCTCCCGGGCCGCTTTGCTCCTTTCTGCCGTTACGTTTGATATCATAGTCTCATGCATCTTGCATAGCACCAGGGGCTTCCCTGGCTGGCTGACTCTAGCCTGGGCTCTTCAGCAGTTCTCCCTTTTCTCTCTGCGAATCTCTCGATCTATCCGTCCTCCTCTCAGGCACCAACCCTCTCCCGGTCTTTGAGCCGGGGGACAGCCAAGAGAGACGAAAGGACATGACCCCGACGGTACACACGCGCTCCAAGAGTGGAACGGTCTCTAAAACTCGGACATTTGTTTATTCTGTAGTCAAACGTCTGGGTAGTAAGAGCTAGAGTATTAAAATAATTAGCCCCGGTACATCCTTTTTCGTCATAAAACAATATGAAGTACCTCGACTTTCTAAAAAAGCTGGTCCAATTAACCAACTAATAAAATTCGATAAAGACAATTAAATATGACGATAACAAAAATATTTGCATTTTTTCAACATCGTAAATATATCCATGTTTCATCGATGATCCGAGATAATCCTGTCCCAAGGCTCAGGGATAATGAAATCCTCAATTATCGACTACTACTATATTCAGGGCAACGCGCAGACCATGCATCCATTTGCGAATCAAGGCACGCATTTGCTCCTTCTGTTCGACAATTTTCTAATTAGCCGAGAGAAAAAGAGATTTCTGAAAATCGCTAACCAAACGCAACGGTTCGAATGCCTCGATACGTGTATAGGGATAAGACACAAGGCATGTTACGAACCATTGGACGCTTTTACCTAGGTCTCGTGACGCGTTCACACAGATTCCCAGTTTTAACCCCTAGGACACAGGCCAAATCCAATCGACCGTGTAACTACCAGATTGACTCCATCCGACGATAGAAAAGCTCTTACTACCACATAAGACCATTGATTCTTTGACTCGCACGAGGGTGCGATGAGCATATTGCATCGCCTCTATGAAGTTAGCCCCCATTTTTCGATTTTACAGATTTTTTTTGTTGTTCCAGATTGTTCTACATTTGTTCTAAATTGTTCCAGAATTTAAAGTCGATAAACAAATAAACATGGCGGAAAATTTAAAAAAAACGATTTTTTGAGCAGCCCCCCATTTTTCAAAAAGTCAAATTTTCTTTGTTGTTCCGAGTTGTTCTGAACATTGTTCCAAAATATTAAAAACCTCCGAAAAAAATTAAAAAAGATATAGCAAAAACCGTTTTTTGAGCAGCCCCCCATTTTTCAAAAAATGAATTTTTTGTTGTTGTTCTGGGTTGTTCTAGTTGTTCTTAACATTGTTCCAAAGTATTAGAACCCTCCGAAAAAAATTTAAAGAGAGATCAAAAAAAAAGAAATCAAGCGCGTAATTTGTTTAAATTCGCATTTTTGCGTGTTTTGACCGATAACGATGAGCCAGAGCTACCAAAATATGGAACAATGTTAAGTACACATAGAACAACCTGGAACAACTCTCAGTTTACCCGGAACAAACGTACAAAGGGCACTTTACTCTTGTAGGTACGGAATTTTGTTTGCCTGTTTGGACCGATAACGTTGAGCCAGAGCTACCAAAATATGGAACAATGTTAAGTAGACATAGAACAACCTGGAACAACTCTCAGTTTATCCGGAACAAACGTACAAAGGGCACTTTACTCTTGTAGGTACGGAATTTTGTTTGCCTGTTTCGACTGATAACGTTGAGCCAGAGCTACCAAAATAGGTAGCTCTGGCTCAACGTTATCAGTCGAAACAGGCAAACAAAATTCCGTACCTACAAGAGTAAAGTGCCCTTTGTACGTTTGTTCCGGATAAACTGAGAGTTGTTCCAGGTTGTTCTATGTCTACTTAACATTGTTCCATATTTTGGTAGCTCTGGCTCAATGTTATCGGTCGAAACATGCAATCAAAATTTTGTACCTAGAAGAGTAAAGTGCCCTTTGTACGTTTGTTCCGGGTAAACTGACAGTTGTTCCAGGTTGTTCTATGTGTACTTAACATTGTTCCATATTTTGGTAGCTCTGGCTCATCGTTATCGGTCAAAACACGCAAAAATGCGAATTTAAACAAATTACGCGCTTGATTTCTTTTTTTCGCTATATCTCTTTAAATTTTTTTCGGAGGGTTCTAATACTTTGGAACAATGTTAAGAACAACTAGAACAACCCAGAACAACAACAAAAAATTCATTTTTTGAAAAATGGGGGGCTGCTCAAAAAACGGTTTTTGCTATATCTTTTTTAATTTTTTTCGGAGGGTTCTCATACTTTGGAACAATGTTAAGAACAACTAGAACAACCCAGAACAACAACATAAAATTCATGTTTTGAAAAATGGGGGGCTGCTCAAAAAATCGTTTTTTTTTTAATTTTCCGCCATGTTTATTTGTTTATCGACTTTAAATTCTGGAACAATTTAGAACAAATGTAGAACAATCTGGAACAACAAAAAAAATCTGCAAAATCGAAAAATGGGGGGCTAACTTCATAGAGGCTATTGCATCGCTCGTGTCACCTCTCGTCGCGATGACGCGCCTTGTGTCACACGCGAACGACGAGAACTGTGTCTACTCGCACACGCGTTATTCACGACACGACAAGAAATCAGGATTGGTTTCAACCGCGGATCAATCGACGTTCGTTGGTAATGCGCTCACATATGAACATAGAGCTTTAAGCTGATGTGTCGACTCTTAAAATTGTTCCGGCGTTTCGCGTCATACCGACATTGATCGAATACGAAATCGATTAGGTCCTAAGCATTTTCACGATGGACCGTGACAGAAAACGAGGTTACGCGAGTGTAAAATCAAGCAACGTAAACGCAATTATCAGTATTTCGATCCATTCCTCGTTCTCAAAGAATTTTGTAACAATTTTTAAGAGAATTCGTTGAAAACTCGAATGATTCTCGGATGAATTATCTCTGCAATTTTGTTAAAAGCAAATTTGTATCTTTTGAAAATGTCAGAAACATTTCAATTTGTTTTGCATATCGAGTCGACGAAGAAAGGGAACTGACGCAACTCCGATGACGAGTGTTTTCTATTACTTTCAGATGCTATTCGATGGAAGGAGGAGAATCGGAATAACCAAAATCGCAATAAACCATCGTTTTGCGTGTAGATTGTAGCGAGCTGACAAATCGCGAGAAAGAGGGAGGGCATAATGCAAAACGGACAGTAGCGGAGTCGGTGAGGCGGCAAGAGCGACAGCCGACCGGGAAAAAGCCCGGTGTCAGGGCAATTTACATTTTTAGCCAATATTCGGTAGCCCTATATGATGCTCGCTCGAGCACGAGACTCGCGCTCCGCTAGTCGACCAACCAGCCAGCCAACCAACGAGCAGTTCTCTATTCTCATTCCGACGTCAAATCTCATCGTTAAGCGTAGCACGATGAACCTGTTGCACCGATTCGCTGGTATAACAGGATCGTCGCTATCCCCTGTACCCATTCGTCCTCTGCACTGGTCTCGTACCAAAAGCTCTGCAAATGCACAGCCCCCAGCGGAACAGGAAGCTTCCATCTACCTGGATGGAAAGCTTTCGTTCGCTCGGTGCTCGCGATCGAGCGATCTATATCGATTGGGACTAGCACCAGTGGTAACAGCGGCATGAAAACGGGCCATAGCGATCTCGCCAATCTCGTTCTTCTTCACTGCAAATGCGACCGAATAAGCCGCACTCTACAGTCGTACAACTCGCTGACCGGCTGGCTGGTTGCGAGGCTTTTCCCCTTCAAGCATTGGCTGAACGGTCAGCATTGTGCAGCAGCAGAGATTCGAAAGCCCCGAATGCACCAATAAACTATATGCCTGTATTGATTGAGCTCAAACAGACCAACAAAAGAAAAATGCGACGCAATTTTTCACCATCGTTGCAAGCGAACAAGAAACCTTGCTTTTCTTTATGAAAGTGTCAAAACTACATAATTGAACGACCTGTCAATGATTTCCGGCGCAAATATCAGTTTGAAAAGTTTTTGTAAAGTTATCTCTATGATAAAACTATTTCATCTTGCAGCTGCAACGCCTCCGTGTCTTTCACCGCCTTTTCGGTGGTGCAACGAGAGCGTAACGGGGGTGGGATATGGCAAACGTTGAATGCGTTTAATTTCATCGAGGAATACTCGTGTGGCGCCTTATCGTCGTATTGGGAGGAAGAGCCGAGGAGCCTCTCGCGTGAGAGGGCACCATCAGCCGGGCCACCACGACCACCGCGAACAGGGATGTACGCGAGTGCCGATGCAGAGCTTCGTCACGCACGACAAGTCCTCCCCGAGGTAATCGGGCGCGTGCCTCGAATGTTACTTCACTTCGGCAACGCGCACGATGGTAACGCTCGCGCGTTTCGCTCTTTCGGCGGTTTGGTGAGCCGCTGCACAGATTCGTCGGGGCGTGGAAGATTCGATTCACGTCGCATCGCCGATGCTTCATCGTTGGACCAAGAGAGAGACCTGTTGCCTCCGCGGTAGTTTTCATCCGGAAACGAGAGCATCCTTGGAGCGATCGATCTACGTTGGCCAATGAAAGTTGCCCTAATTGACTTTCGAAGGGTTTGCTTATAAAACACGACTCAGTTAACGACCTGTGCCAATTTCACAAAAATAACATTTTTATCCTTCTTATCGCGCTCGACTCCCACTCGTTTCATGAATATATTCGGCCAAAACGTGCCTAGCTCGTCGTTTATTTGCCCTCATGTGTAGATCGAGAGAAACTAGGCTGTTGGAAGCTTAACGAAGGAAGAAGATTGGATAGCGGGAGGTACAAGAGGACTCGCGAGGCTTACAACTATGTCGCAGGGCGGCATATTCATAACGGAATCAACGATCCGTGCCTTGCTCCAATGACAGGAGGCCCTCTCGCTGGCCCCAACGGACTTTGCGCTCGTTGCCTCGCTCTGCTTCAACCCTCGGCGACGTGGTTACGCTCACGGTTCGTGAACTCTCGCGACCTCCGCCAACCAAGGAAGAACTCCTACGAAAATGATCCACCGGTCGTCGTGCATGCATACATATATATGCGCGCGCGTGTCTGTGTGTGTGTGCGTGTATAATTCTCTTGGGCGAGCGTACGAGAAACCCCCGGACCAAAACTGCCGCCTTGCGAGCCCCTCCGGACTAAGTATAGAGACCTACGAGGCTCAACGACACAACCACCATCACCCCTTGGAGACGACTGTGACGCGAAGGCACTTATCGGGTTAGTTCGTATTTATGGGCCGAGTTCTCGTAATTCTCACCGCTTGTGGGCTCCGCAAGAATCTTCCAGCTGTAAGGTTAAATTCAAACAACCGATTTCGCAACTCATGTCTGCTTCTCGTGGTCGACAAAGGTGTATCGCGAAACGGATAGGAGTACAACACATAGTTTGTTCGATGGAAATAAAAAGTAGCTACCGGCATTAATTCGTTCCATTCAGAATGAACATTCCGCGTTTTTGTTTCTCACGTTCAACTTTGACGGCGTATCCCGACCAAGTGCGGAAGAGATTTTGCGAACGCGGGCCTGTGCGAAGAGACGAAACGAGACCGAAGAGTTTAATATCGGGAGACCGACCTCAGTAAGACAACGATACGTCGGCGTAAAAGCATCTTTACGAGAAGCCCCCTGGCTCTCTTACTTTCTCGCAAGCTTAATTGCCTCCCAAAGCTCGCAGCCCGCTTTTCTTCCACCTCGCTTTCCCGATGCTTCTCCCCTCCGTTGCTTCTCTCGTAGAGTCAACCGATGCGCCAACGGCGAACGCACGACTCGATGTATAAAACGAAGTACCTACATAGCTGTGTCGCGGAGTTTTTCAACGAAAGGCTCGTCGTCCTCGCCACGAAAGCACACACAGTCTCGGCAAGGAAATCCACACTATCTTCGAAAAGCAGCATCATCGGAATAGCTGTTTCTGCGGGCTGGGAGTCTATCGTGGGGGAGAGCGGAGAGAGGGGAGAAAGGAAAGATGGTGCAAAAGGTGGAGCGTAGTCTAGCGGCGTGAAGAAGCGTAGGTAGGTAGAGAGTGTAACCTCGTTGCCCGGGCTCTGGGTCCTCTTTGGATATCTTATTCGCTCTATCCTACATCTTATTTCTCTTTCCACTCATCTCCTTTGCTCGATCTGATGCATCTTCCTACTTTCCAACCCTCATTCACCGTCTCATATTCCCTAGCGTTATACACCCTCCGCCCCCATCTAGCCACCACCCGTTCTTTCTCTCAACAGGCTCAAAACATAATTAAAATTTTCTAATTAAGAATTTCGATAAGGGAAAGCAGACGCGAAGAGCGCGGGCACTGCTGCTGCTGTTGCTGCCGCTATTGCCGCCGCCGCCGCCGCCGCCACTGCCGTCGTTGCCGCCTAGCCCGCCTCTCTATCATCAAGGCTAAAGGGAACTTTCGAGTTTCCTATAAACGTGTAAAAGCGAGGCCGCCTATACTACGGTGTGGGTGTTTCGAAAAGGGGTGTTTATATACAGAGGATGTGGGAAGGTAGAGGGGAGGATACCAGAGGTTTGCTGATATACCAATCTCGCCTTGTGTTTACCAAATTAAGGATTCGCGCGCCCTGTCTGCCAGAGCGAATTCTCATCCGACCGAAAGATCTATCGCGTCGTTCCTAAACACGCCGAGTGTAAAATTTCGCCTCGTAAAGTAATTTTTGCAGGGCCGATTTGTCGAATCTGTGTCGTGAAAGATAAAGGGCTGCTGCGCGGGGCTGAAAGTGAATTTTGAAAATTTTGGTATTCGTGACTTCGCATGGTTTGTGCGTTCGTTGAAAATATCAAAGACTAGACAAATTTTTGTTCGACCAATGATAGGTATTCGTCAATTTTTAAGCAAACTTATACAGGCAAAAAATAATGTAGGGGAGGCAGGGGCTACAATTAACAGAGGCAAGTATTAACAAGTGAATTTCTCTAAAACTATACACACGACACCTACACCGCATGTCTTAATATGCTGACTAGATCACGCCGCATGGCTCGAGATTAGTCAGTTGCGGTTCGTGCGTCGTGCGAATGAATTGTGTGACGACATTTTTACGCAGGTAAGTAACGAACATTTTTTTATTTATACTTGAAATATACGGTGTTATGCTTATATTTTGTCCCCCTAGAAGCATATTTTATACTTGATAATGCTACATTGTATAATTGGCGTAACTATTAACTAATACATCGTTATATTATTTAATACTAAAAATGTATCTCTGAGGCTATAATTAACAAATCGGCAGGGTTAGTATTAGCGCGTTAATACCCACCCCGGATGTGGGGGCTAGCATTAACAATGTACCGAACTGTTTGTGTATAGGTAATTATTTTAACACGTTTTTATTTTATTTAGAAGATACTTGAGGCGGTGAGAGCTGGGTGTATCAAAGGTGACATCGTATCATTCATTTGCCTGCATTGTAATTTGGATGATGACTACGAATAGATAGTCTTTTGACATACCTAATATAGTTCCTAATCGTTGATATTTTATTATATTTGTTGATTTGATATAAAACTACATTTTATCCATGTTGTGTAAGTTTAAAGAAAAAACTTATTACAAAGACTGAATAGCTAGATGTTAAAGTAAAAATGTGCCACTTTCTACCTCATCTCATGATGCTCTATAAGTTGTTTGCCTAGTATTGTAAGACTGATAAATGTTAAGAAAAATGACAAAAAACGTTGATTATCTAAAATAGTTTAACAAATTTTTAGTGTTTGTTCATGTTTAGATATTTTGTGATTTGTGTTGTTAATTTATAAGAAAACGTATTCCATACAAGCCTGTATTAATTTCACTGTTATCAATAAAAAAATGTCATATATATAAGTACTAGTTTTCTTCCATATCAGTTGGCATAACATAATGTTAATCGTTGCCCCTTCTCCTCAGACCTTTACCTCAGAGCTGTTAATTCTAGCCTCGAACATGAGGTAAGAATTAAGAACTGACTTTTTTGAGAAAAAATGTTCTATTTAAGACATCAGTTCTTTTAAGTTTGATTTATGTTGGTGATATGATACCTAAATAATTAAAGGATCATATAACATAAAAATCAAGTCCAGATGTTGAATCATTTCGAAGCTACAACTAAAAATCCAACTTTTGTTAATTGTGGCTCCGGCCTTCCCTACTTGGGAAGTTTGTCAATGTAGTCGTTATTCGATATCGAATATATACGCGAGGTAAAGAGAACGAACGGATGAAATATTACAGAAAGTAAAAGAAAAATAGCGAAGCAAAGGGAAAAGCGTTGAGCAACGTCGATTCGTTCATCGAATTCGTCATACGCCACAAAAATTGAACGCGGCCTCACGGCAACGCCGCTAATTTAGACTCGATTGAAAGCGATGAATGCTTGCGGCCTGCACTCGACGTTACGCTACGAGGCATTCACCTGTTCCCTTGCTAGTACGCTACGCGATAACCGGTGCCAAGGCTTTTTTTTACTTCCCCCACCCGAGCTCGGAAAATTGGATATTCCTCGCAAGTTCCGTATCGACTACTCGGCGTCGTGTAACGCACGTGATTTTGCCAAGCGACATCGCAAAATATTACAACGCATCGTTGTTTCCACTTGGAGGCAAAAGCGAATGGGACGTTGGTGAAAAATGAAGAATAAAAGAAAAAAAAAACAAAATGATATTTAGCCGTTAACCCACGAGGCAAATTTGACAGTCGATTGCTGATAAATTTGTTTTCATTAACTTTAACCAAGAGAAATCATTGTGGAGAAAAAAATCAAGAGAATGGACGTATTACGCGGTAAATTTTTAATCAATCAACGAGAAGAGGCAATTATAGCGGGTGAAGTACTACGCGACGTACAATTTGTCGTTCTGTACTTCTCGGCTTCCTGGTCTCCGCCATGCCAGACATTCCTGCCAAGAGTCAGAACGATTTATGAAGAGGCGAAAGTACGCGGCATTAAGCTCGAAATAATCTTCGTTCCCTCGGATCACAACAACGACGTGATGTCACAATATTTTGCAACGAAACACGGTCCCTGGTAACGGCACGGCTATATCGTTTCATAAATTATTGTTCTTCTTCCATCTGTTCTTGATTTTTTATCGTCGATCGCGTAACCTCGATTTAAAAAAGGTACGCACTACCCATTGGCCCGTTAAACGCGGTGCTGAGGAAGAAATTTCACGTGGTATCGATCCCCAACTTGATTATTCTCAGCACAGATGGGCGAATTGTAACGAGGAACGCTCGCCGCGATCTTGAAAAATTAGAGGACTCTCTGAAAACTTGGTTTCCGGAATGCGACGCGGATAAATTAACGATAAAAAATTGATTTTCTATTAATGAACATATTTTATTATTATTATTGAATTGATTATTTCTGTTTATTAAAAATGTATCATTCGCAATTTTTTTATTTTTCCGACGAGGCAATTGCGCAATTGATCAGTACCGAATCGTCTACGAAAAATAAAAGTATACTCCTATTATTCCCGATTGAAGCGATATCTATCGTTCGAATATTTTATTCCTACGTATTCTGCTTGTTTCGTTTTAAAAAATTGTCTACCGTAACAAGGGTCCCTCTCTCATCGACACCGAGCACTTTTTAGAGAGAAGAATATAGTATGACCGGAACACGTATGTATGTATATAGTATGACGCGGGCACTCGTGTAAATGACAATATTCAGCCCTCTCCTATGTACCAAGATAAGAAACCCCGTTTACTCAGGGTACGAACAAAAGACATCGCCGACGATTATTTTATTTATACGGAGTGGAGATTGACGCGCGACATCGTCGTCGTCGTCGTCGTCGTCGTCGTCGTCGTCGTCGTCGTCGTCGTCGTCGTCGTCGTCGTCGTCGTCGTCGACGACGACGACCAAGATAGGATGAGGATGAGGATCTTGAGATGGCTAGGTCACGTTAGGATACTCTAATGATGATAATCATAACAGCAAAAGGATTGCCTTCGGGTCCTGACTGCTTGTCGTGCTCGTGCATCGTCGCTCGCTCGTTATCTGCGCAAAATCTTTTCAAATCGATGAGACGCTACCAATCCCCTAACCATACCTCCTCGCCCCTCCCCACTCCCTCTATCATAACAAGCGATTATATTATTACAAATAAATAAAACTAAATCATCGTTACACGTTCATTTCTTAGAAAATACAAGCTCCGTAGAAAATACGAAAGAACGATGATATTTTAAATAATTGTACTAAATATGAACTATGAATATTTATAGTTAAGAAGAAAATAAATAAAGGCTGTTGTTTTTTTTAAGAACAGCGAATTATTTTGAAGGGATTGTTATTATTTCGTTAAGAAATGTCTCGATCCATATAATCGATTAATCTTCGTGGTAAATGTGATCTATCGATGTCAGTGACCAACGATGACCCTTCGCTCTGCCCACTGGTAATTCTCTTTGAGAACAACATGACCGAAACGGAGTGACAGGGTGGTGACTGTACAGTGAAAGTGACAGAGAGGGTAGCTTGATATATACACAAGAAGGGGATTGGTTTCAATCTCCCATATACAACCCAGCTGGGAGCTCGTTAAATAATTACCGATCGAAAAGAGGCTGCTCAGCTCAGTAGCACCGAATCATTGATGTTAATCGAACAATCAGCCGCGTTTGATCGACGTCTTTACCATCGGGTAGCGATAAGACGAAATGAGCTTCGACCCCTCAGGGAGCACCGCTATTTTATTTCATGCCCTTCGCCATGTTTCGAAATTTTTAAGACCGAAATGGACGAGGGTGGAGAAAAGAATTCATCGATTCGCGTCACGCATACGATCCCCTATCGAGCTATAGGGTTTCGGCAAGTTCGATGAATCTCTTTCTCTCGCACGTTGGCGCGGGAATATGATGCGGCATGAACTTCTGCCGATCTACCCGGAATCGAGTGCAACTCGTTTGCGACGAATAGTTTGTAACGAATTTTATGGCCTGTCGTCGTTCACTCGGTATAGATCAAGATATATGCGTGCATATACTGTCCTGCGGCTGCCCATACGCGACATTTCTCGCGCGTTCCTAAATGGATATTCGATAAACGAGAACAGGGGAGAATTGATCGAGTATCGGATGACCCGCGTGATACGACGGATACTCGATACTTTTTTCGTCGTTGAGCACACAGGATGAGTGGATACGTTTTTACCGCGATGTTTTATCAACAACTGTTCCGCGCGTGTCTAATTAATTTGACTCGTGGAAATAGGCATTGTCCTAAACGGAGACGACACGAATTTCATGAAAAATGATCGTGTTTTTTCCGCGATAAAGAAATTTAATAAAAACAAGTTGCGATGATTATTCTGTTTTAAAAAGATGACCAACTTTTATTTTCATGCGTAAAAGTTCGATAGTTCCGCAGCTAGGGACGAAAACTCGGAGAGAGACTGCTCCGCGGAAGCATTATCGGGGGAGTGATCGGTCTGGGCGAACACAGCGTCCGACCGAGAGTCGCCGTGCGCGAAAAGGTTGTCGGAGGTCCTGGATGTTTGGTGGAACGAAATAAGGGAAGACGAAGGACCGGAAGGTCAATATGTCAACGGACGATAGGGCTAGATCTAGGAACATTTTCGCGCAGCACGGCCAAATTAAAGTATCCTTCGATGCAAAAAAAAACTTTCATATCTATCGTTATTTTATTTTATTTTATTTTTTTAATTTCACTTATTTCACAAGCCTATCGACATATTTACTGCCGGTACATCGCCGACCCGTCGAGCATATCGCCGGAAGCTCGAAATCTTCTCTAGTCACCATCTACGCCGTGTTTTATCTTTCTAATTTCGTTCTTCTTTTTTTCTATCCCCCCAGATCATTGGAGGAATCAGCGAAGTCAGCATAAAATAGCTAATAGTCGGAGATTTTTTCGGGTCCCGCGTTATAAAAATAGCCAAGGCTGCGACAGGGCAGAACGGTGTGGTCCGTGGGTGTCACGTGTGTTTTGAGGTATGAAAAAAAAAAATAGGCGATCTTTTTTTATAATAGAAGCGAGAGGAATGAAATTTTCGAAAATAACAATGACAAAGAGCCCTGTCGAAATGTGAAGGAAATTAAAAGAGAAAAACATAGAAGCAACGCATGGAGCGAAGTAAAAGGCAGGAAGAGGGAGCGAGAGGGAGAGAGAGAGAAAAGGCAAGATATATGAAGAAAATTAAAAGCGAACAAAAAGGCCGAAGAGGGGGAAGGGAGAGGGAGAAAGCTTTTCCCTGCTCGACGCGTAGTATTCGACATGGTTCGCGGCTTTTAACGAGGAGAGTGAGACACGACGATGCTGGTGGATGTTGGAGGAACGCGCGAGAGCAGAGTTTAAATTTACGAGGATTTAACCACACCGGATGTCGTAACCGATGTGGCCACATCCCTGCTCCAGACCCCCTCTACACGCTCCAGCGAAATGGAATACGAGTGTGAGTTTCGATTCCGCGCATTAAAACGAAAAGACAGTTCGAATCTCGATGGATATGTACCTGCGTGTATAAAAAAAATACGAAATTGCACCGAGTCGATGGATACGCGTGAGAAAAAAAATGAAATGCCTATCCGACTACTTTCTTTTCCTCCCTAACTTTGCACGCTCCGTCCACGAAATAATAGACGTCGAATCAAATTCGAGGCCGACGTCGTTTCGTACGAAATAGATAATGGTGTCACGGTGATCAGGAGCGAGGGGACGCATAGATTCGCCGAACTGCATATTTATTTAAAACGTTTGAAAAACATCGACGGCCATCTGGTCGCGATAGCTACGACACGTTTCACTATGACCGATCCCGAGTTATCTTTTACGGACGAAACGAAACAAACAGCGGAGAGGTCGACTTTGAAATAGTATTCGCCGTAGAAATCTGCAGAGTTTACAGAGTTTCTAACGGCGAACGGACAATTTTTAATTAAACACATTTCGGAAGGATTTGCGAATAATTATCGATTACGATCATTTATCTTCGTTATTTCGATTTGTTAAAGGCGAACGAAGACGTTCCGAGTGTGATCCCAAGTTTCATTAGTTGGTTATAGCAATTTTGTTTTCGACGAGACAATCGAACACGGTGGTCTCTCCTGGTCGGACGTTAAGTGTAACTAGCAACGACGTGGATAAACAACGAGAAAATACAGAGATTCGTTCGAAGGGGTTGAAAATGGACGTTTGAGACAGGAAAAACAATGAAAAAGAGAAAAGACTACTTCGGGGAGAAACGACGGTCGTGTAGGTACAGCTTCGAGAGCCAGATTGGTGCAATCGTGGCTTTTATGTACCACGACTAACGGTAAGTGCAATGGCATAAGAGCGAGAAAGGTGATGGAGAAACGTGAGAGACTGATCGATGCGGCTTCCAATTTTACCACGAGAATTTAAACCACTTCGAAACGAAAGTAACACTAATATTATCGTCATTGATATTATATGAAAATATGTGAGAAATTGACAATTATTTTTATGAAGTCTTATTATGAAATATCAAAAATTTCATAATGAGACAACTGAAACAGCGATCTTAAAAAAAATACAAAATTTTCACATATTTTGTAATATGAAATTTTGATTAATTTTAAAAAATCACAATAAGCGAGGTATTCACAATTTGCTGTCGTTTGCTTCGAAAAACACACAAAATAGTCCTAATTTTTTAAAAATCATGACAGGCTATAAAAATTAAAGAATTAGAATATCGCTCTTCGTTTGCCGCCCCTTAAGCATCAACCTGTGACGACCATGGCGAGAGTGCAATATATAAATGTCCGAGACTTCGCGTCTTGCGCTCGTTCGACGCTAAAGGTAAGACTCGCGTCTCGATGCCAATGTCCATGAACTTCGTACGACCATCTTTGGCGCCGTATCCAGTTGCAGTATTGAAAAAAAGGAGAAGAAGAGGAAGAAAAACACCCCGTAGCGACGGGCATACACGCGCCCGAGTCGTGGCACAGAGGCGTAAATACGTACGCCGGTTCGAGAAAGTGTATTACGGTATGTACTATGTATAATGCTGGGGTGGGGTACATCGTACGTGGTAATCCGTGAACTCCGGTACATATACCTACGATACGTTACAGAGAGAATCTATCGGACGAGAAACGTGGACGAGAGGCTTGCCGCGTGAGGCAGGCCATTATTCACACGTTCTCATGCCTTATGCAGGAAAACCCGTCGGAGAAATAGGTATAGGTGTGTGTGTGTGTGTGTGTGTGGGTGTGTGCGTGTGTGTGTGTGTGTGTGTGTGTGTGTGTGCTTGCGTGCGTGCGTGCGTGTGTGTGTGTGTGTGTGTGTGTGTGTGTGTGTGTGTGTGTGTGTGTGTGTGTGTGTGTGTGTGTGTGTGTGTGTGTGTGTGAGAGAGAGAGAGAGAGAGATTCCCGTGAGTTTCGAGATTGGGGGATGGCGGCCACTCTCGCCAAGGAGTGTACCGAGAGAGATTCTCGTCTGGTGGATGACCATTCTTTTCCAGGCACTGCGGACGAGGCGCTTCGGCATTGGCAAACGACACCCTCGGGACGTACATTCGAGCCGATTGATTCACTGTAACAAATGCAACGAATGGCTAATACGCCATTTATGCAATGGCAAGGAACGAACAAAGGTATAAAAGGATGTTTCCTCGACCATCGAATAAAGTGACTAGCGAGCGCCCGGGGAACGCTGAAATGTGAAATAGAACATTTCTGATAATGTACGAATTTAATGTTGATTGACAATGTTACGTTGGAATTGGCAGAGGGGGATGATTGCTTGGAAAATCTCGAGAGGGTGATTCGAGCCCCGTGTTTCAAGAATTAGGTGTAAAACAATGCGAGAGGGTGATGAAAAAAAAACTGTGCTAACTTTTTCCAAGGACTCAAGATTTAAAATCGATCGATTGTGCGACGAACGATAACGCGTGATAGGGTGAAATTTACACGGAGCGTGTATTAACGTTGTTTTCATCCGTGCGAAATCTAGTTACCCGTGCGTTGATTTATTTTATTCACGGCGAAACAATTATATCGTTGGTCGAGTTCAGAGACGGAATTATTATAGAAACTAAAACTAAAGCAAAACAAAAAATACCGCTGGCACAATCCCTGGGTCGACCGTTATGTTATCGCTCAGGAGGGAGAGGGATATCGATACTCGAGATGCGCGGTGCTATCTCCTCCTCCCCCTCCACCCCGCCACTACGCGCGGCACGCGTATTCGTTCGTTTTGATTTTATTCCCCCCATCCATTCGTGCAATTATTCCAGAACAACAGCGACGTGACTATCCGCGCGTATAATAAAACAACAAATTGGCGAATCGGGGTACGTACACTTGCCCTCTTCGTCCCCCACATGGTACACTCGCGTTTGACTCGCGCCAACTATTTTCGACCCGATGCTCGATCTGTTTCGCGAAATTTAATGCGTGTCGCGCGAAAAATTGGTCCGAACATTTTTTTATTTAAAATAATTCGGACATTTTGTATTTTTCATTGTAAAACAATAATGTATATATTGTTAATATTTTTATTTGTAGTGATTCGGATAAATTTTGTTTTCTCTCCTCGCGACGATGATTCTTTTATTATATTTGATTAAAAATGAAATTGTTGCGACAGACTCGTTAATGCTCGCTGCTTTTTCGTTATCGTACGAAATTATGTACGGTCTCTCCCTCTCTCTCTCTCTCTCTCTCTCTCTCTCTCTCTCTCTCTCTCTCTGAGCAGATAGCCACACATGCCGCGCAGATCGCCGCACTCGAAACAAGAAATGCGCTACTCGTAGCAGAAATTTCTAAACTTAAGTCTAAGGCGAGTGCGTCATATGCTGATTCAAATCTGGATTCAAATTCAAATCCGAATTCATATTCGAAAGGTTACGACAGTTCTGCGAACGTAAACGAGATTATTGTGGCTGGCATCCCGGATGCAGTATCTGATTCTCCGCGTGCGGTCGCCAGTAAGGTCCTCGCTGCACTTGGGCTAAGCGAGCTTGCGAGTCACATCATAGCTGCCCGCGTCATGGCACGAAACACCCGAGATAACAGCCAAGCTTCGACTAGCGCCGGTCACCCCTCGCGTAGCCGATTCTCCATCGTGGTTACTCTCACATCGGGAGCTGTGAGGGACACCGTAATTCGAACAAAGCGCGCAAAGCGCGACCTTACGGCGGGTGAGGTATTTGGAAGTGACATGAGAGGAAAGCTATTTGTCAATGAGCTTCTTCCGGCTGATACCTACAAACTATTGCGCCGTGCTAAGGAACACGCTGCAACTGTGTCCTATAAATATGTTTGGACCAAAAATTCGCGAATCTTTGCTAGGAGGCAAAACGGCGACCCGGTAATAATGATAAATTCTGCGGCTGATCTCGAAAAAATTGTTTGACTGCCACCACCTTGGGGTGTTAAATCGTTGAGTCACGTATCGTTTCCGCATGATCTTACTATCTCTCATGTCAATGCGAACTCGCTTCCTGGGCACATCGATTTAGTGCGTATTCATGTCCAGAATAACCCTTGTCACATTTTGTCCATCTCTGAAACATGGCTTCATGCGCACATTGCTGATAGCCTTGTCAATATCGATGACTATTTCCTTATAAGAAATGATCGGGAGGGGAAACAAGGGGGTGGGGTTGCTTGCTACATACATAATTCGTTGACGGTGTAACGGTCCCACATTCCTTTCTCACCACTCTCATCTATCCCTAATCTCTTTTCCCGCTAACCCCTAACTTGCTGACTCCACAGTCTCACGGTCCCTTATCACCTATCCCCTCCACTTCAAAACTCTTTCTCTCAACCCTTTCATCATCACCTTCCTCTTAACCAAATCAGTTCTCCTCCGACTTCCTCAGCATCAAAACCTCTTTCTATCCTCAATAAAATATAAACCTTCATCGCAAAGACAAGCCATATCATTTATTTCAATCACCGCCGGACATCCCGTCACAACGGCTAAAATTCTGGACGCCTCCCCTAACTGTTTCTCGAATGCGCCTGAATTCATTGTACTGCATATATGGTAGACCTCCCTCGTGGTGAGTCTATCCTATTCACTTCGATGTATAGGAGACCGAAGGGACAGCTCTTTCATGCATTTGAAGCAAGTTTCGGTCGCTTTATTCACTCGTATAAAAATATCATCATTGTGGGCGACCTAAACTGTAATATGCTTCAGAATGATTACCCTGCAAAGTATCTGAGAAATTTCATCGCCTCGCACTCACTATTTCTAGTGCCCTCAGAGTCTACGTACCACACTGCCCATAGTGACTCATGGTTGGACGTAGTCATCCTTGACGATAGTGATAAGCTGAGTTCGGTCTGGAAGTCATCTGCTCCCTTCATAGCAGGACATGACATTTTGTCAATCAAATACAAAATCGTGGCTGCTTCTAACTCCTCCCGTTATATTACAAAACGCAATATAGCTGATTTCTGTGATCGTGATTTTCTCGCCACGGTGTCCTCCCTACTTAGCACTGCAGCCTTATGTGACCCGCTTACCATCACCACTGGTGTTCAGCTGGAGGCTCAACTATCTGCCACTACCGACGTGCTGCGTGCATCATTAAATGTGCATGCACCTCGAGTCACGTTTAGAGTCGTAAAACCGACTACTCCATGGCTGACTGACGAACTTAAGCAGAGTATCAGAGATAGGAACAGCCTCTACAAACGTGCGAAAAGGACAAAAAATGCACTCTGCTTTGTCATGTACCGAGTGGTTAGGGATAGAGTAACGGTGAACATTCGTAAGGCAAAGAACGACTTTCTTCTAGCGAAGCTGAATGCGATTAAAGATCCAAAATGTATGTGGTCTGAGCTCAGGCGCCTTGGCCTAGTTAAGTCTACCTTCTCCTCCCCGCTGCACTTCTTCTCTCCCAATCAGCTGAATGCATTTTATGGCTCCATCTCAGCCTCTTCAACTCCGATAACAGAGATTTCATTCGAATCGATGGTGCGGGAGACTCCGTACTACGACGGCCCCATCTCCTTTTCGTTCACCCCTATCTCGGCGGCGGGCGTGCTGAGGCATCTTCGTCGCTCTTCATCCACGTCTCTTAGTGAGGGCCCGGACGGCATCTCCCCATTTCTTATTGCGAAGTCACAGTCTGTTCTGGTAGCGCAGTTGGTTAATGTCTTCAATCTTTCAATGCAACTTTCTTATTTTCCTAACGCGTGGAAGCAGGCCCTCATTCGCCCTCTTCTCGAGAAGAAGACTCCTCGATCGCCCTCTGACACCAGGCCTATCGCCATTTTACCGGAATTATCCAAGGTATTCGAGAGAATCGTCTTTCAGCAAATCGTCAACTATTTAGAAGCTCATGAACTCCTGGATCCGAGACAATCTGCATACCGACGCTCCTTCAGTACTCAAAACGTCCTACTGAAAATAACTGACGATATTCGACTGGGTATAGACGATAGAAAATTAACCATACTGGTCCTGTTTGACTTTAGCAAGGCCTTCGATACAGTGCCGCACCTAAATCTGTTAAGAAAACTCAAGGCATTTAATTTTTCCGAGTCTGTATTAAAATGGTTCTACTCGTACTTGTCAAATCGATCGCAGACGGTTTCAGATGGTCGGGGGTGCTGTTCGGACCGTGTTCATTTATCGGCTGGTGTTCCCCAAGGTTCGGTCCTTGGACCGCTACTATTTTCATTGTACATAAACGACATTGGAGTATGCCTGCGTTACTGTAGCCACATGATCTTTGCCGATGACACGCAAATCTACCTGCATTGCATGCCGTCTGAGCTGAATGATGCGATCGGCAAGATAACTCATGACGTTGATGCCATTGCTCAATACGCAAGTTCAAACGGGCTTACTCTTAATGTCGAGAAATCGAAAGCTTTAATTATAGGTAGTAGAGCATATGTTAGGAAAATAAAGTTGCTTGATCTCCCGCCTATCTCCCTGGGTACGGTAATACTGCCGTATGTAACAGAGGCGCGAAATCTGGGAGTTATTTTCGCCAATGACCTTTCATGGGACGCGCACATAAGATGCATTTCTCAAAAGGTACACGGGACTCTTCACAGACTGAAATTCCACAAGGCTGCGCTCTCCACTGATGTGCGGATCAAGCTAGTGCAAGCGTTGGTCATACCACACTTTGATTATTGCTGTCTGGTATACCACGATCTCTCGGAAGCTCTTAACACTAAACTAGACAGGCTGCTAAACTGTTGCATCCGCTTCGTATTTGACCTGCGTCGCGATGTGAGCGTTACGCCTTTTCGGCATAAACTTCGTTGGCTGTCTGTAAAAGGTCGGCGGCTGTATTTTCTGGGCATTGTGGTGTACAGCGCACTGTTCATGAGCGTTCCGCAGTACCTGAGCGACCTCCTGCGCATGGAAGCGCCGGATGTGCGAAGGTCTGAGAGGCATGCTTATCACTCCATTTTTCACATTCCCAATCACAGAACGACTACCTTCCACCGCTCATTCCAAATATCGGCGGCAGCGCATTGGCATTCCCTACCAAATTCTATTCGTGCTGCGTCATCAATTGATTCATTTAAGATTGGACTGCACAAACACTTACTGCAGCAAGGACTGCATGCTACGGTTGAGGTGCAGTAGGCATTCGCTGTTCAGTCACTTACACCCGATTATGTTAAGTTGGGCATAATGCGTTGCGTGACGAGTGAGCTCCTCACTCGGTTTGTCATTGTCGAGATTGAGTCTAATTAAAGAGAAACTTAGTCCACTCGCGTATTGTACTTTGAAATTGTATTACATTAGATTAAGTTAGCATTTAGTTGTAATATTGTAAGATAAATTGCTTTCTCTTGTTCTTGTGTATATTGCCTCACAGCTTGCTAAGGCATAATAAAATCCATCAATCAATCTCTCTCTCTCTCTCTCTCTCTCTCTCTCTCTCTCTCTCTCTTTCTCTCAGTTCTATTTAACTTTATTCAATTTGATCGACATCCTCACGTGAGCCAACGAGGAAAAAAGGAAAATGAGTTTGTCCCGAGCGCTCTCCGTGGCGTGACGAATGTTGATGGGGTCACGAAGATGTGATTTATTACGCGACTCATTCCGGAAGAGATATGTCGATTAAAAAAAAATGGAAAAAAAACGTAGAGAAATTCGAACTACCGACGTATGGGAAGCGTTTGAACGAGAACCGCGAGGGCACATGCAGCCCCCTGTTATCGTCACATTTCGCAGCTGCAATCGGTTTTCAATAGGTCGAAGAATTTATTGATACGAGATTGAATTTAAATCGAGTTTACCCGCGCGTATATCGGCGTCACTGAAATCAAAAATTTTGTGGATTTATAAATTCATTTTTGCGCTACTCCATTTGTTTTATTCATTTTTATCGTCCGATACTTCGTGACTATGTTTTCACTTTTTTTACATTATCGATTGATTGAACTCTGAAAACACCCAACGACAACCGTACCTACGAATCGATCAATGTTTACCTTACACGATAATGTTTCATTGAGAATTGATCGCATTTAAAGTTTTATACGAATGTCGATAACAAAATGTATAATGGGAAATTCGTGTTAATCGTAATCAACATTATTATACAGGTTGAGGCACGAGAAAATAAACACCTGAGTATATCGAAAACTAAACCCCGGGGAAACAATGTTTAAAATAAAAAGATGAAGTCATGGACGGGCTGATGCAGCAATTACATCCGCTTTCGATTTGCATTATGCTTTCAAGGTCGTTTCAAGTTCAACGTTTTTTTTAAGGTAGTTGTGCCGGTACAGTTAAATCAAAAGTTTTTTCTTAGTTTATCTCCATACTATATGATTTTTAAGTTTAAGTTTATTAAGAAAAGTTGTTGGAAATTCATTCAAGAACAACATACTATAAATTCAAGGTCATCAAAGGTGACTTATACTCGCTACGTACGTTTGTAAATCATGAAAAATAGTTTCGTAGGAATGTTTTAAAAAAGTGAGGGAAGCTTCTTTGAAGTATTACAAAGTGCCATGCAAAATTTCAACAAGTTTCACCATCTAGAAGTCAATATATTTATGATTTTTAATTACAATATTTACATAACACGTACTCTTGAGGGAGAGATAAAAAAATTGTGATAAAAAGATAAAAAAACCTCTTAAAATTTGGCACACGTATGTAGATCATATCGAAGAAGGCTTGTGCTTTTTTTCAAAGAAATCCTAAGAAAAACTATTATTGGAATAAACCTATTTTTCGATACAGATTCTTAATCTACGACTTGAAACAAATAACTTTCGTTTGAAATAATTTTCCTCTTACAATTAATCACTACTTTTCACAATATTTTTCTCCGTTAACGGAGAAAATCATTTTATTGATGACATATGACATATTAAAATAGTATCAAATAAACACGTAATTCAAATGAATCTGACGTCCAGTCACTTTTTACTGCATTTCTGTTATACTATATGTTCAAAATCACTCCTTTGCGTTTCGATAGGGGGAAGTCCCGTAACGCCGGACGGCACCTAGCGCCGGACACTCGTAATATCTCGACAAGTCGCAATGCTTACGAGTGAAAAACGGGTAAAAAAGGTGCAGGGGAGCGTAGTGATAAACAATCGCGAGGGGCCGTTTGCCAGAGTTGCGCGTTATCAAGGGCAGAGGTGTTGTTTGTTTCGTCTGACGGGACAATACTGTATCGCGTAAGATCGACGTAAGTATTACTGCAAAATTTTTGTGTTTAAAAGTTTATGGCAAGGATTATTATACGTCGTGTTCCTTAAATATTCGAAATTTGTGAAAGTTTTTGCTGGTTTCCTAAGAAGTCTTGGTTTAAAACACATTCTTTTGGGGATTCTCTGTCCCCTAGTACCGGACACAACGCGGTCCCGTAATGCCGGACAGTGAACATATTGTTTTTTTTTTCGTAAGTATTTATACTTTTTATAATAACTGTTGTGCGATGTTTTACAGGATAGAAAACTCAGTGAAATCAAAATGGAAGGGAAGAAAAAGAAAGGATAATGCGACCGAAAAAATTTGCAATCTGCGATAGACAAGGTTTTGTCCAAGAAAATGAGTTTGAGAGAAGCTTCGCTGCGCTATAATGTTCCAACAAGTATTGTACATGACAGAACAGCGGCATTAAATCGTGGAGAAGAAGTCACTTTGCAACCAAAGATCAGTAGATGCACTAACACCTTCTCACCATACAAAATTGGTACTGAAGAAAAATAAAATAAAAAGAACGTTCGGGACAAAAAGAAAGAACTTGTAAAAAAGTTAAAAACAGCGACAGAAAAGAAGGGGAAACAAACCAAAGGTGTAAAGACCAAAGGAAAAAGTGGAGCAAAGAAAAAGAAACGCAAATTTGTAACATGAAAGCTACTTGCGTAGTATGCTTAGAGGACCATGGCGAAGACTGAATACAGTGCTCCAGCAGTCGTGGGTGGGCTTATGAAGCATGTGCAGACACTCCTGAAGGTGCAGGACCCTACATATGTGATCGATGCACGAAGTTTTGAAGATTTCCGGCGCTGAGGGCTCGAAATTAACACTGTCCGGTACTAGGTGCCACTTGCCGTGATTGAGGTTTTTTTTACCAAAGTTTAATTTATGTTATTACTTATGTGCATGCACATGTTGCATTTTTGTTCATTGATTGTGATTTTATAGTTCGTTGACAATGTTATTTCACAAATAAAGTTATATTTTCGAAACAGTTTTGTTTTTATTGCCTGAAAATCTTAGGTGTCCGGTACTGTGGGACTTCCCCCTACATTTGTTCAATCGTGTAGTGAACGATTTTCTCTACTCTGCCGTTCATTTCCAAAGGAATCGATGCACAAGCCATGGTGATTCTTTCTTGCATGTGCTTTGCCGTGAAATATTGTTTCAAACAAAAGTTATTTGTTTCAAGTCGTAGATTACGAATCTATAATTAAAAATATATTTTACCATTTGAAGAAAAAAAACAAGTTGATCTTGAAATGACCTTGGAAATATAATGCGAATCGAAAGCGAATGTGACTGCTGCATCAGCCCCTCCATGACTTCAACTTTCTATATGATACATTTTTTTCTCAGGCATTTAGTTTTCGAGATATTCAAGTGTTCTGTTTCTCGTGCCTCATCCTCTACCCATATCGCGTTATTTAAACTGCCATAGATCCAAAAAATTTCAGTTGTTTCTGCAGTCTCATAACACGCGTACCGAGATTTAAAAATTTGCCGAAGTAACGAAACGTCTGTGAGTCATTCATTGAATAGTCCATGCTTTTACGAAAATCACTGAAGCACGTGGCAGACGGCCGCCACACACACCCATATAGACACACACGAACCAAATGGAATTGAGCAAGCAAGGTGCTGTAATTAAGAGTAATTGCGGTTCGGGAATACAAGACTCAATTTTGGACGCGCTTCGCCCTGTGTCGGCCGAGCTGCGAAAACGACCCTTGCGTGTCCGCAACACACAGCTTTCGATCCGGGCTCTCTGCAATCACTTAACGTCAAAAGTTGCTAGTTTCTCTTCTCGTTCGGTGCATTATCTCGGCACCGAGATAATGCTGAGTGGAGTGGAGTGAGGGGGGGGGGGGGGCTAAGTGTGCCGTTTTAATCCCCAACCATCGAATTAATCGAAAGCATCGGGAGAAACGAACAAACAAATGAACATAATCACGAGCGAAAAATATCACGTCGAAGTGTTTCAACAGACAACTGGAAAATAATAAATAAAAAGTAAACAAAAAAAAAGATCATAAATAAACAAAAAATATGAAGTAATAGTAGCGAGTGACCAAACAGCGATGAGAATACCTAGTGCAGACGTAAAAACAAAGATAGAAAAGCACTCACGGATAATGCGAATATATTCTGTATTGTTCCTCTTTCTCCGACTCTCTGTGCACTCTCACAAAGTCCAATGATCCTATTTCACATACATCGAGTTTGCCGGGCTTTTTTTCAGAGTTGTACCCGATTGACATATGTATTTAATTTTTCATATGATGCTTACCTGTATAATATACACTTTGCATTCGATTATATTAAATTATTGCTTTTTCACTGGTATATCTCTGGGTAGTTGTTATATCGTGCAAATATCGCGACAACTTAAAGGCAGCCGAACTTCGGGACTATGTTCTATTCGCGCTTCACCGCATCGACTTTTTTTCACTCGCCAGACGTAAACATGGAGACGCGACAAAAGAACACTCGCCTACGACACACTGCATTCGTACAATCGCACTGCTCGAACTCTCTATGGAACCGTGTTATATCATGCATTTATACAAGCCGGAGAAAACGCGTTCTCGTTTATCGCTTCTTCGTAAAAATGGAACATTATTATTTGGGTAGTGAGCTAAAAGTTCAATGTCGCGCGATTTGTAAGAATTTGATTAAAAAGAGGAAGAAAGATTTATAGGTTACGTAGTGTTCACATTGGAATTTTGCCTTTGTATGCGCTGTATACATGTTTTATATGTCCTGAGGGGGGGGGGGGGGGGGGGGGGGTGAATTAATGAATAATAAGACTATTTTACCGCTGCCCCGTGTAGGGGAGAATGGGGGAATTGGAGCCATGTAAGGAAAAGTTAAAAAAAAGTAATTTATTGCAGTAATTATTTATGGTTTTCTCTATTAATCAGTCTTTTGATAAATAAACTTTCATTTTTATGAAATAGAAACTTTCTCCTAATTGTTTAATGTAGTGAAAAATTAAATTTAAAAAAATGTGTCTGTGGCTCTCATTACCCGACATAGGGGGTAATGGGAGCTAGAAACTAACCAAATTTAATAACTTTTTAAGTAAATTTTATTAATAGTAAATATGAACATGTAACATATGATAAACTAAGGAACATATAGTTAACCCAAATATAGCCTTTTTAACGCGTAGGAATTAAATGTAGGAAAATTAATATGTTCTTTGCTTTGATCTAGACGAAGCAAAGATCACAAATATAATCTTTGGGATCGTCACAATTCGAACACTCCGCATGAGCCCATTTTCCACAGGTTCTACAGCGTTACCATAGCTCGTTATGTTTTCCAACGTCAAAACATATCACACACTCATTTTCTTCATCTGAGTATTCAGGTAATGGCAGCCCCTCTAGCTCCCATTACCCCGTAGGGAAGCATTTCGAATTAAATATAATAATATAAACAAATTATGTTGTAACTTATTTTTTATACTTCCAAACCAAAGTACATGAACTAAACTACCGAATGAACTCGAAAAACAATTAAATAAGAAAACTTTAGATACTTACTTTGATTGTGAGAAAAAGATTTTTCTTATAACGGGAGGACGCAAAATACGTTTGTGGTCGTTGCCGTTATACTTGTGGCACTCGAGCAGCCATCGGCAGTCGCATGACATGAACGAAGTTTAAGGAAGGCATTTTGGTTGTTTCGAAACATGTCGAACGTTTCTAAGTACGTTTTTGGCGCTAGCTCCCATTACCCGCTAGCTCCCACTGCCCCGTTCTCCACTACTAGAAGGAGGGATAAATCCGATGACGAGAGTTGGTAACAGGTATCTCCTTACCCCTCAGTAACACCGGACACAGCATATAGGCTGATAATGCCGCCACATTAGCGTCTGACCCGAAGATCACGCATTTAGTCTTCGCACAGTTCAACTCGAGACCGTGGCGATCGGTCCAGGCAGCCACAGCCTCAACGTCCTCGTTGAGACAGGCGATGCACTCATTGATGCGCGCTGGCGGACACTGGACGTAAGCGAGGAAGTCATCCGCGAAGAGCTTCGGGCTACAGTGCTGAAGAACATTGGGGAGTGTATTAATCTCGACCAGAAAGCAGACAGGGCCGCGTGTAGATCCCTGTGGTACACCTGACGTGACTGGGAGGTAGGATAGTGTTTTTCCGGGTTCGGCTATGGCCTGCGAGCGTCCAGTGAGGTAAGACAAAAACCATTTCAGCATCCCCGCGTCTGCTCCTAGTTTCCTCAACTCAGCCAGAAAAGACGCATGGTTCATAGAGTCGAATGCGCGTCGCAGGTCGAATGATACCACAATGGTGACGTGCCCCGCTTCAATTCCGCTGCGAATGGCATCCGTAAAGGCGACTAATGCAGTTTGAGTGCTGTGGCCAGCACGAAAGCCGGACTGCATAGGGTGAAGTAAAGAGTTGCCTTCGAGATGACGGGCAAGACGTCCGGCAACAATCGTGTCGAAGATCTTTGCGAGATGGCAGAGATTGGCAATCGGGCGGGTATCCGACGGTTGACAGGGCTTGTCGACCTTGTTAAGCGGAATGAGGATCGACCTTTTCCAGCTAGTAGGATATATACCTGTAGACAGCGAGCAGTTGAAGATACGCAAGAGAAACGGCTTCAAGGATAGCAGGAATGGCGCGAGGTGGCACAGCGGTAGTCCATCAGGGCTGAAACCCTTCGATTTTCGCAAGCACTTGTCAATGGCTCTGTCGACCTCGGATATGGTCACCGGGTCCGTGGCGAAGTCGGCGTAAGCCTCAGGGACAGAACCGATGATTCGATCCAGTTGAGCAGCAGTGCATGCAGGGTGCACACACGCTACCGAGGCGTAGTGAGAATTTAGCACTGCTGCTGGGAACGTGTCCAGGGGAGAAGAGCACCTAGCTTTGACTAGCCCCTGGCGTGCAAGAAACCGCCACAGCTTCGCCGTGTCAGTAATGCCGTTGACGGTAGAAGCAAGGTAGTCTTCACGTGCTTCACGAAGGCGACGCTTCGCGTAGCGCCTAGATTCCCGATAGTCAGTCAGAAGGAGAAGCGAGTTAGATGCCCTGTAGCGTCTGTAGAGGTGATCCCTGGCCTTTAGTAATTGCCTTAGGGCTGGGGTTATCCATGGGGCTGAGGGCTTAGAAGCCGTCCTCGTTTTGAACGGTGCCCGCGCGTCGAGGACTTCGGTGATGGTTGTTTCGAGGCAGCTGACCAGAGCGTCCGGGTTCATCTCGACCTCGGGGAGGGCGGCGAGCCGACTGCATATCTCTTTATTGGCAAGTTGCAGGTCACAGTTCCTAAAGTCTCTGAATGTGAAAGTCCTAGGTACGAATCCAGGGATGGTGAATGCGAGATCAGCGAACAGGGCAAGATGGCCAGCAGCAAACGGTGAAGGAGACTTCTTATACCCCAATAGTTTAGCTGGGCTGTCGCAGATGATGGCATCAAGCCACGTCTCGGAGAACGACGTAAGATACGTAACGCTATGAGGTACCAAATGCAGCGAATTTTCGGCAATGAACTTGTGTAGGAAGTTTCCACCTTGTGCGCCCTTGCAAAGATCGCTGTTGAAGTCACCAAAGTACAAGGTGTTTGAGTAGTTGGCGCTTAATTGCTCGGTTTTCGTGAGGAATTCCAGCGGAGCGGGACTATTTGGCCTCCGGTAGACAACTGCCACAAAGATTTTTACTCCACAGCTGCCTCGAACCTCGACACACAGATACTCAGCGTCACCAATTGTCGTACCTTCGCAGCGACACAGATGTCTCACAGTAAGGTCGTCCCGGACATATAGGGCAACTCCTCCGCCTAAAGTGTACCGCAAGCCATCAGGGCAAAGCAGCGCGCGGTCGCTCCTGTGCAAGGAGTAGCTGGGCATGCTTACGGTGGATGATGCGACATCAGGGGTGAGCCACGACTCGCAGACCGCAAGGATGTGAAGATCGTGCCTGTAGGTAAGAAGGGTCGCCTCCTCCAGATGACTCCGAATGGAGTTTGCATTTATATATGCCGTTCTCAGGATCTCATCGCCCTGACGCTGTACTGACGGAGATTGCTGTCATAAGAGGCAGTCCAGTTGAGCTTCGCAAGATATAGCAATCGGTTTTGCATTATCATTTGACTTTGCGTAGATTACTCCAGATCTTACCCAAGCTTTCCCCCGTTTGAGTACTGCAATTTTACTGCGAGTTAGCTGAAGCAGTCTTAGGGTAGTGGGATGCAGAAACTCATTAACGTTGATGTCGTTGTCACGGTGTCCGGGTGGGATTGCAGTAAGTTCGGAGAGCTTTACTCGCTTCGCAGTGCGCTTTGCATCAATTACCGCATCGCGAACCTGGGTAGAGGTCATCTGTATAATCAGCGACTTACGTGCGATCGGAGGGTTTGAAGGCTGGGTACCAACCGCACTGGCTGTGCCCGCAGCAGACTTTTGGAGCACCCGTGTTTTGAGGACGTGCGTTGCCAGGTGCGGAACTTCGAGCCTTGCAAATAGGCTGTTGATTAGCTGGGGATAGCTGTCGCTGCTGACATCCGATACTCCCGTGACAACCAAATCGGCATTGGGTGAAGAATACACAGTGGAGGCCGAAACAGCGGCGGTCTTCAGTGTAACTACTGCCGAGTGAACGTCCGCAAGGCTCGACTTGAGGCCGGATATATCTTCAGAATGTGCCGATACAATGGAAGACATAGAGGCGAATTCTTGCCTTAGGGCGCTCGTGTCTTTAGTCAAGGCATCTACCGCCGCTTGAAGAGTGTCTTCCTTGTGCAGAACTTGCGCGATTAGCGCATTGGATTGCATAACCTGCACCATTAATTGGTTAAGTTTGTCCTCCGGCGCGGAGCTCCTGTTCAAAGGACTGTGTGCGTGCGCTGATGGGGGGTCACCAACCCGCGAATCCGAGTGCGGCGGAGGGGCTGCAGCTGGTGCGAAATTGCAGGTTGACATGATTGGTCGGTATAATGCAGAAACAGGGCTCGACAAAGCGACTTCAGGTGTTTTGGATACAGGCCCAGGATTATTACAGATGACAGCGCGTGCGAGTTCTCGACGGCAACACTCCGGCGCGGACGCTGATGTTGCTCGAAGACGGGCGCAGCTCGGATGAAATGCCCTTTTACAGCCCGCGCATGTAGTGCTTGCCTTTGTTATTGACTTCAAGCACTTGTGACAGTATGTAACAATTGTCGACATCTAGCCGCGTGACGCGAGTTGCTGGGACCGTCGCAAGGGTATGACGTCGGTCGCGCAAGTGCAAGTACGTTCCGCTGTGTACATAATATAGACTACTGGCGGCCGAGCAGCAATATAGATATCAAAATAAAATAAGTTACTAAATAAAGACGAAGTCAAGCAATATAGATAAAAAACAGAATATGTTACTAATAAAAACGAAAACAAAGTCCAGCAATCAGAAATAACGCAAATAAGTAGAAACGTAGTCGAGCAGTAAAATAAACGGAATGTATAAGCGACTAAACACGCAGTCAAATAGTAAAATAGTAAAAATATATAAATAGACGTGAACAGATAAAAAGTGTGGTCAATGAGTAAAATACATGAAAGGTGCAGAAAAGTAAAAAAAAAAAAAAAACGTAGTCAAGCAGTAAAAACAATAATAAGAATAAATATAATAAAAATAATAATAGTAAAATACGTAGATAGATAAATAAAAGCGTGGTCGATTAGTAGATTAAATAACAAGTGTAAGTAAGTAACAAACGTAGTCAAGAAGTAGAATAATATCTGTGTTAAAATACTAGGCGAAACATAGTCGAGCGATAAAACACGCAATATAAATTATTAAATAGGCGATAAATAAGTAAATAAATAAAAAGTAAATAAATAACTAAATAGGCTGAACCGATAACATAACAATGGCAGAAATGTGTCAGCACATGTTAGAAGAAATAGAGCTACTCGACCGTCTTCACGCATAAACTACTAGTACACACGACACGCAGGCAAGATGCCGATAGAGAGAGCGACGTGATTACCGCTGCCGATATGAGTCCGGGCGGACAGCGGTTTAAATCTGAGAGATAAATACCCCCACCGCGAGTAACTTCAGACAGCTGATCGACGCTAATATCGACTATCAGCTGGCTGTCGTCGGAAAAATCACAGAATTATGGCGATGACACCGGCACTTTCGCGAGGATTTTTCCGAGCACAAATGTAGAGTTTTGTCCACAAAGTTCACAGAATAGCTGAGAGATTTTTTACAGAAGCACTCGCCACCAGTCACAGAACTACTCTACAACTTTTTATAATTAACCTCAGTGTAGAACATTCGCAATCAGCAGTTTAAGACAGACGTCACTTGTAACACTAACAGAGAGAGAGAGAGAGCTCGGGACAGAAATAATTCATAAATATATTACGTTGGTTCGTGCAAGCGTGAGATCGCTCGCGGTTTTCCCGGTGCAATTCTAAATCTTCCTGGAAGATCTTTCTCGACGCTCTAATCCCACAACGGTGAATATCAGTCTTGTCGGTCCTGGATTTAAGCCGTTCTCAGTGCGGAACGAGGACTCGATGCTTCGGACGTCTATCCGTTTCCTTTTTTTCAGACTTCTCCATCCGGGTGAAATTTGTATCGAAATATCGATGTATTGTATCGAGTATCGAAATACAGCGGTAAATTACTACAACTTTATCTTTAACAAACGAATTACGAAGACATTTTATTTTCTTGGTTGCGTTTATCAAGATTATTCGCTAATGAAATCAGCGATGAAACCAGGATTTAACAAACAGGTTCCGCTCGATGATTGCCGCGCGATTACCATTCCGGTGGAATGACTGCAAAAGATTGGGAGGGGGTTGGCGAAAAAAACAAATAAATAAACCGTAATGTTGTATATAAATCAGAGACTATGAGTCGAGCCTGAGAATAGGGCGATATCAAAACGGACGGGTGTATTATTGCCAACTGAGAAAGTTACGCAATATTAAAGGTGTATGACAGACGTTGGCGTGCCCGAGGGTGTAAAGAGAGTCGACACGGACGCCGGAGAGCCCGAACTTGGGAGTTCGTGTGCGCGAGCGCGGGTGGCCTCTCTCTCTCTCTCTCTCTCTCTCTCTCTCTCTCTCTCTCTCTCTCTCTCTCTCTTTCTCTCGCTTTAATGCGTCTGCTTCGAGCCGTTAAAAGAGGCCGCTCATACCTCGCGTCTAAATTAGATTTGCCAAGTTACTATGGTTTAATAGATATATATATATATATATATATATATATATATATATATATATATATATATATATATATATATATACGTTGAGCGATGTTAGGTGGTGAAGATCGAGCGCCAGAAGTGGGCGAGAACAGTCGATACTAAGATTGACGTCACATGAAAATGTTCGAGCTTGCATTTGCGTATTTCAGGCCCGCCACTTTCGCCACCGCGAGACGGAAATTTGTTTTTCACAAATTATCCTATATATTACTGTGGCGAGAATTCGAGGTTTCGCAAATGTTTTCACGCACCATTTTTGACAACAACTTATTTTGACCGGAAAAAATATACGAAGAAAATCTGAGGTATAATTATCGACGGTATCGATTGGACTTGTCGAACCGATCGAACGAAGGAATAACGAGAGTCTCATTTCACTGTCACTAAAATGGGCCATTTGACGAGAGATTTTCATTTCCCGAGAACATTATTTGCCTCTTAACGGACGTTTTATTTTCTTTTATTTTTTTTTATATAAGGGATGAAAATATAATTTTATCGGTACTACGCGAGATTTCTATGGTCAGTAAGGGATTTTCGTGCAGATTTTTTTTTACTTTCGTCGTGATTTCGGGAGTCATATACCGAACGTGATATTCGAGGTGAGGGGAGGAAGACGTATCGAAAAAGCGATGGAAAAATAGAGCAAACAACGACGTCTACCGTAGCAGTTACGTTTTTCGGGGGCTCCACGCGGACGATCCTCAAAATCCCCGGTTTTCTCCGTGCCGAAGAACGAGACGCGACTCGGATGTATAAAGCTCGGTGTATAGAGGTGACACAAACCTTCCCCTTGCCCCAACCCTCTAAAAAAATGTGTGTGTGTGTGTGTGTATGGGTGTGTACGTGCGTGGAGGAGGTTGAAAGCACGCGAGGGAGAAAGCTCCAGAGGACGAGGGGTACGCTAGAACGACTTCTTTATGGACCAATAACGGGCCCGTGTGTCTTGTCGTTGTAAATTATTAAACCCTTATGGATGTCGTGGGTCAAAGCTCAACGGGGTGGGGCAGAACCCCGGTGATTCTACCGGAGATCAAATAGCCGGGACAAACGAGCTTTTCACGAAGAAACAAAGAACGAATGAACAAGTTCAACTCCAGCTTTGGAAGAAATGAAAAAAGAAACATATATACGTGTAAATAAATAAAAATGTCATCAGTGAGTTGATAAAACGAAAAAAGCAGTAAAAAAACAGAAAATAGCGCAGAGGGTTCATCCTTCGGTCGCTCCTAAATTCCAGAATTCCGTTTCTTCCAGCCACGTTCTTTTATATAAAGAATTGTATTTTTTATTTTTTAACTACAACATCAAAATATTGCGCTAACTGATGAAATCATAATATCGAATAAAAGGCCAATATGAGATTTTTACGAATATGGAATTTTGAATTTTTTTCCGGAAGACCAAGAAAAATCTTGGTAATAAGAAATATTTTAAATCGATAAAGGAGCGAGAATGGTGTCTCTAATTTTGTTTGAACAAAGACTCGGTCCCGCCGTGAAGTTCAATGGAAATTCTCCTCGCTGCGCTTATATTGCATTCCCCTGCTGTGCGGCAGGGCCCGACGCCATTAAACAGTGGCGGCGTTTCTCATGTTGCGAGGATGAAACGGAAAGCTGAGAGAGACGAAGAGAGAGAGAGAGAGAGAGAGAGAGAGAGAGAGAGAGAGAGAGAGAGAGAGAGAGAGAGAGAGAGAGAGAGAGAGAGAGAGAGAGAGAGAGAGAGAGAGAGAGAGAGAGGTGCGTGCACCCCCGTTTGCTGATGATGAACCGAGTGGCGAAAAGGACGAAGCGCCGAACGTCTCTAATTAAAATCCTGGATTTTAACGACGTTGCACGATTTTCCACCCCTCTCTCTCTCACTCTTTCTATTTCTCTCTCTCTCTCTCTCTCTGGAGGACTTTAGGACCATCAATGTAAACGAATTGAAGAAAATCGTAAACAGATTGGAAAATAAAAGTGGCACAGAGGAGGGAATAACAACGGAGATAATGAAAAGGGTGGTGGAAGTAGCGGGATTGAAAATATGTGAAATAATGAATCAATCCCTAGAGGAGGGAATGTTCCCGAGTGAGTGGAAGGAAGCCATAGTAATACCGATACCAAAGATAAAAGGAACAAAGAAAATAGAAGAATTCCGACCAATAAATAAACTGCCAATATACGAGAAGATTCTAGAAATAATAGTTCATAACCAGCTAGTTAAATATCTGGAAAGTAACGAATTATTGGAGGAATGCCAGTCAGGTTTTAGAGCCAAACACTCATGTGAGACGGCCCTTCAATGGGTAATATCGAGTTGGAAAAGAAGTATCGGTGAAAGAAAGATGATAGGTGTTGTATTCTTGGATCTAAAAAGAGCGTTTGAAATGGTAGATAGGGATATATTACTAAAGAAAATGGGAAGTTACGGAATAGCAGAAAGAGCAATAAGATGGTTCAAGAGCTATTTAGAAAATAGAAGCCAAAGAGTGAAATTTAATGGAATATTATCAGAACCTATTGCTGTAAAGTTAGGAGTACCGCAGGGGTCAGTACTAGGACCGTTATTATTTTTAATATTTGTAAATGATATAACAAAGGTAGTTTGTCGCAATTGCAAAATTAGATTATTCGCGGATGATGCACTGATATATACAGAAGGCCACTCGAGTCAAGAAATA